>OX381683.1:17500-642500 GCA_947462355.1 Caradrina kadenii | reverse complement strand
CTTTGATGTTGTTTATTGGAATTTTGAAAGTATATGATTACGACTGAATGCAGATTTTCAAATAGATGACGGGGTCTTGGTGCCGGCTGTGGGGTCCAAACTACACATTATAAATATTTATTGATCAAATAATGTACGTTTATAGAGGATAGCGGCTGTCAGTCAAGTCCCTATTATTCTTTACAGGAACAGTGTTTGTCTCACTGCTCATTTTAATTAGGTATTAAATTATTTTTTTAACTTTGAACCTACTTTTCTTACAAAATAAATGTCTCCTGTTTCTTTGGTGCGTTTACAAACGGATTAAACTCACATACACAAACAACCAATAGACCTGGAACAACTACTTGTATGCCATGCTAATATACATAATATGTTTCGTGCGGGAACCAAACCTGCAACACGCAGCGTAGCAGCCAATCTTTCAGTCGCTGCGCCAAAGGTGTCATGTGTGTATTTAAATGAGGTGGAGTATGGCTAAACCAACCAAACCTTTAAAGTACTAACTTAATTTTACTTTACACTAGATCCATATATTACGACGAACTAAGTTGAAAACTATAAAGTTGTCAAGTTTAAATTGAAACTGAACTTGTAACAGATGTTGTTACTTAGAACAACAACTTTTTATTCAAGTTCAAGTTGTTTGTCGACATGTAGCGAGCTCTCAAGTCTAGGGTTTAGTGTTAGTCAGTTTCACAAGCATTCAAGAAGGGATCCATTGGAGGATTCCAATTTATAAAAATACAAGGAATACCCGAGTGTCGTAGCGAGATGTTACATACCGTAACATACAGTAACCTTCTTCAATAAACGGCTATTTTAATTTGTATTTGTAATAAACTCTTCAGTTCTTCTATTCTTCGTTTATTTAATTCTTAACTAGGGAAAATTCCAGTTGTATTTTAGATTTTCAAACTAAGTTCTGCCGCGACTTCGTCTGCGTCGAATTTGATATATTATCCAACAGGAACCGTAAATTTTTGCGGGATAAAAAGTATTTCATGTGTTAATCCAGGAAATGGTCTATCTGTGTGCCAATTTTCATTAAAATCTGTACAACGGTTTACGCGTGATTGAGTGCTAAACATCCAAACATATACACAACATTATCAATGGAAACTGAGTATGAGGGTTAAACAGAATAGCCCCGAGGTAACTTTATCTCGTCTGAGTAACGTTCACATTGACACTGAGCGACAGCCTAGTGGGCTGTAGTCTGTAGGGGTCGGTTCCTGTCTAGACTGATACGCTTACCTACCGCACTAAAAGACTATGCGTCTCGTAGGTACATACTATCTTACAAGAGTAAAGAAAAAAAAACCTTAATAAAGAATGGTGAACATATTTTGACATTTTGCTTGCAATGCTTAAATACCTACAGACATTTACATCACATACAAAACGTCGAATAAAATAATAACAAGCTTTTTGAGGCGCTTTCTTTAAAAGTGCCATATATGTATAACCTTTGGATGTTCAAGTCTCCTTTGAATGAAAGGGTTAGTTAGAAAATACATTTAAGGTACAAAATCAATATCTACCTACACACAAAAAAGCGTACAAAGTACCTACCAAACGTACGTACTGTGTATGTTGTTTTCTATTCATGAGGTCATTTCACACAAGGATAAGTAATGCGTCTTTCGTAAAAAGCCATTTTTATTTTCAAAAACCATTTCTATTGACGAAACAAACAGCAGTCTAGTTTATTTACAATTCGGTCGACTGTAAAGTCAATACTGCGTTTAGATTGAAAAGTCCAATGTAACTGAAATATAAACAAATATGAGAAGGAAAAGTACGCTACAATGAAGCCTGTGAGACTGCTCTTAGGGCATTGTTTGAGGATCATAGGAGTTAAACGAAGCTCTTTGTAGCCTAAAGGTGTTGAGGTGTTTTTACATTCATCGTGTATGAATAGGGACTTTTATGTATAAGAGGAATAAACTGCAAAGGCTTTTTGTATTTCAAAACGCTTTGATATATAGAATGTCTGCCTGTGTTTTGATCTTGTGGTCGCAAGCGTGTTTGCTGTAAATGGGGTCTTTGGTTCGATTCTCAACTCAGGTAAACTGTTGGGTTTTTGCGATAGGCATTTCTCAATAGCAGCACGAAGTTTGAAAGTTGGTGGTGTGATACCTCTGAAAGTACGCAAAGCCGTTGGTGCTATGTCTGATCCCACCCCGGTCGTCTTAGATTACCGTCCCTTCGGTTTATGAGAGTGAGGGAAGAGGGATTGTACCAGCACACACTTGTGCACTATATAACATCTTCTGCGTACTTGGCTTGTCTTTATTGAGATTTCGCGTAGGTACTTGGCTACTGCATAAACAGTTACATCGTCGATTTATAAGATCTTTTTATAATAAAAAATGTTAACAGACTTAATTAAAAGTAAACAATCCGAAAAATAAAAACAGCGATGAATGAAAAGCCATTTGATTAATTACAATTCAATGTTTATTTTGTAAATGAAATAAAAAGTTAAGTACAGCAGTCAACTAGATGTTATTTTTAGTTACAAGATAAAATTGAAAAAGGTTTTGGTTGAAATTAGATCAATAAGGGCTCTTACATTTTTATTTATGCTGGTATTGGAGCATTGCGGGTGTCAGACTGACTACGAACGGTTGTTATTTTTCATTGACAACAATGGGTATAAAAATCTGAATGCATAACACTCACTGTAGACCGCGTAGAAATATACTGGCGAAGTTTTCATTTGTAAATGAATAATGAACAAAAACCCAACAGAAATAGAGTTCAGAATTGCGTAATTGCTGGCAACATAAAAAATGACACGCGGAGTTGTACTTTGCACACAATTTTCAACTTTATTTCAGTTGAATTTTGAATCATTGTCAATGAATCAAATAAAAAGCTATTCAAGTATATTGCAGCTCTGTTTACTCCGATCCGACTTTATTTACTATTGGTACCTATTTATGCAGTAAGTAAAGTCAGACACTAGTCGAGTAACTAAGCCCAATTTAGCCCATTCATCCAGCGTCATCCACGCGTACAGTCCCTTGCATTGAGAGTCCAAATAAACAACACAATTAAAGTACCCAAGGTCAACATTCGTGTTCACAATTAATTCCAACTCAGTTTAAAACGAGCTAACTACGTCAATTAGCAGCCAGTTACATTCGGACGTTTCAGTAAAATTGCTAGTTTGTGCATCGAGTCTTGTTGGAAGGAGAAAACTTTATTCTGAAAATACAAAGGTTTGTTTGATGCCGAGTTATGAATGGTCCAGTGGCTTCCAGATATATTGATTTCTCGGTTTTGCATTTAGTTTGAGGTTTTATTTCTGTTCGAATAGTGGAAGTCAATCTTATGGAATTGATTTGTGGTCCTTGTGAAGATCATTCTTCCTAGGAATTAGAAAAACACAAAAAAAAATTGGCATATGAAGGGTTCCACGCCACCGTACAATATTTAACATTCCATACAAAAAATACTTTTCTTGTATGACATCTTCTTAGTGGAAAAGTATTTAATGTCTTTAACTTTTAATTTAACTTTATTTTTATCATAGTAATAGACACTTTGTGATAATTTTAAATGTCTTAGGTAGACACCTGAAATTATCACAAACTGTGTATTACGGCTCCCAATGACATATGACGAAAAGGCAGACAGAGGAATCTTAGTAATAGCCTTTGGGTACCCACCAAAACCTAAACCCTTAAAACTAATTAATTAGGTCACGTTTATGTCTAAGCTAAATGTCTTACATCATAAAATGTCGAGTTTTTACTTAATAACTTAAACTCAGATTAAGATGTAATTATTTGCTCTTGCCACTTTAATTATAAGTTCTGCATATCCTAGGTGCAGTATGTGATCAAAGTGTAAGTTGCCTGCGGTCCGGAAATTTTCAGCGCGGCCGGAACGAGCGGCGCACGGAGCGAACAACTATGCCGCTCGCATGTAGGTACACTCACGGAGAGCGATGTTACGAAGCATTTGTTTTTGAAATTTTGTCGTTTTATAATGCATTTTTTAATCAAAGCTTGAGCTGTTGAAATGTTCAAAGTTCTGTCTGATATTATAATAATGTTTAACCAAAATACAAATCTTGAAACTGCATCAAAATATTGACAAATTAATTCAATTTTCAGTCGATACATTAACAAAGTATGGTCATCGTCTTCGAAATTTAACAATTTTAGAACCGACAGCCATGTTTCAAATAGTAACAGCATGGAACCCAACTCGTTATATCGTGAATAACAAACCAGGCTGAGCACTGCTCGTGTTAAGTTTTACAGTACTCTCTGAATCTGAGATATTGAAGACGTTTCACTCAATAATTGTTTCAATTTAGTGATCGTCACGGCTTGCACATTGTTGGGGTTTTTGAGAAAGCGCTCAGAGAACGTGTTTTGAGTGTTGGTGGTATTTTAAACTGTTTTATGTGATGATTTGTTTTCCTCCGATTTCATATAATGTTATTTTAGGTTTTTCAT
This sequence comes from Caradrina kadenii, assembly GCA_947462355.1. Lineage (NCBI taxonomy): Eukaryota > Metazoa > Arthropoda > Insecta > Lepidoptera > Noctuidae > Caradrina > Caradrina kadenii. Next base: position 638,022 of record OX381683.1, on the reverse strand, counting down.
TGACAAAAAAAATTGCGTTAAATACCTTAGAGTCGGCTTATTATATTATATGAAATGTATAATTTACTCGTGTTTGCTCTATGCTATAAAGGTTTATTCAAATGCAAAGTGAAAAAAATCCTGATTACAAATAACCTTGACAAAATTTCAGCTACGATCCCTTTACATAGTCCCAAAGCTTACCCTTTGACAATCACACTTTTTATGATAAGTCTTGCGTATTCGACTGTACCTCGTTACGTTCGACGCTGGAATATTTTAGCGAGAAGTTTTTAGCAATACCAACAGGCCGTGTTTGCATTCGAACTACATATTTATTCCGGTGGGTTTTTTAGTCAACGTAATTCCGTTTCTCTCTCTGCTCTTTACACAAAAACTAAACACATTAACATTGAGGTTAGATATGTTTAATAATTATATTAAATCTGCAGATGTGCTCTTATGTCATAATTATAACACACGTCAAAATTTCTCTCATTTTTCGCATATTACCTACGGATATTGCCCACACTGTCATTGTTGGACAGTAATATGACAGATGGGATAATTAATTAGCTTGAATTAACTTAATTATTCAAAGATTGCAGTTTGGATCGTTATGACAGAACAGAAGTACAAGAATACAAGTGGAATTTACTTATGTACTTTATAAGAATCAGAATAAGAATATCATTTATTTGCATAAAACATGGTATACAAGATGGTAAGGTGAATGCAATTGTAGAACATACATGTTTTGCTTCATTACAAGCGTGCAAATTTTACATACATAACAATTCCGTACGACTATTAACATCGGATTTTATGCTCTAAGAACTCTTTGACACTGTAAAAGCTATATAATACATAAATGCTTTAATTTGTCAGTGCGAATTCCATTACCAGATTTAAATGCAAGAGTTCAGCATCGTAGACTGTAATCACCTCTTTTCTTTGGTAAGATTATTTTAAATTATTTAAAGCATTTTCTCCGAGAGTGTCCTTCGTCAGAGCTTACTTTGTGCAGTCGGCACACTTCGGCAAACTTCGGCAGTGTTCGTGAATTGGATTCGTTAACGGATTATATCACAATTAAGTTCAACTTAGATAAGTCAGAAAGTTGTTCTTATTGGTGGCAAATTAGTTAAACTTAAAAGTATTTATTTCAATATCGGATTTTCTATCGTGAAATTTGCCTAGATATTTATCCCAGTGAGACACACAGATTCAGAAATAGGAAGATCAATAGGCGACTACAAAACGAAACCTGATTGGTTTTCTAATGTGGTAACTGTGTCAATTCAAAGCTATTTCGTATATCGTTCATTGTATTGTTCATCTTATTGGTTACGGACAAAATGAAAAGAAAATAATGCTATTGCAGTTTTTATCATTTAGTAGAAATGTAGCACAGTCAATAAAATGTGTGAACTGTATAGTCCGTTTTTAGCTTAATCGGACTGCCTGCCATGCTTATACAGTAAGCATATTTTTTGTACACTCGGAGGTAATTTTCATTATTACTACGTGAGTAATGACAGTTTGTAAAATTAAGATAATTGGACAAATTCATGACTGGTATCCAAACCTATGTGTTGGCTAAATAAAAAGTTCAGTTGACTACTCAACACATACCCAGCATTGCAGCATTGCCTTAAAAACGGTGAACATACACAAAAAAATATACATATACAAACACACATAGAACTTCCCCCTTCTTTTTGAAATCAGTAAAAAAATAGCATCGTTAACTCTTTTGTTGACTGTACTTAAGTAAATACACGAAAACTTACCTAGGTATATGTAAGGATTAAGTAACAAAACATTACATAGTTTATATAATTAAATCCTTAATGATTTTATTTCACAGTCGTCTCTGTGTCACTGAGTAATATAATCTTAATGAACCAATTACAATGGATTACATTACAGTATTTAAGAGCATTAAAAGACAACACTTTTAATTAGGACTACGAGTTACTTACACGGTTGATTCAAAGTTTTTATTACGTACAATAAATTCCAAGGTACACTTACAAATAATTAATTGGGAAAACTGTTAACATTTTTTTCGTTCATCAATCATAATGTTCACATGTACTTAAATTATTGGAGTTACTAAAATATTGACTTAATTTCTTCATTCTTAGCAAGCGTGGTGAGTAATGCTCGTGTCACTTTATTTTAAAAGATTTCAGGTTCATTTATATGAATAGTACCAGCCAGCAGGGAAAAAGCCTCTTTTTGTACAGAGTAGGTACAAGCATTGATCACAATGATTGCTCAAGGAGGACTGGTAAGTTCAGACTTATATTATATGTATATTAATAATAAGCCCAGGAACCCTTACGATGTTTTCCTTCACCGATGTCCAAGTTAAACTGAGGAAGTCACTTTGGTACCTGGTATCAGAAGTGGGTGCCTTAAATATTATTAAGTTAAAAAAATCTCCTTAGTAAGAAAATTGCTGTAATTATAGTTGTTTTTAAAATACGAGTTATCCGTTGTTTCGCAATCTTCCATCAAATTAAACAACCACGCGAAAAAGCGTAGGTTTGTAGGTCTACTGACTAATTCAGTTATATATTTAAGTAAGGAGATTCTATCTAAATGAGGTATCTAATGTAAACCGCTAGGATTGCTGATTATTTAGTTTTTGTTCTATTAACATAGTTCAACCCACACATAACCTTTAACCTTTGAGCACTTGAGATAATACATAGCAAAATATACTCTCATTACCATTATTACTGTATAAATATTTTTTAGCAAGTTGGGAGTTAGGATTTGTGCCCGGTTAATAGCAATAGTCTCGCCCCCTATTACATGGGACCTACAACATACATTGTACACCTCTGTTCCACCCCTCGCGGAATACAGTCGTATTGGTATGTGTGTGTATATGTATTTTTAGAAATGAGAAAATTTATACATTGCCTCCCACTATATTTTTTTTTAAATGCGTATGCATCTGAGCAGTTGTCTTAGGCTATACCACATATTTTCGGGCAATTTAACTCCTACAGTGTAACAGCCTGTTGTCTATCGGATACAACATGTACCAATAAATACGGAACCTACAAAATCGACATTTGTCTTATCGACAAGCAATACGGACCAGTATCAATAGTTACAGCACAATGGCTGCCATCTGCCCAACTCCGCAACACTCTCTTTGTTAGAACTCTGACAAATGATGGTCTGTAGATATTGAACTAGATACAAGTTGTGAGATGCACTTGCTTGTTTGTTGTTTATTTGTATCAAAGAGGTAAAGGTGCCAGGTTAGGATCTGGTAAGCGGCTCTACCTGCCACATTGACACGCCTCATAAATTAGATTGTTATCATCAGTCAAAGTCACAGGAGTTACTCCATTCTTACTCACATTTTGAACGTCTTTTAAGTTTAAGTATGAAAATGAAGCATTCATATTTTTATCTCTACACATCTTTAGAGGCAACGTAGCGTTATTGTGGGTTGTAGAGGATTCCAGGTTACAGTTACAAAAAAATATTTGAAGTTCTTCTACGAAATACATGTATGTTCATGTATAAGCTCTTGGTGATGGATATCTAATCGTCTCCTCGCAAGCAAGCTTCGTCTTTCTTACGATTTTAGTAGAACTCGAAAAAAAACTAGAGCATTTCATGAGATTTATTATTATTTCCCACTAAGTGCGTAAAAAACTAACATTTCATAAAAAGGACACAAGACTTCTTGGGTCCTTTAAGACGACATGAAGAATTTAATATTTTTAAATTTAAAGATATTGAACTTTTTATGTCGCCCTAAACTTTTATCCATTATTTGGTAGAAAAACCGATTGAAAATGTCTAAAGTGCTACCTGTAGCCATTATATCCTGACGACACATTATCTTATCGTACTGCAGTCAAAAGGTTTTATTAAAACTGAAACTCTAGGCATTCCGAGGAGTCTAGACGACATAATAGTAACACATAGGACCTTGTAAATATTTATTACTTCCCCCCTCCACCCCTCTTTTCAATAATATCAAAGGGTTTAAAAAATGACAGGTGTATCAATAGAATGTACTTGTATATGACAGATAGTTCTTACTACTAAATTACATTCCCAGGGCGGGCAAAAAATGTTTTTGGTTTTTTCTATTAGGTATTTCTCAGTAACAGCCTGGAATTTAATAGTTGGTCCTGCGCCTGATCTCCCTCCGGTCGTGCCCAGATTGGCATCCAATCGGACTGTTATGTAAGTGAGAGAAGAAGAAATGCCTGTGTTTGCGAACACAATTATTGTACACTATAATATCTCCGTGCTCGGCTAGTCTCCATTGAGGTTCAGATCTGGAAGGATATTTACTACCGTAGACGACAAGTGTTGGTAATCTCAAAACCAGTTAGGCAATTACGTATCACACTTGCTATCTCAACCCGAAGAATGTTTACAGAAAAAAATAATCCATTGCTTTATATATTCGAAAAGTTCACCTACTCGATAACGTAAATACCGCAATGAACTGAGTGTTATGCAATTAAGTTGACAGATTAACATGCACCTGATGACGACTAACAAAAAACACACACAATAAACCCAAACAATTATATCACCATTTAGATAACTAACTGAAAAAATACTTATAGTATTTCTAAACGGTTTGAACCAATGACCTCTGAGTAACAGGTCAGGAATGACATTGCGTCATACAATACTACCAATAAGCGGGCACGCCTTCGTCACGATTTAATGTGTGTACTCTAGGAACGAAGGGGACTGAAGGGTAACACACTGCAATTTATAGTAAGACCAAATCTAATATATTGATTAATAATTGTCCTTTTAAATATAGTCAACATGAATTTTGATAACATTTAGGAAATGATGTTACTTCGGTAATTTTCTCAAAAAAGTTGCGATGTTTTTAATTTTATTGAGGACTAGCGACCTGCCCGTGACTTTGTCCGTGTGGCTTATTTCACCCGCGTTAAGCTACGTCTTTTGTTACTGCTCGACTCCAGTGGTATATATTGGTGAAAAAATTGTAAAAATCGGTCCCGTAGTTTCGGTGCCTATTCATTACAAACAAACAAAACATCTTTCCTCTTTATAATATTAGTATAGATTACTAAGAAGTGATACATTCAAATAATCATCTACAAAATATGAGCTGGTACAGGTTACAGTATTAAGAAATATATAAATAATGCGATATTTAGAATTGTTTAAACTAGCTTGATATGGTATATTGTCTTGCTACTCTATATACATATCTTCAAAGACTCCTGCCCTGAATAACCTTGTATTCACTTTGTTCAGTAGCGTTACGTGCATACTCCAAAAATATCTTAAATTTCACTCTGAAGCATTTGAGCCAGCATTCTCTCACGTTCCAAGTCTTAACCTCTATTATCGTATTATTTTTCTAACGCACAATAAGTTTCATCACCCAATCATGAATTTTACAAACATTCTTTATACAAATAAATAGCGAAAATGGTATTACGAAGATAAATGTAGTAAGCCAAAAGAGTGCAAGCGCGTCACGCTTCAAAACGTAGCAATAAATCTCTCTAAAACTGTCTTCAATGAACATTGAAAAGTGGGAAACTGTGTGGCGGCCTACGCGTGAGGAATGGGTCACTAGTGAACTATGAAATGATGATGAACTGCATATATATTTACCTTAAAGTGCTCTTAAACGGGCAATACTTTTACAGTAATATGTTGCAAAATTTTCGAATATGACGTGATAAAATATAACATTGGCGGTAATGTTTGCTATACGTTGCCGGGAAATGGCATATAGGGCTTGTTTAGGCTACATTGAAAATATTTGCGAGTATTCAGTCTCATCCCAATAACTCTTCGGTAATATTATTATAATGCTTGGCAAGCACAAATGTATGGCACTCATAATTTACCATAGATGTACGCTCGTTTCGCTTTTAATGCTCCATTTAAAAATTACAATGACAAAGTAACTCTTTTCTTCACCTACAATGGTGTCGAAGTCACCCGCACACCTAATGTCAAGAATATCAGGTCAACTGTTACATTTTATCTTCTTTTGTATTCTCAAATAAAAAATCCTTCTGTAACGACTGAAGCTTTTGTAAAAAGTAAACATTTTCATTTCAGTAATAAAACAAAGACTTGTTTTTTAATAAAAAGGGCGTCCGCCCGTGACTTAATATTTGAGAGTTGATATTTATGTTTATACGGGAACGTTTCCCACGGGAATCGTATTTTTTTCCGGGATAAAAAGTAGCCTATGTGCTATTTCAGACTATAATCTATTTCTGTGCCAAATTTCATCCAGGTCCGTCCCGCAGTTCTGGAATGATTGAGTAACCAACATCCATCCATCCTCGCAAACTTTCGCATTTATAAAATTAGTAGGATTTTATCCTACACATTACCAAAAACAAACCTAACTGAAAACAATATGTTTACAAACGTTATACATAGTTAATATGTACAGACTACTTTAAGACAAATGAAGGTGAAGGTTGTTAATTAAGTCGTAAGATAATATTTTTGTGTCTATTTAGCAGAGAACGCTCATTACGCCTACATACATACGTCACTTTCATAAAGACAAGTTAATATTTTACTTGAATGTGACCTTTTTAGTATTCTGCAAATATTATAGTCCTAGATCCTTGAATCGTCTGCCCTACGTCATTCTAACATGGCTGAAATGAGGATTGATAGAGGAATAAGCCGTTAGGAAGGTACTTCTTAGCTTCAATTTTAAGCCCTTTTTTCAATTATCAGGGTACTTTCGGACACACATTCTAGCTGGTTAGTATAAAATACCTTACAAATAGCGTTAGTAATACAAAACAACAAACAACACAGGCAACATAATGGATGAAGTGCCCGCAGCAGGTTGTGCAGAGAATGATTAAGCAGGAGATAAACTTCCCAATTGACCACCTTCGCCACAAAATGCCTTACAATAAAGTAAGGCCTCGCCTCCACTGAGTTTAGGATGCTATTACTAGCGCAACTTTTAGGTGGCCGACTGCGTAGAAGCCGTCCTTTCGATTATAAAATACTTACCACTTACTTCAAAGTGAGACGGCAGATTTATTTATTTACTTTTACCATAATTATAACAGTTACGGTTTACGGTTGTAACCAATTACAATAATTAAAGACATAACACTTAAGAAGAAGCCAAAAAGCATTAAAAAACAACACACCATACACTGAAAACAAAGTTTATGTATTTATTTAACCGAGTTTTACTAAATCCATAAAAATAAACCATTCCAGATATAAACAATTATGCGTTACTGCCAGATACTTTTCGTGGCCCATAAATTCAACCAGACGCTTGAAAGGTCCATATCTATCTAAAATAATGTAGGACTCGCGAGTTTGGGATCTCAGGCCGTTATATTATTTGTCGTAGAGTGCCTAAATTACGTTTGTAGCTAAGAGCGCTCATTAGTACATTAGTGAGACGTTTGAATCTGTGATAAGTTTTTATTCGTTCTTTGCTTAATTGACAGCAGACCAGAGAGGCTGACAATTTATTAAAAAAATACATAATCTACGAAAATATGTGCAAATTCGTAAATTCGACTACAATCGATTAGGCATCTCTAAGCTAGTTCAACGCAACATAACGTTTTTCATTTTATTTAGATAGTCAAGTTTAGTAGTCATTGATTAATTACTTGCAACTAATGTAACACAATTTGCTAATCATTTTCGTATGTGTCCGACTCTCTTATCGAACAGCGCAAGTTTTGACATTGTCCTTTTAATATTATAATAATTATTTTTTTCGTGTCAGTGTAATCTTTAAACCGGCTCACACGGCTCACAGCTCTCGCGATGTGTGACATGCGTATGTTTATCACAAGCATGACCTAAATTGTTGACTCCGTTCAAAGTTTCTAGGCATCCAAACAATGCTTGATCAAATATTTGAGTAGTAAAGCTAAACAAGTAGGCGAAGCCCAAATAAACCGTTCAGTTTATCAGTTTAGACTGCAGGCTACTAACTTTCGTAGCCGACTTTGAGCTTCAGACGCTCATTTCTTACAGATAAATCCCGTAAATTTTATACAATACGAGTACTAGCGGATTTTGTCGCCCGCGTGACTTATTTCACTCGCATTAAGTTACTTATGTCTTTGTTTACAGCTCCGCTCTCGTATGTAGTAGCGTGATGTTATTATAGTTAAAACCGATCCAGTCGTTTCGAAGCTTATTCGGTAAAAACAAACAAAAAAATTATTTAATCTTCATAATATTTTATTTTGTTATTATATTATACAATATAATGGACAATGCTAGTTACTTTTAGGAATTTTCGCATTCTAATCTCAGCTTTAATCTTTCAAATACGTTTCTTCTCTACCTACATTTTTGATATTGATTGTCCTTAAGATGAGATTGTGACTAGTTTTGAATATTTTAAATTACAAGAATAGGTCTTCTGAGAACTTGATCTAGAACAAGAGCGCGGAGTAAACTTTACGTAAATGGGTTTGATTTTTAAATTGGAAATACCCGTTTTGCATTAAGTATTTATTTAGTTTGAAGACTGATTTAACATTTTTTTTGTAATTTCGATTTAGAAAGGGAGAAAAACCATTCACAAACCGACTGGTTTGTCAAGACAAAAATAAAAACCAAAAAACTTATATTTTAATCTGACGAAATCGCCCGGATCGCTTAACTTTATTATCATTATAATTTTTTGTCGTAGAATTTAATAAATGTGTTCATTTTGAGTGAAATAATATATCCTAAAGCGTAACTAAAAATATGAACACACAGAACAATTCCCAAGAAACCTCGATTGTTTGGCCAACCCTACTCTCATCTTACATTCACTTAACATACCAAAAGGATTATGTCAGAGTCTATTTTATCGCCGACATGCATACTTTCCGCTGAGATTCATGCTCGTGTAGATATGAGAACATGTTAGGCAATAATATGAGACATAATGCATGTTACCACTAAACTACATTCATTCGCTCCTAGTTGAGTGAACACAGCGATGAGACACGGAATGACAATGAGACAATTATGTCGTATAAAGACACTTTGCAAACCAACACATTCGTGCTGTCTGCTTAGTAGGACAACTTTTACATTACATTAACATTATGGTCCAAGAGCTCTAAGACTCAGGACCTACGTCATTTTAGTATGGGTGTTAGTAGAATAGATAGAAGAATGATTAAACAACATCACGCCTGTGTCCCGGATGCTGTAGGCACAGGTCTTACACCGCAGAGATTGAGTAGAAAATTTCGAGACACTGCACACAATTTTAAATTCTATTCGCAATGAGTTTAGTTCATTTTCAATTTATTGCTAATCTGTTATTTTATTTATTACTATTATGACATACCATGATTCCTTTTTTTACCCCGAAGGGTTAGGCAGAGGTGTACCAATGTGCACCCACAGTTCGCCGGTATGTTTTAGGTAGCATGTTATAGGGGCAAGTCTACTGCTATCGACCGGGCATAAAACCTAACTCCGAGCTGCTACTGAGAATTTCATAGAAAAACCCAATAACACTTTTTGCTTGACCTGGGAATCGAACCCAAGACCTCTAGCGTAGCTGTCGCGTTTAAGCCCACTAGGCTAACGAGGCCAGTTCTTCTATTATTATAAACGTGAAAGGTTGTGAAGATGAATGGATGGATGTTTCATGTTTGTTACTCTTTCACGCTTAAACGACTAAATGGAATTAGCTGAAATTTGGTACACATATAGATATAAATCTAGCTTAATACATAGGGGTGACAGGATAGGAATTGTTGCCCCTTTTTGAGTTTTTGTGCTATCATTTCTGGAACTTTGGCTCAAATAAATAAATTGACATATTCTGCTAGACACGTGTACATATTTTTAACACATTCATGTCAAAGGATCCTACAAGGCTTTGCTTTAATTAAGTGGGTTAGTTATTTCACAGACTCGTGTTTGTTTATGTCCGACCACGGCAAAAGGTTTATGATTTTTATCTTTTTTATTAGTAGTTATCCTGCTATGTTGCGGGTATCAAGTTTGATTAAAAAGTATTGGAGCGAGTATACTGCATTTATACAATTTATTTAGTTCGTGTATATTCTGTTGCTAGGGTCCTTTGATTTAGTGAGAGTTGGTGGTATAGTATGAAAAGAAATGATAAAATCGAATCTTATACAATGGCGAATTGGATTTGTGTCTGTCAAATTGAGCCAACTTACAATCTCAATTACAAAATTAATTAAATTAACCTAATTTAATATGCCAAGTGTAAATAGATTTCAAATTTTATTAGCGTTAAACGTCCATAATAGGGAAACGAGAAGTGTTTTAATGGGGGTTGGTTTATCTTGACAGAATTAACCCCAACTGTGGGATTTTACTGTTGTAAATCTTTAAAAAGTGAACTACTGTAAGCTAACCAACAGCGAGTAGGGTTGAATGTTCGTTCTTTCTTTGTATGAAAAGAAGTGTTAACCCTGTATAGTGGAACAATTACTATTACATGCTAAAATATCACAAGATGACTGACCTCCATACACGCCTCTGTAAACTCAAAGCAATAACCATTATTTAAACAATAAACCCCTTTCAGCAAACATTATTCTATAACAAAAACACGGCTATGCACTCGAAATTAATAGGCCTGATTCAAAACGAGTCTAGTAACGTTTAGTGGCCGTATAGCTGACCATATGATACAGTACCAGTTACGACCAATAAACAGTAAATGTGCTTTGTAATAACAACCTTAGGTTCGGTGACATATTTCTCTTTTTAGATTAACGAGTGCTTTTTGGGTTACAGGTGAACCCCAACACAACAATGAACCTATTTTTTAGGCGACAAAATGGTCGAGGGCAGCCATATTGTCCTTAATGTCGGATGTCACAAATATGTGAAATGGTTGTTCTTGTCACAAAAGGGTGAAATTTTAATTAAACATTTTTTTGGGTCCTGCTTATATTCAGACTATTTTCATAAAAAATTCTTGTCACTGTTTCTTTTTCTTATTTGTAAAGTTTTTTTAGCACATTTTATGTTAGTCAATGGATATTGCTGTATGGTTCTACATGCAAAAGGAGTTTCTGGTCCTATCTACTCCATACGAAACTACATTTTGGACGGGGCAACTCAATTCAATTCTTTTTTCTCGCACATTTTGTTTAAAAATGACTTTTAATGGTCTAATTTAACATAAATGAGCGACTGGTTAGGAAAAAAAATAGTACTATGACATGTCTTGCTTACCTTTTCTAGAGTTATCATCTAAAACTACACATAATGCTGCGTAACATACACCTATGCATCTCTTAGAGACATAAACGAGTCTCACGGGACCACCTCCTCACATCACGTGCACTCAACCCCAATAGGTTTTGAGAAACGGTCTTTCACCTTAGATCTTTCTAGTCATCCTACAAAACACGATGGCCAGTAAACTAGGGCTGATGGTTTACCAAAATCAAAGAGCAGTAAAACCACACAACATAGTTTTTTTTTAACACAACATTTTTAGTGATTGACTGCAGAACAGGGGCGCGGGCGGACCGAAAAGTTGTGGGGCCGTGTGCTAACACTACGTGGGGGCCTACCTAATTCACCAAATTAATTGCCATTTTGACAAATAACTATTTTCTATAATATTGCATACCAATAAAAGTTACTTAGTTTGTTGGTTGTTAGTAACTGCCGCGATGGTCTTGTGGTGGTAAGCACGGCTGTTGAACGCGGGGTTCTGGGTTCGATTCATACGTTAGGCAAGAAGTAATATTGGGTTTTTCCATTAGGATTTTCTCAGTAACAGCCCGGAGTTTGGCAGTTGGTGGTGTGTCACCCCCCTGCCTCGGAAGGTATGCAACGCCGTTGACCCTGCGCCTGATCTCGCCTCGGTAGTATCGGATTGCCGTCCCATCGGACTATGAGAGTTAGGGAAGACAGAGTACACCTACGTTTGCGCACACACTTGTGCACTATAATATCTCCTACTTACTTGTCTAGTCTGCTTTAAGATGAGCCGCCGTGGCTGGAATCGGTCTGGAGAATACATCTACACGTTTGTTAGTTTTATAATAGTTAGTACCATTGTGATCAATGGGGGCTGGGTGCTCTTAGTATCCTGGGGGCCCTGAGCTGCAGCCTATAAGCCCATATCTAGACCCATCCCTGCTGCAGAATCGAATAAAATAGAACCGCGGTTTTTATTGAGTTTCCAAAGACTTTTGATCTGAGGTTCGCTTCAGCTTTCTGACAGCACATGTACAGTCGTGCGCTGGGAAATTGAATCAAACAGGAGTTCAGTGAAGTGAGCTTCTGAGATTCACTTATCCGCTGGCCTTCACTACGTAGTGAAGGCCAGCGGGTAAACGAATCGGTTTTGTGAAAAAAAAGTCACTTTCTTTAGCTTCATCTTTTTGGTTTGTTGTGATGGAGCTTGGTAGTGTTGTAACTAAGTAAAAGCTTTTTGAAAATTTTTGTACAACACATTTTTTAAATTATGAAAGCAAAATCGATTCTTGAGCATGATTTCTTTTTTTATGTCATTGGATGGCAAACTAGCTGGCGGCCCACCTCATGTTAAGTGGTCACCGCTGCCTATGGCATTTGTATCCCAGAGGCCTTGCAAATGCGTAGCCATCCCAGAGACAAAGTTGAAATATCTTATATGTCTGTTTTTACACTGGCTCCCATACCCTTTAAACCGGAACATAGCAATGCTGCTTTCTTTTGCTTTGCTCCGCACAAGCTTATTTATGAAGAGCTCAACTACTAAAGAAATACGATAACACGTCCTTTATGTAAAGTATACTACTTACTAATACCAAGACGAGCTGCTTAAAATATTTACCAACATGTTGATGAAGAGGATATTCAACATTTCCCAGAACTCGTTTGGCGAAGTTCCAGAAAATCCAGTCACTTGTTTTAACACGTTGGGCATAAATTATATTAAGCTTCACTCAACACACTACATATTTTCTTTGACCCAGTGCCCAAAATAATTCTTTCTACTTTCGATACTATTTTCACATCCGTCTGGGTTTTTGTTAAGGTCAATAACCCAGACATGGAAACTATTGTTTTATAAAATTGCAAAGTTATTAATTAATGATGTAGGGGAAACAATGAAGTATAATCAATCAAACAAACACAAAACGTAACTAGGAAAAGTTCAATAACTTTCCCAGATGAGCGTATTTGGCTTATTTTAAAGAACTTAAGTTTTTATGCATTTGCTTATAAATAATAAAATCGAGAATAAAGAACCTCTCATAGTTACTCTACATACCACACATACCATCACGGCTGTATTCCCCGAAGGGTTATGCAGAGGTGCACCAATGTACACCCAAAATCTTATAGTTCTTGTTTTTGATAACAAAGCGGCTTATTATTATTTAGTTCACGGATTACATATTGATAGGCAATTTGACATAACACAACTGCTAATATTTTTCAAATCAATCAAGAAAATTCGTTCCAATTATTTCTCCGACATGAAAGTTAAAGTGTAAATAATTAATATAAAATGAAGATCCATTTCCCAAAAATGTTAAAAAAGAACCAAATATAGAAAGATGTAGTACAAAGGTAGTATTTATCGCCAAAGTTCGATAAGAATTATTTACCCAACAATGTAAACAGTTACAAGTTTAGATAGGCTATCATTATCAGTTTCCTATTCCGTACATACCAAAGGTTAAAGACCTCTAGATTAAATTTAAATGATAGCTGATTTCATGTTCTGAATTTAATTATATCTTGTTGGTTAATAGCGTCGCGTACGTAGGTGTGAAATTAAATGGGTTCTTTGTTACATACATATGGGCCTTATTAGGCCTTATGTGGTACAGAGCGACACTGAAGCACCGATCCCACCTTAAACATTATATATAAAGTAATTTGAATGCTTGAATTGACTGTTCGGTACAGTTTGAAAATCGTTCTGTAAAATATAGGCAACAATGAATTTAAATACCTATAAATGGTTGGGTGCAGACAGCGCAGGACCGGTCATTGTGGCTTAACGGGAGGCCTACGTCCAGCAGTGGACATCCCTCGGCTGACATGTTGATCCATTCATAAAAAAGATAAACATTTTCTGAGCAAATATTTATCTGGTCAAAGTGTACTTATATAATTGTAAATGTATATTTTTATAACGAAAGTTATAATTTTCTCAACAAATTGAGGAATAAAGGAATTCGATGGATTTAGATAAGATGACAAATTAAAAGGGAAAAAATTCTGTCGAAATATATACGGAGTAGTTGAAAACAATAGTGATTAATAGCACTTTTTAAAGATTAATTAATTCTTTTTCTTACAAAAAATTATACGATAATTTATTAAAAAAAAAAACTAAATTTGTAAGAGTAGGTACCAAGTTCTTAGTACAAAAACAGAGGCCAAAGCTTTTGTAAATTTTGTAAATAAATTTAAATTAGTTCATTCTCTTGTTTGCAAAATGCAGTAACTACGTAAAACCAGATGAATGGAAAGAATAATTCAATGAAGTAACTCAATATTTATCATTCAAAAAGTCGTAAGTTCTTCTGAAAATAATCGTCACATTTGCCGGCGAGTGAAAATGGAGGGTTATTCTTCTACGATTAACGACAATACAGCCCTTTGTGGAAAGTTCTCATTCAAAATTAATTTCTTATTGAACCTAATTGGAGCTTAAGTTCCAATTATGTGCTATTTTTAACCCGGGCACGTATACAATGGGCTGTTAAAGTATTTTCTGGGTTATTATTACAATTGTTAAGTCATTTTGAATGAGTTATTAATGTCACAATAGAATTGTTTTCTGTAGTATTCAACACAGTTCGTGACTATTGCTGCAGTAATATGTTTTGGGGAAAAATTTATACGTAGTTGTTGTATGTATATGTTTCAGTTGTGTGTTAAGAATCTGACTGGTGGTGGAACCGCTTTTCCCATTAACAGAACGTAACGTGAGTTTTGTGTTAGGCTTTGTTTACACTGCGCAGCGAGCGTCAGCACTTAGTATCACACCATAGTAAAATAAAATGTAGTATAGGTATTATGACCCATGTTAGAAAATGTATCGAATTAATACATATATTATTTAAATTTCAACAATATACACGTGTCATGTTATCTCTTCACCACTATTGGTCGACTGGTAAGGAATGCCTAAGGGATTAAGTCTGCCTTTGCACTTTTTGTTGCATAAAGTTTAAAAAAAAACAACACTGAAACTTAAACAAAACTCAAACTGACATTTAGCACATTATATACACTTAGGTAACTGCAGATTACAGTGTGTTAAAGGGAAACCAGTGCCTGAAAAAAAATTTTTTTAGATATTTTTGTGTACTCCCAAAATATCCGAGAAATAATATTTTACACATACCAACAGCGCCCAATACGGGTCCCACGGTCTGTACAAATCATAAAATAACAATTTAATCTAAATTTCAAAGCGACTGACTAATATAACAGTCATTGTTTCTTTTGTATCAAACATAAAAACGTAGTAAAAGCAAGTCTTTGATTTCTTTTAGATTTATTTTATGTAGTTTTTATGGGTTTTCTTATGTAAAGGCTTCCCATCAAAAGAATTGAGTAATAATAGGGAAAATATATAATAACTAAATTACGACGAAACTCGTCTTTGATGGTGGTAACATTTACGCGGTTAAATGTGCTAATTCTGTTGTTCTTGAAATTTTTCTATTATTTTTTTGAACAATAGTCTCGAGTAGCAGTAGTATGACGAAACATAAAAGGTCGTATTAAGATGACACTTACCTACATGTATGAAAAATGACGCGACCATAGAACACACAAATTCCTAGTGTGAGCAAAACCATGGTGATTCGACATGTTTCGTCAAATAACTTAAAACTAATTCTAATAGATCGAGTGCTCGTCAACTTAAACTCGTCAAGTTTCCATCTTTGTTTGAGCATGATGAAATCATTGTAAAGTTTCAAGTCATTAGTTTTGTAATTGCAGTAAGTTGTTTTGAAATACAGATGTTTGATAATTTTTAATTTTAAATTATACGCATCTGTGTTTAAGGCGAGAATATTTAATAATAGAAAGCTTTGTAAATAATTTTAATTGTAGAATAACTCAATAATATTTATATTTAGTCTGTAATTTGTATTTAGGACTGCAAGAACATGAAAATTAATCAATTAAATTTAAAGTCTTTTTGAAAATGAAACTTGGTGATAAATATTTATCGTCAGTATACCTAGAACTTATTTTTATTAAGCTTAGGTATAGCAAAAAATCTCGCAGTTCTATTTTCTTACAAATATCAATATATAAGCAGAGATCCAAATTAAAATATCTTTTGGCTTGTCTAATGTTTGTCTCTCCACCCCAAAACCCAGAGGACAATTTAACAAAACACACAACATGTTGTTAGGAGCTGTTGACTTTGGTACAGGTCAACCTCAATGTTAGCCCTAATTTAAAAGAATATGTTGACCAAGATATGGACGATATTGGGTAACCGCCACATAATATTATATCCATCCAAACTTCGAACCTAGAAAAGTAGAGAAAAAATAAATTTATTTTTCATTACGGTGTAGGAAAATCCGTTATAATAATAAACATAGAAAGATACGTAGGAGATATTATAATGCGCACATGTATGTGCGCAAATACAGATGCACTCCCTCTACTCGCACTCTCAAAGGCTGGGGAGACGTTAGGCTCAGGAGCGAACGGCGACACATGATTTCCGAGCGTGACGGGTCATTCTACCAACTTCCAAACTTTCAGGTTACAACTACAGAATCTCTAAAAGAAAAACTGGATAACACTTTGTCTGAACTGTGAATCGAGCCTGGAGCTCCACGTTCAGCAATTGGGCATGCGGCCACGAGAATAACTCGACAGTCAATACCGATCGGAGCACCGGTCACGGCAATATAATATAACTTCTTAAATATCGTTTGTTTGTTCTCAAATATTAAGTCCAACATTCACTTTGATAGACGAAGGTGACAGTATTTGAGTGGCTCCACTTGTCCTTTTATATTTTTAATAAGATTTACACACTTGACTAATAAGCAAAGTTTACACAGTAATAATTTCCTGCCGCCTGACAGAACACGGTCCGGGCCGCGCACAGTCCGTCCTGGCCGTCTCATTAAAATGAATTAGTACGGAATTACGTTTTTATCTGTAAAATATTGTCGTAATCTCGTGCAAGTTCACCGGTTCACAGACACGATAAAACTCGTTAGGAGTTGAAGGATGTTTGTTTTGTATGTCGCCGACCCTTTACATACATTTTTTTGGGTAAATATGTATAACTGTTATCTTGAGTGAGGTTTGAAGCAAACTTTATAAAGTACTACTTAATATATCAATCACTAGTTTCTGCCCACGATTTCGTCTGATTTGATTTATTATCCCACGGGAACCGCTCATTTTTCCGGAATAAATAGTGTCCTAGTAGTGCCAAATTTCATCCAGATCTGTTTAAGCGTGAAAGAGTAACACACATCCATTCATCCTTCTATTCATCCTCACAAAAATTCGCATTTACAATATTAGTAGGAAGTAGGATAGTGTGGTGTGAGGTGACTATTTAAAATAATTTATCACGTTCTTCCTTAACGAAAAGAAGTTTGAAATATCGGTAAATTTCAAATATCCCATGGCTCCTGAACTGTTAGATGTACCACTAAGCAAAATGTTACATGGTATCAATGAACAGTGATATTTCATACCAAAAAAAAGTCGTTTCCCCGTAATATTCTTCGTTTAATGTTGCTAATTCGATAGACGGTATGCGTAGCCAACAGGTATACGACGTATTTTTGACACCCCGTGTACGCCCATTTATAGCCGCTTATTTCTAAGTTCCAATAATTTGCTCAAAGTAGTCGTTCAAATAAAACGTGTGTCATTAAACCTTGCTGACGTCAGTGATCTTACGTAGTAGGTACCCATTAATTAATGTAAGTGTAACGCGATTGTCTGCTTGATGCCATAAAGATAATGGGGGTCGTTGACGTGTCTTAATTGCGATTTATGAATTAAATGACTTGAATTTTCGTGTTTCGGAAAACTATGACGGATTTTTTTGGAAAGGTTTGTGAACTTGTTTCTAAGTAATGAAGTCGTTTTTCCATAGAACGTGTTTGTTAAAGAGATAATCATAAAGATATACTTGCATGGAACCCACCTAATTGTAACACATTGATAGCTACGATAAAGCTACGCTTTTGCTACGACTTTGCTACGCCGTAGCCCAAGGTGCTACGAGTAACTATTACTTCTAATATGCCTACCTATTTATTATTATAATATCGACTTCTAACTATGTGAGTACTGCTCTACTAATTAGAAATCCTCGATAACATATAATATGTGTACTTACAATTATATTTACAGAAATACTAAATAAATATGTAAAATTGATCAATCATGGAATTTAAGTAAATAACTAACTTTTGCCCCGACTTCGCATGCTTCAAAGGCAAGGTCAAAGTCAAAGTCATAGTCATAGTCAAATCAGTTTTTTTAAGCCTTCTACTACCTACTTCAAAAACTGTTTGACCCATGAAGCGAAGTTTTGGCAATTACATATTATGAAGTACGCAGTAATCGTAATATTATGAGTTAAATTAGTGAGTGGCCTTTTGCTTTTATAATATAGGTATAAGATTTTAATTTCGTTGTGCCCGGTTAATGTCAATCGGCTTGCCTCCTATTAAATGCGACCTAAACTTCCCGGCGAACTGTGCATGTACATTGGTACACCTCTGCCTAATCCATCGGGGAATACAGGCGTGATAGTATATTTGTAAGATTTAAAATTACATTCAGACAGTCCTTACAAAAAAAAGGAATAGATTAATAAAGGAATCCGTATCTTTTTAGCGTTATAATGTGTCGGAACAATCCACTGAAGAATTTGTGGACTGTGACATGTTACGCAGTGGTACAACGTTATTCGCAAGTAATTGGGGTGTTAACAGAACGATTCTAATTTTATCTTTTTGTGAATAAACGTTCTATTTTTATCTTTCGGGACCTGAAAGTGCTTATTCAATTTTGCAAGTGGGACGATTATTGTGCCTACTCTTCATTTATTGGATATCTTGTGACGCAAATGTATAAAATTACATGTTTAAGTTGTTGGTCTGATTTGGAATTAATTCGAGGAACTATGTCGTTAAAAGACACTCAATAAAAGATTGATTAAACAGGGTGCCGAAAAACACATCACATTGTCCTTTATTACCCATCAAACTCCGTAACGACTCTTATTTATAGAAACGTTGCATAAGGACGTGTGAATGTATCGCATGCAGAAGATTATGCTTGCGAGTGCATGCAATAGTATAGGGGTCTACTGCCTCGGTAGCCTACTGGTCCTAAGCGCGACTGCTACGCTAGTGGTCTTGGATTCGATTCAAAGGTCGAGCAAATAGTGGTAATGGGTTTTTCTATGAAATTCTCAATAGCAGCTTGGAGTTAGGATTTGTGCCCGGTTAATGGCAATAGGCTCGCCCCCTATTACATGGGACCCAAACATACCGGCGATCTGTGGGTTTACATCGCTACACCTCTGCCTAACTGGTATATTTCATAGGAAAACCCAATAACACTTTGCTCGACCTGGGAATCGAACCCAAGACCTCTAGCGTAGCAGCCGCGCTTACACTAGACTAACGAGGCAGTGAAAATAAATGGATGTATAAAACCATAATAATGTAAAAATGTGACGACTCCAGGTACGC
The DNA here is from genome assembly GCA_947462355.1 of Caradrina kadenii. NCBI lineage: Eukaryota > Metazoa > Arthropoda > Insecta > Lepidoptera > Noctuidae > Caradrina > Caradrina kadenii. The sequence continues at coordinate 618,313 of OX381683.1, read as the reverse complement.
TCGACGTATGCCCAAGTATCTGACGATACGTGTAGAGGCTCTTCATCCTACCCGTGTTTATATTTTCAAAGTTCAAGTGAGGTATTCTAGTGAACGATTGAGAGGGTATTAAACTCCTGCGATTTTAATTATTATGTATATTATGACCTTGTAAGTTCACGAGCTAAATGATGTAAGGGAGTCACGTTCTTGGTCCTTGGGGTTTTGGAACTCGTACTAGATTTAAATATTCGTACTACTATAGAATTGATGATTGCTTGTGACTTACGTGTGTGTGTGTGTAATAAATAATTATGTGTAGGTATTTAAATAGTATTTTTGGCATACATGATTTATTTGTTTATTAACGAAAATGGGTTAAACCAGGCCACGCTTAGTTGTGGGTCAGTCTAATAGTCTGATATTTAAAAAAAATACTCTTTTGTTAAAAGGCAAAGTTGTGTAAAAAAATCTTTTTTTTTCTTTTTTGCGGACACAAACATACGGAAGCAGACTTTTTTATGTATAGAGATTTAACCGTTTATGTACACACTTAAACAGACAAAATTAAGGAACAGAAAAATTTGTACAAAACTTGTACCCACCTACTTATTTCTATAGAAATCTCTACCAGCATACCTGCAATAGGACATTGTATTTTTATCATTTAAGAATTGTTCAAAAGATCCCTATCATTGAAAACAATAAATTAAAAACAATTAGTGCGGATTTGTGGAACTTATGTAGTAAATAAATACACAAGACAAGACAAGATCATAGGTATGAACTCCATACATAGCGAGAATATTCTACATTCAAAACCTTTGAGGTTGCTTGCCTGCCAAATCCCTCCATAAATAAGTCGTTAACATACTCAGGACGTCCTCAAAGAGCTTCGTACATAACATTATATAGATATTAAGTGCTCGACTAACACATAAAGTGATATCGTCAAAAGTAGACGTAACGTTAACGTAAACGTTAAAGTTAATTACGTGGAAACGTTTATGTACCTTTATGTATCGTGACTGGATATACTAGTAACTTATTGGGAACTTTTTTTTTGCGTAAACGTAGCGATTTAGATATACTTAGCCGTTTGGATGCTAGTAAGGGGGAATCATTTGTTTCATATTCATCCACGCTAATAATAATATTATAAGTATTTGGACATGCCTCGCGAGGTTGTCGACATGTGGGGTGTACACTCAGCGATCATTTTGCCGATTGTTGTTACAGCCAATGGCTTAATTGCCAAGATCCTCGACCAACAGCTAAGGAGGCTCTCGTTAGGCGGCTGGATCAAGGGCTTGATTCAGAAAGCGGTAGACACGTCGCGTATTGTTAGGAGATTCCTTTCTCAGGAGCCTTGACCACCGGTGGCTTGGACCTTGTTCCCGACGCCGGTGGGCTACAAGTTTTTATATTTCTAAATGTTTTTACTTTTATATTAAAAATTAAATTAATATGTATGTATATAGTATCTAATAAATGAGAATAATATTATATATGGGAAAGTAACTCTGTCTGTCTGTCTTTACGCTTTCACGACTAAACCGATTCTGGCTCATGGCTCATGTGTATAAGAGTGAACTCCAACAGAGGACATAGGCTACTTTTTATTCGGCGACTTCATTTGCGTCTGCAATAATTGAAATTTACGCGGACAAAGCAGCAGGCAAAGGCTAATAAAAAAAAATGAAATGAACCTTACATTACAAATGATTAATAGGACTTTGATATATTTCTCAAATAAAATATCAATTTGATAGCCCGCTTTGAAGTATTTATTCAATTAAGTATATTACCATCAGTATGGAGGGAACTTATACAATTTCCAGTACCTTGTTTTTATTTTTTAATTTACCTTTATATTTTTCGAACATGACAGTATTATTGGCTTATACCTTCGAGCGTGTCCTTCGTTGAACCAGTCATGCTACAAATAATGCTACAGTGATTCGTTAAGGATATTTTTTTCTTGATATATTCATACTTTACGTTTCGAGTTTCTCATATATCAGATATTAGCTTTGAAGTTTATTTTTCTCGCCTGTTCACTTTACGACAAGATTTCCACAATTATTAAAAAAGGATATTAAAAAGTCTTCTTTTTTCGTATCAATGATACATTTTTAATTATCTACTATTTAAGCCCAGTAGGTGGTTCCGATTATTGCTGTGTCAGGGGCTGTATACAGGTCGCCAAGCCTGTAGGCGGACGGATAATTGTGACACTCCAGCTTATGAGACTGTGTGATCAGGAGCTTTACAAAAGACGTGTATATGATGCTCCATTTCGTTACATTATGTTGGCCTCGGTGCAGCTGAATCAGTTTTTTAAGAACTGGTTACTGATCATTTTATTTATCTCCTTAGTTTTGAAAGTAAAGAGGCGGAGTTCTCAATATTACAAGCAAGAGACGCTGTCTTACATTTGACAACTCTTGCTAAAGATGTAGTGTTTGTGGACGTCACTGTAATTAGCATTAGCGGTGATATGTACTTACATTGCTTTAAGATACTGGAGATTGAAAGTACTCTTAATCCTTATTTTATATGATTTGTCACGTACCTATACAAACATGCTATCCAACCAAACTTTCAGTTTTTACTCCAACTTGAACTGGAGCATTTTTACAGTTGTAGGTATGCATGTTCTAACGTGCATATTTCTTCTATTCCCTCGGCATGGTACATTACTTCGAGAAAAAAGAACTACCTTGAACAGTAAAACCTTAATCAATGGAAGTAATACCAGGTACGCAGCACCGTACAGCCCCATGACCCACTTACGTGGGGTGAATGACCCCCCCCTGACCCGCGAGGCTCACCCCTAATTTGCAATTCCCGGTGCATGACTTCAAATGCTGTTTCGATTTTGTTTTGAGTTTCAGTAAGGTACACTTGCTAGGGCTCACATATTATGAAAATGCATTAAAGTACTTCAGTTTGCCTGCTGTGTCTAGAAAAATACATTTATTTCATGCATTTACAACTAACCTTACCATTGGAGAGAATATTCTGCAAAAAAAAGAACAAAAAACTTCCTACATGAAGTGATCTTGAGGCGAGCCTGTCACTCCCTAGCAGTAGATAGGATGACAGCTCACCCGAAGATCACTACATCTAAATTCACTGAGGAAGATTTTTTACAGAATACTCCGCCTATTGTCACAAAAATATAGCCACAATATTATATTGTGCGTTTTGAGGCCATTGCCACGATCATTGGCCCATAGACAAGCTAGACACTCGTCACGTGTAGCAAAAAATACATTGATACGGTTACTACCCTCGCCCACACACAAGTAAATACACGTGATAGATCTAGCATAACGCAATGTTTTGTTATGCTTTACCTTTTTGAGAGGTTTTTGGGCGCTAGGCACCCTCAATAATTGCAAAGGACATTATTCAGCGTCTGTATATTTTTGAAAACAAAAAAGTATCAAGAAAGTACTAAGTGACTGCCCCGTTGGTCTCGTGGTCGCAAGCGCGACTGCTGAGTGTGGATCCCGGGTGCGATTCCCAGGTCGGGCAAAAAGTGTTATTGGGTTTTTCCATTAGAATTTGCTCAGTAGCAGTCCGGAGTTTGAAATTTGGTGGTGTGACACACCCGTGCCTAGGAAAGCACGTAAAGCCTTTGGTCCCGGCTGTCATTCGTGGTTCTATGACAGTCGTTACGGATAGTCAGAAGCCAGGAAGTCTGACAACCAGTCTAACAAAGGGGTATCGTGTTGCCTAGTAACTGGGTTGTGGAGGTCAGATAGGCACTCGCTCTATGTAAAACTGCTGTACTCAGCTGCATTCGGTTAGACTGGTAGCCGACCCCAACATAGTTCGGAAAAAGCTAAGTAGATGATGATGATCAAGAAAGTCCGCTAGAATACGTTATTTTCTAAAATTTTCAACATGTGACGAAATCAGTAGGGTTATTATTTTGAGTTGTTTTAATGAAATTAATGCATTTATTTCACTCAGGGAAACTATTGCCATCGCAAAAGTTCATTTTGCTATTGAAACTGAAGTATAATTAACAGTCTAAAAAATGACTATACATAGAGTTTTGACCTTATGGTTAAAAAAAGTAAATGAAATATTCCAACAGAATATAATAATAATATTTTTTTCTTTCTTTTATAATAGCCTAAATTGACTTGTGTTTACTTGCAATGTTTGTTCTCAGTTGCCTTCTCAGTCTCATTTACTCTTAAGTCATACGATAAGTCTCACTTGAATTCAAGTTAATGTAACACAGTCTTCAGGGAAACGATTCTTAATCTTATGATTTATTACTAATGAATGTACACTCTGATAACTTATTTTAATTTATCTTATGTAGCCGGTCATAATTGGTTACGTCATAAAAGTAGCGATAATAGGTAGGCATGGCGATGGCGATTTGGTTGTAAAAATAAATAATACACTTTGAAAGGAATTGTGTGACTAACATATGTTTTTCGTAGTAGTAGTTGTAATAGGTTTTAGGTTCGAATCCCGCTCGATGGTATGTTTGTAAATCCACTTTTATTATAAGAATATTAAGCTTTTTGAAGAATAATAAGAAAAATAAATAAATGTTTGGTAGAATTAAATTTTTACAAGAAAATATGCTTAATATTTTACATTTTATGTCTGGAACTCTCAAAAGCTAGTCCATAGTTCATCTGTTATTCAGGTTATCACCTACTTGGTAATTAATAAAGCTTACGTACAATGTGGCTTGATTGTTCTACTATCCTACAACCGGTGTATTCACCTCACTGAATTAATTTATGAGCACCTACCTTACCTTTTTGAGGTTAGTTTCGTATAAAAGGATAGAATAAATAAGTGACTGGATAACTACTGAGGGCCTTGCAAAGCTTTTGTTTGAGATAATTAAAAATAATAATAATAGAAGTGTTCAGAAAATATTTGGCAGATAGGTTTAACGGAATTTAACCGGAGGTGACTCTTCATCTATCGGATGGCAGGCTCATGTTTTGATAAAAATATTCACTAAACACCACGATGCGCCAGATAAAGTTACCCACATTATTTTATACAAAATTTTCCATAAAATTAACAAATCAAATTGAATTGACTTCATAAAATCCATAAAAGCGGATTTTCAATGCAGAGATTCAACTATGGAGTGTAAATAATAATTTTCCGCACAAATTGGAAACAATAACGAATCCCCCCAATAGGTACTCACGCAGCGGTGTAAATAATCTAATTATTCAAGTATTTACATATTCCAATTCGGAATTATAAATGAGTTTGCGTTATTGTGAGGTTAAAGTATGAATTTGTATCATTTTGGTTTTATTAATCTGGCAATCAAATACTCATTTCATGGAACAGTCAAGACTCACTCGACTGTTTTTTGTTACATTATTTTTTTTTAAATGACACTCTTTTTTATTTGTTTGTTTAAACGCGCTGATCTTTAAAACTAATAGTCAGATTGGAAAAAAAAAGAGTAATAGTATAGACTAAGCATGCCGGCGAACTGTGGGTGTACATTGGTACATCTCTGCCTAACCTATATTCACACCACATCCCATTGAAGTGTACGAACTCGTGCGCAGAAGCTGGTTGATTTATTATTTTCAGTGAACAATACAAATACCAACAAAATCATAGAACGTTCTAGAAAATCGGAACCGATTGCATACAGGAGCTGAGCAATCAGTGTTGAAGTGGCTTATGTTTAAATGTTAGTCCAGTCCATAATTGATGGCACGGTTGGCTCGGTCGCTAAGCGATCGGCTGCAGCGCTCCGTATCTCGAGTTTGCTTACCGCACGGAACAAATACTTGTAAAACCTACTAGTAGTTGTTCCCAGTTCAGTTGTTTCTGTATGTTGTATGTTTGAAAACGCAGCGAAGATACAAGAAAATTCTGTCTGTTTAAAAGAATCGTAAACTAAGTTTGGTAGGTAGTAACTTATGTTTTGTATATAGACTTTATATCTAGGTCCCAATACTATTTTATGTTATTCATAGCGGCTCCGTCATCCGGTGTCAGTAGCACATTACAAGCCTCAATATAAGGGGTGAATCGCATTTTTTATTCAACCCTGGCTTTCAGGTTTCGCGGTCACCCGGTTCAGTTATTGAATTTACAACGTATTCAGGGCAGACGATTTGCAAAGTAACATGGGGGACCTAGATAGTGTAAGATGGAGTGTTTTTGTTAAATAAAGATTTCGTCATCGATAACTGGGGCAGTTTTTTTGCATGACAGTGTTTGGGCGTAGATTGTTGTTTTGTTCATTAGCAAGCTGCTGTTTGTATCGGTGTTTGTCTATTTTTGATGTAGTGATCTATATGTTTATTTTTTAAATATCATCGGATGCTACATGTGTCACCATCCCAGATCCAAAGTTGAAATGTCTTATGACCCTGTAATTACAACGTCACTCATGCTCTTCAGAGCGGAACACAGCAACAGTAGTACTTACAGGTAGTACTTCTTCGAACGAGCTCCTTCACAATGAGCTCTATTACTACTTGTAGTATACTGCTATAAGTTTTTTGAAGTCATTAAATTTAGATTATCAGAAAAGCTTTAGATTATTACATCGCTTCCACGTATGACAATGTGGTAATAATTTCAAAAATAGAAGGCCAATTACCGTAATTTAAAAACGATTAGTCAATGTTATCAAAAATATAGGCAAATTACAGGCATTTTAGCAGATTGTCAGACTGGAATTGATATACGAATATTCTCCAAATAAGGGATAACTAAAAATTAAGAGAATAGAGGAAGGAATGGTGGAGAGAATTTAGAGGCATAATTGACTGTCAATAATTTAAGCATTGAAAGACATGGTAAAACGCTTTTTTGAGCAAAATTACTGAAAACAAAACTGCCTGAATAATTAGATGACAAAGAAAATAATTTTGCTGATGTTAGAGAAACAGTTGGATAACTCGCAGATTCACAGTTAATTAAACTTACAAAAACCTTAATTATCAAGAAAACATGATGAACGTAGATAAACTGCAGCAAAACCTATTTTGTTCTTGAACTCAAGCCGACGAAAAGCGGGACTCACTGAGTTTTTGCGTGCGCTGACTTAATCTTTCAACATATATCATCTTTATGCGTAAAAGATTGTACGCATTACAGAGATTTGTGAAACAACATACTGTAGGTAATGGAACAGTCTATGTCGTTGTGGCTTGTTTTATTGAGGAGATATAGGTATTATACTTGTTTATGTATTAAATTTGATGCTGTTAAGAAAAGGTATAATAATATCAGATAATTTCTAAAATAACCAACAATGATATTGGTTAGAGGAATTTCCAAAAAATATACACCATCACGCCTGCAGTCCCCGAAGGGTTAGGCAGAGGTGTACCAATGTACACCCACAGTTCGCCGGTATATTTAGGTCGCATGTAATAGGGGGCGAGCCTATTGCCATTAAACGGGCACACATCCTAACTCAGAGCTGCTACTGAGAATTTTATAGATTACCCCAATAACACTTTGCTTGACCTGGAAATTGAACCCAAGACCTCTAGCGTAATAGTCGCACTTAGGACCATTAGGCTACCGAGACAACAATTTTTTTAATAAAAAATATATTTTCGTGACTTTTGACTTTTTTGTACTACACATTATTTTACTGACCGCAAGGAGTCTTCTCCCGTTTTCTTACCGAGTTTTAATAACAAACAAGTGCCATACGTTCTTTTAAAACAAATCTAAAAACAATGCAAGCTAGACAAAACAACTTTAGTTTTCAATCTCACTACACAATACTTGAAGGCAGACATCCTCTGAATCATAGTTAAAGCCGCATTCACAGATGTTTGTGAAAACTTATGAAATACTGACTACCTATAACACTAGGGTGATACGGTTTTTGGTATTTTAATATTTACTGGCCACACTTTTATAAGATTAAGTTATAAAAATTAAGAAAGAACATTTGAAGCTAATTCCTTATTGCAGTACTGATGAACACTTAGATTAAATGTAGACTATAATAATTGTAGTAAAGTTTTTATGACCGGCCATTAACAAAAAATGACTTTTGCGCCGGCGGCGGTAAGAGCAAATACATTCCCAAAGTCTGAGATTTAGACAAAAAACTTTAAATGTAAATCTCCCTTTTCAAGTCAGCAGACATTCAATCTCCCTTCAAGAGTGAACTAAAGTTAAGTCGAACTAATCATAGAGCATATCTCAAGTGTTGGGGCACGCTGAGGGAATGTATTAGTTCTAGTCTGGTTTGGGTACTTAACCCTTCTGAGGGGACGCTCTAAGCGTCGCCAGGTGTGTTGCTATATAGCTTTTTGCTGACGTTATTCTAAGGATACTAAGTGATTTGGAATGTGAAGAAAAATATTCTGGGAGAAGAATACTGAGATTTAAAAATGACAAAAGAAACGAAAACGATTGTCTGTAAAGTAAATATTACAAAAAGTAAAATAATATATTCATTACCAGAACTACCCTCAAAAAGCCTCTAAAAGGTAACTTTGTGCATAATTATCACCAATTTCACTAACATGAAGCAATCAACTACCCAATTTAGCCGACATTCAAACCATCTATTACGTCACAAATATGTAGTCCATCAAATACCGACAGGCAATCGATCATGTCGCATCGAAAGGGTTAACCGCGCCTATGTGTGCATGTAGACATCGTAAGACTTGTGCATGTGTGTGTGCATTCGAACGCAACACTAGACTGCGTCGGTATCGAGCGGGCCCCGGTCAACGACCTCGCTGCACTGTGCTACACGCGAAAATGTGCTCTAATTTTATGCTGACTACAGAAAATCTGGATTTATGGCGCGAAAAAAATCGCGTGGAAACGATAAAACTAAGTCAGCTTGAATATTCGTATTCATTGTTAATAATGTAGTTTGGGAAAGCACGCGATATGGTTTTAGGAGATTGCATTTGATGGGAGACGGGTACTTTATCTTGTACGCTTTTCTTTGACGATTCACTTTGTTATCGCGTCCGCATTTCTTGTTGAAATTTCAGGAAATTTCACATTGAGATGTCGTCTAAGAACAAAAGTCACCAGAAAAAAAATAGGTATGCAATTTCTTTTACTTAGAAGTATTTCTTTGTCAGTTATTTAAGTTCAAAAATCAAGTTACTAAACCAATTTTGATAAAATTTCTATGGGACCAATCTGAAAGTATATTCCTTCAAATATTTTTTTTTTAAATCAGTTGATATATTATGACGGAGTTCCGAAGTAAAAAACAAAGAAAAAAAACCGGCCAAGTGCAAGTCGGACACGCGCACGAAGGGTTCCGTACCATTATCTATAAAAACGACAAAAAAAACAGGTTTGTTCTATGGGAAACCCCCTTAAATATTTATTTTATTTTGTGTTTAGTATTTGTTGTTATAGCGGTAACAGAAATACATAATTTGTAAAAATTTCAACTGTCTAGCTATCGCAGTTCTTGAGATACAGCCTAATGATAGACAGACGGACGGACAGACAGCGAAGTCTTAGTAATAGGGTCCCGTTTTTATCCTTTGGGTACGGAACCCTCAAAAGAACAATTGAATTGAAAATGCCTTCTTTTTAAGCTGGTTAAAAATAATATATCCTAGCTACAATCTCTCAATATCTAAATAATTAATAATACCTAGCTATTCGTCAGTTCTAGCTTCTGAATAGGGCAGAAAATTGTCATTAGTACATCTTCACCAGAACTAAATATTGCGTAACAAGAGACGCTGGTCCATTTATTAGGTCTATTATTACGCACAGGCTATTACGTAGTGCTGAGTGGAGATCTGAATTGTAGTCATTAGTAGTAAATTATTGCGTAGGTCAGCAGTTTATTACAGTTGTTTAGGAAATAATAGCGTTTACAAGTCTTTTTTGTGTGTTGGCCAAATGTTTGAAGTGCCCTCCTCTTAAATAAGATGCTGTGGATTCGCAACCGGGCACAGGCAAAATACCAATGTGACTTTTCCTCGGCTTTATAATTTATTGTTAAACTTGGTGTGAAGATAAATATTGTGAGGTAACCTGGATTTATAATAAATATAAATGTGGAATCGTCAATCCGCCTTTAGCAAGCGTGGTGATCAGTGCTCGTGCCTTCTCTGTATGAGAACAGACCTTTGGCCTGCAGTGAGACAATGTCATGCTCGTCTTATTTTTATTTAAGCCTACCTATAGCTATCAATATTTTTATAGTGGTTTTTGGAACCTGTGTTTCGTAGTTGTGTATGAATCGTGCACATAATCGGCTGCCTCCATTATAATGGTTCAAATAGTAATATTATATACGTGGGTAGTTAGTATTCGTTTGAATTTTTTATGAACATGATCTGCCATCCTGAGAGATCGCAGTATTTTGTTTTTCTAGATTCTAGAAAAATGCAGCTAATACAGTTCAAATTCCTCAAGTCTGCCGGGACTGCGAGTTGTTCGTAAGAGATACTGCGCCTCCAGAACGCAAAGGGCACAAGAAGGAACATGGATAGGTTTTAGTTAGTAAAAGTCTGGCTATCCCTCCCGCCCCGCCCAGGGTTGGGGAAGTCATTTGATGACTTCCCATCGGTAAAAAAAAAGAAATCCCTCAAGTGCTTGCATCAGCAAAAAATACATATATTTCTTGATATAATGTTAATAACAAATAAACTTCACAGGTCAAATACCTCCGTGCCCCCACTATCGTAACTAAAGGTAACATATTAAAAACTTTTTCCTTTCACTTCTGTCTCCGATTGTACTAAGTTGGGTTCCGCTTAGTTAAGTTAGGCAGTTACCTCGTTAATTGAGACTTTAGGGTGTTAACAGTAAAAGAGCGGAGAGAAAACTTTTACCTACAAAATTAAACCATGATAGATGAAGATAAGGTCGCTTTTGCAATGAGTCAGTCTCGAAGGGTTAACATGACACTTTTTCTATTTATTATTTTCAACTGTCCCTTTATTGTTAGAAGATATAAATCTAGAACTTTATCCTTTTAAAGAATAAAAGGTTGTGTAGGTGTTAGTTCTAGATTGAGTTTTTATTAAAAATCGGTACAAAAGAAAAGCCTTTCAAAGATGGAAACTTAGAAGTGTCATCAGAGAAGACAAGAAAAGATTTTATCGAGAAATAAAAGAAAGTGCATGCGTGTGGGCGAGCTGCCATCACTGTCTCGATTGTCTGGTGGGTTCTAGGAAAAGTGTTTGATACACAATACTGTAGTCACATGTTGCATTAACTTTGACGATCATTCTAGTCTTGTTCTTGATATTTTACTTTGTACAGAAGTTTATTCTGACACAATATGTTAAGGTGTGATTCCGTGTCTTTATATTTTTGGAGTCAGGATGCCGAAACATTGCCTTTATGGTGTAAATTATCACCATTAACATTATTTTTAAAATGTGATGAAGGCCTTGATCACAGTCTGTTGATCCCTAGGGTTAAAGTATTTTCGCTGTTAGAGTTTAGAATCATGTACTGGTTCCATGATAAAACCAAAAGTACAGCAAGCACATGCTTTCTGGTTGACGATTATCATAACCATACATGGTCATACATGGTCATGTCTGCAGACGGACAGACGGTTGGTAGAGCAGACACGTGTTAGAGCGGTGATCACCTTTAGGCAATTGTAGTGTGAGAGGCCCTGCTGCACGGTGGACCGACAATTTAAAGAAGATGGCGGGCAGCGGATGGGTTCGGGCTGCCCAGGCCCAGGATGGTTGACGCTCTAGGGGGGAGTCCGACGTTCAGCAGTAGACGGTTGTAGGCTGATATGATGATAACCATACACATTCTAGCTTCCTAGTTTATACATAGATTTATTCCGATTGACGAAAGACAGCTAAAATATGATAAAAAAAAAGATCTTTCAAATTTGAGGTAACAAAACACTTGGTTTCCTCATAAAATGAAAAGCTAGTTCCACTTGGAAAAAAACTTGATCAACTTTAATAATAAACGAATAAAGTAAAAATCATTCTGACAATATCAGAAAAGTTTGGAGTGGCTTAAATACTTTGGAAGTCGAATTGAATGGGTAACCCGTAAACGTTTTACGGATAAAAGGTTTTGCTCGCTGGGTTTTAAAAGCTGAAGTTTTTAATAAAAATCAAGTGCATAGTGGTAGTGTGGTGGATGACAGCGGGCACTTCTTAACCTTGAGGACCCCTGGTGTGAGCGAAAATGGAAATCTATTAGTATTAGTGATAAAGTGGAATTTAAATTCTGCATTGCACTAAGTTCGAAATTTGAATGGTAGACGATGCATGATATATGTGCAAGCCTTTACATACGGCATGTAAATAATAAATAACTAGTAAAGTTGCTACTTTTTATAAAACTCTAGTAGGTAGTTAGTTATAAAAAACTACGTAAATCAAGTATATTGATGAGAAAATATCCGTTTATTTTTGTAATCGCGAAGTCGATTTTTATCTTCTTCAAGTTTGAATACAATTATAAGTAAATACTTCACAATGAAAAACAATTTTCTAATTAAAAAAATATACATATTTACCCGCGACTAATTGCTTGGGAACAAAAATAATTGAAATGATAGAGTGTTCAATTAATACATTCGCGTCTAGTTTTAACATATTTTCTTAGCTAGACTTATCTGTATATTTTAAATTTCTTCTGAAATATACACGGGAGCAATTAATGAACTATTTTAATAATGTCTACCAGTTTAAACAATATCACATTATACACTTTTATGAACATTTTCCGTTATGCAAGTACAATCATGACGCTTACACTATTCTTGTAAGATTTCTTATCAATTGCTAAATTTTCATGAAGCCGTTCTGAAATGCAGGCTCTATCGCCCGTCTCTAGGGATCAACATTCTGAAAGCATAATAGAGTGAATTTATGTACTTATCGATATTTTGTAAAGGTTGTGCATACTTTACACTGCGTGGGGGTTGATTTAAAACCTGTCTATCTATTATGGCGGAACTGTCCATTAGTATTCTTTCTTAATTTTTGTTGTGTTGTTATCAATAATTTTGTATTAAATCCAAACCCCATCCACCATCTTGTTGCTATTCCATCAATTTGCACTAAGCGTTTCTAGACGTCTTTTATAATACGCGCAACAGAGCTGTATTTCCGAACATATTCAACTCTAATCTCTTCAAAGTAAAGCAGTTATCCCACTGCACCGCGCTCCGATGCGTAGCGCGGGGCGGCAGGTGTTAACATCGTATACAAGAGTTTCAATTTGTATAGAAAACACACCTAGGACCACACATTGCCGACGCGTCTACGCGCCGGAGCTTTGCGCCCCGCGGTGGGACGCTTCGTCATCGGGTGAACCGCCTTAGAGTGAACAGGCTTCCTCTGGGTGAGCTCACACCATCATCGACTTTGTGTCTGTCACCTCTGACCTAGACTAGAGTCAAGAGCAAACCCATTCACCCACTCAAATAAAAAAGAACAACAATAATATCCATATTATTATTATCACTAGCATTTTCTAACATAGAATAACTTAGATCCATTATTATTGTGTCGTACGTTATTACTATTCCTGTCCGGCTTCTATTCTTGTACTAAGCAACAAAATTACTTCGTCATTGTAAATCAAATCACCAAAATACGCTTCATAATATTTCTTATTGTACTCACGTAAGTCCTTACTCACTAAAAAAGATTTGTTGTTCTTACTTATGTTCGCTAGCTGTCCATTGAGTGTTTATATTACATTACGTTGTATGTTTACTGTGTGGATCCGGTAATGGACATCGTACTGTGTCGCCGAAAGTAATGTAAGTAGTTTATCTCTTCTGTGATAAATGTTAGTGACGACGTGACGTAGGCTCTGTCGGCGTCGCGGACGATAAGTAGTTGGATTTGTATTCTTAACAGTGGACGGAAAAATGTGGAATAGAATACATTAGATTTGATAATATTTGTAGCACATTGTCTCTTCGAAACGGGCCATATTTACCTGACAATGTTTTAATGGCTGAGTCACACCCATACTTAAAATGTTGCTGAAATACTCGGCAATATCTTTAGTGTGGCCACACGGTACCTAAGCTAATCCTCAGCATATTTTATATGACCACCTTATACGATCGACGATCTGACATGATTCATTTATTTTTTAGGACTCCTACATGTACTCCATTTTCCAGACAACGTGTGGCTGCAATACATTGCTAGTATAGTTTTAAGTACTGTTAGGCCATCCTACAAAATGTTGCAGCTACATATTACAGTAAAAGTATTCCTCGGTTAGGATCTCCTCTAGTACTTTAAGTTGAAATTAGAACAGGTACTTACCTACTATAAAAGAGAAAACCACTTGTGTGTGCTTATTTATCTTTTGTATATGTTCATATAAACTAGTTAATAGCTGGTTAAATAAGTCAAAGTCAAAACATTTATTTCAATTAGACCATTTACAGGCACTTTTGAATTGTCAAGAAGTTACTCATACAAAAAGTTGAAGCTAGTTGCTCGTTCCAAAACGTAGGTCTCTATGGAGAAGAACGAGCAAGAAACTCCATGGACACTCTTTTCAAATTGGTTTTTACAGAATCTTTGTCACAATATTCTTGTTGCTTCTACATGTGAAAACAATGAACTTAAATATAAAATAATTAAAAAAAAAATATATGATAATAATGCTACTAAAGATGTAAGCCATGGCAGTTAAGAGATGACCAATCCCAACTGACAGCGCCCGTTCACGAACATGACGCGAGGATCAGCACCACTTAGCTCAACCATCATGAAGGGAACCAAATGATCCGACCCACGCGCCACCATCAGCGAGACATTTAAGTGAGCATGACAAAGCCCTCAACCACCATGCTCGTAGTGTCCAACACATAATAATAAAATAAATAAAAGGCTCCAAAGTACTCATATTTACAAAAATTGAAATAAATGATGATAGATTATATAAAACTAAGGTTTTAAGTAATTCTATTTTTTTTTATTTAGTTATATGTATATATGTATGTACTTTCCTCATATAATTATTCTATCGCGTAGGTGTAAAAACTTTATAGAGTTTACTTTGATAGTAATTTATTAATCTAGAATATTGCTCAACTATTTGTATTCTGTTTTATCAAGCAAGATTTTCATGATAGGTTTTTAAATATTTCCTGATTTTCGATAAATTAAATCACCACCTACTTACCCTTTTCTTAACTATGTTGGGGTCGGCTTCCAGTCTAACCGGATGCAGCTGAGTACCAGAGTTTTAAATGGAACGACTGCTTATCTGACATCCACAACCCAGCTACTAGGCAACACGATACCTCTTGGTTAGACTGGTTGTGAGACTTCCTGGCTTCTGACTATCCGTAACGACTGTCAAAAGTCTACGAAAGGCAACCGGGACCAACGGCTTTACGTGCTTTCCGAGACACGGGTGTGTCACACCACCAAAAAAACTAAATAAAATGTTAACGTATGTACGTACGTGTGTGTGTACGTAATGTGTACGTGTGTAAACGTATGTGTATTAAATATAAAATATAATTATGAAACAGGGTAAAAATAAATACTTGCAATCTTATGATGGATACGCAAAATTAAGAGCGTATGATAGTACATACGCCCCTATAAAGCCGTATCTCCCGGCTTTAGGCTACAATGAAGTAGAAGGGAAGAATGAAAGATTTATTTACCTTCCAAGGTCGTTAACCTTACCAGTATTATTATATTTATTAAGGTTTGACAACAGCTTCTGTAGATATACATTGGATCTTAAGTATAACTCGCAATCAGTCTCGGACTTATACAGTCGCCAATCACACGCCAACTGGCATGTCAAGAAATAAGATGACAATATATTATTAATGGTGACGCTCCATTCGGGATAGCTGAGGTCTAATATTTTATTATTAATTATTATTATTTAATAGTCTTACGAATAGTTTTACGTGCTACTGAAATCTATACTAATATTATGAAAAAGTTTCGATTTGATAAAATCTAGCCCGTTTGTCGAGAAAGGTTAGAGAAGGCTATATAAAATTACGCTATAACCTATTGGTACAGAACAGTAAGATGTAACTTACAGATGGTGAAACTGCGGGGTGCAGCTAGTTTCATATAAAGAGGTAAAAATGTTTGTTTGTTTGTAAATAATCTCTGAAAGTACTAGTCCAATTACATACATAAACTCACGCCTTTTTCCCATGGGGGTAGGCAGAAACCACAGAACGCCACCTGCTACGATCCTTACATACTTCTTTCGCCTCGACCACGTTCATACACCTGTTCATACAAGCACGCCGGTTACGAGTACTGCGCACACGTCCTTTCTGAAGAACCCCACCAATAAGGTCAGGGTAGGTCTTTCTAGGGCGTCCTCTCCCGGCGTTGCCACTCACATCTGCCATATAAATCCCTTTCGTTAGTCGCCTTTCACTCATCCTCTCAACATGACCGAACCATCTAAGCATACTCTTTTCTATTTTTGTTACTACATCCTCTTTTAATCCGCAACGTTCTCGTATCGTTTCATTCCTCACTCTATCGTTCAAAGTTACACCACACATACTTCGCAAGGAACGCATCTCCAATTAATACAATTATTTCATTGATAGACAGCTACACTATTGCCAAGTATCATAAACTATATTTTATGGTACCTATACTTGACTTCCACGCAAACGAAGTCGCGTACAAAAGCTAGTTACTTGTAAATCGTTTCCTTTTACTAGAAATAATAGGCCTTCACACCTGTGTTCCCCGAATGGTTAGGCAGAGGTGTACCGATGTACACCCGCAGTTCGCCGGTATGTTTAGGTCCCGTGTAATAGGGGGCGAGCCTATTGCCATTAACCGGGCATAAATCCTAACTCCGTAACAAATTTCATAGAAAAACCTAATAACACTTTGCTCGACCTGGGAATCGAACCCAAGACCTCTGGTGTAGCAGTCACGCTTAGGATCACTAGAAATATAAAGATATTATCATTATGACATACTGAGTTTCATTTCCTTCATCTGAGTTACGGCGCAAGTCGAGTCACGTCACGTTCCGAGACTGATTCCGGGTGGGTAGGTGGGGTATCTACGTAGTTCTAAACCATTTTGATTACATCTTTGATATTGTCTTGTCGTCACTTCACGACTTGATTCCACAACTTCAGACGTTCATTAGATGCCTATCCAGGTAAACCTAGATCTTAGGTAAGTTTCAGTGGCGGGCAGATCAAGTCTGAACTTAGCATTTGTTGAAGAGTATCAGCGTATCTATAGAGACAATGTGACACGTGCCGGTACGTCTACGGTGTCAGGGAGATTATCGTTGTTTGCAGTTCCTGCTGGATTATGCAATGCACGCGAGTATTATGCTTTGTTTTTTGTTTAAATGTCATTGGATGGCGACCAAGCCGACGGCCCACCTGATGTGTAGTGTTCACCGATGCCTATACACATCTGCAATACCAGAGGCCTTGCAAATGCATTGCCATTCCAGAGACAAAGTTCAAATGTCTCATATGCCTGTAATTACACTGGCATTCACACTCTTCAAACCGGAACACAGCAACACTGTTTTGCAAAGTACGTTCTAGTTTTTCGCCAGTAGACAACCCTATAGCCGTTGACTAGGATAGAAACTCAGGGCTGTCACTGAGAATTTCCTAGAGAACATATTAACACTGCCCGAACCAAACGGTCGTCGTGCAGCGCCAAAGGTTTTCGAGAAGCATATTTGCCTGACCTAAGTTAAAGCCAGGTCCAGTCACAAGCGTCAACCACTACACAAACAAAATGGCTTTCAAACTTTGACTAATTGCGACTCTTATCTCCACAGCTTTACTTTACAGTTACTAACTAAATTGTAGCTTGACACTCTGAAGAAATACCACAAAGGAGCGCCGATCCACAATTAAACTTATTTCAAGTTAGATTTTATTGTTTTAAAGTTTAAACGAAAAGATTTCATGAGGATGGTAATTGATAATTTGTTTTTATTAGATGTTAGTGAAATTATTGCTGTTGAAGCACTGTTACTCGTTAAATAATACTTTTTGAAACCAAGTATAAAAATAATAACTATCTTACCACTATTATAAATGCGAAAGTTTGAATGAATGGATGTTTGTTGTTCAATCACGCCAAAACGGCTAAACGGATCTGGACGAAGTTATGCACATAATATTATACAGATTATATTCTGGAATAGCACATAAGCTTCTTTTATCCCGGACAAATGTCGGTTTCAGTACGATAATATCAACTTTGACGCGGACGAAGTCGCCGGCAGAAGCTAGCGGCTTAATATTGTATGTCGTGATGGCCTCGGGGCGTCACATGCATGTGGTTGTATGTTCAATACTGAGCAAGTACTCATGTGATGCATCAATTCGTGTATATTTTCTAATATTATCTAAGACATCACTGATATCAGTAAAGGAATCGTCAATCTACCTTGATCCAGTGTAGTGATCAATGCTTGCCTTCTTTTATAAGAAGAGGCCTTAGCCCTCCGGTAGGACAAGAATAGGCTGGTAATATTATTGATATATTTTTGCAGATCTCCATTTCCGTCAATAGTTATTACATAAATATGAGACTGAATTCTAGATATGAAAAGGAAAATTGTGAAGCACTCTCAAAGAAATTGTCAATAACAATATTGTGTGAGGTTACTTGTTGTTGGACAATCTGACGGACAAGAATATCAAAAGAACTTTTAGAAGGCTGACACACTGACACAAGCGTGTCTGTACAAAGCTGACGGGTTAAATGTAGCAGTCGAGTTATTATAAGATACTAAAAATCAACAATCATCGTTAGGTACATAGAGTAGAGGGTACATACGGCTACATATCAAGCTATATATTTCCAGTTTATGCTGATGTCTTATTGTCTAGGATTTCCATACAATAAGAGGTCAGCTTATGCTGGAAGGTATAGCTTGATATGTAGTCGTGTGTACAAATCAATCAATTTTTACCCGACTTCGGCAAGTCGAGGGTTATGGTTTTATCAGACTATGTAAAATTTTAATTTGTTAAGTGAATATCTAGATAGAAATATATAGACAGTATACACTTCATTTTACAAAAAAAATGTATCAAAGCTATTAGTTGTTAATAATAAAAAAATATATTGCTACATTCTAGGAATTTCTCCTGCACTGTGGGCGCCTTTAAAACAAACAATTACTCTCACAAACACAGATATTTTTTCTCTGCGGGAATCGAACCCACCGACACGCAGCCTGATTGCACCAAAAGTGCCGTCCACACTTGTACTTTTATAAATCGCTCCATTTTCGTCAAGAAATAAGTAATATACTTAAAAATAATTCGGCCTAAATTAAGTATGCCGTTGTTTTTAGAACATCAAGCAAAAAAATAAATAAACCATCCCGAAAAAAGTTTCGACCACAAATCCTACACAATCCAATTAGTTAGTAAAACAAACAAAATCATGCGAAAGCACGAATTTATGTACATTGTTAAGTACCTACAAACGTTATGTATAACGTAACTGTGTATACATGAGTGTGGAAGTTTGTTTTAGTGGCGTAAGTAAAGAAATGTGTTTTAAGATGGCGTGAATATGCAAGACGAAGCAACGGGGATGCCTATACAGAGTGCCACAGACTTAGGCCTCTACTAGAAAGATCTTTTTTTATGTTAAATTAGTTTCTGCCCGCAATTTCGTCCGCGTCAAATTCGATATATTATCTCACGAGAACCGTACATTTTCCGGGATCAAAAGTACCCTATTTGTTATTCCACACAATCTATCTCAGTGCCAAATTTCATCCAGATCCGTTTAGCAGTCTAAGAGTGAAAGAGTAACAAACACCCATTCATCTATCCATCCTAACAAAATTTCGTATTTGTAATATTAAGTAAAGTATTAAATTTACCGTTGGCCGACTAACAACCTGCCTAACCTTTTCTATATCATGATTACTTGGCCTTTTTAAATAATGGTTTTATTTTCGGCTTGTAACATTGTGTGTATAACCTATTTCAAACCCAGTATACATTGTTGTAATTTCATAAATGAGTGACCGACTGTAGAGCGTAGGCTCCTGTGTGTGACCCGGATCAAGAAAATTAAAATGATTTTTCTGTTGAGAAATTCTCAGTAGCAGCCCATGGTCTGAATTTGTATTCAATTAAATGAAATGTGCGTGCTCCTTATTAACAGGATTTAATATATTTGTCGCTATGTACCCACATAGCGACAGTCAATCTACCTTTTTTTTAAGGATGGGGAATCGTTTAATGTCTGCAACCGCCCTGGGTGGAGCGGAAGGGAGTGTCAGACTCTTACTGACTAAACCCATTCGTATTCCTCCTAATGACTTTTGCGTTTCAGGGCCACGGTAACTCTTTCAAACAAACCACACCATGCAGAATAAAGGCGTGATGTTATGCGAAAATGTAGCACTTATCAAATCATGTAAGTGTCTGTCTGGAGGCTGAGGTGCGAAGATGGAAGCCTCTTATTTATATTACTCGATTGGCTAGACTCTCTCGTCTACGTATATGTACTAAAATAATTAATTTCGTCTATTGACTCGCTTATTTGAAAGAATTTAGAAGCCTGGTAAGTATCGTATTTATGAATAAGTGTTTGGGAATATTGTATTAGTTTTAAATGTTGTTTGAAGCTTGATTTTATGCCTTTTAAAATACTGTGCCGAATCACAATTTGTTGTATAGGTTAACTTCATATTAATTTAATTTATGACGGCCCGTCTGTCAACCAAATGAATTCAGAAGCAAAAAGTTAGAACTTGAGAAAACTTTGCCATGTTTTTTTAAAAACACAATAATCCAAATATATATATTTTAAACTTCTTTAAAATCTTTAGCGTATTTCAACTGCCTGTAGCGTCTATCACCTACATAACTCTATACGTTCTCAAGTCTCCACGCTTCACACCACATCTCCACCGTTTTTTCACCTTTACAAAGCCGGGCTTTGACTCGGCAAGCACTTTCAAACACTCTCAATGCTTGGATTGAGGTCGTTAGTTTAAGGTTGCTATGATTACAGTCTTACGGCCGGGAGCGAGCCGTTTTAGGGTTATTGAATATTCTCGGTTTTGGACCTTACGTTATGATTAAAATGAGATTTGATCGTCAATTTGGACCCAACTAAGTTGTTATCGAAGTGCGTTGTTGTAAAAGAATTTTAAAATAATTATGTAAGGTTTTTATAAATTCTATTTTCGAGAATATTGTGTTACGTTTCTTATAATTTTGCCGGGAAAACTTTTGATTAAGAAAAGTTTACAAAAAGTCCTTTTAATAGTAACGAAGTTTTTACTACGAAAGACTAGCTTCTGCTCGAATTTTCAGAATTAAGCCAAAGTCATGAATAATCCTACAGGTACACGAAAACGGGATAAAAATTATCCTATGTGTTAAACTAGATCAATATCTATAATGTTTGCCAAGTATCAGCTAATTCAGTTTAAAGTTAAAGGCAAATTTTCTTATTTCAATTAGACCGTTTCTTTTTAAACTGTACGTAGTTTGTAGTGTTATAATTATTTAAGTAAGTTTAATGTTTGAATGATTAAAATATTAGACTGTTAAAAGGCACCTTTGAACATCATTTACAAGAACGAAGAAAAATTATAACGTTATAACGTTGCCTAGTAGGTAATCCAGCCGTATAAGCTTGTAGGGGTAAAAATGCCATTTACCATGCACTAATAGCAGAGCATATTTTTAAGCGCATATTTTTACTTATACATAGTATATTAGTCCTAAGCAATGCTAGTCACGTGCACATAAAATTAATGCACCACAGCGTGCTTGGAAAAACGCTCTAAGTGATAATCAAAATCCACTTTTAAATTCCCTTTCAGAATGTAGAGGATGGTCTCCAAAATGTATCCATTGATGTGGGTGAATGTGCAATTGACCTTAAACCAAATGTCTGAAAGGCAAATTATAGTACATAATCATTATTAAATAGTGATCAAATATTGTAACCCAGTATCTAAGTGTCAGCTACAAATTAACCCAATTAACAAGACCTAGTGAACTTAACACCTAAAATTAAATTAATGTATGACGCCTTCTAATTACCTCGAACTATTAATAAGCAAAATGCGTCTTGCAGGTTACACGAACATATTTTTTAGTCTCTGCTTGAAGAATACCTATTTCAATTTTATATACAAGAAAAAGAAAGAGTGAGGGAGATAAAAGAATAATATAAATATTTATTTTTCAAAATATCACAGAGAAACGTTCAGTTACACAACACAAAGTTTATTACACAAAGGCCTTACCACCAACTGAACGTACTATTACTGAAAAGATTGAAGAAAAAGACGTTTATTATTACGCTTTTGAAACCCCTGGATATAAGTACAATGAACAAGAAAACAGAGAAGGTTCACTTTGGAAAACGATTTATAGCAGACTCAAAACTGGACACTGTGACTTACATTTTCTGTTTTGTTAGATCTCGTTGTCACGCAGTGGGTGCCTGAAGACGGGCGACGCCACCATGGGAGGCCTAGGAAATGCTGGTGTGACTTAGAGTCATTTATGGGAGATTGGCTAAAGAAAGCAACGCATAGGGTTGAATGGAGGGCAGAATGGGGAGACCTTCGATTAGCAGTGGGACAATACAGGTTGAAAAAAAAAAGATCTTCCTAACATATTTTACCAGTTTTATGTAATCATTCAATAAAGTAGTTCTAGCAAAGGCAGTATGTTACGTATTATGTATCTATATAGTCATTACGCTGCAGTGTAGTGTATAAAATAAATTGGTACTTTATTTCATATTTATCAGAAGGCGTCATTTTATTTCAGAAAAAGAACTCAGTACGTATGTATTAGATGACCACAATTCAATAAACTAGCGTAAGAAAACTCAGACCGCGACTATTAAAAATCAATTTCCATGAGTGGAAGTCGAACTAGCATGATTGAAACAAGTGAATCTTCTGTATCTTTCTGTCGCGTGGTGTATATAAAGTATCATTGCCCGGAGCGGGATTAGGATTAACTTGTGAAGTGGAAAATTGGGCCTCACCAGTTGTTTATGGCAGGATACGACAACTGACGTTACAGCTGGAAAATAAATGATCTTTGACAATTTCGTGATTAAATACGTTCATTCTTTTTCTAACAATTTAATTGGGTTTCACCTTGGCTAGAGGCGTGGCCATCTAAAATGGCAATGTCGCCTGTCTCTTGGGTACTTTTGCAGCCGACAGTGACGCGAAGGTTTCTGTTATTCTACTTTATGATAGAATTTAGTTTGATTATAGGACATAACTTTTTTTTTATTTTAGGCAGATTTTGTTCCTATTGAAAGTAATAAAAATATGATGACAGAAAAAAATTGTAACATTTAAATACTTAAAGTATTTAAACATATATTTTCTGTAGTACTACTATTTATTAGTAGTCGTAACCACGTATTAGTGCATTTATTCATTATGTATGTAGTTTTGAATTAAATAATAATACTAATATTAAAGTATCCTTTAAACTCAATCATTTCTAACATTGCACAATGATCATGCTAAGGTGGTACGTAAACATTTTGTTAATTGAATAATCGAGGACCCTGTCGGGCACGGCGAAGAAAATTGGAAGAATGAGGATTCATTCTTTTAATTAACCTTTTGTCAAACTAAGTGATCAGGAGAGAAAGTAAAATTAGAGGATTCGATTTAAATCGATTATCCTATAGCATTTTGGTTTAATACGACAAGCACAATTAGTATCACATATTGATAGGGATAAATAGATTCGTTGGACTCTAGGAAAGTTCTCCTGTATCGTGGTTGAGTTTACAACTTACGTACACAAACAGCCAGTCCCGGAACAACTATCTGTAGGCGTGAATCGAACCCGCGACACGTAGCGTGGCAGCCAATCACTCAGTCACTAAGGCAACCGTGCCCACAAAAAAAGTTTTTTTTTAAATCACATATTGTTATGGATTAATTCGAAACTAAATAGGCATTCCTAGTAAAAAAAAACGGGCGAATTTACGTTATGTTTAATCCCTTAGAAGCCTGTCTGTCTTTTATATAAAAAAACAAATTCCAAAACTTCGAGCCCAGTTACTAAACTTCTCTTTAGATTATCACGAAAGCCCGCCACTTGAAAATACAGTATGATCATTTTGTAAGCGGCTGTCAGCACGCGCCATTAGGTAACAATTTTCTTCAGTACACAGTTGACGCTCCCTGTATTTTTATCTTATCCTCGATACCCAACTGTCTGTGTCAAGATAATCGATATCTCCGGAATGGCCTAACGAGCGAAGCGTTTCCTTGTGACAACTTTGAAATAATGCTATAAAAGGTCTTTTTTTTTTTTTTTTGGTGGGTGGGAAATCATCAAATAACTTCTCCCGCCCTGGGCGGGGCGGGAGGGAGTGTCAGACTTTTACTGACTAAAACCCACCCATGTTCCTTCTTGTGCCCTTTGCGTTCCGGGGGCGCGGTATCTCTTGCGAACAACCCGCAGCTATAAAAGGTCTTTTGATATAATTTTGACGGCGATTTATTAATTAGTAATTCAATAAGATACTTTGCTCAATCTGCCTCGTTAGTGTAGTGGTCCTAAGCGCGACTGCTACGCTAGAGGTCTTGGGTTCGATTCCCAGGTCGAGCAAAAAGTGTTATTGGGTTTTTCTATAAAATTCTCAGTAGCAGGTCAGAGTCAAGATATGTACCCGGTTAATAGCAATAGGCTAGCTCCCTATTACACAGGTTCTAAATATACCGGCGAACTGTGGATGTACATTGGTAACCCACCCAACCTAACCTGGTTGCCTAACCCTTCGGGGTATACAGGCGTGATGGTATGTTGTTGTTGTTTGTCGTTGTTACATCTTTGATTGGGTAAGCGTGAACGGAGAAAAAAAACTTTACAGCAAACTAATAAATAAATCTATACTAATATTATAAAGAGGAAAACTTAATTTGTTCCTTTGTTTGTGGGAAGTAATCTCCAGTAAAAAAAAATCCCCTTATACAAAGTTACACTATTGCTGAGTAGGCATACTCGACGTTTTCGCAGACGCAATCGCGGGCAGAAGGTAGTCTTAACTAATATAATAAGGAAGCCTAATAAAAAAGAAGAATAATAATAAAACTCTTTGTTTATTTTTTTGTTTGTAAGAGGTAATCTTTGGAAGTAGTACTCAGTACTATGCGATTCCAAAAATCTTCACTCATAAAAAGTTCCACTATTTCCGAGTGCCATAGGATATTTTATGGCATACTTGACTTCCATGCGGAAGAAGTTACGGGCTTTAGATATAAAAAGCAAAATAGATTGAACGTACATAGGCCACTGTTCTATAAGAGAATGAAGTACAGACACGGGAACAATAAAGTATTACCTAAATCATTCTGGCATAAAAAAAAATATAACACCAGCCTATTACTGCTCTACTGCAGGGCAAAGTCTCTTCTCGTACAGAGAACGCACGAGCAATGGTCACTACAATTGCTCAATATGGATTGGCGATTGCAGACTTACATAAATTATAAGTCCGTTAGTATTCCGATGTTTTACTTCACCGATGTTAACGATATCCAAGATAAACTTAGAAAGTACATATGAAATAGAAAAAGTCACATCGATACTTGTCCGTTCCTGGTTGTGAACCCTCGGACTTATGCATGACAGATTGGTGCCTTAACCACTAGGCCATCACGACAAATAAAAAATATTGTTTGCTATTATTTTCAAATCCACCTTGACGCAGTATTAGGTCACAGTGCATAGGTTGTGAGAGATGCCCTTAATTCTAACAATATGGTCTCCTTCACTACCAGTCACGATACCCTATAATATTTATTACTAGCTTTTGCCCGCTATTCTGTCCGCGTAAATGTCAGTTATATTTAAAATTCAATCATGATTCGAAAGACACGTGGCGCCATCTATTATTATAAGAATGTTATTATTGTTTACCTCGGGAGCAGTTATTGTCCGTTTCTGTACTCCTGACAATGTATGCGCAAAAAATCAGGATGATTGGTTTAGTGGTTTAGACTCGTTTTCGAGTCTAAACAACAATTAAACAAACTTACTTTCGCATTTATAATATCAGTTAGGAGTAGTTAGGATGCTAGGGCAGCACTTGCGTCGGAAATATGCGGAGCTCCTATGACATTGTTTGTTTCGTGACGATAAACGCAGGCGTGGCACCACCGTTAAAGAAAATGATATTAAATCACGATTGAAATGTGAAATGTCAATTATAGTGAATTGGCATCTATAATTTTCTTCATGGACATCCCGGCGACCTCGCTGAGAATGGAATTGAAATAATTTATGTTGTTCCATTTCCGTGAATGCAAACCAGTGTCGGTATATTATTGATGAGTACAGACGATACGATATTTTTGTGCGATTTGTCGTGACTGCCTTTTTATGTTGATCTTCAAAATAAGATTTTGTTTTATTAAAAAAAAATTAGCCTTCTTAGAAAAACAACTTAATAAACATTATTTATTTAAACTTTTAATTTTTTGTTCACTTTAGTAAGCTTAAATACGTAAAAGAGAAGTAAAGTACCCATAAAAACAAAACAGAAAGAAGAGTCTAGCAATGGTGGGTGTAATTAATTAAAACTCTGCCCAAAAGAAAATCAGCCATCCGCGGTAGTAGTACCCGCCTACTTGTCCGGGCTACAAATCTTTACAATAAAATATAATAACTAGCTATATACGCCGCGGTGTCTCCCGCGTTCATTTACGTCTTTGGTTACTGCTCCGCTCCCGTTAGTCTTAAAGTGATGTTCAATAAAATCGCATGAAAATCCGTTGCGTAGTTTAAAAGAACTAAGAGTACAGAGGGCGTGAAGTGTGCGATTTGTCGTGACTGCCTTTTTATGTTGATCTTCAAAATAAGATTTTGTTTTATTAAAAAAAAACTAGCCTTCTTAGAAAAACAACTTAATAAACATTATTTATTTAAACTTTTCATTTTTTGTTCACTTTAGTAAGCTTAAATACGTAAAAGAGAAGTAAAGTACCCATAAAAACAAAACAGAAAGAAGAGTCTGGCAATGGTGGGTGTAATTAATTAAAACTCTGCCCAAAAGAAAATCAGCCATCCGCGGTAGTAGTACCCGCCTACTTGTCCGGGCTACAAATCTTTACAATAAAATATAATAACTAGCTATATACGCCGCGGTGTCTCCCGCGTTCATTTACGTCTTTGGTTACTGCTCCGCTCCCGTTAGTCTTAAAGTGATGTTCAATAAAATCGCATGAAAATCCGTTGCGTAGTTTAAAAGAACTAAGAGTACAGAGGGCGTGAAGTGTGCGATTTGTCGTGACTGCCTTTTTATGTTGATCTTCAAAATAAGATTTTGTTTTATTAAAAAAAAACTAGCCTTCTTAGAAAAACAACTTAATAAACATTATTTATTTAAACTTTTCATTTTTTGTTCACTTTAGTAAGCTTAAATACGTAAAAGAGAAGTAAAGTACCCATAAAAACAAAACAGAAAGAAGAGTCTGGCAATGGTGGGTGTAATTAATTAAAACTCTGCCCAAAAGAAAATCAGCCATCCGCGGTAGTAGTACCCGCCTACTTGTCCGGGCTACAAATCTTTACAATAAAATATAATAACTAGCTATATACGCCGCGGTGTCTCCCGCGTTCATTTACGTCTTTGGTTACTGCTCCGCTCCCGTTAGTCTTAAAATTATGTTCAATAAAATCGCATGAAAATCCGTTGCGTAGTTTAAAAGAACTAAGAGTACAGAGGGCGTGAAGCAACTTTTTTTTGATACTATGTAGAGATGTTTCTTTACATGGTCAGGAGTTACTGCACTATGTATATTTACTGTATTGAAAAGGCATTTAACTGGAATT
This sequence comes from Caradrina kadenii, assembly GCA_947462355.1. Lineage (NCBI taxonomy): Eukaryota > Metazoa > Arthropoda > Insecta > Lepidoptera > Noctuidae > Caradrina > Caradrina kadenii. The sequence goes on along the minus strand of OX381683.1, from coordinate 590,523 downwards.
ATTTTACTTCATCCTCATAGAAGCTGTCAAAGAACCACAGCGAATTATGTCTGTGTTATATTACGATGGCAGCCGTTGACAGCTTTCTTATTACTTTCCAGAAAGATCAATGTTCGAAATTGATTTAAAAAATTAACGATGTAACGACATCATACATCTGTCAGCCACAAAGAAACCACAACCTTCAACACATCGACTTTAAAACTATATTTACGAAATTATGAACAAATCCACTGAGAATAGGAGAAGAATAAGAGATTTGCAACAACTTTTATAAAATTTGATTTATTTCGATGTTCTTATACATGCTTTACAATTACAAAAAAAGTTTTTTTTTTAAGTTTTGCTTGAATACAATGGAAAAATGATTTAAAATTGTGAATCAAGTTCAATAAATGATTAAAATCTCAAACTGTAACTAGCAATTTGCGATTTTAATCTTTATCTTCAATAGACATCTTCGGCAAGAGTTCAACTGATTTATTGAATAAAGTTATTATCCCAAAGTTTTAAAAATTGCTCCTGTACACTTTCTGAAACTTAAAGAAAGGGTAATTGATCAATGATGATATTTAATCGTGCAGTCATTTTTAGTTTATTTATTGAAGCGACGTCAATCCGTAACCGTTGCGATGTTATATTTGAAATGATAAGAAAGTGGCATTTACTTTTGTAATATTATTTTCACTAGTAGCTTGAAGATCAAAATGCTATCTCGCTAATAATTTTCGCTCGCACTTATGAGGATTGAGAGTGCAACTCTCTTTACGACTTTTGAAACGTAAGCTTAATTTTTTATTCGATTAAAAAAATGGTTGTGTAAAAAAAGCTTCTTTAAATAATTATAAAAAGGAAGATTTCCTACAGATCTGTTAGGTAGACGTTTTTCTTCAATTTATAACAAGAGATTGGTGTGAAATGATTTGATCCCAACGTTCGGGACTTCGGGAGGCAAGTCAATTTGCTCGGGTCTAGGCGCGCTAGGCTCCGCGAATACATATTTAGAGGGTAATGTAGACAAATTGATCTGTTCCAACGGCTGTTACTTGAATACCAATATTGTAGGCTTGTAATGAACGTATCACGCCTTTACTGAATAAAAATCTCAGCGCGGGAATCACTTAAACACTTTAGACTAGATTTATTCTCACACCCTTTTATGTTAGGTAAAAGAATATTAAGTGAGGTTGATATGTAATACTTAGTATTCTTATCAATTCGAAATGTCTCGCGTCTGTAGAATAAAAATGTGCTCATAGGCAAAAACATTTCTGAAAATCTAAAAAAACATCAAGTACATTTTTGAGTTCTTTTCTGGGTTTTTTGGGGATTGACCACCAATCGCGTGCAGTTTCGGCGACACCAAAAACCCAGTAAGTAACCCAAAAATTAACTTGACTTTTGCGCTTACGACTCGTGGCGGCTACTATACTTTAGAACACCAACAAAAAGTGGTTCGTCTGAACCCGCCGTTACAAACATTGGCTCAACGTTGGCTGTTGGCCACAAGTTGCATTACAAGCGAGGTCGGCACCCGGTAAACGACCAAGTGACCTGCTTCCCACCGGTCGATGGTTGCACTGCGATCGATGCTCGTCCACACATAGTAACAGTGAACTGTTTTATAAGTTACTGTACTGGGATTCTCGACTATTAGTTATCAGAAAAAAAGTGTAGTGCAGATTACCTAAAAATCGTCCCTATATACTAAGTACTAGTAAATGTAGGTACCAGTCAATTAATCGTTTATCCAATTTCAGTGAAATTTGTTTTGGAAATTGATTTGAATTAGGATATTTCCGTCTTCAACCATTAGCCGTTACACGTGTTCATAATTTTCACAATTTCTCCAAAACATTTTCTGAAATCTCATAAATACATAAGGATCGACAAGCCGTATTATTTTGTAATCAGTTTCCACGCAGCTTTAAATACTATTATCGCTTGATCGGTCGACAATATTCCCAAGGTACCCCGGGTTACGTTAAAAGCCTCTTGGGTATTTGAAAGATCAGTCCCGAGCCCGGACTACTTCCGACCTTTCTCGAGAGGTTCCGAGTGACCCCGAAAGTTTATTAATCATTTCTGATAGTTTTGGCTAATGATGAATTAACAATTCAACTTACGAATGACATAGTTTTTTTGTTTTTGCATTTTATTGTTATGAACTGGTTTGCTATAATGCCTTTGTTATATTGAAAAAAGACCATCTCTTTTGTGTTATAAAATAGACACTTGATTTAAATTAAAATGTAAATACAATTAACCCGCCAATTGCAGTCCCCTGCAGGCATCTACTCATGTCAAATTCAATACTTCATCATCAATTTGTCTATTTACCTTCTGTCCTGCCAACTAACAGTTACGTTGTCGACCAATTTTAGTCTTGTTAATTTTCCCAGGCTATCAAGTAAAAAAATGTGTTTTTTACAAGCCCTATTCGAGAGGAAAGGCCCCTTTATCCAGACAGGGTGATAAAACCCTTATAGGCTGTTATATTGGTGGCCATATGACTGACCTACATCCACCATTTTAGTATAAGGCCAGTTTGTAGGCTTAGTAGACCTCCTAGCCCTAATGATCAAGTTCACTTAGTAAATATGAGCATGCATGTAGGCTAAAATAAAGCCTTTTGAAATTGTGGTGACCCAGTAATGGCTTATGTAAATTGATGTATAGATAATACATATTTAGGTGAAAGCTATCGACTATTTACATGTGGATCGATAGATTGTTTCCATGCTTTGTTAGTATTTTAATCTGTGGAAACTAGGGTCAAAGGTTGAATGAAAGCATACGAAATATCATGTTGATTGTGGCAGAATGGGGTTCACTGTATTTTCACATATGCCGGACAGATATGTGATCGAAATAGGTACATATTATTTGGGTATTCTCGCACTATTTATTGCTCCAAGTTTTGTGCTAATTCTACAAACTTTTTAGTACATTAGGAATTGGCTTTCAGGCCCCATTTCTTATCATTATTTTCTTGGCCTTATTCAAGAGTCCACTTGAAAATACAGAGAAAAATTTCAGTCATTAGTAAGCAAAATCTCTTTACAAGCTTTACGCCAATCTTTTCTGTCAGGCCAGCCAATAACCCAGATGCAGTCATCTTGATGGTCCTCCACGACACCCGGTCACCGTGTCAAGTGCCACGGGAGATTGGCTCCTCGATCACTAGCTGGTTGCTAAGCAGTTGCTTGAGATGTTTATGTGCCAATAAGGACGTGCTTTATTTGAATTTATCACGCAATTGTCACGAACTGTACGAGAAAAGCTCATGCCGTGATAGAAATATAATACGGGCTGTACCGGAGCACAGGGCTTAGCTAGACAAGAAACTTTTCTCTGTGCATTTACTCCAAGTATGAAATGTGTTACAATAACATAATTACCGGTAAAAAAGTCACGTGGCTTCAAACACGTGGTTACGTAAGTCACGTGTGCAGACAAACGAACGTATGAATTTCATCCAGCCTTCTAAATAACAAGGGAGCACCGGACGTATAGCTTTATGATTTTGAGAGTCTACACTTCAATGTAATTTCCTCCATAATTAAGTGATTATAAAGTTGCTTTTATTTTTCTAAACAAATCTTAACGCTAAATAAACTCGTAAGCAACAAACAAGTATTCTAAAACCTTTAAAATGCAACCATCAGGAAGAGTTTAAAGTTCCAAGTTGAAGTAAGTTCAATAACAAGCCCGTAACATCTTTGTAAGTTGACTAAGTTAGTAATGCGCAGCCTCGCTTGCTTGTTTTCTAAGTAATTAGAGCGCCAGCTAATTATCTCAGGGCAAAGGTAACGCTAATTAGTTTTATCAGACATCTGATATGAACAATCCCGTGTAGGCGTTTTAAGGTACGTTTTTATTAATTAGTTTACAAGAAGATAACTTCGTAATCAGTGGTTGGAGCAGATGCATTTTTTATTTAACTGTTATAAATGGAGCTTTTTTTTCTACATACAAATAAGGCCGAGAAGGTCCGAATCGTTTTTCAAAAACATCGATAAAGCAGAGCATTTTGTTAAAACCGGAACTTAAAAGAACTGATGATTTTAGACTTATAGTCTAAAATCATCTGTCCACCTGTCTAAGGGCGGTGCTCAATCCTCGTGACTCTTCTCTGTATGAGAAGAGGCTTTTAGCTCTGCAGTAGGGCAAATACACGATAGTATTATTATTAATATTTATTTTTTTGTCTTTACTATTATTATGTCGATACATGCTAGGGTAGGCGTTCCCTATGATTCGGATTTAGCACTACTTATTCGGAGTTTGTGAAACCGGCCAATAAAATTCTTTCTCTCCCTTAAAATAATACACAAATATTCTCTCTGAGTAGTAACAGTATCAAAATGTTACCAGCAAATCCCCGCCGCCAGTGTTGCCCTCATTAGAATGTAGGCTACAGAATTGTTAGCTCCAGTAATTTAGCAACAATTCCTATATTAAGATAAATTAATTGTTTTAGGGATTGTCTATGTAATAGTTAGAATTAATGTGGTAACTAGCGCGAGAGTGCTGAATTTGTGATATGTTCTGTATCTAGTGGATAAGATTCTGATTTCTAGGGTATTAATAATATTTTTTCCAAATACTAAGGCACGTTTCATGAGAATTTATAATATTTTTTTTTGTTATATCATATCGATTGCTATAGTTAGGGGTTTCAAGTCCCTGATTACATGTTTTGGGATGAAAATACTTATGAATACGAATAACGCTGACTATAGGTACAAACCTGAAAAAAAATATTACAGCCGTCCTACAAAATTTCAATCAAAATGCACGGGACCCTCTGATTGACTTTTTCAAACTTCAGAGCTGGTTCCTTAATAAAAATTGTTCCTATTCATGTGTAGGTACTTTCACTCCCTGAAAGACGATGAGTGAGTTAAAAATCACTCTGTTTATAGTTCAAATAAAAAAGAAATCCGTTAGTAATTCTACAGGTTGAGTTTTAATGATCCACTCATCCACTATAATTATGAGTGTCCTAAATAGTAAAGTAGGTTGCTCCTCACTTCAGTTTCAATGGAGACAGCTTACGTAATACTTTCTAATTGTTTTAAGGATTATTTATATAGGTTAAGGGTTATAATTAATGTGGATGGCAGATACAACTGTGTCGAGTTTATTTCAGAAGTTCGACCTTTTAGTTCGAATAGCTTTTTGCTGGAAACTGACCTACTTTATGAGGCATTAGGTGTTCGTATATATCTACGTTCACATTTTTTACTGAAATCCTGGCCTAAGCGACGTCGGGTATATTATTATTGTTTATTTAAATGCCTAATATTATCCCTTATGTTAGTTACTATACAGTAAAACAAGATACTATTTCTAAGGAATTTTGTTACTCACACAATTTGTCACTAAATAATGAAAAAAATTTATTACGAGTGCCCTGGCACCTAAAACACAAGTTATTTTTTACCTTGGTTGTCAGTGTTTTTTAAATTAGTATATTTATAGTAAGTGCAATATTATTTGTTTATATTTTATGTATTGTTTTATGGGAAATAAAATTCAATAAATTCTACTTATCTATCTACTAGTATAATTTATAAATCCGATATTTAGAAAACCTTTTTTATTCTACGTTCATTTGTGATGATAGTATTAACATTTTTTTTAAAGAAAAGCTATTTGACAATAAATCACTAAGAAAAGCATACATTTATCACTAATTTGGTATAAAATATCCATAGTTAGGACGTAATTTGCCCCTCATTAGGCACGATGTATTCAAGCATAGAGCGTAATTTGTAAAACAATCAGTTTACGTTTGAGGCAAGTTAGCTGATCCAATTAGTTGGCCTGACCCGCTGCAGTGAGCACTAAAATATTCAGAGGAAGCTGGCCTGAATGTTTTCAGATTTAGTTAGGCTGTCTGATACCTTACTGATATTATTATATTTAGTACGCCCTAGATTTGTAAGTCAGAATGCATTTTAATAGACGACCCAAATCTGTCAGGGATTATAATAATGTGTTTTTATTTGTGAAGAATTCACTCAAAAACTACTTAACCGATTTTCATTCACCATTGGATAGCTATATTGTCAGCGAGCAACATAAGCTTTATAACATCACGCCACGACCCACTGAAGTGAAGCAGTAATCATATGTCTTAAAGAGATCCTTGAATACAAATACTATAAATTCTGGAAATATGGTTGTGCTACTAGCCTCTCTATTGTTTCTTACCCTACAATGGCAAAACAAAAAGGAAGGCACGAAGCCTTGATCACATAAAACTCTTCTTATTTTCTTCTTTGTTAAAAAATATCGGGAAGAAACCACACACTTGGGACTTAAAACATACATTTCGCTAAGATATACATTCTCACACGCAGTCTCGGCATTTCCTTTTAGATACGCAATACTAAATATCAAATTAATCACTCCATTTCGAAACATTTCGGGGTACACCGAGATCTGACATTGAAACAGGATGGTCGTGTTACAAGTGGGATCCAATCTGTTTGTTAATGGCTTTAGATGGCTTATGGTAATGCGTGGAATAGTACAGCGGGTTTGATCATTATGGGGATTTGTAGTTTGTGTTTCAGGATTGATGTTGAATGCTTATATTTGAATGTTTGATTTTTATTCAAGTAGTTTTAGCATCACCACTTGTAGGCACATGGAAGGCATATAATATCAAATTTCATACTTTTTTTGTTGTTTCCCAAAATAGAAATAAATATAAATCTAATTCCTGAATACGGGGGGTACAAAGTAATATACTCATTTTCTTAGATTCACGTGAGCAAAGCCGCAGGCACAGCTAGTCTAGTAATCAACCATTTAAGTGCAATTAAAGCTAAATCTCTCGTTACCGGTTTTGATTGACGATCTATTTGTATTCTATAGACTTGTGTGATGTGACCTTTAGTATCCTAATACTTCAGAATTGAAGCTTCTTCAGGAATGATGCCTACATCATTCCTGAAGAGGCTTGAATTCTGAAGCTCAGTTACTTCTCGTATCGGCTTCAAGTTGAGAGTCAATAATAATATGAACTATTTATAGTAGGTACTTATTTACAATCCTTATTAGATATTGTAATGTTTTGTGTCTTGTTTTTATTTTAGTAGAGTTACTTTTTATCTGACGGGGGCAAGGCCACGAGGGTAGCAAATGTTTTCTTTGTAGAAAATGTCGATATGTTGTTCATGATTTTTATAAAGGAGAAAGTTGAAACACAATATTACTTATAAGAAAAAATAAACATCAGGTTTTGAAATGAATAATCTGTATATTTATTTTTTCCATTACTGCCTCATTAGCCTAGTGGTCCTAAGTGCGACTGCTACGCTAGAGGTCTTGGGTTCGATTCCCAGGTCGAGCGAAAAGTATTATTGGGTTTTTCTATGAGATTCTCAGTAGCAGCTCGGTGTTAGGATTTGTGCCCGGTTAATGGCAATAGGCTCGCCCCCTATTACATGGGACCTTAACATACCGGCGATCTGTGGGTGTACACTGGTAAACCTCTGCTTAACCCTTCGGGGAATACAGGCGTGATGGTGTGATGGTGTGTTATTTTTTCCACTACCTTACTGAGAGTAACTTAATCAGTTTGCTTACAGTCGTTAATCTTAATGGCGTAGCCAAGTACCTATGCAGGCGATATTACAGTGCACAAGTGCGTGCTCAAATTCAGGTGTGCAGTGTAACTTCACACACTTTTTACAGCTTTACGTGCTTTCCGAGGCATGAGGGTGTTACACCATCAACTTCCGAATTTCGGGCTGCTACTGAAAAATTTCTAATGAGAAGTCCCCATGACACTTTGCCAGGACCGAGGATCGAAGCCAGGACTCCACGCTGTACGGATATTGTATATTGTTATATGTCGGGGATTGAAATCTTATTGCCTTATTACGTCGCCTTACTCTTATACGCCCTCTAATGTGAACGGGGACTAATGGAATTCGTACCGGTGTGGGAGTTGATGACGCAGTGCTGTCAGAATACTGGGAAAAAGCGGTGCTTGACGTGGCGGTCTAAACTGAGGAAAACGGGCTGGTGTCAACTGGACCTGCCGGTTCACTCTGAGAGTGGTATTATTATATTGTGTAATGTATGTAACTGAAGTACACCAATACCAACTTTTGCTTGTCCGAGTTACCCAAAGACTGAAGACTGAATACTTCGCCCACGTTTCGACATTCGACATATATAATAATTATGTATGACTCAAACGTGTGGTTGTATCGTGTAACAGATTACATTACATCACACTGTAACGACCCACGTTTGCTCAGATTGATACAGGTCGCGTCGCCTCAGCCTTGTCTGTGACTGCTGTTTTAATCGAAAGACATGACGTGGCATGGGAGATTTAGTTAGCTTGTGTTTTTATTGTTGTATAAAAATAAACATTAGGTCACAAGAATGATGAAGCATTCTATTAGTTAAGTGACCAGCTAAATATCAAGCTATCTAAAATATCTTATTCAAAATTTTTTTTTTGTTAGGTTATTGCCTCTATAACTATTTGTAGTTAAACCGAGACCTCATTTATGTGTCAAACTCGGTGAACTCAACAGAAGTATGAGAAAATAATATGGATAATATTTTGACCTCAGTAAAAAACATAATCTTATTAGTCATTCAAATGTAAAATGATTATTCTTTCAATGAGGAAACTTTGGTGTTGTGTGGCAGGCTGGCATACTTCGCATTTTGTATATATACGGGCGGGCAAACTGACTTTCTGGTCCTAAGTTACGTGCCCAGAGTGCCCGGGTTCTGGGACCCGGTTATGTTTCTGGAGCAGTTACCCATTTCGTACGGCATACTTTGTGAATTGTTTATTCCCGATATTTTACGCAATAAGGAAAGTCGTGAGCCACTTGGGATGTATGCCTCGAACACTTGTTTCTGGGTTACTATTGGCGGTAATTTAGTTTGGGCTTTGGTGCTGCTTACCTTTTTATGTTGCAACTAGGTCGTTGTGTTTGGCATGTTTTTTTAGGAATATATATTTAGAATACACAAACACGCATTTTTTCCTGACTGCCCCAGTAGCACGACAATATTTTGTACGGTTTTCCGATCCATCAAAAATTTCTTTGGCAGGCTTGACATGGTTATCAAAGGTAACATTTACGTATGGCTAAGAGTAAATGGTTTAGTCAATAATATTTAATCACAATAACTGCCGAACTAGTTACAACAATTTCTTTTTGTTAAGGTAATTCATTTTAAGCAATCTTTTTGTAGTTTCAAAATATAGGGAAATACAATCTACTGAGTTTTCTATAATGAAAAGCGGATGCACTCTATATTGTAACATCTTACAAAAATTGAACTAAAATAGAAAACAATAAGAGTTGAAGAAAATGAAAGAGATTATAGCGCCACAGAACAAAAACTTCAAGTGCTGATTTTAAATTTACAAATAAAATATAGAAAGAATAAACTTAATAAGGATCAATAAAGATTAAGCGCTGAACAAAATAAACACTAGTTTTTATTAATACCTAAGCGCCTATTCACCGACATTTCATAATAATAATAAATTCAAAATGCCAATAAAACTCTTCTTGAGAAACAAACTGATCACCCTTTGAGGAACATTATTGAAGAACAAAGGCAAAAATATTCAATATTATATTCCGTTCCCTGGTGAGAGCTGATTTTAAGACGGCGTTGATAACAAAAGGGAAAGCAATCAGTACTTGACCCGATTTATCAGAATAATAATATTCCCTGGATATTGCGCGTTTGTGATTTATTATATGGGCAAGCTGCTCCCGCGACTCCATCCAAGTGATTTTTTTAACACTCGTTTTGTTAAAGATTTCTTCCAATCCTACTGGTAGTTCCAGGGATTAGCGAGTTTAAACATACTAATCAAATACTTTTCAGTTTTATAGCTTCTGCCCGCCACTTCGTCCGTATGGTATGTTCACCCGCGTCAAGTTACTTTTTACTTTGCTTCTGCTCCGCTCCTGGAGTCGTAGCGTGATATTGTATAGCGTATACTATTCTTCATGAATCTGGCTATCATATACAAAAAGCTTTTATCTCTCCTACCGATAGTTCTGGAGATGAGCGCGGTTAAACAAACAAACTCTTCAGTTTTATTACATTAGTATAAAAGTATGTATTATTATAGATGAGGTCTTCTATATGCTCGTCGTAATTCGTGGTCATAAGGAAGTGTTCTGTGCCTACTGAAGTAATCTAATCGGGATCAATATGAAGGGAATGTGACCGGAACATTGTGTATTTGGAGCAAGTATAGAGCCTTTCAAGTATCTTGTGGGTAGCATTACGATATTCTGTGTAATTTTTGTACAAAAATAACTTTCGCTGAAGTGGTATTATAAGAAGTTTGAAAAGAAATCTTATGATTACATTGCCCACGTCAAAGGAAAGCCCGCTGCCATCTATTGGTAGTTTATGGCTTCGATAAAAGCAATTGGTAAGTCAAATATTCAATATTTCTATAATATAATGTGTAATAATACAATAAATACAAACAATCGTTTCTCTCTTAATTAATTCAGTAATTATTTTATTGTTCTGGTTGTGTTTATATTATCTTCAACTTGCTAGGTACATGGGTACGTAGATTGTTTATATCATAGTGTAATTGCTATCAATACACGGTAATTAACAATTTCCCAAGTAACTGTCCAGATATGATGATTTTGTACAATCAGCATGGGCTGACATTTTGAATACACATAACATAACATACCATGACGCCTGTATTCCCCGAAGGGTTAGGCAGAGGTCTACCAGTGTACACCCACAGTTCGCCGGTATGTTTAGGTCCCATATAATAGGGGGCGAGGTTATTGCCATTAAACGGGCACAAATCGTACCTACTGAGAATTTCATTAAAAAAAAAAATATTTAAAAGATTTAAATAATTAAGTAATTCTTGATTTCGCTTCCCTTTAACGAAAATTAACCCTCTGTATCGTTACAATATTGTAGTTATACGTATAATAAAAGTTACTGAACCCTCACTCAATACGTTATTGCTTTGCTATGCGTGACGCATGTTGTGATATCGCGTGGATATTTGTTCGTCTGTCCGTCCTCTACAAACAATAGGTACGCCAACTTATTGCTTCGCTGAACAGAAAGTAACCCTTCATTTTGGTGATATTCATTTGTTTAGTGTCCAGAAACTAAATATTGTATTTTTGTCCAATGGGAATATTTATTGCGATTGAAGTGTGAATTCTTTTCATCTGCCCCGTTGGCCTCGTATTCGCAAGCGCGACTTATGGGCGTGGGGCCCCTGGTTTGATTCCTAGGTCGGATAAAAAGTGTTTTTTTCCATTAGGAGTTTCTCAGTAGTAGTCCGGAGTTTGGAAGTTGGTGTTGTGACATTCCCGTGTCTCCACATCCCGTTTACGTCCCGGCTGTCATTTGTTGATCTTTGACATTTGTTATGGATAGTCAGATGCCAGAAAGTCTGACAACCAGTCTTACCAAGAGGTATCGTGTTGCCCAGTAACTGGGCTGTGCAGGTCAGATAGGCAGTCCCTCCATATAAAACCTTGGTATTCAGCTGCATACGTCTAGACTGAAAGCCGACCGCTTAGTGGACCCCTTGGTCAACATAATTGGGAAAAGGCTAGACAGATAGTTTTAGCCATTTTAATACTTTATCTTTATTTCCCGTCTGACTAGATATAAAAGTCACGGCATTTAACCCCTGTTTATTGAAAGAAAATTTATGTGACAAATTGTCAAGCAGGCTGTGATTAGCTAATTGCATTATCAACAACTAATCACAGCAGCTCAAATGCACTTGACAACTTTGATATAAAGTTTTCGCCCTTTAACTGAACGTCCAAATGTTGTATAAAAGATTATCATAAGCCTTTCCTATTAATTCAGTTATGTTAAGGGTCACGTAGGACTAAAACATCTTCACCAACTGCAATGAATATAAATCATCCTCTGTTTTCCTCCTCAGTAACCAAATATCTTACTTATTGATACTCATCTTAAGCGAATACTGTTTGCTAGGAACCTTTGTTTATCCACATTAGTGTCATAAAACGTATCCTTGGAGTAGTACCATGTGGGCTTATTTGATATATTATACGGGATCCGGCACTTTGTTTTTTATGATGCTATTGCAGTAAAAGTAACGAAGGTCGATCGTGGTGACAAGTTTCACTGCGATGTTTGTGATTGTAATTTCTTGGCGAAAGTGGAGGTGGTTTGGTAAAAATCAAATGATGTTTTGTTAAGTCATTTATGATTATGTTTAAAAATTCACGGCGTTGGTTGGATGTTCCTAATGATCCTTTGAACAAGCAGTCTTTCAATACGGCATTTAAAAAGATATTCAAATACCCGTTAACTACGCCTAAGTAACATTGAGCATCATCTACTTAACCTTTTCCCAACTATATTGGGGTCGGCTTCCAGTCTAACCGGATGCAGCTGAATATCAATGCTTTACATGGAGCGACTGCCTATCTGCCCTCCACAACCCAGTTACTGGGCAACATGATACCTCTTGGTAAGACAGGTTGTCAGACTTTCTGGCTTCTTACCGGAACATATAACCCCCAAATACACAGGTATTTTGAGGTTTGGGGGCTTTGCTCATAAGACCAAAAACCAATAAAGCAGCTTATGTATAGAAGTTGTAAGGGCAAAGTTACCGCATCCATTAGATGGATGAACAGACGAGCACATTGGACGTGTTCCAAATAATGCGTAACAAGAAATTCTTCATCCCGCCAGCCTATTTGTTACACGAGAGCCCAACTTTTGTAACCGAGACCCACTTCTACAGGGTGACCGTAGGAACTGAATGTAATTTTTTTTCGGATTATGTTCTGAATATTGTTTCGTGACGCTTGTGAAAAGTATCAACTAAATACAACTTTAATAACGTTCAAGCTTATGATAAACCAGTTTTAGGCTTCTGTAATAAATAGACCGGTTGTATTAGCTCTCCTTATTTTATGCAAAATTAAAACTAGAATTAGCCTTTACTACATTTCGCATTCATTTAATTATCTGTATGCAACTCAAATAATTATGAAACACATCGTATTGCAATCGGCGATAGTGTAACTTAAAACAGTGATTTTTTTTAAACAGACTAGTAATAATATGCGTTTATATAATTTTGGCTGTAGGCCTTAATCATCTGGATCCAGTTGTCCAAAATAAATAAATTTGAATTAGAATTTGATTTGAATCAAGGAGACTTTCTGTTTTATATGTCTCCAGACCTAACTGCCGGTTAAGTAAAATGAAAAAAATAACAGTTAATTTCAGCCCTCCCTATCTGAAACTCAATTCATTAAAATGCTTAGCGCAAAGCCTAAACAATTCATTTACACTAAATCCACCCTCTATTTCGTCATCCCCTTGGTCCAGATTCTTTCATTGGCCGAGACCTCTATCCAGTGAGGACCTGCCCTCAATCTATTTGGAGCCTTGAACGAGCCACTTACGTAACTCCATTTCTTATCTCAAATGACAATCGAAATAACCTAATTATTGCTTAGATCTTACTAATCAGGCTGTAAGGGTTTTTGTAATGGTTGAACTGAATTCTCGGAGGTATGTAGTTTGTTTTTTGGTATTAGTGAGAAGGGTTTAGTGAGTATTGTGTTTATTAGAATTTGATGATTTTAAGTGGCAAAACCAATGGGCACAATGAAGAAATGAATCAGTGAAATTGCTCGAAAATTTAATTTAAAAGTACAACAGTTTAAAAGTATTTTGTAGTACTGTCAAATAATGTTCAGACAATGATACAACATTAATTAAAAGAGGATACAAAATAAAAGTATTTTTTTTTGTGCACGGCTATGTCTATAATACAATATTACACAATACAATACAACATTAAACAATTACAATATTAAACAGTTTCTTTTTTTAATTTGACAAGTTTCACGTTCCAAGTTTCACGTGTAAGAAATACAAAGTATTTTCTCGTAAAAGTTCATTGTTAGTTAGCACTCCCACATAAAAAGGTTTCCTTATTATTCGTGAACCAAGTTTCTAATTATTTATTTTTCTTATTTTCCTTATTCCAAAAAAATAACATATCAATGTTATTTCAAGCTTACATCATAAACGTTTATAAACTCCTGAACATGTAAAAAAATAGAACATTATAAAATTAAACTTAAGTAGCTAAAGAAAAGATCGTCGTGATAGGTGTAGTGGCTAAGAAGTGCGCCTCTCGGGCTCTTTATAAGTTTATCTTGGAAATCACAAACACCTGGATTGTAATTAATATAAGTTTGAAATTGCCAATCCGCCTATCGCTGTGGTGATCAATGCTCGTGCCTTTTCCGTATGAGAAGAGGACACAATAATAAGCTGGTGTTATTCATATTTAATGAAAAGAGCGATGCTATTTTCATTATTGCAAGCGTTGCTTGAGAAGACTATTTTATAATTAAGTTTACAGGAATACCGTCTACAAGAAAGTTTACAAATATCCTTAAAAGCTCCTCGGAGATCCCACAAATTCTTTTCAATTACAAAAACTTATTATTAAAGACATTTAAAAATCTTCCGATTAGCTCTCTTGATCTTTGAATTAAGGAGAAAGATTAGTCGAGCGACCGTTCCTCGGGATTTCAGAGAAAATAAGGCTAAGCAAAGTGATCTCATTTTTTACGCGGGCGTCTGAATTCCACTGATAAATAGTAGGTATTAGGATTCTGGAATTAATCATGGAAATATACGTTGCTACCAGACTCTGTAAATAAAACTATAGACTTTATCAGTTTAATTGGGCCACGTAAATACACAAATTTGCGAGGGAGAAAGTGTCCAGATAATGTCTAGAAAATATATCTATGACTGCTTTTAAAATAATTAACAGATCAAGTCTACCTAGTTTATACCTACCTAGTTTTGTCTAAATATTGTTTATAATTTTATTGTATTGAAAAACACATATTTCACTCCCTTACGAGAGGTAAACGTGATAACTAACACCGAACTACCCTCACTATATCTACTGTGCTATGTGAGTGTGAGTTATCATCACACGTATGAGGTGAGGTGTAAATCACTAGGTATTGACAACTCACCTTAGACTCATATGCTAATATTCTCAGACGCAGACTTCTATAGAAGAGCACTGTAGATCCCTGCATTAATTGCATTTCTACAAATTCTATACAATTCTCAATTCGTATTGTAACGACAAAGGAAAAGAAGTACCATTGCACGGAGAAGTATAAACGTTCTAAGCACCACTGTGTAGGTCTCGGGTCGAACCCTTTTTATGAGCTTTTATAATAGAAACTTCGAAGCTCTTTTTCATTGAATTCGTTTAACCGAAGGATAAAGATTTTTATAAATCGTTGGTAATGTTATGATCGTGTAATTTTATTTTATGAACTGGAATGAGAAGTATTTTCATTTCGAAGTTATGTTATTCGTAGATCTTTGACAAGTTGGTCGTTACGGATAGTCAGAAGCTGGCAAGACTGACAACCAGTCTTACCAAGAGGTACCGTGTGGCCCAGTAACTGGGTTTTAGAGGTCATATAGGCAGTCGCTTCATGTAAAATACTAGTATTTAGCTGCATCCAGTTGGACTGGAGACTAGCCAGACAGGTAAATGTGATAGAAGTTATGGTAGGATATATTTTTTTAAATTCATCATCCAACCATTCGATGTCGTGAAGTTTCGACATGATCAAAAATCGATATTATATTCGTTGTTGTCTCGTCCGAAGATGATGATAGTATACAAGTGTTACCAGTTTAATGTTTTACCTTTTGGCTTGTGTAGTGCTCCATTAACATTTACAAAGCTTATGAAACCTGTGATAGCTTATTTAAGAGAATAAGGTTTTACATCAGTTATATATTAAGATGATTTTCTTTGTATAGGAAATAGTTACATACAATGTTTGGAAAACATGCAGTCAACAGTAAATATTATTCAAAAACTCAATGATGCCTCACAGTTACTATGTGACTCACTATATCTAGATACAAGGGGACGTAGATCTCTTTTACTATCTGTTATCAATAAGGATATGAAAGATTTCCTGCTGCAATCAGAGTCAGAAACTTACCTTTTAAATTACCGTCGAACTTCACTTACAGGTAAGTTCGTTTGACTATTCAATTATATGCTATCGATGTAACGTATTCGATGTAGTGTGTGTGTTGTGATATGGCGAATGTATCTATGTATATTATGTAGCACAATACCGGTGTAAAATAGTATTTTAGCTTACACAAAACATACGCTTTTATTGCATTTATAATCTCCCTTTAATAAATACCCATTTAATTGAAGATAATTGTTATGAAACAAGCAAAGATTCCTCAACAATCTATATTTATCAACAGCAGCGTAGGTCCAATACAAAACAATACACAAACCTCCTTCCAGCTATTACTGTTCCAGACATGTTTACTCCAGAGACTTCCCTGCTCAGCTCCCAAACGATACAGACTTAACATTTATTTAGGTATAACTCTGGTTTCCAAACTTTGGAGCATTCTGCTAAGATTTAATTAAGAAGGTGTTGGTCCCAGGACACAGTTTGAGGACTCAGTTTTGACAATACTGGGGACTAACTTGAGATTCTAGATTATGAATATTGCGGCACTGGTTCCTTTGTTTTCTTTTAAATGTAAATTGACATACCATCACGCCTGTATTCCCCGAAGGGTTAGGCAGAGGTGTACCTGTACACCCACAGTTCGCCGGTATGTTTAGGTCCCATGTAATAGGGGGCGAGCCTATTGCCATTAACCGGACACAAATCCTAACTCCGAGCTGCTACTGAGAATTTCATAGAAAAACCCAATAACACTTTTTGCTCGACTTGGGAATCGAACCCAAGACCTCTAGCGTAGTAGTCGCGCTTAGGACCATTAGGCTACCGAGGCAGTAAATGTAAATTGAGTAAGTTCTTAAAAAAATAAGTTTAGTTTGTTGGCTTTATAGTAAGCTAATTATTTTTATATAAATTTAATAAATAGCAAAAAGCGAAATCTGTCGCAAATTATTATTTTCTTCGATATTATTTTGAAAGTTATTCAAAAATTCAGTTTATAGTGTAAACCTGCTCATTGTGATCAAAATATAATTCTAACGCCGTAGCAAATAGTTGCTTTTGCTTACGTTAAAACTCAACTCTATAGCACTGTATGATAATAATTATGTAACTATTTACCGATAAATTACTTAATAATTATATACGTTATACCATTATTTAACTATTTACAACTATAATGTTGAAACTAAATCTATGCGAAAATACCTTCCTCATCTCCGAAACTATGACATCATATCCGGAGAATGTCAACTATTTGATCGTTTAAGTTTGTACCAGGAAATGCTCAGATAAGTGTCTGCATAACTCAAGTGTTATCCCAGACCTTGGACCGAAGGCTGAGCGAAGACAAATAGCTGTTTGATGAACACCCTCGGGTCCCTTGGCTTCTGCCCTGCGTTTTGTGAAGGACTGCATATTTTGTGATCGAGATAAATGGGTGGGTCGCGGCACTTATTTAGATTTTCCTTTTGGTGGATTAAGGCAATGGAATCTGAAGGTCGACTACCGTAACTAAAACGTTTGAAATCTAGTCGCAATCTCACCCCAGCGATAATCAATGTCAATAACTTGACAGATGAAGACAGACACGTTCTTAAAATATGGGCATTGCCCCCTTGAAGTTCGACTGTATTTCTACAAAACAGCTTTGTTAAAATATGTAAAAAGCGTTGCTATTGTGTAAAAAATCTCCCTCTCGTGAATGTAGGTGAAGTGAGTTTAAGGTGAGTTGTCAATACGTATAATAAGATTCAATCCTAACAAAATCTATGAATCTGATTTGAAAAAAGATGAATTGAATTATAAGATACAATATTTTTAATATCATGAATTAATAAGTAGTTTCATAAAAATCATCAATAACGTTGTTGACAAAGTATGTTTTAAGAATTAATTATTGTTTGCATGGAGATTGGAGATCAAATAAAAATGTAATTTCACGTCTAAAGTTTCAAGAATTTCCAATAATCAGATACGTAGTTCCAGCATAAAAACTAATAATGTAAAATGAAATATTTTAAATCTAATAACTTTCAAATATCTTTGACGTGCATTTGAGTGTATGAATTATTGATGACTTTTCGTGTTTTTCGATAATGAACTGTCTACAATTTCTATCTAAGTTGGTTTTCAGAAAAATTGTTACCAGCATTATTTTACACGGAAACTAGATTCCACACACAATTTCATCCGTGTTCAGTTACGTCCCTTGTGTTGTAGCCTAATGTTTTATGGCCTATGTTACTCAGGAATATTGTAGCTATCTATTGGTTAAAAAAATGGATAAATCGATCCAGTAGTTACGGAGCTTATTCGGCACAAACAAACAAACAAAAAAATCTGTTCTCTTTATAATATTATTAGTACAGATAATTAAACCCACGCCAATTTGAAGAAGACTAACAAATGAATAGCGAGTTATTGAACCTAAAATATTAAGGAAAGACCTCATTCAAAGGGTTTATTTACCAGATTGGCTGATTCAAATATTCAATAATATTTAGGAACTCATTTCTGAGAAAGGCGAGTAGTAACACAAAACGAACCCTCTCCTAAAATAAATTTTGGTAATTGAAGCTTAGCTGTTCTTTTTGACGTCAATGCTAAAAGTGGGAAGAACTTACGGCCCATTCCTAGGTCCAATCTATTTTTAGTATGCTCCAAGCTACCAAGTAATCTAGACTTTAGAGTAACGTTTTGTTTAGGAAGCGTTTTAGCGCTACTGGATTTTTTCAACTTATAAGACATGGTTTACACTCCAATTTCACTAGTAACCTTAATAAAGACGTAAGTGTGAGGAAGAGCCTATCGAGCGTATGTTACGATTATCCATTTGGCCATTAGCACCGAGCATTACTCACACATCTTTTAATCTATTAATGAAAACAAGCATCAACATAATGAGATCACATTACGAATTCAGCCAGTCACAGTTGGCCCACGTCCCAGTATCGTGTTCATGGAAACTGCGGATCATCCATCATTGGTATTACTCGATGACATTTAGATTTCGCTCGTAATCCAGAGGGTGTTATAAGGTTGGGGTTTTACTCCAAATATTGAGATTGTCTTCTTTAGTAATATCGCATTTTACCTTGATGAACCTTAAATGTATTTTTGAAACCATTCTGGAAATAAAATTTAAAAAATTCATAACACGTAGCTTAGCAAGATTTCTTTCTTGTTTTTGCGGCCTTTTGTCTTGTAAGCTACTATGACAGCTGTCAATTTAAAAGTTGAAAAAATTTAAACTTTTTGAGTCATCACAACAAAAACAAACTTTACAGAAATGAATCTTACATTATTCCGAACAGCTTTCACATTGTTCGATGTGACGCTACGTGGAAAGCCACTGAACACGAGACTACCTTCCAAGCTTAGCATATTTTTACCATTCGCATTATCTCGCCACATTGTTTCACCCTCTCACTGGGACCTCGAAGCCATCGCTTCCAAGGCCCAAGTATTAATCTTGTGCAGCTTCAAAGTGACAGACGTGAAGGTTGCATTATTCCTCCAACAATATTGGAATTTTGGCCTTCTTGGATGTGTTCCTTCTTTCAAGGTTGCGAATAATGTGTCTGAGATTTCCTTTTGCAGATATCAATATGCTCTGACAGTTGTTTGACTTATGTTCGTGTTTCTGGCTCGTTTACTTGTAATTTGATTTGTTGAGGATAATGTATTGTGTGCATATCAATCGCGTGGGTTGTTATGAATGGTAGACATGTTGGTGATGATATGGAGGAAGTTGTTAAAAGGAGATTAGGGAGTAGGAACTGATAAAGAGAATTATCATATCCATCGAGCTTCAAATAGAAAATTCTGATGATCTTATCGTTGAAAATAGTATGGTATTAGTGACCAAATTGAGGCAAATGTTTATGTACAGCAGTCAGTTAATACCTAAAATTATATGTACAAAACTAAACTGGGTAGGTATTATAAATTTTCAACCACAATATAATTCTGTTGTTCATTTTATTCTCAGCCTTATTTATAAAACTAAGAACAAACTGACACCTGCACAAACAATAAAACAAATTACTTTAACAATAACATATCGTAATCTATCACTCTACTACTTTATAAACGAACAGCTTCAAGCGCCCCTGTACCACATAACAAGTCTATAAATGAAAAAGTGTCGTAAAATAAACGTATTTAGAAACTTTATGTATACATCGTAAATTGAAAAAGATTTCAGTGTACGAGGGGCGTATAATTTTTATGAATATGTGCTCTTTTACAGTCGCAAATGATATTGGATAAAATATAAAAATAAATGTGTGTAAATAATTTTGTACGTTCGGGAGCAAAAATAGACGTGAATGAATGTAGAGAGAAGGTTCAAGAAGAATGCGGGTAATAAAAATAAACGTGTGTATTGTGTAATGCTGTGAAAAATCCGATAGATAGCGCCACGTGCATGGCGGAGTTGTCGGCACCTTTATCGTTGAAAGGAGACGTAGCTGACAAAGCAACCGTTTCCTGGAAAACAGACTTATACCGTGTAAAGCTATGACAGATGTCTGACGAAGTTAAAAATATTACAGAATGTACTTAGTAACATTACAATTACGTTCAAATTGGTCCATTGATGTTTGGGTTTAACAAAATTCCGTGTATTTACAATGTCATAATTAATGACATTTTAATACGACGACGGCGGCGGTTTGAATATTATAATATTACAAACAGGGCTAAAGCCTGACATCCGACTTAAAATGATTTTTCAACATCGGCAGTTTTTTTTATCTACGTTTTTTCATTTTATAATATTTTTAGGATCGATATCTTAGTACTTACTCTTCCATACGTCAGATTCCGTGGACTAATAAACCCAATGATGTGAAAGCCTGAGATGTGTCTCGTTTAAGAAGCCCATCGTTGCAGAAAATTGGGACGAACGTAATCATATCTTGATTAAGGCTCCGAGCTTTTAAAGTCGTAATCATTTATGAAACAGTATTCTAGTATGTTTTGTAATATTTGGTTCGATATTATTTATTTATTTCAGCATAAAAGACAAATGATTGGGAAATTTTCGAGTATAGTCCGTTAATAATTTAGCAACGAAATGCAGCCATATATTGCCGTAAAAAAATGGCCTGTTTAGAAGGCGCGTGACGTGATCATATAAACAGTGTGGCAATACTGTACTTCAACAAAAAAAAAATGTATGGCCGGGCCATGCTTAAAACATTGCTGAAAATGTGGCCTGTTTAGGAGCGCGATAAGTTATAAAAATATAAGTGTGAGCTTTTAGCTGCAATGAGTTTTTCGTTTTTACGAAAATTGTTATGTTATTTTGATGAATTCGACACACTATTTCAAAATGTTTTGAAAACACATCAATTCCTTCGCAAACAACGGATCCAAGTATTATACCAACTTAAAACCTAATTACCTCTGAAATCCCACAAAATATATAAATCTGAACATTGTGAAACATGAACATGTTCTCACGAGAAGTCCTTATGGGACCATAATCAGTCCTAAAGATGGTTCGCGCAGGGGCCTAAGCTCCTAAACTAGGTGCTCAAACTGGGGCAATGTGCGCCAATATTTTAGATCTGCGCTCAATTTGTCCGGACCTCACTTAACCGCATAGAAAACATCAAGGGACTTTGGAATAATTTCCGAAATTGAATTGACATTGTTAAATGTATACAGTATAGACAACAAAAGAGTTATGTCACCTGTTGAAGGAGATATTATATTCATGAGTACGAGTCTACCTATAATTATGGTTCAAAAATAAAGTCCTATGACAGATGGACAGACAGCGGAGTCTTAGTATGCCCTTTGGGGATGAAACCCTTAACATCATAAAGCCATAGTCGAATTATTTATTTCAATTATACCTATAAAATGTACCTTAGAATGTCATTTACAAGAAAAAATTATCAAAACTGGTTGCTCTTTCTAAAAGGTTTGAAAAAAGGCTTTTATTACTTTTTATTCGCAAAACTTTTATCGAAACTTACAGCTATACGGAAGAATAAGCAAGAAGCCCTATACTGTTTTAAACTAACAGTTGTACAATATTTGTGAAAAATCATTTTAATTTAGTAATTTTCAGAAAACTTACAGTAAACAAGTTTAACTTACATTTAAGGGAGCAATACATTATGTAGAAGTTGGCCAATTACAATTACAAGTTTTCACTTACAAAAGCCTGTTAGTGCTTTGTTTGTATCTGACCGCTTATCACAATCACATACACGTTCAGTATTATGTTCTGTAATGTAATGAACACTCAAATTCAAGTAGTTTCACGCAAACCACTTCATAATCCCATTTACACATAACTCCAATACATTCCAATCACCTATACCTATTTATAAGTTTAAACAATATTACTAACTCTTCAACGTTGTGGTTTGTCGTCGAGTTTCAACACTAACTGATGCTTATAAAAGTTTTTTATTGCAGTTGTATCGAGTGACCTTTTGACTCTTTGCTTAAGTGGTGTTATGAGCTATGAAGTTATCAGATTTGTGGTTTCGTCAAGTTGTTGCATCAAACTATTATCTAACTTAAATTAATTGATAAAATGAGTTTTTGTTAGTATAGATTATTAATCAGTGTTTCAGTCAGTCACTTGAAGTGCGATAAGGCTTCACAATACAAATCGTAAATCTTAGGTTCAAGAGATCTGTTTAAGACATCCCAAGGTCATCTTAACTTAAACAAAACACAATAGCGTCTAAGATATAACAGGGACGCAATTTTTTTAACAAAGAAAGCTTTTAAGCCCTTTCGTTCATAAACTGCTTAAAAACTCTCTCAAAAAATCCCCCCCACTTATCTACTTAATAACAAACTCGTTTCGACTCGTATATAATCCCGTATGATCCTCCGACGCACCTGTTCAGATCGCAACAAGTCTCCGGGATCCCGCTCCGGCGGCCTAGTTCATCGGCCTGACCTACATTTCCTTCCCCCATCCCGCAGCCCCCCTGACCTGCCCAGCAGCCAGCCTAACCTGACCCCGGACGATCATAATGAAAAAGGAAGTAGAAGGTGCCTTGAGACATGTCGTCCAACCATATCTTTACGTGCATCGCGATTTTTTACATGCTATCCAGCGATACCATGTTTCTTATTGTATTTTTTGGCAAAGAACGAGCGGTTGATAGTGTCGACAGGATATAGTAAGGTAAAGTGGCTGACTATTGTGGAAATAAACGATGGAGTTTTCTTTTACCAATAATGGCGATAGTGTTCCTTGGTATCTAAGTACTTATCTCCTTAGAATTGAAAAGGATCTTTTTTATTTTAGGTAATATTGTTTCAGAATACCGAGCATTAACTATGTACTTAAAAAAATTAGACGTTTTCAATTTCATTTACTTACTTAAGTAGAACAAATTGAAAATTGGATCCCTTTGAATCTTCAACTAAACATTTTATTCTCCAAACAATTGGAGACTTATTAATTTCCTGTTGATTTTGTAAGACGATAATTATTTAGTCTCTGTAAGGGCTCCTTGAAAAATTTGATTCCAGGCAAAAAATGAAAATTAAACTTGGAACCCTTTGATTCTCCAAAATTCCAAGATCTTTGTTTTGTTTAATTAAGGGATCAATTTCAATTTTAAAACATGTTGTCTGGAGAGTTTATATGAATTTGACTGGTCAAGTACGTTGTTAAGAAGAATCAGCCGTTACTTATTTAGCTGTACTTGATGCACATGTAATAGGAGGAAAAATTAAAACCCATCTCAAGCTCCGTCATAAAATGTTTACCATAAAAGCTCTTGTAATACATTCATAATTTAAAAGAGCACTCAAATATTCTTGCGAACACAACAAAACAAGAAAAAACAAAAGATTTTAATCCAAGACAGACAATAAAATGAGGTTCTCAAGGCCGAGACGCCCCGGGTCTTGCTTCCCTGGGCGTCGTCCTTTGCATTATACACAGCACATTGTGCGCATTGCCCAGCAATTCTCAGTTATTTAATAACTACTGTTTGTGCACAAATTGAAACTAACTTAGTTCTTAAATGTGATATTGATAAGTTAGAACAAGTTTGATCTAGTTAGTTAGGATTTGTACTTTACGTAAAATTCAATGCTCTTTCTTGGATTGTTTCCTACGTTTCCAGTTTGTTTAGTTAGGAACTTTAACATAAACTCGGTTTAATAAACAGTACCGAACTAAATAAACTCTTTGCTAGCTTTACGTAGATGTTGTTAGTTGATGTATTCCGTGATTTGTAATGGTTTTACAGAGTTATCCAGTATTGGATTGTTTGAGCTGATATGCTGCTCTACCTATAACTGTTCAACAAAAACCCTGGTCGTCTTGTAGGCTTATTCCTCTTTCTGATCTGCCCTAATCTTAGCCCTTTTTCATTCCCCCGTTATAATGTTTTTTGACATTTTAAATTGCCCGCAACCGAGTCAGGCCCTGAAAGTGGAACGGCCTGAATTATTAACTGTTTTTTCTGGCAGTCAGGTGCTCGTTTTCCCAGACATTTATCTTTGATCAAGGCGAGTAGCCTCAGTACGCACCATGATGGACAAACGCGGCAACCTACAGCCTGCAATTACTCAGCTGTCACTTGAAACGGTTTTTTATTTTATTTGAAAAGACGGAAGACGATAAGCTGTTAGACTTGTAATTATAAGTAGGGTATAGGTAGACATTTTGCTAACAGAAATGACAGTTATATATTTATGAGACAGCTAAATTGGTTAGCTGCCGTTTCCTGACCGAAGTTTTTGTTTATTCGAATTTCTTCCTTATCTAAGGAAGAACTCGACAGTTTATCTGAGAACATTAATTAAAATAATCAATATTAATCTTCAATTGACAAGTGTCAGTACTTATAGTATAGTATAGGTATAAATATCAGATGCTGTGGGTGAAAAATATGACTGATTGAGACCATTTTAATGATGTTGCCAAGTGTAGAACACTTGGGTGAAAGGTAAACACTCAATAGCTTTAAATAACTTTTCTGATTGCAGTTAGTCTCGCAAGTTAGGTCAAAGGATTTGGTTGCATTGCCAGATGTGCAGTGTTGGGTTCTCGACATAATCCGGGTTTTAGAATGGTGTAATTGGTGGAGTCTTGTGCGCGACATGGCGGCAATTTGTCTCAATTTGCTCGCAGTAAGGGGGAATTAGTGCCAACAACCATTTGGAGTGGGCACTTAAACGGATCTTTTCCTCTTCTAAGTGAATTATTGAGGTTTTCTAATCTGAGTGGCTTTTTCAATGGAAATTTAGTCTTGAGTCAGATTCCATTGTTAGCTTTGCGGTGTTCATGATTTAGTTAACTAAAATAATAAGATATTCTATTGTATGATATGATAATGTTTTTTATTTATGATTTTACTCTCATTACTTTTTAGGTTTATCTTGGGCACCACTGACATCATAAAAAACCTAGACTTGTAATAAATGTATGTCTGAAATCACCAATGCGCATTGAGCAATCGTGGTGATTTATACCTTATTTACATATAGGTATTAAAACATACCCCTGCCGTGGGACAATAACAGGCTAGTATTATTAGTATTGCTTAATAAGTTATAACAACAAACAAATAGGAAACAAACCCACTGTAACTCGTACAGAAGGACCAAAAAACGGAATTGCATCATAAAATCTCCAGGTCATTGGTTGCCGTGTCCCAATTACATAATTTAGGGGCATTACTATATTTATTTGCATCGTCACGCATCATCATTGATTTCGTCCGGGTCAGGACGTTTACATTTCAGTGGGTACTATTCATTTTGTGTTTTTAAGAAACAAAAGCCTGGAATATGATTTCTCATTAAAAAAGTCACTCATGACCTGAGAGGCTAATTCAATGGAGTTGTAATTAGAAGCACGTAAAAATCTTGAAAGGGGAAAGATTCAATAGGTATTTTAAGAAAAAAAATACATCGCAGTAGCAGCTAATTTCTTTAATTTAAATATATATATATATGGAACGCAAAACAGTGTTAAGAAATGACCAACTTTCTCTACGATTTCAGAAACATTTAAATGCTTGTCTTGTTAACTTTCTGAAAACATCAAATACTAAAGTCCCAATCTCCGTCAGTCAGTCTAAATCTGTTACCTAATCTTTTTTCTCTTATTATAATTTTCTCATTTTAAATTAGCTGATGTCTAATAAATTTGTAGATGTTTGCTGCTTTATAAGCTTAGATCTGACTAGGCAATCGACCTTAGACCTTACTGGAGGTGTTTAGACAAATATTTAGAAACAACAATTTATTTAAACTATGTAGTCGCGACTTTATTCAAAGGTTACTTTGACGATAGTTATAATTAAATGGTTAAAGTGATTCGTACAGACATTCTGGGTCTGGAATTGTCTATCAAACTAGCTTCTGTACTCGACTTCTTTACACACTGGGCAATAGTTTAGATTTCTACAGTTAAGGCTCCCCGCAGAATACCTCTTACAGCTGTAAAATCAAACAAAAGTCTAATTCTTTATAATAGTAGTATAAAATATAAGTGAGATATGTGTAGTTCAAGATAAAATGTAATACTAATGACATGCGGGTGCTAACATCATGAAAGATATTTAAACTTTTTAGTGTTTGATGATCATGATCATTAATTTCTCTTAGTAGTAAGTAGTTTACAAATCGCAGAATAATATAATCAGTAGATTCCCTTACAATATTCATGGTATTGTTTTCCATAGTAAAAAATTATCAATAAATAAATCTTTTTACCAGGTCAAGGCCCTAAATATAGGTTAAGAAAAACTAAAGCATCATTAATATCAAATCAGTGGTTACAATTCATATCGATTTAGACTGTATGCAACTTCCTATGAAGTTTTAAACGAAATTGAGACTTAGTCTAAAACAATACGATTCATATTGAAATGGGAAATATTCAGTCATTTCCGACTTTTGTTTAGTAATGCTGTGGTACAAGGTTATGAAGGAAAAGGACGGATGTATAGGGGTTGTGTTAGAGAAAAAAGGACGAGGGGAGAGGAATGCAAGGCTAAGAGGTCGCAGGTAGTACAGTGACCTGACCTACATTTGTTGCAGGGTGGCGTGTAAATATTGATTTAGTGACCTTTTCCACTTGTTGCTGTATGTTCGAAGACGATTCCATGGTTTTTAGAACAGTTTTATGGTACACGAACATATTTCAACGGAATAAATAAGATCTTACAGTTGTAAATATTTGTTTCTTTATTATGACAAAAAGTCCTACGTAAACGAAAAAAGCTTAAAATGTACTCGTATCTATTACCATAGGTGTGGCATACTTATATTAACCTTGACCCTATCATTGTTGATATGGAGGTATGATTAGCCTCTTTAGTAGATTCGTGTACGCTAGCAAAGCGCAATTATCCTCACGTATCAAAGGACCATAGGTTGCTATGGGTTAAAAGCTGACTTCTTGTACATAAAATAACGTGAATCTGTAAATGTCATGGTGTGGTCAGACTAATGAAAACACCACCACAACTATTGGCAGTATTTTCATACTAATATTATAAAGACGTCAAATTGTTAGTTTATATGTAAAAACTAATCTAAGTACAGTCCGATTACAAATAAAAAACACAAACAGAAAGCTACACTACTGTCGAGTGTTATAGAATAATATTTTTTGTGGTATACTTTACTTTCACGCGGAAAAAGTCACGGGCAGAAGCTTGTTGAATAGAAATCAATGCAATACTGACTCATCGATTCAGGAAGGTGTTATATCTCTTAAGATGTCCTCAATTCCTAATACTTTCAAAGAGAATATTCTATGGTTCTTGATTGAGGCTTTGAATTTGTTTCCTGAATTAATATTGATTTCGTTGGAAAGTACAAATAGGAAATTGAATTTGTAGTTAAGCCCGTCTTTGCACAAAGGATATCCATTAACAAGATAATTATACATTACAGATATTTTAGGAATTGAAACGATACACGTACGTTCACTGATTGACCCACACATCTAGACATCTTCTCATACGGGGAAGGCATAAGCATTGATAATCACGCACAAGGTGGATAGCGTTTTAACTGTTATATTCAATATCTAAGTTCCAGTTTCCTCACAATGTTTCCGAAACCTATGTCAGTAATATCCAAGATAACTTAGAAAGCACATATGAAATAGAAAAGTCACAAACTAACAACCTCGTGCAAGAGAGGCCATATTCTACAATGATATTCCATCACATTGACTTTACATGACAGGCATCAGTGTTTAACTTACCTTGTCTAACTTGACAGCTGATTATGAAACTACTGTCTATTGTTCTATAAAATGAATGGGAAGACAAGTCTTTATAGACTTGTGTAATCAATTGAACATCTGATTGCATTATGTAACAATGTATAACTATTCTTTAGAAAAAAATAAACAAAACTTTTTTAAAAGCTTCGAATGATTGATGATGCTGTATTTCGTGGACCATTTAACTAAAATCCAATGGTTTTTGTATCTAGGTGAATTAATTTATTTGTATAATTACTAGCTTCTGCCCGCGACTTCGGTCGCGTGAAAGTTCATAAAACATGACTGATGACATTCGGCAGTAGTGTAGCTATCATTGAAAGATTTTTTGTAATCGAACCAGTGTTTGCAGGTATAACGCGTTACAAACAAATTAACTTCACCTCTCTACAAATTAGTATGATTAACTACAACGGCATGATCCAAAGACGTCCAGACATCTAAGTCCGAAATTGCTAAAATGTCCTTAATTGTTATTTTCTATTAAACATCATGCTCCTAAAAAAAATTATGTTGTTCATTTAATTTACATTAGTTTTTGTATTTGTTACAGCATGGGTGCTAGGCTGGTTGATGTGCAAGACAGTGCCGTACGTGCAAGGACTGTCAGTCGCCGCGTCAGTCTACAGCCTGGTCGCAGTCTCACTCGACAGGTAAGCAAATGTCATAATTTTGTACCTATATACTTCACTGTTTTGATTATTTAAATTGACTAATAAGCTGCTGATAATTCATTTGATGGAAAGAAGTATGTTTTGGTACCGAAGGAGATCTATTTTTTTACAAGCTTTTTCTTTAAAAAACAGTTTTATCATATCAAAATAATGTCAATTCAAGGGTACACGCAGTCATACATACTGGAATACAGTAAAAATTCCTTAAGAATATCTCCTTCTTTCCGAATTAATGGTTAGGCAAAGTTCATCGAACAACACTGGTTATAATATTATCCATTTTCTTTTAAGTACTTGGGCCTAGTAGGTGGCTACGTTAATCGCGCCATCAGTTGCGTTTTAAAGTCCTCTAAATTGCAGGTAGGGGCACTTTGGGTTTTGTAACAAATGGACTATCGTGTCGTCTCGTCAGGAGCACTGCACTCGAAATGGGCGTCAAAGTGATCTTTATTCCCTCAGTTTGCTAAGTTATGTTTGCAGCGCCCTACTTAAGTGCGCAGCATAGTAAGAATTCAGTTTTTAGTTTTAGGCAGCACTGAAGCAAAAACTGACGGTACTGAAAAGAATCCCAAAAATACTCGTAATGCAAAGAAAAAATTAAACCGTTACAGACTTATTGATTTCTTTCTTTGATTATTTCTTTGACGCCGGGAGAGGACGCCCTAGAAAGTCCTACCATGACCTAATTGGTGAGGTTCTTCAGAAAGGTCGGGTGCGCAGTACTCGTAACCGGCGTGCTTGTATGAACAGATGTATTAACGTGGACGAAGCGAAGGAAGTATGCAAGGATCGTAGCAGGTGGCGTTCTGTGGTTCCTCTCTCTTTCTTTTTCCCCCATGGGAAAAAGGCGTGAGTTTATGTATGTGTTCTTTGATTATTCTACCGGGCTTTTATAAATTATTATTTTTAGATTTGTTTGAACGGTACAGCTTAACGGTAAAGCTATGAGATTTGATATTGATTAAAATGTACTGGAAGGTAGATATTTTATTTCGTTGCTATGTGCTTTATTGTGTAAATGATAAATGTCTGTATTTCTTCACAAGGCAAATAATTAACGATTTAGTTGTTAAAATACATTATTTCAAATAAATAAAATTATTTTTTAGCTTAAATAAAGAGTAGGTTTAATACCTTAAAATGAAGTTTTTTATGAAATCCAAAACAACATTTCTTAGTCATAAGAATGATCACATTAATTTGGTTCAAGATGTTTCAATAACAGACTTACCTACTACAGCATTAGCAGTGTACTAACTTAAATAACTTAAATCAGAACACTATTTAGTTTGGCAAGTTTAGATAGCATCAAATTGGAAAAGTTTCTTAAAACTTTTCTTAAAAAATCTTTTTCAGTTTGTTCACCTACGATACGGCTAGATTTTAGTCTAGAATGTTAGGTTTTAAATAGATATTATAAAATCTTGAGTTTAAATTATCATAATAAGATAATCGAATAGTTATTCTGATAAAGATGTCTTTATACGATATGTAACTTGGATCATAATCTGTGTCATAAAACTTGTAAATAACACAGAAGGCACCCTAAGGCAAAGACCCTTTCCTTCAGCAAATCCTTAGGTACTATAGTCATCAAAAAGCACCATCCAAATAAAATGCACCTGTCCCATAATATCCCGGAATGCGCCAAAAAGGCCGATGCCGACCCGAAAATACCTGAGGCAAGCCTTGACCCGGTAGTGGAGCTTATTATAATAACGGGTCTATTATGCGAAAGGACCAGAATTCCAAGTCAAGGTCCTTTGAGCCAAAATTAGTCAAACATGGCCCGAGCTGACAAAAAATGCGCCAAGAATTTTGATTGATGGGACTAAGAGCATATCTGATAGCATGGCGTTCACATTTTTTTTCTTTGTATAATAATTCTTTCGTCGAAATAAATCAGTGTTGAGTTATATTGAAACGCATTCAGATTAAATCGTGAACAAAATATTAAGTAAGTTTTCTATAATATTAATAATACGCTCATCACTATATTGTTACTTTTATTAAAACTGAACAAATCTCACTTCAACTAAATACGACTAAACTAAATGGATGTTTCACAAAATTAAGAAATTCTTCAAATCAAACATATTTTCTCTCAAAAAGTTAAATTATTCATAGCAAGGACCACTTCCTTTTCACATAATACATGCTCAAACGGTGAATAGATTAACTTTCTTTGATTGGTTCACATCCCGTGTCGTCCAAAACGTTATAGCAACGACATGCGGTGGTTCCGAGAACAGAGAACAAATTTTTAAGCAGACAAAAACGGTCGGTTTCGGTTTAAAATTAAATGTTGTACATCTCTGGTGACAAATGAAGACTGAAAATTATAGAACAAACAGTCTCTTATCACGGAGACGAATATTTTTTATTGGTCCTACGATACAAAATCAGAAACATTAAATAGGAAGTACAGTTTAAGTACGGGATATCATAAAAATCATTGCGTGTACAAATGAAACATCAAGCTAAATAAAATAACTTTGATTTGTACAAGTAAGTAAGTATTTCAATAAATCATTTAGAAGCATTTTTCCGTGAATCTTTTTGTTTCCCGTTAAGTAAAATATTTATGTAACGTACTTGTGCTAGAGTACAGTTCCTTTTTAGAAGGGTTTTCCAATACTTCTCCTTTCATCAATTGCTCATATATTTTTAACTTCTTGTATTATTTCAACTTAAAAAATTGAACTGACTCAATATTTACTTAAGTGACTGAATTCAAAAGTTATACTTTACGGACGAGATCAGGCCCCAGATGGTCAATGCCTTTATTGGGGGTTTAAAAACAAATTAATAAATTATGATTCTAAAATATAACCATAATATTGTTAAATAACAAGTTCTTTTAAATTACCTAAGTGTAGTATAGCTAAATATAAAAAATCTGAATTAATTTCAGGAAAATGTTTATTGCACGTGTATATTCAGGTTGTGGGTGGAAACCATTACTTATTAGCATAATGAATGATGATGAAGCTTGGCCCTTTAACAAAGTTTCGCGGAGGAGGTACTACCCACACATGTCTATACAATATTACCACTAGACACCTAGAGCCATTTTATCTGAGCTTGTGTTGGAAACACTCACCTGAAAACACACGTCGCATTTGATCATGATAGATAGTTGTCCCCCTTAGGGGTCCTTTTTCGAACAATAAAACTTTAATGTTCGACTCTTAGGTATAGTTAGATAGTATTTTTAGGTCTAAAGGTAAAAACTATGAGGATAATACAATCATTGACCCTTTTATGTACTCATGATGCCTCTCATGCATGTGGTTGTGGACTCGATACCTACCGGACAAATACCAATGTGACTTTTCAAGTCATATGTGGATACTTTCTAAATTTATCATTAACATTACTAACTGCCTTTCTAGCCTAGTGGTTCTAAGCGCGACTGCTACGCTAGAGGTCTTGGTTTCGATTCCCCCAGGTCGAGCAAAAAGTGTTAATTGGTTTTTCTATGAAATTCTCAGCAGCAGCACGGAGTTAGGATTTATGCCCGTTTAATGACAATAGGCTCGCCCCCTATTACATGGGACCTAAACATACCAGCGAACTGTGGGCGTACATTGATACACCTCTGCCTAACCCTTCGGGCAATACAGGCGTGTTGGTATGTTGTTGTTGGTATTACTAACATCTATGTAGGAAGACATCGTAAAAAACCTGCACTTTTAATTAATATAAGTCTGACATCACTAATAAACCTTAAGCAAGCGTGTTGATCTAGTGTCGCGCCTTCTATGTTTGGGCAGAGGCCTTTGCCCTGTAGTAGGACAACAATAGGCAGATATTATTATTGTTATATTTTTAAAGGTCAATGCCAGTAAACGTCAAAGTCAATGAATAACTTATGTACCTATTCAGTAATGCCGTGTAACGCATATTGTTTGTGGTATGAATTGAATAACCGTTTTTATTTATAAACAATGCCGTATAAATACTTTTTTTTTTTTTTTTTTTTTTTGGTGGGTGGGAAATCATCAAATAACTTCTCCCGCCCTGGGCGGGGCGGGAGGGAGTGTCAGACTTTTACTGACTAAAACCCACCCATGTTCCTTCTTGTGCCCTTTGCGTTCCGGGGGCGCGGTATCTCTTGCGAACAACCCGCAGCCCCGGCAGGCATCGGCCCTCAGTGGCCCCTTCCTTTTGCTGACATCTCTTTGAGGCGCGCGTGGAACACGAACGCGCCGTCGACACGGCCTGTCGTTATGCAACGTAAGGACGGTGAGCTACCCATTGCTCACCGTCCACAGGCCAGTATCTACGGTGGCCGGGAGTCGTCTCGCGGCTCCCGACGTCCGGAGCGTCTACCGCGGCGGCTGGGACGGGAGAACCGCTGTCTCAACCGTCCCGCCGCCTCCTTCTCAAGCATTACTGCCTCGCAGAAGGAGGCGACTGCATCCCATTCCCTCTCGCTCCGGACCATGGCTTGCACCAGGGCCGGACGCGAGAGTTCGCCGCCGCCGATGGCCGCCACGAGGACTCGGCGATGCTCCGCCCAAGCGGGGCATACCGCCACGGTATGCTCCACCGTGTCCTCGGGGCGATCCACACAATGGTGACACCCGGACGTTTCCTCCCGCCCGATGAGGTGCAGGAACCTCCCGAAACACCCGTGTCCGGTGAGGACCTGCGTCAGGCGGTAGGTGAGGGCGCCGTGGCGCCTCTCCAGCCACTCCTCAAAGAGGGGACTTACCGCCTCTATTAAGGCGTGCCCAGTATAAATACTTTTGAAGTCATGTTTATAAAGATTTTTGTTGAATAACTTGCTTCGTTTGCTACCTCAAACGATAATTTTTTTGTATCATTCAAATGTGCGTATTGAGAAAAAATTAATCCAAGTTTCAAGTTAAAATTAAACCAAATATAGATCATTAGCAATAACAAGTAAAACACATTTAGGTTTGACAAAATCAAAAGTCTCGTCCCTAAGGCTATTTTGTCCACCGCCTCGCCCATTAGTTTGAATTCAAGAATCCTAAACTCTAAAATCAAAATAACCAATATTTTAGCTCACAAATAGATCTAAAAGGTTGAATGAGAAACTTAATACATTTCCTTCTCTTGTATTTTAATTCATGGATGTTCGCCAAAATAAACCGATTTTTATTTGATACAAAACGTTTCTTAAACAAGTCAATGAACTTATTTACATTTCAGATTTCCACAAAACCGTTTTTGTCTATTGCCACAAATCAAATTTGAGTCTGTTCATTTTTAAGAATCGGCACGTCAATCTGTGTGTGCATGCTGAAATATATTTTGAAAAATAACCATCTCTGAAAAACAAATTATTTTTTATAAATGAGATTCACTTATCACTATGAAAGTTTTTGAATTGAGAACTATTTGTGCGCGACTAATGACACAGTGGTGAAATAATCTATAAAATAATACCTTTTCCCTATCATTTAACATTATGTTTTACATAACGATAAATAACAAAATGGTGCTATACAATCATAGTTAACTGCTTAACTAACTCATTTAACCATTGAAATATCTGTTTTGTTAATCTCTATTCAAGAATAAACATTACTTCTGATATACATTCATCACAAGTAATGTCAACGGCAAACTCAATCTTCTAAAGCCACGTCGCACAGTGGTCCTTGCACGAATTTAATCGTTAACTGCAAACAAACCGAGGCTCTCAATTTATTCATTGTCCCTCTGAAAGTTGAAGAGAAAATTGATTGATTATTATAGAACGCCTATGAAAGGTCTCATTGATTCACCTCTTGAGTATATTATTGTTAAGAAAGGAAGATCCTTTATCGGAAATATTTTCGTTTATGACGCTTGAAATAACAGCTATTTTCGTGTAAGACATTATTATAGAGGAGCGTTGGTTTTCTTTGTATCATGTTTCTATTTTATAAATTAATTAATGTACGTATATTTAAATTGTATTATTTTCTTCGATTGATCATGACTTTTCTGAGACCTTGAATGACATTCATCTCGACAAAGTTTCTTATTTGAAGTCATAATGACTAGTTGATACATAACACATAAAAAATCATGAATCACGCCTTTCTAACGAACGATGTAGTGTAATAGATCAATTGTTTTAGCCGACGATGACGCCACAGTAGTTTGTGATCAAACAAACCACTGTTAGATAATCTCATCCATTTTCAGTATCACGAAAACAACAATTACTTAACTTAGAAGAAGATAATTCATCATAGTGTTTTGATCTTAACGTAATAGATCGTTTTCAACATAAAACCGCAGTTCTCCTCTCGTAAGTCCTGTAACTATCATTCCATACGACCTTCGAATGTCAGCTGGAACTATGTCTCCCCTATTCCAGGTTTATTATGATTGATGTGTATTTAAAACATCGTTTTCTAAGAGTTCTGTAACATGCGCGATTAAGGAACTGGGGTAGCCAGTCAGTAAGGCCTTGGAAGACGAGTATTGTTCGTTTGCGGCCTTCAATTTTTTGTTGGAGATTGTTTTGTTTATATCGGTCGTTTTATACGAAAAGTTTTAGTAAGAAATGCTTTTTAGAAATAGGGTGGTGGTAGTAAACAATTTTCTTTAGTATGATTGTTAACTGTTCTAATTTCCGTGCCGCATAGTTAATGGTATAGTTTCAGAGTATTGCAATTGCCCATCTAGATAGTGTTTATTTACCCCAATTCCCACAGTCTACAAATGCATTTATCAATGATCACCAAAGATTTAATCGCCTAAAAGGCTTATTTATAATATAGCTGGTTTTGGTCATATTTTATTCCTCGATTGTATTTGTTTTGCATTTTCAAACGTTACTTATTTGGCCTATTACACGGGGTATAATACTGTGCATACTGCCTATCAAACTAAGTAATTTGGAACAAAATATTTTTCTGGGCGGATGGCGGTACGACGTTTATTTTATGTGTGATAAATTACAAATTTGTTTCCGTTAAAAACTTTAAGCTGAAACTTTGACCTTTTACGGAGATCCGTAACTAGACATTTCTCAGGTATGGTTCAGAACAAAAAAAAAATACAGCAATTATGTAACTTTTGGCCTTTTGTGTAAGATAATAATCCAGTAAATTCCACTGAAGGGAGTAAGGCGTGAACGACAGAAAACTGCGTACAAGGCAATGATTCGATAGCATCTTTTATAACGGAAGTCAGTTGGTCCTTGGAGTCTAAGATATATTGTGGAACAATAGACCTTCGATTTGCTCACTATCCCTTAAATTGCCTTATTTATGTCTTTTTTTTATTATGAAAACAGAAATTTGGTTTGTAAAACCTAGTAATGTAGTTTTTTTTGTTCCCTTTAGCCAACGAATATATAAAAGGCTACCAATACTACAAACAAGAAGTACATCAGCACGTTATTGCTGACATTGTTTTAAGTGAAGTCTCCTTTACAATTTAGTTTTGCTTAAAATATAATTGAATTTATCAAAAATTAAAGTAATCAATAGCGATTTATATATTTCCATCGTTCCTGAAAAGATTTACCTCTTCAGATTTGGAGCCATTACAATCGGTATCATAGCTTTACCCGTGGCTGGGCATAATGTATTACCCTGGGGGATCCCATACAAAATCAAGGCTAAGCCTAATGCCCCATAATGGATACCTACCATTGTTTTATCGGATTGTTTACAAGGTCGTGATTATATTATATTGATTTTATTCGGGTTTAAAGGATT
The DNA here is from genome assembly GCA_947462355.1 of Caradrina kadenii. Lineage (NCBI taxonomy): Eukaryota > Metazoa > Arthropoda > Insecta > Lepidoptera > Noctuidae > Caradrina > Caradrina kadenii. The sequence goes on along the minus strand of OX381683.1, from coordinate 553,844 downwards.
TATTTTTTATTGGTTTATTTTTTGATATTTTAGTTAGAGGTTTCGTTCTCAACTAAAAACCAGTTTTATTTATTTAGGGACATCAAACAGTGTACTAATAAGTACAGTTTACAGTGTAATAATAAGTCCAAATATGTATCATACCACTTTTATTCTGTTATAGCTTTATCGACATCGGTGTTTGTCAAAGCGTCATTTAAAGTCTGCTCATCTAATACTGGTCATCAGGCCTTGAAATTTTCCATTGATATAAAAAAGTTTGGTCCTTACGACCGAAGATTTTGTATTATTTCATTTATGTAAAATAAAAATGTTGCTGCACACTAGGTTTTTTTCTGTATCGTGGGTGCGTTTACAAACAGACAAACTCACATTCACAAACAACCAGATCGGGAACCACTACCTGTAATAGATACTCATACTTGTTCCGTGCGGGAATCGAATACAGACTACACCAACCGTGTCCTATAAAGGACGTATATTTAGATACTTGATATGTATTTAGTTATTTAAAGTATTTAGACCACGATATTGCGTGTTAGCGCATCTGTATGTAGAAGGTGTTAGTATTTATAGATTGCCTTGTGGACGCCTGGTACGTGTAGACGAAGACTTAATTTGTGAACATATTCGTTGTGTGTAATGGAAGTATTAATGGGTGTGTCATCAAATAAAAATACTTTTTGCATTTGGCTGTATATAAATAATAATTAAAACATATTTAAAAGATGCAGTAAATTATTTTATATTTAACTTTATTCTAATTTAGGAAAATTTGAAAGCTTAATATCTTAATGAAAGCATATCTAAAGAAAAAAAATCTTTGAAGACATTTCAATCAACATGTTCAAGATAAAAACATTTTTTCCTACTTTTATAAAAATATTTGAGTAAAATTAGCTATCACAAATAGTTTTGATTTATTCTCGTTCGTTTTATCAGTCTATAAAAATATGGGATGTAGTAAATCTGTGACCACACCAACCATGAATCAAGAACCTAACCCTAAATTGCGCCTTTCGGTGAACCCTAGAATGAAATACATTATGAATACGGTTATGGTTCCCGAGGTTACGGTTCATGAGGATTTCTTCAGGAAAAAAAATGATGAAATACATCAACCCACAATGAAACCAAACAGAAAATTTTTGTAACTGCTTTGATCAAAGCCTCAGTAATGTAACCCTTGAAAAAGAAAAGGGTCCGTAACGAAGAGAAAACAAAACCAAATCAACCAGATCATAAAGTTTCTCACGTTTGTTTGAAAATCAAAGGTATGTATTATATTTTATTACACGGAAATAGATTAAATCTAATAGAGTACATTGTAAAATTTTGGTTTACAATAATATTAACCATGTTGCCGGAACTAATACTCTGTATTTGAATGTTAATTTAAATTATATTGCCTCCAGGAAAACAACGGTCAGGTGAAGTCTTCCTTAGTACAAAAGTGTAAAGCTTTAGCTAAGATAAAACCAAACAACAAAATACTTACCTTTCCATAATTAATTACAAGTACTAAGAGGTCAGAGAGAAGTTAATTAATATAAATAATGTATTAGCAAAATAAAATCATTGAGTTTTCGCTAATAACCGGTCTACCATTTTCTTTCAACATCGTGTCCGTAATTTACAATACTAAATGATAAATAAAAACATATATAAACTGCAAATTCTTCTGGTCCCACAAACATAATAACATGAAACGTAACTTTTTATTACCCACTAATTTCGATTTGTACTCGATCACAACGCAAGCACTAGATACCACTCGGAAAATAAATACTCATACAGGAAAGGAGGACAACATAAATTGTGAATCCCATTTTATGACGTTAATAACGTCTGTTTTCTCGGGTCAATAACCTCACCAATATGCTGCAATTACGGGAATATAAAATATCATAACAACCTGAACCAATTGATAAATTAGAGGTCCTCTAAACCCAAAATGGTCCTAAAGATTCGCATTATGTCCAAAATCGGTGCTGGTCCTTACGGGTCATTAACGCCCAAGGGCGGTCTATAAAGAACTCTATACAAAGAGGGGATTAACGCCAATACTGCTGCCGGCTCCCCAAGTAATTATCCTTGAAGATACACTTTATTAGGGCGTAAAAGCCCTCAGGAGGGTACAATGCATCTCGCCGAAGGTTTCGTGCGGTGATTGCGATCGAAGTTCTTGGTGGGATAATAAAGTGGATTCAAGGATGGAAGCGTTTTATTGCCTGCGTTACTCATTGTCTGGGAAGATTTGGATCTACATGTATCTATGCTTAGTGCAATGAAATAACGTAACCAGGATTTTGTAAAAACTTCATTGAAAAGAGTGTCCGTGGACTTTCTAGCTCGGTTTTATCCATAAAGACCTACCTATGGTTTTGGAACGAACAACTAGCTTCAACTTTTTGTGTAACTGACCGACTCCGTAACAACTCAAAAGTGCCCGTAAATGAATTAATTAACTTTTTTTTTTTTGGTTTTGACTTTGAAAATCATCTATGTAATATTCTGAACATTGTAATAAGTTTTAGGTATGTAGATATCTACTATCCATTTTGTATCCCCATAAAAACCATAGATTTGATAAAGATGTTTATGCTAAGCGGGTTCTGCAGATGACTCGGCTCGGTTATTTACATTCAGTGTCATTGACACCTAGCGAGTAGAAATAGAATAGAACGTAAATCTCATCTATTGTACCCTTTGATGTATGATCCGAGCCTATTTTCATAAAACGATAAAAAATCTCTGTTTTTGTCGGAATTTTATGTAAGGTTCGATGCGTTTGCGATGGGTTTGTTTTAATTTTGCGGGATTGCTTTTAAGATGGGATTTTTAGGTGTAGTAAACTCCATTTGTAATGGAGGTGAATGGAATAAGGCACTTTAGTATACAGTTTTCTAAGGTTTATCTTATCCTTAGTTCTCCTGTCGGTTCCTCCATCCTAATATGTATGCACCTCGTAATATTCAACTTGTTTTTGTTAATACGGAAACTTCTCGTAATTTTATGATGACTATAAAAACTAAAAAAGACTAAAATGTTAAGAGTTTAGCTTCAATACAGAGCAAATGATAATTTATTTAACAAGTTGCCTACTTATTACGTTAGAAGTTTGAACTAGTTTAGTTGCCTACTTACTACATGTTTGCATTATCACTTGGTAACTTATGCTAAAACCAGTAATTCGCATTAAAAAACATCAATACTTGTAGGTTCATGTTCTGAATGTTAAAATGTAGAAAATTTACGAAACAGCTGTTACTGTCAAAATTAGCTTTCTTTTACACCTAAACAGAAATACAATACTTTTCTTTTTCAATGATGACGTCTTGTTCAAGTCTGAATGAAAGAGTAGGTATTCTCTATACCCAGAGTAACGGAATTTGTTCGAAGGAGTTACCGCGGCCCTGGTACGCAAAGGAGGAATACAGATGGGTTCTAGTCAGTAAGAGTCTGACAGTCTTTTCACTCTACCCAGAGCGGTCGAAGACATTTGATGACAAAAACATTATTTTCTAGATATAAACTAATAGTAAAAAAAAATTGAAATCTCAAAATAATTTATTAAAATTCATACCAACTACAACACAGAATATGGAAAACCTACTGTTCGAACTTTAATGGTGATGCACTGCGATTAAGGGGGCATGCCGGACAACGGGGACGATGGGGGCGGTATGGACCACCGGCGCATGCACAATACGGGCCGGGTGGATCACCGCACTGTGGGACACCGTGTGGACGGGGGCCACCACGTGATGGGCCACAATTGGGTGGGCTGGCACTACGGGGGCGATGACACCGGCGTGAGTGATCGCGACGAAGGCGAAGAGGATGGCCTGAAATAATTTAATTTAATCAATTCATATGGAAGACTTACAGCTAAAAAACAGACTAGGAACAGCAAATTAGACTGACAGCCAATTACAGGTCTTCACTTATAAAATACAGAACAATACTATATTCTCTAGAAATTTCAGTAGCTTACAAAAATAAAACATAAAAATGTAAATACTGCATAACTTATACATCTACCTACAAAATTAATCAATACAAAGGTAGAAACCTAATTTGGTTTAGAAATTGAATGAGTACAATGTACCTACAAGATTTTTATAAACCACACATTCCAGTTACACGTTTTATTTATTTATAGACCTACAGTCCGGACCCAGAAAAAGAAACCGAAATTTACATAATTCATGATATCCATTTCCCTTTTGTGAAGTTTGATTAAATACCTATTTGTTAAATTTTAATATTACGATCTTTTGAACCCCTGACATGACCCAAACAAATACGCAATCATTTTAGGAGTTTAAATTTCTATTAATTATTACAAAATAACCCTTCTTTCGTTACCTATTTCTATTTCAAAATTTCTAGCGTATTATTCGTTTCTAAAATGACATAATTGCATGACAATGGCGGTCATTGCCCTTTCCCTAATATCTCTTCGTAGGAAACTGAACAAGAAACTATTTAACGTTATTATTTGAGAAATATATCGACATACCATGGATAGCGACCCAGGACGTAAACTATCTTTGTTTCAGTTTTTTAATAAATGAAGAATGCCAGGAAATGTAAGGAGATTAATTACCACTATTGCCCTGTTAAAGTACCGCAATTTAACAATATAATTATGGAGTAAAAATATCTAGAAGCCACAAAATCGATGCTTCTAAATGAGTTATTTTGATATCGATATCACGCAAAAATAGCTATATTCACGTAAGTTATTATGGAAATATAAAAACATACAAGTTACCTACCAGCAAAGTGGCTTCAAAATAAATATAGGCGTGTGTTTTTATTGGAATTATAATATATCGCTATTCACGTATCATCTGAGTATCTGGTTAAAAAAAATAGAAGTACATACTTCGTCTTCATTGATACTTATAACACCTACATAATATGTCGTAGGTGGCTGTTTATAATATCAACAATTTATGAAGGGGTTGTAGTTATCAGAGGGTTGAAACTAGTTTTATTTATGACGTCATGAATATAAAAATCTATATCTTTACAGTTAGTGTGAGTAATGTATTAGCAATTAATTTTGTTTTTATTATACATGGACACAGCAGCAATCATATTGCAAACAAGTTCAATAAGAAAATTAAGTTAGACCTGTCTGGGACCTGTCTAGGAGTTTAAAACTTATATCTCATACCTACGTTGCGTCAGTCTAGTTTGAATATAAAATGAATAGTCTTAGGTCAAAGCCAGGTACTAAATTATTGTATAAGTAAAACTATTCATAAACGTGAAAACTTTTCAATTTCAATTAAAACCAAATTGTTTTCTGGGATTACTTTGGTATCAAATGATTAGTTCGTGAAACAAATTCAAAAATGACGTTTAATATTAATAGTTTAAAAAAAGTTAAAAGTAAAATTGATAAAAGAGTTTTCAATTGGTGTAATTGTTTAAATTTAAGAATTTAAAGAATTTAATAAACATTAATGAACCCAAATGACATGTTATAAATACAACTCATTTGGCATTGTATTTATTACAGTTTAAAAGCAATTTGAATTAAGAAAAGAGATAAAAGTTAAACTTTTAATATTTAATGAAGTTCAAAATAAATTTACATTTCGTCGTTTTATTTAAATTCTCAACACGGCTATTCATTATTTTTCTCTTTTTATTTTATAAACAACTAGGGCGTATGAATTAATTGCAGACAATTATTAAAAATACATTAATTTTACAAAAGGTTTTAGTTACAAAACAAGTTATTTTGTAATCCTAGTTATTTTGTAATCTCATTATTATTTAAATAAGTTTTATGTTTGAAGTAAATAATATATTTATATTTTAAATATCTGATTATGTATATGTTAAAATAATTATAATTATTATAAGTTATTATTTATTTAAGCTCATTTATAAATTAATTCAAATATTTGTTTAAGTAACTTACCAGCTTCAACATTTTGCAGTATAATACGTTTTCTCGTCTGTGTGTTAATCCGTGGATGCTGTGCGACAGTGTACCTAGGTCACCTAGGTCTAGTCCTTTTATAGTCCTAAGACCCACTGTCTAGGCTATATGCATCTACTGTAATAAATCTTTACGTTTGGTAATATGCAACCTGAGCGCACTACTGTTGTATAGTTGGCTTACTGTGAATTTGCATAATAACGACAATAAAAAAATGACGAATTATAAATGAAAAATTTTGGTGATATGGATTGTGCCGTGGCCCAGTGAGAATATCGCTTTCAAATCAGTGTCTTCAATAAGGGTTTAAGTTAGGGTAAAAGTGTTCCTATATTGCGGTTCGAAGGGTTTGGGTGTCGGTAAAATTACAGGAACATGATATATTTCAACTTTGTCACTGGGATGGCAATGCATTAGCAAGGCCTTTGCAATTGCAGATGTTTGTAGGTAGAGGTGACCACTTAACATCAGGTGTGCCGTCGCCGCGTCGGCTTGTTTGCCATCCAAAGTTGTTTAAAATAAAAGTGGTTTTGTTTCTTGTATGCTATGAGGTATTTATCAAGACTATGATGATAAATGTTGTTGTCACTTGTGAGTGAGTTACCTTGTCAGGTTTCTTATGATAAAAATCTAAAAATATATTATTCTCCAAGCTTTATACTAAGCCTGAATAATGCTAGAATAAACTTTACATTTACAGTGCTTTATGTTCATTATTAGAACCTAATTAAATTAAATGAAAATTAGAAAATAAATATTAGTTTAACAGTAAATAAGCAATTTAAAAGTAAACCAATGAATAAAAGTGAACATTTAGATATTAATCCAATTATATTTCTAAGATAATTGTTATATAAGTCTTTTTTTGTTTATTACTATTGTGTAAATGTAAAGAAAACTATGACGTGTCATAGTTTTCTTTACAAACCCGTCGGGGAGTGAGATGGTGTGTGCACCGTTCCATTCCCCGACGGGTTTTAGCAGAGGTGAAACAATGTACACCCACAGTTCGTCAGTATGTTTAGGTCCCAAGTAACAGGGGGCGACCCTATTGCCATTAACCGATCACAAATCCTAACTCCGAGCTGCTACTGAGAATTTCAAAGTAAAACCCAATAAACACTTTTTCCTCGACCCACCAATCGAACCCAAGACCTCTAACAATAAAATAAAAGCATTGGAGCGTAATACAAAAGTCTTCTATAGTCGAAATATCGTTGTCTGTTTTCCATCATTGCATTTATTTGTCTTAGGTACAAAATGTCTATTCTTGTTGTTTAGGTAAATTAGGTACCTAAACTTCTGCTTACTTCTGGTTAATAACGCGTGTCAGACCGACAGCCTTTTCGTAACTTTACCCAATTTGTGAACATGAGTCGTGTTACTGTATGTAATACAAATTTATCCTGCGCTAATGAGGTGGTAGTTAATAAATTTCATTAATAAATTCTTATAATAGAAAATCAGCCCACGCTGTATCCACTACCCAATTAACAAATAATACAATATATAAATGTCAAGATTTATATTTTCAGTCTGAAATTAATAAAGCGTTAAAGGAATATTCTTGCTATAATTTCAGTAGGCAACAATTTTACTAATTTCTCATCAAAAGTTAGACCACTTCTGAAGAAATGTTTTTAGGAAAAGTACGCATTTTTCCTGTCATCTGCTTTTCATCGTCCTCGAGAATTAAGATTTATTATCTAATTAAGATTAGGCACCTTTTTAAATGGATTATTATTTCCTTCGCGGAAAATAATAATAGGCGAGGTTATTGAATGTTGAGCTAGTTCTATATTAGCTGCGTCACAAAAGATATATTAAAATTTAGGGTAACGTTATCCTAAACTCCATATTAATATATCATTTGAATGAGGAATGTAGTTACTACTACGTAGTAATATATAAATAATAAAATTCGTAATTTTAGAAGCTTTAAACTTATCATTAAAAATTATGCAAGTTTAATATTAATTTTATGGCGCCAGTGGCCAATCTAAGACAACAGTACTATACATACATACAATACGTAGAAGTTAATGTGTTGTTGGATTGCGAAGTCGCAGATCCGATCGCGATATTATTGCACATAGAGCTGATTAAAACCAATTCATTTATTTCATTTAGGAAAATACACACATTTCCTAATCCATAAGTATGATAAAAAGGCAAAAAATGAGGCAAAACCTACGCGTGGCCTGTAAAGAGATTCTTGACATTATCAAGCATCTCTTTTAATTTGCTTACCTTTTCACATTTGTAGTTCATATTTATACTGTATTCTGCAAATGCAAATTTTGTGATCAATGAAGTCAACGCCTATTATAAATCTACTTTCAAACGCCAATGTTCGATGCTACATCGAGATGATGGATGGCTTTCTCCACAAACGTGACAATGTAACTGAAATGTCATTCAAAACTTTCAAAATAAAGTGCATTCAATTCAGAAATAATAGGAATAGTTTCTGCTGATTTAGGACTGAAGTTTATACATTGAGTGGATTAAAGTATTGACTAAAACATTAAAATGAGTGAGTGTAGTGGTAAGTTAGTGACTTCATTAGTATTCAGTGGCAAAATAGTGACTACATTTTAACTTAAGAGACTAAAGAATGAAGTCGAAATGAAAGGCCCTTAATATTATTAACATTTTTTGTTGGTACCAGTGAACAATTATTTTGATATATCATTTATGATGGTATGAAACTGAATGACTTTGTTTGTTGCAACTTAAATAATAATCGATTTTTGTAAAGTTTTCTCATAATTTTATTTACAGCTCATCACTCTAGTTTTAAAATTGGGTTATATTTTGGTAGGTAATTAAGTTTTGTTTTCATTTTTTATCTTAAAAAATAACGAAGCTAAACTACTAAAGACACATAATAAACAAAAACATTATGGTTTTACGCGGTACAACAACAACGATAAACAACAACGATTAAAACATTTAGATAGTAATATTATCTATTATACTTACACTTTTGAAAGAAACTTTATTTCGGAATGATGAACAACTTTTAGGTGGTTTCTAACGTACATAGGTACCTATTTAGGCACCTAACGACAACAAGGGAATTCTTTATATTTGCTAGAACGAATTTCCCGATAACACATACATATTACTAAATCGTAAAATTTTCAGTACCTGCCGCCATTCTCAGCGATTTGGAGGCGATAAAGATATCGCCCACGCGGATGCGGGCAATTTCCGACTCATTGTGTGTCGTGCCGCGATATTCTCATAGAAAATTGTGACGGGAACTAGATTATGAGGAAGATATCAGCACTACGAAGGCAAACCGTGGAATTTACTATACTGACACATACAAAATATGACGTTGTATTTTCCGAAAGGGGTAGGCAGAAGTGTTTAATGAGGCGTAAAAAGTCACATCACGGTATGTGTGTGCCCATCAAATTATATAATATTGAGCAATAATTATTATTACTGGGAATCGACTTTGATTTTTGGTGTAACGTCACTGTTTGTGGCAGCACACAACGTTAACAAACATTTAATTCTGGTTAGGGGTGTACGCAACACAATCGCAGGAGTGTTTAGCTTGGCTAGATGGCCCTATATTTTATATATCCTCTCTCGTTAGCCTAGTCGTCCTAAGCGTGATTGCTATGCTAGGGGTCTAAGGTTCGATTCCCAGGTCGAACAAAGCGTTAATCGGTATTTTCTGTGAACTTCTCAGTAGCAGCTCGGAGTTAGGATTTGTGCCCAGTTAATGGCAATTAGCTCGCCCCTATTACATGGGACCTAAACATACTAGCGAATTGAGGTTGGGTACATTGGTAATGCCTCTGCCTAACCCTTTGGGGACTATAGGCGTGATGGTACGTGAGTTATTTTACCTACGCCAGTTTTGCCTAAATATGAAATACCATAAGTTGTGTATAGGACTAAACAACATCAGGACTACGTAAAATGACGTGGTCATGGTCGTGGTCGGTAAAGTGGTGGTGGTCGCTTAAAAAAATAATGTCGTAACTTCTAAAGCCACACTCGAAGTTCACAAGTCTTTGTCAGCACACACGCATCTCTTTCATTGAACATCATAATTTACACAGTCTCATACTGTAGTAATTAATACGCCCTCTTGAAAGGTTGTAACGTGTCTGCATACGCCCACGCGATTAAGATGACGGGATCCAAAAGCTTGTGTCAAAATTGTGCATTTAAGTACGATGAAACTTGCTTATCTGTGGTAGATAGTTTAAGGGAAGGCGCGTCTGGAATACAGATGGAAATTATAAGTACAATACCTTTGGAATACCTAGCTTTACGTACCTAAATGTGTTTCTTTATTGTATGTCTACTTTACTATTTTATTTTGCTCAAGTTTACCCGTGTGTCACGAGCTGCACGTCTTATTAATATTATGTCTATTTTGAAATATATATATTTGGAAAGTACTAGTCTAAAACTGATTCAGCTGTAGCGCTAATTTTAAAAAGATTATTGTAGTAAATATATATTTCTTATATTTTAATCTTTGGTGTAATTTTACAACTTCACATATAGATTTACTTTGATTTTTGCTCTTATAGTGTTATAATGATGTGTATGTATTTTTTGATAGAATTCTTATGTCTAGTGCCGTAATTAAACCTGTTATTTATTTGGGTACTAGTGTTTAAACAGCAGTTAGTCACATCACTTAAAACATTTAAATTTAGTCAAATCTAAACAATGTTGCAGTCGTTTTACAGTACATTCACCTCATTGTGAACTATTGAGAGGTGTAATGGCCTCAGAACTCGGCTTAATTACAGCTATGTTACTGACAGGATAAAATAACGAGTTCGGGGAAGTTTCAGAGGTAAATCATGAGCTTGAACTCACAAATTCTGCAGAGAATTAATAAAGAAGCATTATATATACTACTTGGTTGAGCGAGGTGGTAGCATGGGGCAGGTACATAACATACAAAAAATACTATGATACACAGGCAAAAGAAAAAGTGCAAGCAATTAATTGATAATAAGAGAGAAAAACAAAAGAATAATTAAAAAGAACTGACGGCACACGAAAGAGGTGGTATATCTAGAACATGAGGCATTGTGGATAGGCTGTGGTCTGACCTATACAAATGTAATTATGAATACTCTTTTACGGAATGTTTGTGCTCTCCGCCGTTTTCCTCAACTAGCTCAAGACTGTGGTGTTTTAAATGAATTCAAAAAGAACTGCCTCGTTAGCCTCGTGGTCCTAAGCACGACTACTACGCTTGAGGTCCTCGGTTCGATTCCCAGGTAGAGCAAAGTGTTATTGGGATTTTCTAAGAAATTCTCAGTAGCAGCTCGGAGTTAGGATTTGTACCCAGTTAATAGTAATAGGCACGCCTCCTATTACATGGGACCTAAACATACCGGCGGAATGGGCGTGTACATTGGTACGCCTGTGCCTAACACCTTAGGGGAATATAGGCGTGATGGTGTGTTATGTAAAAAAGAACCTGAACAGCTTAGCTCGCTCAAAATGAACCAAATCACAATTTCTCAATAATTATTAATAACGTAAAATTAATTCATAGACCAAATGTGTTACATTATCATCCAGAAAACAGTTCACGGTACCTTCCAAACTCATGCTTAGAATTTTCGTTTTTATTTATTCAGCGTTGAATTTTCAAAATTACAAATTTTTCTAAACATGAGAGACATTTTGACGGGGAGTTTGTTTTGGCAGAGCAATTAAAAAAAGACTTAACCGTGTTTTAACCTTGCTACTAGCTAATGGTCTTGAAATTAATTCGATTTGACTTTGACTTATTACCCGCGCATAGGCATGTTTTGTTGACAGCTTGAACCTACTCATCTTCTGCTTCATGAATATCTCTTATGTCATAACTTTACTGGCACTTTTATATGGATTGTTAATATCGAAATATTACTTCTCGTTATACAGCCACCAGACTGTGTATCCGTCTGTGAAAGCCCTCACTCCAGCAGTACAAAGGAATATATCTGTGAATCAATCATGCGTAGCGAGAGAGAATGTGGGGCGTGCCTTACGTATAACTTGCACAAAATCTTATATTACAGCTTTAGACCTAGATCATACTATTTGGAACATGGGCAGAAGTTGTAGAAATAATTTCATATTGTAGATTTTTCAACTTTTTTTTTTCGTTTCCGACGCATCCTAGACAGTCAAACTGGCTACTGAATTGGTAATCGTCATATTTATAATATCTAATCTCGTAGTTAGTCTAATAACTTAGTTTCAAAACCATAAGTATTGCAGATGTCTATAGGTAGCGGTAACCACTTAACATCAGGTGCCCAGTCGGCTTCTTTGCCATTCAATGACATAAAAAAAAGATAAGTAATTCAAAATCCCGTGAAAGATTTATTAAAATTATTGTCATTTTGAGATGCATATCTTTAAACTTTCATTGGCAATATATTGTTTTAACGTTATATTTTGTCAATCTTTAGAAATCACCATAAAATGAGAGTAAGGGCCTCCGCCCATGTCCGACTTTTTGCATTTTCTCCGACAAAAAAATCGGTCACCGATTATCTGACGCGGGTGTGCAGCAGTAATGGGATCTGTCAAAGTTCAAAAAATAAGAGAATCGAGTACATTTTACAACAATTATAATTTATTTAGAACACATGATAGTGCGTCTTCACTCGGTACTTGACCATCGGCTCGTGCATCATCTGCATCGGTATGGGGTGTACAGCGTGCCCCACAGGTACGGCATAGTACCCATGTATGTGTGCCGACGCCGGCGCCTGAACCAGCGGGGAGCGGTGTACAGGGAAGGGATGCGTGTGGTAGGACGTGTGGTAGTCCACGTCGTAACCTGGTGACGCAGCTGCGACGGTTAGAGCGATGAGAATCTAGAAAAAATAACTCTATTGAATAATTCAACTGGGCAAAAGAATTGAAACTTTTAAACCTAGTATAAGTCATATTTCCAGGGAATTTAATTTGACGTCTGACAGTTTTATGTATAAAAAAGTGTCAAAAATTGAAAACCCGCAGGTTACCTCTTATATTAGTTATAAAAGTTTGAAGACACTCGCTCCTTGTAAAATAAAACAGCAGATCCTCTACGAAGATTGAACAAGGTCTTTCCATTTCTTTGGAACATAACATACACAAGAAAACTCTCCAAAAATTGAATATTTTCACGTAGGTTTACGTTTTGTCAATGTCCATCCAATTTATTACAAAACTTGTATAAATAGCCAATACTTCGCGACCTGATGCCCCAGGCCGTCTACAAATCCTTGTCAGGTCTGGTATGACAGTCTGTCGGAGCCGCGCGTACAAAAATATTGATACCTACCCGAGAATAGATCACTTTCACAGAAAAATTTAAGCCGGGGTTTAGTTTGGTACAGTTAAGAAGAAAAGTGTTCGAGTTTGTTTTAATGTTATGATTATTTTTTTCTAGATCGAATCTGCTAAGTGAAATAACTTTTATTAGATACCTACAAATTTTAAACATATTCCCTATAGAAAAACCCAGTATTTTAACTTTTAACAGTCAGACTTGCAACCATTAGACCAGCTTTAAATATTATGATAATTTTTATTTCCTTAAGTTACACTTAGGTCCACGTGAGCGAAGCCGCGGGCACAGCTAGTTAATAGTAAAAATAAACAAAACTCAAAATTCTTAAAACATTGTAATATCAACATTCTTACTTGACTACTCGCTTGTACATTTGCACAAAATGGACACCGGCCATGTTTCAATCTTACTTTTTATAGCAAAATTATTCGTAAAAGTGAATTTTCACATCGTGTAATACACTTTTTATTCATTGTGCTTAAAATCAATGAATTATTGACATTTTAGATCAAGACAGACATCTTTTTATTCAGGTTTTATTACATGGTGCAAATTATTTCTTTCTTTATAGAGATCAAAAGTTTTAAGAATAGGTTTTTCTTATTTTAATTAGATTTGTACAGTTAGGCAATATCATTTAGCTACGACTTGCTTCATGAAACAAGATGATAATGATGATCATCCCTCATATGAATAATGTTGTCTATCGCTAACAAATCCACAAGTTTCTTATGAATAACTTGTCAAAGTTTTAAACAAACTTACAACAAAACGATTTTTAAGAAAATTACGAAATAATTTATTTATCACTATGGAGGAATGAATAAATAAATAAATAATGGAAATCTTACCACTAGAATATGTCTGCCCATCTTGCTTCCTGATATCTACAGAACTAAGACAAACTGTTTTTATATGAGCAGTTATTCCGTAAACAACAATAGATTTCTTAACGGATGACAATACATTTGACATTATTAAGATACCTACTAGCAGTTGCATTAATGTCAGTTTTCCTTGTATTGACTAGTAAACGACTAGGTAGTAATTTCAAAACAATTGAGTATCAGCTAGTGTTCCTATATAATTATTTTTCTGAATGACAATGTATTTCTGGTTTGTTTTTAAAATTGTAGTTTCATAGATTTCAGCTGCTGTTTGTCTATGATTCCTGGTTCTCACTTATTTGGTTTTTTCTAGGACATTGGAACTTAATTCCACCAAAACAACCTAACCCACAATCTTACAGTAATTAAAATTACTTTTTAATGTACCTTCAATGTACATTCAAAATTTATATTGAGAATATATTGATTAAAATGAACAAACGTAGAATGATGAAAATCTTTACAATTTCTTCAAAAAATTTGAGTAATTTCGATTAGTTCGTTTCGTGGATTGGTCCTTTTTGGCAAAACGTATTCCGTTTTCTAATTATAATTTTACATATTACGATTTTAGGTCACACGATTTTAATACTATCTAGGACAGGTACCTGTGCTTTGTGAATCGAAGATGTTTACCATGTTCTAATTTCATGCTTGACATGAAACATTTCGGGTGACCTACACGCTTAGGAAATAGTCCATGTCAGTAAGCGACAGGAATAAATTACAGCATTCCCTTCACAATAGTCTTTTAGTATTTATGCCTGTTTATTGGACTGGAAAATAACGCCGACATTCTGTCAGATCAAGGATGAATCCAGTGGAAAAACACAACAATAATCTCATGTTTTTTAGCTTTTGTATAAAAAGTTACTGCTCATAATATCCAATCCCTTTGCAAATGTAGGTCTTCCTTTAGTAACACATTATAATACGTTTGCCAATGGAACGACCTTCATTTTGCTACTGTGGGTGGACCAATTCTCATGTCTGTTATATTACGAGGGTCCTTACATATAACAATTTAAAACAAAAATAACCACCGATCTATTTCTGCGTAGATTGACGCAATATATATTTCGGGAAATCTTGAGTGTGACAAAAATAAACAAATCGACTTTGATCTTCTTAATATTCAACAGGAAGTGATTTACAATCATAGGTAGAAGGAAAAAGAAGTATATCAACTTTGTTTATGATAGACTAGCTTCTGTCTGCAACTTCGTCGAGTGGAAGTCAAGTATATAATAAAGAACAGCTTTCTGTCAGTGTTTTTTTTTGTAATCGGACCCCGAGATTACTTCTTACAAACAAACAAACTACCTCTGTATAATATGACTAGCTTGTGCTCGTGGCTTCACTGGGTAGGTATTGTCACTTGCGTTTAGTTACTGCTCCGGTTATTATATACAAAATCATTTTTTCTAATGCGACTTCTACTTCCAAAAACTAACCGAATAAGCAAACAAAAAACTCTTTAGCTTTATTATACTATTATGAATAGTCTAGAAGGTACCTACATATTTATTTTATTTCTATTTCATACGCTAATATCGAGGACTTGGACGTCGTAAGGTCTCCATCGCGTCACTGCGCACGTAACCGATGGGAATTCGATTGTACGTAACGACGAGTTTCTGGTCCAAGGTCAATAGAACATAGAAGTTTACCTAAGGCCTGGCACACACTATTCACAATCATGTTCTGTTCACGTTATTTAGAATAAAATAGAATAGAAAAACTTTTATTTCAGACAAATGTCCATATTTGTTTAGTGAGTTAGTAACAAGATTAACTTACAATTTATTTTAGTAGTGTTAGTATCTAATTATTTATTATTTATAATTTGCACCCCTATAAAATTCCATTTACTACCCCTATCCAATGTGTTTGGGAAGGGCAGTCATACCTAGCTGCAATTACTTTACTTTTTACTTTTTTTTACTTATTTACGTTTAGATTCATCAATTATCAAATAGACTTCATTGCCTAGCATTAGTAATTTTGTTTCAAATAATATCTATTCTGAAAATTAATCCTACAGGAGAAATTGGTAAAAATGTCTTTGATTAAGTATTCTTTTATACATAATGTTCAAAAACGCTATCTTCTTGATGGAGTTAACAGAAGTGGTATTATGATAAAATCTTCCTCATTAAGGGTGAAGTGTTGTTAAGCACTAATAGTATTTGGTGGAATGATAACAGCTGACCATAAACTCATATCAGCTAAATTCAAGAGGAAGATTTTTACAGTGTTTGTCTAAATATTAGATACTAGCTTCCGCCCTTGGCTTTGTCCGCGTGGCATAGTTCACCCACGTTAAGTTACATCTTTGGTTACTGCTCCGCCCCCGTGTGTCGTAGCGTGATGTTATATGGCTTAATTATTACTCAGGAATTATGTAATTATCCATTGGTGACAATTTTTTTTAAATTGGTCCAATAGTTTTGTATCTCGTACGGTACAAAGAAACAAGTAAAAAACTTTTCTCTTTATAATATTCGTACAGATGAAACTTTTTTTAAAATGTTCTACTTTGCAATATTTAGTGTCAGTACATTAATTAACAAGTAAGTGATAAGTAGTCAGTCTAAGCCATGCCTAAATCCTCCCTGTATGTATGTCCTGCTAGTTGAACTCAATGTCACGCTAATAAGGCTACGCGATAATGCGGTCACGATCGATTTACTTAACATTGGACAATTATTTATTAGTACAGTCGGTGACGACGAGCTTTTGTATAGATATTTTATGATGGTTGATATTGGTTTGAAACAGGTCTTATATTATAAAAATGATGAATATAATTGTTTGAGTTACCGAAATCATCACCTACTTAGCCTTTTCCCAACTATGTTGGGGTCGGCTTCCAATCTAACCGGATACAGCTGAGTAACAGTGTTTTATATGGAGCAACTGCCTATTTGTCCTTCACAACCCAGTTACTGGGCAACACGATACCTCTTGGTTAGACTGGTTGTCAGACTAACTGGCTTCTGACTATCCGTAACGATTGTCAAAGATCTACGAGTGACAGCCGGGACCAACGGCTGCGTGCTTTCGGAGGCAGGACCGTGTCACACCACCTACTCCCAAACTCCGGGCTGTCGGGAATCGAAACCGGGACCCCGCGTTCATCAGTCGCGCTTGCGACCACGAGACCAACGGGACAGTCGCGGCGGGGGTTTGAGTTACGTAAATGAGAAATAAAAAAATATTGATAATATTGTTTGGTTTTTGGTTTAAATACACGTTTTATTATTTAACTGTAACGGGTTGAAAGGACATCGGTACATGTTTGAAGATCTCAGCGACCCTGGTTATTAAAAAAAAATATCTCTTCCAGCCATTCATTTAATTATATTCCAATTTCATAATACTTACAAAACCTTACATAAAAAGCAAATCACTGCATTTTTTATATACAAGATTAATTACCTATTATGTTATTCTATTATTATTTTCTTGTTTTTCTAACTGTACTTTAACCATATTGATATATGTTGGCACATCCTCTAATTAGAAATCCTTATTAGGACGCGGCACTCGGCAGTAATGCCCATTTATTTCATTACAGCAATTAATTTACTGAGAATGCTCTAGATTTATTTTAATTATCAAGGTTTATTAAGAGCTCGTTAATTCGATTTGTCTTGTAATTATTGTGAGAGTTAAAAAAATGCTATCATGTAATAACATTTACGATGAAAAAAAAACCAGCCTATTATTATTGTCCCATCTTACAGGGAAGACACGAACTAAATTCCAGTACTGTTCTTGTATTGTCTCATTCTGGTAGCCAAAGGTACTTTAGGGCTCTTTCAAGGTACCCAGGGAATATAAAGAGTGGAGAGACTGTAAGAGAGAGACTGTAATTATAGACTTCCTCTTGATCTTGTTATGAATAATAATATCTTCAGCATGGCCTATTCATAATTGAGCTCCTAACACTGTTCTAAATTCGTTGTTTGTTCATACAATTAGTAATCAGCAATCATTCTGATTTGTTGGAAAACACAATTAATCATTTCGCTACTAATGGTTTATTAATTGCCCGAGTGAACCGTCAGGCTGTGTTTTGTTCCATTTTATGAATAGAATAGAAATGTGTAAGTTAATAAATTAGAGGAAGGAAGAAATGTACACAGCTTAAGAATGGTTGGCATTCGCATGAATTAAAGTATAATACTAGCTTCTGCCGGCAACTTCATCCGCGTCAAATTTGGTATATTTATCGCACGGGAACCGATCAGTTTTCCGGGATAAAAAGTATCTACACTACAATCTATCTCAGTGTCAAATTTCATCCAAATCCGTTCAGCCGTTTAAGTGTGAAAGAGTAACAAACATCTATCCATCCTCGCAAACTTTCACATTTATAATATTTAGTAGGCAGTAGGACTACGTCGTACATAATTTAAGTTGAATAGGATAGTTCTATTCGGTACCAGTCGATTTTAATTTTATTTTAATTTAGTAGGTACCTCTATCTCATTGTGTATGTTACAATATTTTATTATTATTATTTATTTTTTATTTATTTATTTCTATCAATAAGTACAATATTTTACATACTACATCAAGTTTGTTTAAATAAATCAGAAAAGAAGTAACAATTTGAATAACTACGAAAATAATTAAACTTTGTAATTAAGAAAAAAATATTACAAGGAAAACTTTCTTCATTAAATCCTCTAAAGTATTTGGTTTCACTGCTCAGGAATAACTTACACCTTTGTGTAATGTCTACTTTCAAAATATTTAAAATCTAACATTATCGAAATCTTATGATTAGTTAGAGTAACGAGTTGAGTTGCGTCTTAACTTCTCCTGTTTATTTTTGTACTTTTATTTATACACACACATATGAGTATCTACTAAATAACTAAGAGTGAAATGGTGTTACTACCATGTAGGTATAACTCAAACATAATGAGAAAAAACACGTTTATTTTTAAAATAAATATAGAATTTTTTATTACTGCTATGACTTAGCATTATAGTAACGTAATTTAGGTGTAATATGTACAACTAATTATGATTTAGTAAATCAAAACACGTTATTTTCACACACAATAAGTTCATAAGTTCTTTGTTGTCTGTAAAACACTTTTGCAGACAAGTGTCCCTCGGAATTTGATCGTGATAAACTGCATACAGGTGACATTGTGGGCTCATTGTAACGGCATCATTTTAAATTGTCTCGACCATTAGACAGTAGAGGTCGGGCCTATCAAGTCGCTAATCTCCTTGCAATTAACGACTCAGAATTGATTTACATTTGAAATAATTTACATAATTATATGTATATCTGAAGAATTTTCTAAATATTAAAAAAGAATACATTGTAACTATTCCTTTTTCTATCTATCTGTGTTAAAAGTCACACCTGTATAAGTTGTAGACATGACCTGTATCTCTTTCTATTCAAAATATACTATTGGAAGACTTTTAATTTTACATCAATATTTTAAGGAGACATCCATTGTTGATTAAATATAAAAGCAAAGAAAATAAATTCATAATAAACTATCAAACAAGGTAACTTGTTGACTGAAAAGCAATGAAAACATTTATCAGATTTTTAATTTTTGCTTTCAGCAAACTTTTAGATTTTTTCTTCTAAAATGTTGCTCAAATAATATTTGTTTGCAATTTCAAAAATTAAATGTCTTATTAAAACGTCAATAAAACTTCTTTTATTAATTAGACATACATTTTATTAACTTTTAAATAATTACAAAAAACTTAATAATTGACAACATACCAGTGATGATATGTTGTCAATTATTAAGTTTTTTGTTTTTTACTCTTCTGCCTAACCATTCGACGATCGAAGGGTTAGGCAGAAGAGTATCAATGTACACCCACAGTTCGCCGGTATGATTTAGGACCCTTGTAATAGGGGGCGAGCCGTTTGCCATGAACCGGGCATAAACCCAATAATACTTTAGTCGACCTGGGAAACGAACCCAGAACCCCATGCTCATCTGTCGCGCTTGCGACTACGTGACCAACGGGGCAGTTAGAAATAATAACAAGACAAGCTAAATAATTTAATATTACTTTATTTATACGTTTAAATTTTACAATGTGTTTTTGTAAAATACTTTTATAAAAACATTTAAAAAGCATAACATTAATAGTAGCACACCGCTCTCAGGAACAGCGTCAAATTAATATAAATATTTGGACTTACAAAAACAAGACGATATAATAATATTTCATATAGAAAAAAACATGACACATATTATTATAGCTGAAAACGACTCCGTAGTTTTTTTTTATTACATCCTTTCTTTTCCCCAAAATTTTTATAGGTGTTCCGTATAAATACACCCGAATTACTAACACAATGAACCCAAACTATTCATAGACTATTCCATTTTATACAAACACAAAAATGGGTAAAATATTTAAAATTATACATCAGTTAGGTACTTCCATTTAATACATTGTCAATTATTTCTATCGATATAGGTATCTATGTCATCGGCCTGCTTTCCCAACATGGCAATACCTGATTCATAAATAGGACCAAATTATAACAGTGACATATTTATTTAGACATACTTATGTATATTAAGTTATTCTATTGCCTTTGTACTATGTAGAGAGATTGAGAGAGATCATTATATTTTACTTATAGATATATATATAGAGATAACGAAAATCTCTCTCAAAAGTCTAATAGAAGATAGGGGAATGAAACCCGTGTAACAACGACGGGGAGTGGGCAAAGGCCACGCGGTGGTGTACGTACGGCGCGTGTGCCACTATGGGAGCGTGATACACTGACGGTAATGGGTAGCCGAATGATGGGTAGACCACTATAGGTGCTGGTGCCGGCTGGACGGCAGCCAGAAGACACAGGATTGCTATCTGGTAAAAAAAAACAATTTTGTAAATACTGATAAAAGCATCATTATTTTTGTCAATAAGCCAAAAAACCAACTACGTTTTTCCAGAAATATTTTAGTGAAAAAATGTTAATAAAGAAAGGGCTCGTTGAGATAAATTAAAAATAACAGACCACACCCGCCGGAAGGTCGACGTACTACTTCATGTCGTGGAAATTATTGTGGTAACTTATGTAGAAAGGTTTTAATTTAATAATGCAGAGAGTTCGTTATTATTAAGGATTGTCTGATTATGCCTAAGGTTATTTATTTTTACAGATATTACAGGGTATATGCTAAATAATACCTATTTTAAGACTTTTCATTTAGTTTTAGAGACCTTTAATTCAGCCTTCACCAACAGTTCATACCATGCAATAAAAACCATCTTCTGAGTCTGCCCAAGTTTGATCTGTAACACTCAATTTCGTCGAGTGCATCATTGGACAAGCAGTGATTTAGATAAAAATTAACTTTATTATCTGTTGCTGTTTTTAATCCCACAGTTAACAAATAATAATATGAATTAACTCACAAATGGTGAATTCAAGTTGACCAGTAAAAGTAACATCTATTCTATTGATTTTTAATTTTTAATACGGTTGAAGGTTTTACTCATATCAATGGGTAAAATTAATTGTGCTTGTCGTATAAAATTAAATCAAAAGGCTATGGATATAGAGTCTTATTTACAATTCGCGCGTTCGTGCTCGACTCACGGATAATAAATAAACCACATAGCTGAAAGAGAACTACAACATAGTTAAGGAAACTTTGGACTGTTATATTGTACTGGACTCAAAATGTCCAACCATCACCCTAGTCAAGTTCGGACAATGAGAGGGTCAGCAACCCTAAATCCAATATCTACTACTAAAACACTTACCAATCGATACATATCCGTCTCTGTTAAAATATCCGGATTGCGGCCAGTCCGGCTATCGACTGTCGCATCTGTGCCAGACTCGTCAATTTATATGAGCTTCTTGTGAATTTTAGCAATTTTTCCTAAACTGTATATGGTCAGAAATGCGCCTAACACGTCAATGCGTGGTGACATATCAGACAAGGTAGAAACACATATTTTAGCTTTAGAACTTTTACTTTGAAAACGGTCTGAGTAATCAAGTTGGTTATTTTCATGCTTCGGAGCTGTTTTTGGTTTTCCGGAGTTACAACATCATGCTATTGTTTTTATTCTAATAAGCCGGGTAACGCACTAGGTACAAGTTCCACTTTCTTCTTTCATTATTAGCCAAATTCTAATCATAATTACGAAATAATACTCATGATAGAATTCTTTTTTTTTTTTGGGGCTTGGGAAATCATCAAATAACTTCTCCCGCCCTGGGCGGGGCGGGAGGGAGTGTCAGACTTTTACTGACTAAAACCCACCCATGTTCCTTCTTGTGCCCTTTGCGTTCCGGGGGCGCAGTATCTCTTACGTACAACCCGCAGACTCATGATAGAATGCAAAAAAGAGTTCGCAGTACATTTTATTTCCATAATTGACCAAACTAAAGTCATTGCACTATGTATAAAGATTAATTCTATTCCCTCCAATATTATATTATTGTAATCTGACTATTGGACAGCTCACCTCAGGATCTACATTGTATCGACTATCGGCCATCAGATAGTTGTTCGAATTCGTGGTTACGGCGCCCCACTGCGTTACCGGCATTCCTATCGAACGTAGAGTAGTGTACGACGCAGATGCAAGATATTACTGATTATTTGAAATTGTAAATTTTGTTTCATTCTGCCAAAATGAACCAGTCCATTGCAATAATTTCTCACATTTTTCGAAGTGGTTGTTATATGTTTTGGTGTTTAAAGTTAATTTTAAATCTATAACTAAGTATGATTTTGGAAATGTACCTTATTTCTACATAGTAATTTGTGATTTTAGAGCTCTTGGGTTCGATTCCTAGGTCGAGCAAAAAGTATTATTGGATTTTTCTATGAAATTCTTAGTAGCAGCTCGGAGTTGGGATTTGTGCCCGGCGAATGGCAATAGGCTTGCCCTATATTACATGGGACTTAAACATACCGGCGAACTGTAGGTGTACACTGGTACAACTCTGTCTAACCGGCAAACAGCCGTGATGGTGTGATGGTAGTAATATTTTCTCAAAGAGATACTGCTTTCTTTTAAATCATTCTTGCCAAGCCATTTCATTCTAATTGCTACTAAAACTAAAGTGTAAATAGTCACGAGTAACTTTGATCTTACATTTTAAGTGCGTTGACTGTTATAACATTTACTGAAGAAGCAACTATTTTATTTTAATTAAATCATCTTGATAACTATGCATTAAGATTTTTGGTAGATGAAATAAAACTTAACATTAAAATGTCGCAGAAAAGCTTTGTGTTTCAATTCCCCACTAACTTAACGGTATTTTATATAAAATGCATGTTAATAATCTTGAAAATAACGTATAGCGAATGTAAATCCTAAGGGCCCTTTAGAAAGAACTCTTAGACTTATACCCTCCAAAGTGTTCGGAAACCTCTCAGTATTAACTAATCTATAGCAATAAAAATAATTACGCGTATCGTGACAGCATCCCAACATCGCGATGCGCCAGAACATGCACACTGGTTCAAGTATGGCGCCAACAGGTTTTAGTACTACGTTCAACTCGCATTTGACAACCTACTTCATGTATTGGTATGACTTACTTATTGGTATTTTTGTTCGTTTTTTCCTTAAGTTGTGTAAAAGTACTCGTAGGTACTTACTTGTTGAGTTATGCGTCTTGTTAGTCCCAATTGGTAGGCGTTTTATAACTTTCATAATTGCGTATTTAATTTCGTTATTAAAAATGTTACATACTATTATTGAGGACGAGCTTATTAATTACTTTTCATTTTCCATTAGTTTTTTTTTCCACACACTGATTTGATTGTAACAGGTATCACCAGTCATAATATGCGAAATACTTTTGGTCTATTCATAGATCTCTTATACCTATAATTCATTTGACATTTAGGCAAAAAACAATTTGTCTTGGTTTTCCGTCTTTCTACAAAGTCCTACGTTTTATTTTCAGGAAACAATCAATCAATCTCTGTTTCCTCAGCCTAGTCTGTCAAAATTCACGAAACACAATGCGATAGAGTTCCGTCACTTACCGAACGTATCGGATCATTTGTATTTAACAGTCCCAGTAAACGTTACTTCCAGTAATTACAGCAAACAAATTAATTACTTTTATTGTAAATTAATTTATTTAGTGTATTTTGTAGGTATCTCGTTTCTAGTTCATTTCTGGGTTGTGTAAACGAGTTTAGGCAGTGATTCTATCGTAAGCCAACAAGGGCTAAAGTCTACAGAAATTAATTGTCTTAAATCATACTTTCCGCATTTAAATAATCTTGACATGAATGGTTTTGTGTAAATTTAAGTATTTACATTGAAAATTGTTGTTTTGATTTTTTAGTTTTTAGATTGGGCTCAAATTCTTTGCCTATCTCTCTAAAAGACAAAGCCTGCGAAACTCAAGATACGATCTTATCTGAATACAAAATGACTAAAAACGAAACTAGCGAGTGCGAAAATGATCTTCCACACATGCAATACGTAATTAAAATAATGAAAGAACAAAAATATGTAAAAAAATATCCTTTTAATTTAGTCTAATCCTTAATTGAAGGCAATCAATGATGGACGGCGATAAGCGGGACGGATTTGACGACATGACCATGATGAACAACCGAGCTGGAGTGAGTGATGGCAGCAGGGGCAGTCTTCACGATGACGGGAGAAGTGTGGACGACGGGGGCTGCGTGGACAGCGTGGACAACGGGTGCAGCGTGGACGGTGTGGACCACAGGCGCAGCCTGGACAGTCTTAAGCACAACTGGGGAAGAATGGATCACTGGAGCGTGCACAGCGTGGACGGCATGTACGGGGGAGCCGTGATTGACAACCTGACTGGACTTGGTGATGGTGGTCTTGGAGCCAACCACGGGAACGGTGTGGACCACCGGGGCCGAGTGGATGGCTACCACGGGCTGGTGGGACACCAAGAGACCGGGAGCGGCGGCGGCGCAGGCCAGGATGGCGGCGAAAGCAACCTGTAGGAAAACAAGGAGTTAATAATTTGTCAATTTTTACTAATACTTTTAAAGTAAAACCGCTGATTAAGAGAAAACATTATATTTGATAAAAGAACAATTCGACAATATAAAATTTCCGCAAATTAAAATACGTCTTAGCATAGCATCACCGATACTTGATTGTAACACACAATAAAAGCACTGGAGGCTGCACGTCGGCCGAAAAACAACCGCCCTTATTATAAACCCTCAACACTTACAAAGGACTTCATGGTGGGTAAGGTAGATGTTTATACGACTGGACTGTCGAGTAATCTAACGAAATGTTGGCCCACCAATGCTTATATAGCACGCTGCCGAAAATCGACAATGAATACGCAATGATCTTGAAGCTGTATAAATGATTAAGCCTTGTGGAGGAGCCAGTGTCGAAGGCGTAGCAGCGCTTACGTTAAGTTGTAAGGGGCATTGTGTTTTATGAATGAAATAATGAGTTGACAAAAAACGTGTTCTGTTGAAATCGGTGTTGATTTTGATAAGGTATATCTGGTAAAGTTAATAATTATTAATAGTTATTAATTAGTAGTTTTCTGAAAAGAAAGTGTTTTGTAGGTTATCCCAAACAATGAGACTGATTTATATGAAGATACAAAAACTATTTTTATACTGCTTTAAAGTATTTTACAGTTTTCTCATTTTATCACACTTTTCTACCTAAAAGCTTTACGTCAAAATTTCTAATGATATAGCAAATTAGTATTGATATAAACCACATTTTGATTCATAACGAGTGCACAATTCAATACCAGTACATGCCGTGTCCACTTTCACTGTTCACATCTGGCCCCCATCAAGCTTGTCAAGATTAATGTATGCATAAACACAAACATTGAAGCTGTATTTAGGTTGATGTCAAGTTCATTCAATTTTGAAGGACTTATGTAATGGTGGACTACTTACAGTTATGCTCACACGAATATTCGAAGTTGGATTTCGTTCTGAATGTTCTTTTAATGTTATGGATGTTGGAACGTTTCGGTGGCTGATATATGCTCTGAATCTTACATGTTTTTTGGCACTTCACAAGTTCTAAAGCGTTTAAAATTTAAAATAATAAGAATAACATTACATATTCATAGATGCATGAAATCTGTTTGTGTTTAATAAAACTTCTACTTTAGCTTTGTGCTGAGGTCTTGATTCAGTAAAATAAATAACGTATCTTTGTAATTAGTACCAATATACACCATTTTAAGACTACATTATTACACGTCTCAGCATCTGGTTTGCTCCTGCGATATTTGTAAAAACGGTAATTATTGGTCGAAATTCCATATTTAACCAAACTGAGGTAATTTCTTTAATTGTATCCACTTAAATTGTCATGTATGCAATTATTTGTGATGGTTTAATCTGAATTTATTTTTATTTCGCTTAAGTATGGCATTGATGAAAAAATCCTGTGCATCGACCGCCATCTTTCGTCGCTTGTATGGTTCAATGACGGTAATTGAGTGGATTATCGTACATCGTTTATTATTCGCGTTTCGGGATTATTGCTTAGCATCAAAATAGCAATCTTCTGGTTTTATCATTAACGTAAATTTTGTTTTTTTGTCGTGATTTGTAATACAGGCCTTTAACGCCTAATACAGACACCAGCTCCTCACATTGAAAAAAAGGAAACAAATAAATATGTGTCAGATTAAACTTAGAATAAGCTGTCATTGTGAGGAGAAATAAAGAATCATATTATATTGTTTTTATATTAATAAGGCGGATCCCATATTTTTTCGCTGGCATTGCATAAATGGGGGCCCATTTTTGGTCGGCAGGGCTACTAAAGTTTTTCCACGAGGACATAATGTTACTGAAGTCAGCTGCAATGAACTGAAAACATATGGCTGGACCTTATTATTGTCATTAATCTACCCACACTGTCAAATTAAAGAAACTGCAGCGAATAAAATAAAAGTAATAATAAGTTAATGAACCACAAAAAGTTATGTCATTGATCCGCTTTCTGTCGTGGAGCGGTTTTCCAAATTATACAATTGCAATTAATGACGGTTTAAAGGTGTTAAAATTTAAGTAGTCATTTATTCACTGCCAAAATGTTACTGGTGTCAGGTATAAGTGTTCAACTGGAATTGAGTGAATGAACATTGAATGTATGGTATGAGACCTCCGTGCAATATTGCAGAAGAGATCATGATTGTAACGTGGGAACTTTAGCAACGTTATGTGGGCTACAAGCTAGTGTCCATGGCAACAGTGTTGCCCTACTTACCGACAATAACAAACGACCGTATTATTGGGAATCAATATTATTGATCACCAATAAAATGGTCGTACAAGACTGCAATCAAACCAAAGATTAACTTTATAGCAGCGCTATTCTATAAATTCTCCCTCGGTGAATTTAGGTGAAGTGAGTTTGAGGTGAGATCTGGTGTCACTTATAATACGAATTGAGAACTCACCTATGGCTCACTTATTTGAATTTTCACCGAGAGAGATTTTAAAAATAAGGTCGACTAGAAACCTGTCTGGGTCCATGTTGATACTGATTGAGTAGATAGATGTTTCCACCGCTTGTACAAAATGCTGTATCTTCTGCGGATTTGGAAAAATTATAGTTTAATTTGAAGATGGATTCATACAACATTTTCGCACGACGGTTCTCATCCTAATACAACCAATTATTTAAGTGATACTTTACAGAGCTTTTGTTTCGTGTGGATTAACGAGTAACGCAGTCTGAGATGTTACTTGTGATATGAGCAGTAAATCAACATCGTCTCGTCTAGACCAATGCTGTTAGATCTTGTAAAATTAATGGCGTGTCTAATTTTTAGTTCCCCTGCTGAGATTGGGAATATTTATTGCTATTCTTCTTGATTACAGTAAACATAGTTTTCATGTTGTACTAGTACTTAGTTAGTGGTAGTAGCGGAGTAGTAACGGAAGACGTAACTTAACGCGGATAAATAAAGTCGTAAACAATTTAATACTTTTGTTACATTTCTTTAAGCTGTAACAACTTCTTCTGAAGCCTCTAGCATCATCATCTATTTGATACATATCTATGATTTTCGTTCCTCGTCCCTTATTCAGTAGCAAACGAACACGGCTTGATAATGATAAATTGAACTTCCTCACACCCTTCATAAATCATTCAAGCCTATATTATCAAAACGCTCACTTGACTAGTTCCAACTTCAGTCGTATACAGCCTACTCAAGGTTGATTTAACATCAAATTACAATTTCAATAATTACTTTTACTGATAGCTGATATGTATTACAAACATGTATAGTTTTTTGTCTATCCGTTTCAAGGGAGTATGGTAAATCAAGGCCTTTTACATTTTTTTATTTTTTTTTAATCTGTTTGATAATAATTTAAGGTCGTAGTGGCAATGTTCTTTTGTTAGTGATGTTCGCAGTAGGTTTTTTTTTAGGAATGAGCTAATTGAGCTAGAAAGAGCTGCTGCAGAAATGTTTGAGCCTGCATGTTGCAAGATAATCTGTTCATAGGAGCCAATTTGCACAGCACTTTAAGTAACTAGTAATCCGCCGCGGTTTCACTCACTTATACATATGTCTTTGATTACTGCTTCACTCCCGTGAGCCTTAGCGTGACATTATTCAACCTAAAACCTTACTTTATAGGCCCGCACTTATTTTGAAGTATCCACGCTTTAACATTATGAAACTTTGCAGATGCCATAACTGATAACCCTTGAAATTGCTCACCCAACAACTATAAACAGCGCAATAATACCACGTGAGTTCAAATCGTGCATATTTCACCAGCATTCTACTAACCTCATAAGTTAACAGGAGTGATATCATCTTGAACATAATTCTTTCTTGATTACCCGAATCGCGGTCCACTCAGATCTTATGAAACTTATACATGTGCCACGAATCATCGCAACTTTTGACAAAGGTAATAAATTGAATCCTTATAAGACTATGAAGGGGCTTTCATCATCAGAATCCTAGCAAGACTTTTCGTCTGGTATAATCTTATAGTTGACTAAATTTTACCTGCGACTTCGTCCACTTGAATTTCCTCCAAGAAATCAATTAAAAAAAAATTTAAATATTGCTTATGTTACTTACTCATATGGTAGTTTTCAATAGGTGAGAGAATTTTTAAAATTGGTTTAGTGGTTTTTTACAAAAATACGAATCTTTTCTCTTTGTTATACTAATTTGATAATCCTCCTATACACTTTGTTAGAGAGGTCTGTCCTATTTATTGGACACAGTTTCAGCCTTGGCCTAGACAAGAAAACTTAGATGAAGAAATCTCCGAATTTACTTCTGAATGGCTCTAAGGTATTACTTTTATATACCTACTTTGTTAGACGTTTTTCATCGCAAAAAACCTTCTCACAATGACGAAACATTTAAGTGTGTCGCGATACATTGCGACTTTAGACAGACTACAATATATTAATCACTGTGTAATTGATGCGATGAAGCCGATTGTGATGAGAAAATTTAGTAAAGAAGTTCTAATCCACACAAGACATTTTTTTTTTTTTGGGTGGTGGGAAATCATCAAATAACTTCTCCTGCCCTGGGCGGGGCGGGAGGGAGTGTAAGACTTTTGCTGACTAAAACCCACCCATGTTCCTTCTTGTGCCCTTTGCGTTCCGGGGGCGTGGTATCTCTTACGAACAACCCGCAGCCCCAGCAATCCACACAAGATGATAAAAATCTTTCGCATATTGAGATCATTATAACATTAGCTAGTTTATGAAGGGTGTTTGATTTTCGTGCTGTAAGTAAACATGGAAATCAAAACAGAACCCTGATACGATTGGACATAACATCCTAGGTATAATAAGATGCGATGTGGCAAGACTTGAAAAAAAAAGAAGTTATAACCTATTGTTATACTTTTTCTTGCTACATAGTGTAAAAGTGCAAATACATCACATGCGACATGCGTCTTATAGCAAATACATTTTACTACAGTTTGTTGCCTTCTATATATCTTGTAGTGCACATAAAGGTGAGCCTTCTGCCGTATTTTATCCAGCAATACTGCGTGCGCTTAGCCGTTTCGTAACGCTTATTTGAATGTCAAGTTCATGCACGTTTGGAAGATTATATTCAACATTTTGATGTATTATCGTTGAATTTTCAAGGATTTTTTATGCGTGTTTTAAATTTTAAGCCTTTGTTCTGTGTTTGTTGTTAATATCATGAAGTGGCCTTTACTATGCACCCATTTTTAATGAAAAGAATAGACCTGCTCAACTTTCTGTTATCTTAAATCCTTATCATTGTAAATCGTATAGTTTCGAATAACAGTTTTTCCACTACATTGCAAAAATAAAAGTGGACACTATCAAAGTGAAAAGCAAAAAACAAGAAGCCTGGAATTCTTCTTCATTTTCTGATAGGTGAGGTAATGTATCCAGGGTATATAGTCATAGTTGCATAACGTAATATTTACTAACAAGTTGTGCTTACGACCATGGCTATACACCCTTTCTGCTGACTGCCGCATTCTGGTAAAAATAATCAACTCCATTGTCTTTCTTTATCACAATATCAAGACAACAGCTAACATTAACAGTCTAATAACCGTCTTATGTCCCCCTTTCTTAAGGCACATTACTTCTTACGAGCTTGTCAACGACTGTTATCAGATCTACATTTCTTACTGTTCCCTGCAAAGCTTCGCAACATAACCTTGAACAGATCAGACAATAATTTGATACTATTTTGTAATATCATGACATGCGATTGGACAATTAGCTTAATTTAATGTACCAAGGACTTGCTTGGGTAACTGTAATCATATTTCGTTGCATCAAAACTGCAATGTGTTGTTCTAATGATTAATGAGAGGAAGTGGGGCTGGTGATTTGGATTGATGATGTGAAATCTGACGTACAGTATTTTAAATATCGATATTTAATTTTTCTAATCGATAGATATAGATGGAAAGATAAACACATAAGAATGATCGATTAGAGTGAAGCTGACAAAATAAGGTGAAACAGTAGCCATTGACTGAAATTGAAATGTATATCTTTTTTTATGCCAATGGCAAACAAACCAGAACACAGCAACGCTGCGTTGCGGCAGAAATAGGTGTAGTGGTAGTACTTCCCCGAACGAGCTCCTTCACACAGAGCTCTACTACTACTCAACTCAACTATAGAAGCAAAGTCTCAACAGTCACACTATATTTATAGAATTAGCGTCTCTTCAAAGTATAGCAATAATTTTACTATAAATTTATAATTCTTCATAAAGTACCTACGATAAATTCATCCTTCGTCTGGAGGATTCAACGCTTTCACAAGTCGTGGAAGCTCCCCATTAACTCCTGTCATAATAGACAAAGAACGACTCATCAACTTTTAACTCCCGCGGACCTCTCAAACTGATTGCTACAGTTCATCGCACTTGTATTCTTCACCAGTGAGGGATGCTAATTCCCTTTAATCACTTAACGTATCTTATCATACTTTTGTTTGACTATCATGAGTTATTTCCAAAGAAAATGGAACAGAATCTATTTAGATGTTTTCCTTACGTTCATTCTGATTTGTATGATAAGTTTTGGGACATAAATTGTGACGTTTAACGACACGGATGTATGGTAATTAAATTAGTTCTTTATTTGTTTGTTTGTTAAGTGAAGAGAATTAATGGAGCAAGACTTGGCTCTGTCCAATTTTATTATTTATTACTCTGCTTTATATTTATTCTCCACAACTAAAAACTGTAAGTCAATTTTCTCCATTTTGTAGGCTAGTATTCTAAGACAATTACACAGTTTCACTTGCGGTCCTTACGCTTGCTACCAAGCGGTTGATGAGTCACTTCATTAACGATAGGGGTACTTATGGACGCATGCATAAGTTTTGCTTCGACAATCGCTCTGATCGCCGGGAAGTACTGAAACAAAGTTTGGCTAATAAATCAACTTGTATTTGATTTATTTGGCGAAACGGTCTGCTAAGATTAAACTACAACTTATATTTTAATAGAAGATATGATGCAGTTGCCTGATTAGGGACACTTAATTTTATTAATCATAATACAATCTTCGTACTGGAATTTATTAAAGAGTGTACTACTCATAGTTTTCTGTTTATCATGCAGAATATGTGCTACGAATACTATGCATGCATGTAAGCAAAGTATGTTTTTGTGATTATCTTTAAAATTCCAAAAGTTGCTTATTTGTTATTATCTTACGAAACTCGTTTTTAACTTGTAAGCTTTTGCTAAAAGTTTCATAGACTTTTTGTTTCGAAGTAATTCTTTCGTTATATTATCATAGCAGGTGAATGACCTATCGGTATAATAACTAGGTATTTATAAAGGAAAACCTGAATTTACTTATCAAAAACACAGTTAATTTAATTAAAAAAAAACAAAATCTAAACAATCAGTGATGCACAGCTACTAACGGCAGTGACTTCACAACTGGCACAGTTTCATGTACAGTGGAACTGTGATGAGTCACGGCAGAATCACCGGTCTTTAGGGTTACCAGCGGCGAGGAGTGGTAGACCACTGGAGTATGAGCAACAGAAACTACTGGCGCGTGGACTAGAGCAGTTCCTCCGTGGTTCACAACCTGGTTACTCTTGGTGATAGTGGTTTTCGGGATATGATAGAGTTCGTGGACAGGCATAACACTGAAGGAATGGACGGGATGGATGTAAGCTGCGCCATGGTTGACCACGTGGTTGGTAGACTTCGTATGGACGACAGGAATGGTATGCACGGCATGAACGGGGTGGTACACATGGGTGCTTCCATGATCTATGACTTGGCTGCTCTGCGTGTATGTAGACTTGGAGGTGAGGGGGACCGTGTGGATGACGTGGTCCGGCTCGGCGAGGAGGTAGGCAGGGGCCGCGGCCCCGCATGCCAGGATGGCGCTGATGATGATCTGAAAACATTAAAATAACTTAGTGTAAAACTGCGGAGTTATCGGTGAAATAGTTTTGTGAATTGATTTTGTTATGTCGTCTGGAGCAAAATTTAATAACCAACATAAATAAATTAAGCCCACAATTCTGTTATCTCGATCGAGTTAATCTAAGATTTTCTAAATGTTCAATGTTTGGAAAATCGTGCTTCCGTGCCGTTCCTTTTCATAAATAATCGTAAACTGATCATTCTTGTCGACCCCATTCCTGAACATGATATATAACCCCCAGAGCTTTCTCTCGAAACTTACAGTAATTTGCATTGTCGAAGTCTCACTCGCAACTGATGACAGTCCTCCACCGAACCACCCTTTTATACCCAACATTGTATAATTATTGATTGGCCCAGATTGCGACAATTATTCGTGAACCTACTTGTATTTTTTGGTCTTATTTTTGCGTATTAAAAGGAGGGATGTTGCGAAAGCGCGTGCGCACTGCACAGATCTGTCAGCTTGAGATTAGCAAATAATTATCGTGGTTGTGATTTGAAGACATGTCAATAACGGTCCATGAAGCAGGAGATATTAGTTAGATAAGCTTGTATGGGTTTCTATCGTTTCATGTCGTAAGGCCCATAATTAAAAATCACTGCAGAAATTAAAAAGTTACGAAATAAAAAAATCATTTGCTTAATTTTCATAAATATGTTATTAATTTATTGTCTTGTTGGTACCATCTTGTCATGATTTTTTTCGGATAAGATAAAATGGATTTTGAAAGCGATAGTACCTGTCTTTAACACGTTGTACAGACAGAGGCGGTGGCGGTCACCAGTCAGTTTGATAAAATTGGGTACTGGTCAAACCATTAACTAAATACCAATCTCAAAAAAAAAAGGAATTTACTGAAAAACTAGATTTTTTGTAATTTTGCAATCAATAAACAGTAAGACAATTGTAGTTGACAAAAAAATAATGTCACACTGTACAATAATCATACAAAATCTTTGGAGGAATCGCGCTTTGACAGATCATAAAGAGTTTGTCAATTGATTAGTGGTGTCTAATAACCGATTGTGCTGACAGCTGACTGAATGATAATAGTTATTATGTCAGATTCTAATATTCAATTGTCAGCAGTGCCCGCCACTACCTGTCTGAACGATGTATTAATCGGTAGGTATCATGGGTCATTCAAAGCTACGAATAATAAAAACCACTTGTTTTGAAGTCTGTCATATCCCTTGATATTTGAGTTGATTTCTAAATACCAAGTCATATTACAAAAACGAGGTTTTCAGGAGCGTGGGCACCAGAAACATGGAATTATCGTATCTCATCTTCTTATACACAATCTTATTTATCTTAGATATCTAATATCACAATGTTACGTGAATAATCAGATATTTGTAAAAACAAGATTAAACTCAATGTCATCGCAAGATATACAGTTGTTATTATTTTGTAATGCATCACATTACATAATGAATGTTCATTTAAACGAGCTTTTAGTCAGCTTTTAATGGTTGTAATTGGAATGGATGTTACTACAGTTTATTGGAGCTAATGGACGGTTTTGTAAGCTTAAAATATAAATAATAATGCAGGTCTTACATGAAACTATACAAAATGTTCAGATATTTTTCTTCGATGATTTTATTTTTAAAATGCTTTTCAGAAGCTTATTCTGGGTTATAAAACATTTTACATGTTTTTATGCAAATCCCACAACAATTATAGTTATCTTTGTTTGAGAAATAAGTATTCTCAACTTGTAAATTTAAAACAACGATAAACTATCACTAACATTCTTATATCAGACTCACACAGCTGCCCATTTTACTCCATTTTGCAAAACTGTCGCCAGGTGTAAGACATACAGTTACCCTCGTCAAAACTTGGTCCGTCCCGACTCTGGGTCTCGCGAGAGCATTAGTGACACTTCATCATACAAGGTAAAGGGTTAACACGTAACGATAATATAATCACAAAAACAATTATTTTCTATGCACTTAACTTATTATGACGTAAACTGAACTAAAAATAATAATATTATCTACAATTTGCTGAAATGCATTTTATTCTGAACACAA
The DNA here is from genome assembly GCA_947462355.1 of Caradrina kadenii. Lineage (NCBI taxonomy): Eukaryota > Metazoa > Arthropoda > Insecta > Lepidoptera > Noctuidae > Caradrina > Caradrina kadenii. The sequence continues at coordinate 518,676 of OX381683.1, read as the reverse complement.
AAATTTTTGGATTTTTTAAATTTTCCTTAGCTTACAAAGCGACTATAAAATAAAATGTACTGTAACATAACTACTGTTGCCAATCCATACATTCTGAAACTGATTATTTTAATAAAATCCTGTATTATCTTATTGTACTTTTAATAAAAACTACTAAAAAAGCAATATCTGATCAGCCAATAAACTAAGCATATAGCATAGATAGACTATGTTCAACTTTTTAGTGACGTCATAGGAACCATTTTCGTCGAGGGAGAGTGGACTGGGGAAATTGGCCGAAATGGGCCAATATCCGACTTCCAATAGATGCAGGCTGCTATAGAGATACTAACAAGGATGCTGTTTGTTTTCGTATTTTTCATACGTTATTTTTTGTCGTGTGTTGTGAAATCTTAGAGACGAATCCGATTCACGCGAATCTGCCCCAACGACTTGTTCGGTCTGTTTCACATTTTTTAGACAGATCTGTTACGTATTTTCTTTATGTTTATTTATGTTAGTGTCGTATGCCTATCAAGTTAAAAATCATTAACTTATATGTCCCGAAACAAACAACAGCACACTTCATACAAAGCGCAGTCTAGCCACGTTTTGGTCGATAGTTAGATTCGATGAAATTTTGACAATCAGAGAAGGATACCGATATCTAGGATTGTGTTTAGTCATTCTCGTAATGGAAACAATTAGGTTGTGAGTTACCATGTTTATTGCACTTATGAACCAAACAATCCTTTTTACAAAAAAAGACCACTTTGTATATTGCAAAGTGATAAATAACTAATTTATCAAAGCTCCTTTTTTGAACTCAGTTAAAAATATTTTCAACTAACTACATATTGCATGAACCGCTCTCTCGATAAAGCATAAAATATAGTATTTCTTTGTACAGTAATAGTTTCCTAAACGTTTAATCAGATGGAACTGATAAACACGAACCAACCTTTATAAGGAAATGGATGCAACAATAGTTCCATGGCTCTCCGACCTTCGCCTGATTGCAACGTATTCAACAGTTAATAGATTGAAGATATTGTTATTAAAGAGTTGATTGTTTATGCAATGTATAATAGGGACAAAGGGTCGTTGGACTTTGTTCCTGATTGAATCTATTCTATTGAATTAATTGACTTTGAATCCAGTTAAAAATAATGAATGGTGTTTCAATGAGATGTCAAGCGACGTCATAAAAAATAATTGTTTTCTTTTTCTGCGTGTGTATAAATTAAACCTAAAAAAGTATCGTGCACTGATTGTCAATTATCAACCTGTCATGTCGAGGTTCTATTTACATTGCCTCAATCTTGCTGATTAATTAAATCAACATCTTTATTAAAAACAAACCTATCCAGTTATTGTCGGATAGAATTTGTTCATTTATTCATTCAACTGTACGGACAGATAGAACGACAAATTTACAAATTTTAATGCACCTTTCCTTTGACATATGTACATGAATAAAAAGTTACCACACTATGCAGCCAGTCTTATATGAAAAAGCGTTTGGAGTAATTTGGACTTTATGACGTCTTTGTAAGGTATAATTTCTGTTGAAAGGTTTAAGATATTTGCGTCTTTGGCTTTTTCGTGACCACACAAGCGGTTTAAGTTATAGTGTTGATAATATCGAAGCATTTCTTAATTCAAAGCTTACTTAATTTATGGTAACATAAATCATTTCTTTTTCATTTCGATACTGAACTGCGAACTTTGACTTTATGGGAGCAATAAGAATGTTATACTCGTAAATTGAGTTTTGTTGTTTAATTAAAAGTATATTGAGAGGAAAGGCCTACGGAATGATTTATTGGGTAAATAAAGTGTTGATTGCTATTGTGTAACCGCGTCCATGGAGCGTGCTGATCTTATCTGTGAGGTAGGCCTCCCGCATACAGCGGCGCAATCAATTGCGCTTGAGAAGATAACGCACATTATCGCTTGGCAGGTAGATCGTTCATTAAAACCATCAGTGCAGAAGTGATGCCGTTTGATTGGTCCAATTACACCAAAGCAAAGGCTTATTTTAAAGAGCAAATGTAAATTATTAACACGTCTCATCCCTGTTCAGTCAAATGAAGACCTAAGTAGTTTTCTATTAAGCTTCGTTTTAACAAAAATCTGTCATCTGAAAAGCGTTAACTTAGTATCAAATAGCACTTTCCTGGTTCAGCTGAAAAATGTTGATTCAGACACACAAGCTTCCAGGACATCTGATTACATGAAATCCAGCAGAATTTGTGCAGTAAATGCACATTACCTACTGCATAGTAGCCATACCTACCATCTTATATTTAAGTTGCACTGAACCCGATCGAAGGTAAACTTCACAAAGTTAAACATACCATTCGGTCCACCCTTGTTTCAAAGCTGATAAAGTTTAATTTTGTTTGACTAAACAGAAAGTTATAGTTGGTATTTGTAACCCATTCATCGTGAAACATTATTACCGTATAATTAATTTGGCACCCGCTTGTCTGTTATCATTAAAAGGTTTTTAAGATTGAAGATAGTTTATAAAATAAGTGGAAAATATTAAAGTATTTATTATGAAAGGTCTCGGTGTTCCAGGATCATCATATGTGTATGGTCAATATGCCCAATTTCAACAGACACCATAAAATGTTGAATGAGAACATTTGTAAAGTTTATAGGTTCCCTGACATGGGGGCGTAAAAGGGATATTGCATATTAAAAAGACATTAGGTACCTACTCATACAATATTTCAGTAGGTATTTCAATGGCTGTCATTTTGTAACGTATGTAGGTATATTTTTAACGCCTAAACTGAATAGAATTTCGGTAAGATGGGGTGTATGTATCCGGACAAAACATTACAGGGATTTTACCGTGGAAATAATATAGTTTAGTGCCAACAAGTAAGTACACTTAATGGTGAATTTATGCTCGTAATTATATGAATTCAACGATAAAATCATGCGTACATCCTCCCTGAACATAACATGCAAATGTACACTACGAAGATGTCTAGTCTATATCGTAAAATAACAATGAAATACTTAACTTTCCCTAACTAAGGCGTCAGACAGACGATCGTCGTGTCTGCAAATGATCTGTGTGATCGTCGCTTTATTTTAATGGTTATAATTTACTCATGGACAGGTACATATAATATAAAAACTAGTAGTATCAACATAATCGTACAGCTTGTTTGCCGAACTTGATCTTACTATAGGAAAGTATATCAATCCTGTCATAATTACCAACATATCTCCGTCTTTCACGAATAAATAATTAGTAAAATATCGACCTTATATCTTTGTAATAAAATGTTTAACATGCAAAGGTGGCTAGAAAAGATTAGTTTGTTTGCTGTGCACTATAATTATGTAATTTAAACATTTTTATGTCAATGTCGTCACGACATCCATATTTGTAATGGCGCCAATTTTGACAGATCGAACGCGCCAAAAATGCAGTTTTTAAGCGATAACCATGTGATGGTAAATTAACAGTTTTAAACGTAATTATATTGATTTATTCATAAGATACGAGACATTAATAATATTAACATTATAGGGAAATGTATTTCGTAAACACGTGTGTCAACTTAATGTTCATTGAGGTTGATTTCAAGCCTTCCAGTATGCAATGTGATGCAATATTGATAATTGATAAAATAGGCCCCTTATTAAAAATTAACATACCATCACGCCTGTATTCCTCGAAGGGTTAGACAGAGGTATAACAATGTACAGTGTACACCCACAGTTCGTCAGTGTGTTTAGGTCCCATGTAATGTGTCCCATGTAGGGTGCGAGCCTATTGCCATTAACCGGGCACAAATCCGAACTCCGAGCTGCTACTGAGAATTTCATAGAAAACCCCAATTACACTTTTTGCTTGACCTGGGAATCGAACCCAAGACCTCTAGCGTAGCAGTCGCGCTTAGGACCACTAGGCTACCGAGGCACACACATACCATCACGCCTGTATTCCCTGGACTGTTAGGCAGAGGTGTACCAATGTACACCCATGACAGTTCGCCGGTATGTTTTAGGTCCCATGTTATAGGTGGCGAGCCTATTGCCATTAACCAGGCACAAATCCTAACTCCGAGCTGCCACTGAAAAATTCATAGAAAAACGGAATAACACTTTTTGCTCGACCTGGGAATCGAACCCAAGACCTCTAGCGTAGCAGTCGCACTTAGCGCCACTAGGCTACCGAGGCAGTTATATGCCTTTAAACACATTTGTGTTTATCGAATCAGTCGGGTTGATCGAAAATGTGGATACTAGCCCTAAGTTTCTAATGAGCTCACTAACCAGAGATCCCGGCTGCTCGCTGATTGCTACTATATGTAATCTAATTGTGATGAGCTAATTGAAGCACTTAGGTACGATCGATTTGATGCAGACTGCTCTGCTCGTCACAGCCGAATTTTGGAGTCTGGTCTGGGATAAAAATATTTTGACTGTAAGAAAATGATACTATACTTACCGAGTGTCATAAGCTATGTTTCATCTTGACTTCCATCTAGACGAAGTCGCAGGAAGAAGCTAGTTCACAGTTAAAGTCCACCATGAGTGTAGTTTTTAGTATTGTCAAATTACAACGATGATCACAGTAAAATTTTAAAGGCACATTTAATTAAACATTTAAAACAATAACGATCCATCAATCACCTAAATGGCCGTATAAACGTAAAAGAAGATCTTAAAAAAAAAACATTAATTATCTTAATAAGTAACGACCTATCATTATTAGGTAGGTTAATGAAAAGGTCAAGCGATGTGGTCTCGGAGCCCGTGTGCCGCTAATTTACAAGATCGTACATCCGTGATTTATTGCCGACAGTCGCATGTCGCTTGCGCAAGGTTTAAATGCAAAATTATACAAAGTTATCGGTAAATTATTATAGCGTCATATAATGTGTGTGGTAGAGGAGGTAGGGCAGTGAGAACCATCGCCATCATTTTTCATGTATTGCTCCACTGTTGGATATAGCTTCATTTGATACTTGAAACAATGTAGGTATGTCAATCGGTTTTTGCAGCGTTTTATTTATCTCATAATATAAAACAAAGTCGCTTCCCGCCGTCAGTATGCTTAAATCAACCAAAAGCGAAACTGAACGCGGTTGATAATGTGGGGTATATAGCTAGTAATAGTTAAAATGAGTGTTGCGATTTCAAATTGCCAAAGGTGGTTTACGACTAGCAGAACAGTTGATGCACCCTAATCTCTAATATTATTTCTGGAAGATAATAAAATTAACAATCTAAAATACAGACTTTTCTTTGTTTAACTTACATTTTTAAAGCCCTAGCTCCGTGACAACGAAGTGCGTTACTCTTACGATTCGAGATGTCCCGCACGTATCTACATGTTATCACGCGTCATGTTGAAATTGTAAATTTCGCTTATTCATTCTTAAAAAGGTCACTTTCAGTGAAGAATAACCCACATTTTGGGACAAAAATGTCAATGCGAGGATTACAATGCGTGTGCGCAGTTCATTATTCATTATTATCAGTGTTGCAAGTAAGAATATTTCGGGAAAATGATGAGTACCTACCTACTTGCACAATTGAGGATCGACTTCGATAAGTGGATGTTTGGGTTCAATTTATCAGAATTCGACTGTATTGAGGTGAATCAATTATAATATTATATGTCCTCTCTTGTCGAGTACGGTTTGGAAACGTAATAATTATACAACTGTTGTTTTGTATTGCTGTGTAAATCATTACCATGATCTTGATATTCGGAAAGTTATGCAACAGGATTATTTTTTTTTTGTTTCGTAAATGACGTTCAAAATTGCCGCTTAAGGTCTAATTGAAATCAGTGATTCAACGTTGACTTTGACTATGTCATTGTGATATGAAACAAAATCACTTATCTGTGGGTCTCGTAAGTCCAGAAGCAAAAAAGCTGAAGTTAGTTATGTGCTCTCTTCTTAGTACTAGGTATGGATACACCGATATACCGCATAGGTATAAACATAGGGAGGTACCTTTGCTACAATAATTTTCAAAACTTTGAATATCGTGCCGACGTCACTCAATAAGACAGGCGTTACTATTTTTAGAACGCATAGGATAATCCCAAAGGATTTATATAATGTTTAGCTAAAGGTCACTTACCATCTAACGTCTATCTCAGACGGTACAACGATCTTATCTATCTGGTTATGAGTGAGTTATTCATCATGTTTTATGTAAAAAATCGTAGAAAAAAACTTAAAAAACTGAATAATAAGATAGTGAAATTTTAGAAAAAAATTAGGCGTATTCTCCGGTCGGAGCTAGACAGGTCATTACATTTTTCAGCACTGAAAGTTGATGGCTCTTGTTTTGATGTATTAGGTTTTAGACATGCATACATAAATAAATGGAAATGATGGGTTTTTATTTCTAACTTTTTCCCGCCCTTGGAATTTGTCCTGTATCGTGGGTGCGTTTACAAACGTATATACTCACATACACAACAGCCAGACCCGGAACAATTACCTGTAGGCCATACAAATATTTTTTCCGCGCGGGTATCGAACCCTAGACACGCAGTGCTGCAGCCACTGCGCCAACCATGTCGTCAAAGATTAATTTTGAGGTGATATTGATTAATATTGAAATATGGCTTATTTTTATCTGTATCTTTTACAATATTAGAAAGGAAAACTGAAAACTAATTACTTACACATTATTAATAATTTAAGAGAAAAACAGTTGTAACCCGTTAGTTTGACTAGTATCGAAAATAAGGCTAACTTTTAAGTGTTATTTTGTTCCACTTCGAACTTTAGTATGTGGAACATTTAAATACTTTAGCGCATTGGCAAAATATAGCTTAAAGACTCAATATGCTGAAAGAAGGAAAAAGAATCAACTGAGTTTTATTTTATGGGTAAAAAGTAAAATATTTTAATTTCGAGTAATAATCAAAGTCGCCTATAGTTTTATAACTCACCCCTGTGTTGATGCCCGTCTTTCAGATTTTTTAGTTTCTTTGTAGACACCTACCTAAACGCATAAATAAAAACTAAAGTTAAATCTTGGTTGCACAGAAAAAAATAACACACAAATTAATACAAAAATAATGATGCACATAATTTGACCAACAATACATTAACATTTTTATAATTATCATATTTGTTCTATTAACTATAATGTCGCCTACACATTAAGAGTAATATTATCACTTTAACTTAGGACACATTTGAATTAAGATACAGCATTTGGAACTCTATGTTTTAAGTGTTAGGGCTTTGAATAGTTCGTGAGTGAGTTGTAACTGGCCAAGGGTAGCGGCTGTCAAAGAAAGCTTGTTGATACTGAATTTGATTAAGCTGCAATAATGTGATTCTGACGTGCAGGCACACGTGTTGCAAATATGTTATTATTATATTTCAATGCCAAGTATATGTATAGCATCTAACTAGGTAGATTTGTACGTGAACAACAAGCCAAAAATATAATGAAATACGTTCCGTGGTTTTCCTAATGAGATCAGGTTATCTTGATAAGGAAGTAGGAGCTTATTATAATCTGTAATTATTATTAATATTCAAAAATAATTATTCCTTTAATGACTAGAATTTAAACCTAACATCACTGATTGAGATAATCTAGACCTGCATAAGTTTCTGACAGCAAAGTAACTTATCTAACTCAAGAAATATAAATTAGGGTAACAAAAAAAACTTGCCCTGTTCAAAAATAGAAATACTTTAATTATATTCCGATAACTATCTTGTTATAAAAGCGGGCTTGTCGCAGCAGGGCTTTGTCTCATTACGAGCTTGTTATTTAAGAATACCTTAGAAAGATAAAAGCCTTTTTAGGTACCAAAGTGAATATCGTAAACAATGAAGTTATTTTGAGACACAAGTCTTTGCATAAGACGTAATTTTGATAGACATAAGTACGAAGAAATCCTTTGTATACAAACACATTTTGTGCGTATCATTTTCGTATTACGCATCTGGGCACTGACTTGGTTTGTTTTACTTCAGTAACATTTATTATTCTAGATCTAATTGCTATACAGTCTATATATCATAAGCATAACTACTAGCCTCTGCCCGCGACTTCGTCCGCGTGGTTTTTCTCACCCGTTTGAAGCTATATTTTTGGTAAAGTACTGCTCCGCTCCCGAGTTTCGTATCGTAATGTTAAAAAGCCTATCATATTTCTCATGAATCTGGCTACCTTTTATGAAAAGATTATTTTAATCCGGCTTGTAGTTATAGAGATTAGCGTGTTTAAACAAACAAACAGAACAACACTTTAGTTTTATTATATTAGCATAGATTATTGCAGTGATAATGGTTTTTTATAGCATTTGCATTAGGTACTACATCCGTGTAATCGACGTGGGCTACATCAATCAAACATAGGAGCAAGTCTGGCCGTCAACACACCCTCGACAATATCGGGCGGTTTAGTTTGATCCGTTATTCAATCAGCCGGCGTGATTGGGCGTGAAATTAAACCGTCTGTAGGGTCTTAAGATCCGATCCGATCACGTTATACCTACCGCAATACAAGTAGTTATCTCAATGTTAACATTAGGATGGTTACCTTTAGTATCGCTGTTGTAAGTTCCTTGAATCTTACATCATAGAGTTACTTCCGACTTGCTTCACAGTTACCATTAGTTAATCTTTGATTTGAGGTCGTTACTGTCAATTATATGATTATTGGTTGCCGAGGTCACTGCGCATACGATCGTTGTTTGTTTTAGATGATGGCCTTACATTGAATTATTACTGTCACTCCGGTTTATTTTATGTACTAGCTATACTTCGCGGTTTTACTCGCGTTTAGTTACGTCTTTGATTACTGCTCCGCTTCCATGGATCGTTATCTAGATTATAGTTATTACTATACCATCACGCCTGTATTCCCCGAAGTGTGAGGCCGAGGTATACCAATCTCCGCCGGTGTGTTTTAGGTTCCATGTAATAGAGGGCGAACCTACTGCCACTAAGCGTACTCTAATCATGACTCTGAGCTGGCTATAAATCTGGCTATCATATGCAAAAATGATTTATCTAAGCCGACCGGTAGTTACAGAGATTACCGTGTATAAACAAACATATAAAAAAACTCTATAGCTTTATCATATTAATATAGAACATAGAATAGCACTTTGTTTACGAAATCTCAGCCCTTTTCTTGCACGTAATGTATCTTTACTATCATTTGGAATCGTTTTACGAGTTCATTCCTGTTTATAAACACAGCCATATTTGAAGACGTCATTAATGGCACACAAACCTGAGAAGTTATAATCATGTCAGCAATTAAGGCCATTTGAATTTAGTCAACAATATAATTGCTCTGCCCACATTCAACTCAGTTTTCAGTTTACCAAAACAGCCTCAATTTGCTAAAGTAAATCGATAAGTGGCTATTAAAACTTGTCTTCTGGGAATTTCGGAAGGCAGAGAATTATATAAAAACTTTAATAAAGTAATGTTTAGAGAGCAATGGAAAGGGCTATTGCTTGGGGTCTCTCTGCGAGATTCAATAAAAATGAGGAGATATTCAGAAGAACTAGGTAACCGGCATAGCGCTCAGAATTCTGAAACTCAAGTGGCACATAGGGTCGTGAAGTTGTCGAGTGGTGACCACTTACTGGAAGGCGCAGTGTGTGAAGGCCACGAGGTGGACCGACGACCTGGTGAAGGTGTTGCGGGAAACCCCACCTGCATGTGGGCAACCCAGGATCGGTCATTGTAGCGATCTTTAGGGGTGGCCTATGCCCAACAGTGGACGTCGTTCGGCTAATAAGAAGATGATGATGTAAAGGAATATAAAAAAAATAAACTGATCTCAAAAACATTTTGAAAAATACAGGCGAGCTTTCAGTCGCTGTATCCCAACCCTGTTTTTATCCGTAAGCCAATTAATATATCAGACGCTTAACTGCCTCACACTTGGCTGGTTTTACATCTTCCGCGCGATATCCCCCGCCATTACCCGGTAATGCTTCATCGTCTATTTTTGAGACGGAAATATCCCGTCTTAATTGCGACAGCCTGCTTTTTGAGGTCGGTGCATCGGAAAACTGATCAGCTGTTTTTGGAATGGCTGCTGCATTTTAGATAATAGGATTTGAAGCCTTGCGTAATTTAGTTTTTGCAAGAATAGCGCACACAAAACAGAAAAACAAATTAAAACTCTTTATTGTTACTTTACTGTTTCCTTATAAGTTACATAGACCATAGTTGGATTATTCCTGCCAGCATATCACAATGTTCTACAAACATGGAACATTTTTTTTAACATTTATGTGCCAGACATTGTAAATTGCTTTGCTTTAAATTATTTGCAGATAAGGTTATAGGACACTTCACCGTTGACATTGAAATATTATAATTGAATATTAAGTTTTTCGATTCTCCTTTGACTTAAATAATTATTTAAATATTCATCACCTAAAATCTTAATGAATGAAAGATTAATAAGTATTTTACCAACAAATGATCCTCAGAATTTACAAATCGTTAATTTTTTACGATTTTGTTAGTCAAACATTTGTTTAATAGTTTGTTTTCTTTGTTACAGATTCTTGGCCATTTGGTGGCCCTTGAAATGCCAGATCACCAAGCGCCGCGCGAGGATGATGATAGTCTTCATCTGGATATTCGCCATCAGCGTCACCACTCCCTGGGTGTTCTTCTTTGACTTGGTTGTGGTATTCGACGATAACCCAAATGTTCGACTCTGTCTTGATGTCTGGCCAAACCCCATCAGTGAAGTTCTCTATTTCGTGATTGGAAACCTTATCTTCTGCTATATCCTCCCCATGGTCCTCATCACCATGTGCTACATCCTGATCTGGATCAAAGTCTGGAGAAGATCTATCCCTACGGACACCCAAGATGCTCAGATGGAAAGAATGCAGCAGAAATCAAAAGTCAAAGTCGTCAAGATGTTGGTCGCAGTCGTCATACTTTTCGTCTTGTCCTGGTTCCCGTTGTACCTAATATTTGCAAGGATCAAACTCGGAGGACCTATCCAAAAATGGGAGGAAGAAATGTTTCCAGTCGTGACGCCCCTGGCCCAATGGCTGGGTGCTTCGAACTCTTGCATAAACCCAATATTGTACGCGTTCTTTAACAAGAAGTACAGGAAGGGCTTCGTTGCGATCATCAAGAGTAGGAAGTGCTGTGGTAGGCTACGCTACTACGAGACCATTGCTCTGCAGTCGTCGAGCACGTCAACGAGAAAATCTTGGCATTACAACAACAACAATCATCCATCGATCACTCGACGCTCTCCTCCTGTCGATAAGAATGCGGTGTCATTCATTTACAATCACACGGGAGTTTAAGAGGTTAAGAAGTGCGCTTTGGATTTTGAATTAGAGCCATGGTCGGCTTTGCGTCGGGCACTCGGGCCGACAGCGGCCGGAGCGACGCGTCTCAGCATATCGACACAATACGACATTTTCTATTGTACGTTTTTATTTTAACAGTTTGGTGTTGTCTTGTGCGAGAACAGTTTAATGACCTTCAAACTAGCATAGAATAGTTAAGTGAACATAATCAGTGTTTAATTTAATAATGCTAGTAGTAATAACTTGTAACTTTTATACGTAAGTCGGTTAAAATGTTCTAAGGAGATTTTATTTTTACACTGATTGTAATAATATTAGGAGCGTGTGAGGGAAACGCACATCGAGCACAAAAATGTAAACAATTTTAAACATTTATTGTATCCCATGTTTATTGTTTATTCATGTATTTCTGTTACGTGTCCAGTACAAATACATAAGCCTTGCTTTTGTGTATAAAAAAAAATTTACTCTATTTTTTTTTTCGAATAATCCCATATCTCTTTTGACATTGTTTACATCTAACTTATTGATGTTTTTTACAAAAAAAAATATGAAAAAAATAAATAAAAATATAAAAAGCTGAAACAAAACATTACTGACAGTACAAAAATATTTCGTAGAATAAGCTTTGTAAATTTCAATAACCAAAAAATAGTACTCTTATTTTGTTTAAAATTTTAGCGACGACAATATTTGGTTTTTTTTTTATACAAATTGAATTTCAATTCCCATAAACATATTTATTATTTTAATTATAGGAAATTTACACAATATTAGTTAATCAATAATATAATGATTGTGTTAGATGGTATTAATTTCACACGATTTTTAGTAGCGAATTTAGGAAATGGGCTAAATAGAATTAATGTAGTTATTGCAACAGCAATTTGTTAAACGCTCGTAAAAAGTGTGACAACGTTCTTGGACAAATTTTTCAAGTTGTTGATGAAGTTGTGGATTTTGACTTGGACATGTTGTCATCAAATAATATGAGTTAGTTCGATCGATAGTTATACCAGAAATAATAAGATTCATTGATATTAATTTAGACTACCGAATTGACAGTCTAATTTATAGTATTTAACTTAATATTTATCTATCCTTTATTCTTAGTTAAATCTGTGCTTTTCAACGGTAGTTTATGTGACATGTTTTGTGCTTTTAGAACGCTCACAATTGTTTTAAAGAAACACAAAACGCATGTCTTTGTCAAAATGAACAGATGATGAGCTTCTTTTAAGTCACGATAGTAAAGTAAAGAAAATTAATTTTAGATGGTCTCAAGTACTCATACTTTTTCGTAAGTTATGGGAGCCTGCGCTAAGCACAGGCCAATAGCCGCTTAAAATGCACAAAATGATAACAAGTAATATACCTAATAACTATAGTACCTATATTTTTAAATTAATATTAAATTACTTAAAGTGGGAAATCAAAATATTTTGGAGAATTCTAGGTTAGTTATACTGTAGATATTGAAATAAACGTGAATTTTGCATGTTGATATATACGATTTATTCTTGTTTTTAAATAAATATAAGTAATCTATTTTGTTGTAGAGTTAGTCCCCTATTTTATTTAAATGTAAAAACAAATTATTTGCAGTTTTACAATTCATAAAATAAAATGTATTTTGATTTCTTATATAATATAAATCTTTATTATTGACATAATTAATACATAGTAATTGCATACTAATCCTAATAATAAATTATCCTACCTATTAGATGTTTTAAATAACCGCACACTTTCATAGACGATATTTAGACGTAATGTTTTATTTTTAACAAAATAAATAAAAAAACAAAAATATTTTTGTACTAAATAACATTTGAGACGGAGCGAGCAAACGTAGTTTTTAGAAATGTATCTCTTGTGCAGTGTCCTCTAACTTTTTATTGAGTTTTCTGATTCATTTTATAGTTTTGTTCTGCGCTGCAGTGCTGTGTGTTTATAGGCAATTGTTTTCGTTGAGTAGGATATCAAAGACGAAGTCGAAGCTTGCAAGACTGATGTAATTGCTGGTAACTCCTTCAAAAGGACAATTCGTGTGATAGTAAAAATGGATTTTGAATTCGACTATTTTTGTAATTTTAAGCTTAACCCTAGCTTATTGAATCTGTTATTTTGTTATCTTCTTTAATAGTTTACTTTTGAAGCTTCCTAAATGTTATGTGACATGGAACTATTACACTTGTACAGCATCAAGGAGTATTTTAAAGATTATTTTCCATGCATCGTGTTTTACAAAAAAAAAATAAGAAAAATGAATAAAAACAAATGTAAAGGCAATAATATGTAGAGAGGGTAAATCATGCTGAGCATGTCATCTTGAGTGAGTAATTGAAAATGATAAAGAAACATTGTTTCGGCCCTGATGAACTGCTGGCAGTCAATATTCCAGGGCTAGAAACTATTCATAGCTACACAAAGTTATATTCCAATCGGTTCAGTAGTTTAAGATGACATACACAGTTTTTTTACTCAAAGCAACCACTAATGATAATTTTTAAAGACGAATAAATTTTATTTCATATATATGTATTAAGATTTCATTTTTGGGCTTGTTATATATATTTTATAAATGATAGATACTCACAATAATATTGTATGGAAGTTACAATTAATAAGGTGTTTAATTAAATGAATATGTTCATGCATTTAACTATCGGTAGTAGTTGTATACTATCAGTGTTGTATTTTTACCTGAGGCTTAATAAATATAATTCACTGATTTCTAAAATAAAGCCATAACTTCAGCTTATGGAAAATTTCTATTTTCTATTCCAATAATCAATGTTTGTGTGTGGACAATTTAGAGAATTATAAAAGCAAGAAATAATAAATTTGCACAAATATTTATAATGCGTATAAGTAAGTTAAAAGTAGACAACTCAACACCGTCAGCTTACACACCAACTTAGCTTAATCTAGTTCGCACACAAATTGTTGTAATGTAATTTTTACTAAGCCTCAGATAAATCAAGCGTGTGTACTATAAGCATAATAATTATACAATATAGTACATAAATCGTCTACTCTAAACAAATAGTTTTATACTAATAAAATGTCTACTGAGACGTGTTGTTTTATGATATAAATTGTTCGATAATTATACATATATTTATACAAAATAATTGGTAACACATAATTCTTTGTACATAAATTGAATTAGAACAATAAATAATATAATTATTATTACAATTATGTTTATTTTATTTGTATAATAGAAGCGTTTCTGTATTATATCGCTGTTGTTTATTTGCCGTGTTTGGTGTTAGACATAGTGTTTAATAAATTATTATGTGTAATAATAATAATAATGTGAGACCTGATTTAGACATTAAAATAATACATTCATAATTATAATGAAATATTTCTTCTTGTAATCAACTGTTTGATGTTACGATAAACTGTAATAGTTATTTCATTAAAATGGTTTAATAAAGTAGTATAATATAGTATCGAAGCTTGTAGTATAGTCGTTTACTAGAATTTGTAAATGTATTAAGTATACAGTACATTTATGTATAAAAGTAAATTTGATGTTTCGAGCAATTTTAGGTGATTTTTAGGAGTTTAGTAGGCTTTTTAGTGGAAACTGATAATTTAATTATGAGACATAAGTAACATCGATTTAAATATATTTAATATTCCTACTACTACATGTTACATCTACTCAAAAGCATGTTCATAATTAAATTAGTCGGTTTAATATACTATTTCAATCCACACAAGATTCCTGTATATTGTAACAGAAGCAATTTTTGACACATGGAAGTTTGACTATATTCCGTACAATTACCAACATATCAATGGACGTACAACCTCCCACTTGAAGTTGTATTTCTTAAAGTTTGGGTAACTTTTCTATTATTTTTCGTGAAAATTCAAGACATACTTAATATATCTATTCTATATTTCCTTTAATTTACTATTAAGGACAAAATATTTTGTTATCGAGTTTCTGTTCACGTAACAAGAGGGTTCGAACTTGCTATGATTAGTATCAATTTGTTGTAGTCTAGATCCATTTTCCCAGATAGTTTTCATCTACGATAAATTGCCTCGTCTTGCTACTTAACTAGCTTATCAATCAGTTTTGGTAGGTAGTTTGAGTTGACCCACGACCTTTGAAACATTATTATCTCAATATCATGCTGTAGTGTACCTACTTATTTTAATATATAATTGTTTTTTTTAAACATTTTATTTAAGTATTAGTAAAATTAAAATCCACGAAATACATTTCTTAGAAAAATAAGAATTAATGATTTAAATTAAATTAGAGATTTAATTTGTTGTTTAGTATTTATAGTAAATTTAGATTTTGTTTTATTCTGAAATAAATTATTTGAAATACCACCAGAACTTAAATAAAAAAACTTAAATAAAAATAGTTCTGGGTTTTGTTAGGCAAAATTTCCGTAGAATTTAATTCGTCAATTTTAATAATTTTCATAGAAGTGAATTATTAAAGTGATTTAAATATTCTTAAATAACACATATTTTAATTTTGTACTTGCATTTAGTTAAGACTTTTTAGTTATTATCCACATAATGCGCAATAATGAACAACTACAGAAAGTAATATTTTTTAAGCTGTAAGCATTATAAATTGTATTGTAACATTACATTAACTTTTATAATACTTCAGATAATGAACACTAGAATTATAAAATGTAGTAAAATAATAACTTCACATAACTATGTATAACATTTTGACTTTTAATTTTTATGGAATTTCATAAGTACTATCAAAAACAAAAGACCACAGATAAAATAAATCTGCATGTTTTGCATTAAAAGATTATAGCAATTTTAAATCACTAATTTATAACAAATACCTGTGGATGAGTATGTTTGTGTGTCCGCTGTGGTCTTTTGTTTATGTTTAAATTAAACAGACATACTCCTAAACATGTGTGTGTTAGCTATGGCGGTATCGAATAGTTGTTTTTGAAGTTACACCTTAGATAACAGTTCATAATGGATTAATATTAACCTAACATGCAAACACTATTGTATGTCGAGTAAATAAAATGTAAAAAATATTAATGTTTTATTGAATCCCTCTCCAAGACACATAAAAGCCACTGTGTTTTACTATTAGACATAAAACCACACTACCTGCTACTTTACGCTACGAACTAACCTTCTTATTACTGTCTGGAAATGCTGGTCTTTTGAAGCAGCATCATCAGAAGCAGATCTGAATAAAGTAAAGGCAAAAGTCAAAGCATTTATTTCAATTAGAACATTTATAGGCACTTTTGAATTGTCAAGAAGACAAAAAGTTGAAACGTAGGTGTCTATGGAGAAGAACGAGCAAGAAACTCCATGGACATTCTTTTCAGTTTAGATTTTACAAAATCCTGGTTACAATATATTTGATGCGTCCGTACGTGAAAAAAGAAATATTGTGTAAAATATGTTTTCAGTATATTTAATATAATAATAGTTCTAGCCTATCATAATCCCACTGCAGGAGAAAGGCCTGTTCTCATACAAAGCAGACACTAGTAGTGATCACCCCGTTTGCTTAAGGCGGATTTCAGATTTCAGACTTATATTAGCTGTTACCCCAGATTTCCTCACAATGTTTACATAACAGGCTGTAAAAACACATATCACATATCCGTGAGCTACAAATACTGCCCATCAAATTAAGTAACATTGTCGAAGAAAACAATATTATGTTTACTTAAGTGTATAATTTAAAAATTGATTCGTAAAAATAGGAAAAACGAAGTTGGATTTTGACCTTCAATATTTCAATAACCAGAAGGTTGGCAGGAATGAATCAGAATCACAACGATGGGACGCAGGTAAAACTTTCGGCTTTGTCTTTTTATACCTATTATTTACTGCTACCTATGAAATTATACTGAGCAATCTACATCGGTGCACCAAGTTAATAAGGCACTTTATATATTCACATAAATTCCCGGCAACTTGCGCGTAACAATAACATTATGCTCCTTGTCTACTGTATAAGAGTCGGACCAGTATGTCCAGAGATTACGTTTTGCAAACAAACTTTACCTCTTTGTAATAAATAGTATAGAAAAAATAACCTACTACTATTTAATAGGTGTGTACTTGTTACTGAATTATAGTTCTAATCATAAAAACCAAGAGCACATAACTAATTGGAAATCATCGAGAATAAAGTACCAGCTACACTAAGATGTGCTAATCAACATAATAAACATAGTTGACCAGTAACTGCTACGGTTACGATATTGTTATAACAAACGGTACTACAACGCTAATCAAGAACAGCTATGTCATTGAACCAAATCAGCATAAACTGGATGGAATGGACCGCTCTGATGGAGACAGGCTGTGATGCAGAACGCCTGATCAACACAACGTTTTATGACAAACTATAAACATTGAGATGTTCAATGATCAGGCGTTTGTTGGTCATTTGCATACAATATGGCAAGTATAGATAATTGAGTTACATTCTGATTTAGATTTTATCTATTTAAAAAGATACGTGTCGTGATCAGAGGCGCTAGTCTCTCATACGTAAGGTTGTGGGTTCGATCCCGGTCAAATTCCAATACAATTGTTTCAATTCATATTCTTCTATGTTCTTAGTTCTTCAAAGTTCATTTTGGACATCACTGACATCAGTGAAGGAAAAACAATGTGATGAAATCTGAACTTACTATTAATGTATGTCTAAAATCGCCAATCCGCCTTGAGTGAGCGGGTCATCAATGCTCCTGCCTTCTCTGTATGAGAAGAGGCTTTGACCTGCAGAGGGACTATATTAGGCAGTTTTATTAATCAGTTCTACCTATCCTACTTTTTTTTATAGATTTTTTCAATAAATATAGTATAATATCATACCGCGATGTTGCCATCGTTTCATAAGAATCTTTTTGTCCCACCGCCAGAAAAGCATCTCTTCTCATATAGAGAAGGAACGAACATTGACCACTACACTTGTTAATGGCGGTTTTGCGATTTCAGATTTAATAATTATAAGTCCAGCTTTCTTCACATTTGAAGTATTTACATTTCCATATATATATGGTGCATATTTGTGAAACACCCAAATATTATTTACAAAACAATAAAACACCAGAACACAGAAATAACAAGTCAACAACAAACTAACAAGAGCTAAATATTTCCTAATTCTTTTCAAAGGCCCACAGTTCAGTGAACTATCAGAAACAGTTCCCAGTACAGACAGGATAGGTCCATCACTATGATTGAGCTCATCCTTCACTTACGATTGTACTCTGAATGGACGCGGACACTGATTTGAACACATCGGCTCAGACGGATTAGTTTTTAATAACGCTTTGAAAGAGTACGTTGACTTCATTAGGAATTAGGTTCTTACAATAAACTGAAGAACGGTTGCTTGGATATGTGGGAGAATTTTGTGTTGCGGGGGTCACAGTCTATCGACTCTTGGGCCATTGGTCAATGTTCTTTGAACAGTTGTCTTTAGATGTCTATCTTTAACTAGTTTGTTCCTATTTTAGTAATGCATAGCTTTATTCTCTAGAATTTATGTGCATTCTGTCTATTTCAAATTTATTCTCAATCAATTTATTTATTTATAATTCAATTTTAATAAATTGCTACCAACATAATTTTTAGGATAAACTGCTACTACTATATGGACATCAGTGTGACATAAACGACATTTCTTTTTTTTTGTTTTTATTATAGATACATGGTAATGACACTTAGTAAATAAATTGATGTACCTATGTATTCAGTTTCTAGTCCATTATTTTTTAAAATAAACTCTCTTTAGGAAGGGGCAGCTAGATTCATTTATTTTTTCATGTAAATGACGCTCAGAAGTACTTTTAAAAGGTCAAATAATGGTATACGTATACACTAGACTAACTGCCTTGTTAGCCTAGTGGACCTAAGCGCGACTGCTACGCTATAGGTCTTGGGTTCGATTCCCAGGTCGAGCAAGTGTTATTGGGTTTTTCTATGAAATTCTCATTAGCAACTCAAAGTTAGGCTATTACATGGGACCTAAACATATCGGCGAACTGTGGGTGTAATGGTATGTAATATTGGTACCAAAAAATAGAATTTGACTTTCATTTCTCCTTGTGCGATCATATAGCTTTGTACATATCGTATAGTCCATAATAATCATCGTTTTATTTATGTATTTGTTATAGCATTCCTGAGCCCTTTTTATCTGTAAAAGAGCACACTACTGTCATTTATTAAAAGATAGGAGAATCTAAGACTGAAGGTCAATAAACCAGGTAGGTATTTTAACACGATTGAATACTTTTCAATTAAATCGTAGTTGGTCCAAGATCCTACTGTCGCCAGGCCTATGTCATGCTACATTGATGTAGGTCGTAGGTCAAAAGTTTATTTCAATAATAGATAGAGGAAAGTGTCGTTAAGAAGGTATGGTTTCTCAGATATGAAGTACCAAAGCTACCTTACGGACCTTTTACCGACTTATTTCTCTATCTATTCTCGAAATGTCAGCCATGTTGAAATGGCGTAGGTTTGGCGACTCTAAGATCGGTCTATATCTACATAATACAGTTTCTGTTTAGATTATAGAGGTTCAAATCAAAATTGAATAAAAAAAATTAGACATACTTCGGAGACAAAGATCGGTAACGGTATTTTTTATAATTTTCATTATAAATAAGAAATAAAGCGTCGGAAAAAAAAGAAAAATATATTTTGCAACGTGCACATCAAGCCCTTTTATATGATACCCTATTGGAACTAGTACCTTCAATATAAAAATCCGACCCCTTTAAAAATATAGACTAGGGGTCTATATTTTTTTATTATGATTTAATTACAAATGTATAGTTTTCTGACTTTTTCTTGTATTTGTGGTCTATAACGGTGTTACTTGCTAATTTTTATAGTTCTATTCGACCAGGAAGTTCCCTACAGACAGA
This sequence comes from Caradrina kadenii, assembly GCA_947462355.1. Lineage (NCBI taxonomy): Eukaryota > Metazoa > Arthropoda > Insecta > Lepidoptera > Noctuidae > Caradrina > Caradrina kadenii. The sequence goes on along the minus strand of OX381683.1, from coordinate 498,435 downwards.
CAAACAGACAGACAGACAGGCAGGCAGACATACAGACATACAGATAGACAGACAGACAGACAAACAGACAGATAGAGAGACAGACAGACACACAAACAGACAGACAGACAGACGGACGGACAACAAAGTGATCTTATAAGGGATCCGTTTTTTCGTTTTGAGATATGGAACCTTAAAAAAAAGTTAATGGCTTATCCTACACCCGGAACGATAAAGTACGATTTTTCACGAATTATTGCAAATTTTGTATTATTTTATAAATAAATACAAGTCAAGTCATTATTTGAATAAAAAATAAAATACAATAGTTAGGTCGCCACACATTTATCCCTTTCTCGAACATAAAAAAATCTAATTATCACTTGAAGGCATTCAATACTTCTATAACGCCACTATTTACACAAATTTAATCAGCTGCGAAAACAGAATTCGTTTTCCAACTTCTTAACAAGTCCACAAAATCCAAGTCTAAGTTATGATTCAACATTTTATCCTTCAAATAAAAGTCTAGAACATAATTTCTCGTATAAAAAGTATTATCCAAACGGTCTAAGCGATCATGAACTGGTGTTTTTGGGTCAGTGGCGCAAGGCCGGTACCGATGCAGTAGGCTCCGTACTTTTATTTGTCGAGGATACACCTAGAGCACGTGAATGCGTTTTATGGATAGCCGCTACGCGATTATGAACCAAGGAGTGGTTTCATTTAGATTTAATTTCTTTTGAGTAAAAATGCTATCCTACTTTTGACTACTATTTTAAATGCAAAAGTTTGTGAGGATGGATGTATGATGTTTGTTACTCTTTCACTCTTAAATGGCTGAAAAGAATTAGCTGAAATTAAGCACACGTATACCTTATTGATCTAGCTGTTAGCTATTTCACAGGTGTTTTATATCTCGTTGTGTTCCCGAAGGATAATTTCTGAAGTGTGAACAGACGAAGATGTTTTAACTAAACTTTAAACACCCTCACAATGCCCGTACTATTAGATGCGTTCATAATGATCAATGTTCTGCGGGCGTTATATTGCACACCAAAAATAAAGTTAGTACCATTTATCATACCAAAGTACTCCTGAAGGAATAAACTCACATATAACTCGAGAAGCCGCAAGGTATAATTTTGGGTCCAATCCACCATAAACACGAATACAAACTATTGCAGTGTGTCTGTCTCCTTAATTTGGACACTCAATATAAATTACCCTGCAATTGTCTAATAAATCTGTTTCAACAATTAACTGTGTGCTGTCTGGTTTCGACCCGATAACCTGAGGTCAAGGCTTGCAATACCTACTTATTGCACTTAAATGGCTCTAGAAACAACAGGTTCTATCTAGCCAAAGAATGCATCTCGAATTACTAGTGTCAATAGTAACTGTGATTTTACCAAGTGAGCTACTGAGATTGCCATTTTTTTCAATCCAATGAAAGAATTTAAATCATCAATCTGTCTCGACGATTAGATTTCTAGCTTTAAAATTGCAACTGTAAGTCCTTGAGTGTAGAAAATGAAAATATAAAATAAAAAATCTGTCAAATCGTTCCGCGGTTATCCAATAAACTCAGCTCGTCGATTGATATCCTGTGCCGGCGGAGTTGCCCCAGTGCCGGGGGTCAAGGTACAGCTTTATTATTGAATTTCCTGTATAGAGGAGCAGCGCTTTGCTCTTTGAACGTTATTATTTATTATTCAATAAGCCTGTCCTATCGATAAACCTTGTTTTCTAAATAATTATTTTGCTTTAAAATAAAGAAGACATTTTAAGGCATGTTTCATCACATGTAATTAGATGATAATACATAATCATGCAGTCTCATACCCTTACTTTAAGTAATAATTACATACACATAGTATTACTATCACGCAAATATACTCCAAAAGGTTATGCAAAGGTGCACCTACAGTTGGAGTTAGGTCCCATGTAACAGGGGGCGAGCCTATTGCCATTAACCGGGCAGAAGCTCTAACTACGAGTTGCTACTAAGAATTTGTAAGAAAAACTCAATAACACTTTGCTCGACCTGGGAATCGAACCCAAAAGCTGTTGCGTAGCAGTCGCGCTTAGGGCCATTAGGCTAAGGAGGCAGTAAATGTCAAATAAAAACGCAATAATAATATTGCTATCGTAAGACATAACGCTCGTCCGGCTCATTAAGTGTGGCAAAGAAACTAGTCTGAACAAGGTAAAATTTAGTCTTAAAATGGTAAAAAGCACTCTAAAACTATTAGAAACTAGTTTAAAAATAAACTAGCAGATTTTAAATAAGGCGCCGTAGTTAGTCCAATATATAAAATACCTACTGGACATAATGGGTGGTCGTTATTGATGTGACCGGTTCTACATTAAATAAGAATGGTAATAAAATATTTTACTGCCTTTTTTTTCTCAGGTTCTAAAAAGTCTAAAAATTAAAAAAAAGAATTAAAAGAAACACAACTTTGCATTAAAAAAAAAAACGTTGCCCCACGCTATGAATGTCCCCTGTATAGTGGGTGCGTTTACAAACATATAAACTTACTAACAAAAACTATATTGGTTACGTGTGGGAATCGAATCCCCGACACGCAACACAGCAGCTGATCGCTTAACTACTGCGCCAACTGTACCGTAGATTTCAATTACTAACCCAAAGAAAGTATGTTTCTTTCTCAATAAGTTTCAATATTATACAGTTCACAGTACTGTAATCTGGCAGTGCAATTGATAGTCCTGTGCGCAGCCGCCCACGCCCCAATAACTGAGGTCAAGGTCCTGTAGTATGTCGTGTGATATACACATGTACCATGTCGCGTTTCCTTTTTTCTTTGTTCAGTTAAAAAATGAGTCTAAAACTCAGTATATTTTTTTAGTATTTTATTTAACATCTACATATAGTAGAATTCTAATGTAGGCAGAATCGTGTTAATGAATAATTTATTAGAATTGCCAAAATAAGAGTTGTATCTTGATATTTTCGTTTTTTTTCCCATATTCTTAAAAATAAGTCATGATTAAACAATGTTAGCCGACAAGAATAATCTTACATTTTATAATATAGGTCATAGTTCAATTATTTTTTTTTACGAAATGTTGAGTTATTTGCAGGTGTCATGCATCGCTATTTCGTTTTGTCATAAAATAGGTATCCATGAGCATTACGCGTATTCAAGACTTATTAGTATATAGTCGTAAAGTAAAATATTGTTTTCAATACCTTCAGACAAAAAAATCCCATCCTTGCTTTTTAACAACAACTGAAAAATCAGGTAATTGTTTTCAGTACACACGGAATGCAACAGGGACTTGCATCTGGGTGGCGGCCTTGAACTGACGATTTTAGGTCAGGCCGGCCACGGCCACGCCCGGGACGCGTCGCTTTGCATTATGTGGGTATTTCTCTGTACATATTCCTACAGGGAACAGGGGTTATATAAAATTTATTTGAATCATTATGTAAAATTGGTGGTCCTTCGAGTCTTATAAAGTTATAGCCTTAATGTTTATAGGCTTGAAGGACCAAAGATTCAATTTAAAATATATAACGTGAATACTGAACTGTGGCAAATTTCACCGATTCTATTAAGATCAATGGACTAAAATAAATATCAAAAGCTTACTAGGTTTGCCGCTTCGGTAGCCTAATGATACTAAGCATTCGATTCCCAGGTCGAGCAAATAATGTTATTGAGTTTTTCTATGAAATTCTCAGTAGCAACTCGGATTCGTGCCCGGTTAATGGCAATAGGCTCGCCCCCATTACATGAGACCTAAACATACGCGCGAACGGTGGGTGTACATCAGTACACCTCTGCCTAACCCTTCGGGGAATACAGGCGTGATGGTATGTTATGTTATGTGTATCAAGTTAGCTGACAAACAATTTTAAATTGGGCTCGTTTAATTTTTTTCTACATTACCCATTACCCTGGTCATTTGTATTTACTTTATTGTCGTTCTATACTATACTGTTACAGTGGCCTGATGCTCTGTGAAAATTTCAAGTGATACCTACCTAATCAAAAGATACAGACGGATGAATAGAGAGCGGAGCCTAGGTATTAGGGTCCGATTGACACCATTTGGTTAGGGTACCCAAAGAAAACAATAGAAACAATACATAAAAAATCTAAATAAACATGACATTGAATAACCGAACCTCGAACTTGAGACACAGAGTTTCGGACGTGACATGCGAAAAATTTTATTTGGTTTACGGGCGTCAGGACGTGGCCCTAGCATCTGAGTGATATAACTGTGATTCAATATTATCTAATAGTGTTTGTGTAACATGAGTTATGAGGACTGACGTCACACTATTGATTAATTGTATTGTAACATAGATTCCTTGGCTTGCATTAAATTTTTGGACTGAAGGTTACTAAAAATTCACTTGATTCTGAAAAATTCTCCTCATTATTGCAAGCATTTTCTTATTGAGGATAATACCTGGGGACCTTCTGGTAATAGAAATATTGAACTTTAAATACCCCCTTGAGCCCTGTACTATTGGATGCACAATAAGCACAATGTTTTGCGTACATTGCACACTACCATAAACAGTGAGTGTTGAAGCCAAGAATAAATGGCGTTTAACAATGTAAATTTTTGCTCAGTGTTACTTAGTTTAATGGAAAGTATGCGGAGTTAACGGTGAAGTGATGTCTAAAAACAACCAAAACCAACTTGAGATTTGACACCGCTTCATAAATTATCAGTTAGATAGATAAAACCAGTTAAAAAGATTAACGTCTGAACTAAGCTTCACAATAATTAATAATAAGAAATCAAGGAGCAGCATTTCTTGCCGAAGTCTGTGTTCTTAGTACATATAACCTGAGTTTTTCTTCAAGCATTGGAAGAACAGGATCTAGGCAAGATTCACCATCTACGATCACATTATCGGGTGAAATAGTGGTAAGAAGCGAGGATAAATCTCTTATTAAAAATACATTTCATATCGTTTTAATTTTTTTCAGAATTACTCAAAACTTTTGTCAGGATTTTGTTCAGTTCCAGTCAAACATTGTATACGATTTTGTTATTCCTTTAGGCATCAATGTCCTGAGTAATAGGTATTACTTCACAGATAAAACGAACAGTTTTAATATCCTAAGCTGTCAGTTCCTCTGAGAATAAACGCAACTGATATAACCTTCAACCCATGTGCCCTTTATCCGTTAGAGCACTTGGTGAATGTCTGCAAGAAAAATGTTGAAATGATCAATTAAAAAACACAAGCACACTCACCAATGAAGATGTTTTTTTCTATTCTCAGATTTTTGTTTTTCATTATAATGGTTAATAAAAGCTACTTAAGCACTTAACGTGTTTGTTAAATTCAAATGTATGTTAATTAGGTAAAAAAAATCTTGTTGTTATAACATAAATATAATTTAGTCACGAGGAACAATAAACATTTATTATAAATCGGTTCTAGTTTTTACGCTTTACATTATGACATTTTTTTTGTATTTTCACAATTCATAGTTTTATTTTATATTGGTCTTAAAAAAACTGACTCATGAAAATAAGTGAAGAAATATCTCACGCCTCTGAATCGTTACCTTTTGCGAAGCTAGTTTCAAATGTAATTCAATTTTCAAATATTAGTTTTGCAAAAAAAAACATGTGTTTTAAATCTATCATTTCATGAAAACCATTTCTTACTAAAATAAAATTACTATGTAACAAACTAAACTTGAAGATAGTAAACATATTTTGAACAAGGTAGATAATTATGTGAATCAGTTTTAATCATTATGTTTAACTTTGTGCGTTACATCATGCTCTCCACTTGATAACTCATTAATTAATATAAAATAACTCCCAAAATTTTCATGTTTTAAAAAGGAGCGGAACCTTGAACTTTTACCTCTTCCCACACTAAAGACTTAAAATCCAGTCTCCACTTGAAGCCAAAGTTCTCCAACATACGCCTGAGGTTTGTGTGTGAAATCGGGTAGTAAATTCCGTATCGATTACGAGTGTCAACACCGGCGGGAGAGGGCGCAATTGCAACAACCTTGAACTATTTCGGCCTGCACTGAAACTAGGTTGGGCGTTGCAAGGGTGTGGGGCGCAGGAATTTTCTGGTGGAGTCTGATGTGAATAGATGTTATGTCTTGGTACGAAATAACATGAAGAGGTGTTTAGTACTCCTACGTTTCGTGAATTACATATAAGACAAATAATAATATCGAGGTGGGTGAGCCTAGTGTCACGGTCAGACTCTCCAAGCTACTACTGCTAAATTCAAGGTGCATAGACACATAAGAGGGACACAAATCGAAGCGTATAAGTAATTAACAACCAACTTTCATAAAATAACAGTCAGACACAATTATCGTATTTCACTAGTCTCCACTATACGATGAAACCCGAACGATGTCGGAAGACATTCCACCAGCAAACATACAGAAATAATAGGAACAAATAAATTTATGATACGTACGCAAGGACCAAAGGAAGAATGCTAAATAATCGTCAAAGACGTACTTGTTTTCCCCGTATATTGTTGTGTTTTTGTGTCGATACGACGAGGTTTTCTCTCTGTTTTAGTACCCATTCTGAGAATCTGTGTGCAAATGTATAAAATAACAATAATATCTTTGTTGGTGTTGACTTGTTTTTGTTCGTATTTGTTCGTGGGGATTTCCTTATTGTTTGTTAAGTATTTTTTTTGAATAGGTATAGAACAGTGCATTTCTGGTAACATAATTAGCGGTGGCAACAAACATAAATCGATAGTATTACGAGTTCAACGTTAGTTATGAGTATTTTTTTTTCTTATCTTCCTACACTATTTTAACGTTCATTAAGCTCAGATGAGTACAAAACTGACTGCCTCGGTAGCCTAGTGGTCCTAAGCGCGACTGCTACGCTAGAGGTCTTGGGTTCGATTCCCAGGTCGAGCAAAGTGTTATTGGGTATTTCTATGAAATTCTCAGGACAAGCTCGAAGTTAGGAGTTGTGCCCGGTTAATGGCAATAGGCTCGCCCCCTATTACATGGGACCTAAACATACCGGCGAACTGTGGGTGTATATTGTTACACCTCTGGCTAACCCTTCGGGGAATACAGGCGTGGTGGTATGTTATGTTGTGAGTACAAAAAAACCACTTCGATAATAATTGCAATTACATTACCGTCCATTGAAATAAAATATTGTATTGAACCCTTATAAAACCGTATTCAATTTATAAAAAAACAGAAAATTTCGGAAAGGTTTGTCAACAAAATACATTTTCTGACAAATCAAATCAAAGTCTAATTGAAACTCTGCTGTGGCTATCGGCCTCACCCGATACTTTATAGTATGGTATATGTGACAGACTGCTGCTGTTATGATGCATTAAATAGAGTTATTATTAAAATAAGACTAATAGTCTATTTGACTGGACAGTAGAGTTTAAGAAACCCAGTAAAAGCTGTGTTTTTCAAATTCTGGTACTTATTTGCTGAAAAATATCAAATTAAAAATTTTATATTGAAATAGCGCGCCAAAACACTACTTTGACAATATGGTGCTGCAACGGCGTCGGTGACGTTACTAGCCAGTGCTATGATCCGTGGCACATGTCAGCCACGTACATTTGTTGCAAACAAAAAACAAGGTTTACTGGCCAGTGACGTTTCTCATCTCATTTCTCTCACCCGAACGATCGAGCGTTTTATGTCACGTGACAAACGTCAAAAACAGCATTTTTATTTACGTATTTTTACAAAAATTTAGTATTATTTTCAACTTCCGATAATAAATAACCATTTTTAAACTCATAATACATACTGATTACAGTAATTGACACTTTATTATTCGCAATGTCAAACGGCGCCGGCGTATTATAAGCGTTATTCTTATTTTCTGAGAGCCAGTTGTAGCTTTAACGAAATTTATTGTGAAGATGGCACTGACCTTTTTGCACTAATGCGAGCACAGTAAGGAAGCTTTTGGCATAGCCAGTTTTGTTCAGGATTAATAGAAATTAATCAGTAGGTATTGAGGAATAACTTATACTATGAGTAAGTCATAATTATTTTGTATTTGTCTGTGGAGGCTTAAAAGTAGCAATTTAGTTGTATATTTTTGTTATTATAATGTTATTAGTCTGTAAGCTTTCCAAAACTAAATTACATAAATAAAAAAATAGATTAGATCTAGTTTCTGAGAAATACGTGGACAAATATACATACATACACATGTATACATACACTTATGAAAGGCACATCTGTTTAGAAGCCTACATTGCCCAGACAGGCACATAAGCTGTGAAAGCAGGAAATAATAATTTATTTCTTGTTATTTAAATTTTACGGAATTGCAAGACATGATGTATGGCTGAGCTTATTAATATATTAAATACCCTTATCCGACACTGCGTTATGATGAAATCAAAGATAACTTTCTATGCTGATATCGACTGACAAACCTTACCATGTATTCTTTAACATTTGAAGAAAGTAATCACATTAATAGCGACGTCCAAACTGCATAAATAATATTATAAAAAAAATAGAAGTTCTAATTGAAACCTCGCTCCCTGCTTACAACTTAATCAATGTTTTTAACCTCGCATTACCAACGGAGTGGTCTTTATTAAAATAGCTGCGCGCCGCCACTCTACTAGCGGTTTTGGGATGCCAACCATTTTGCAACGGACGTTCACTGCTAGTTTGTGCAGGTTCATGAAAAATTCTTATTTTATTATTAATTTATATTAAGGGATGAGCGGGGTTTAGTATGGGAAACACTAGTTAAGTAGTAGCAACTAGTCCTGTACCTATAAAATGCTGCTGCCCGTGAATTCGAAGATTTGTGTCTTTTAGTAAAAAAAATCAACTACTTACTACATATTTTACACAAATTAATCTATCTTACAATCACGATAAATATCCATTATTTTAAGCGCATAAATACAGCCTGCCATTAGCTGATATGATGAACTCTGATGCGGAACATTGCGCTTACAAAACTATTGGTAATATTACTTTGTTATTATCAGTAATCATATCTCATGACACCTTAGAGCTGATAAACAGGTTGCTCAACTCTGGTCGGACAAAATTTAATGACACGTAAATAAGAAGAATGACACTTTATCCGTATCTTTGTATTAAGGTATTATAACCGATAAAACGATAATAACAGAAAATATTTTTTCATTGATTTAGTTCCTAGGTATTATATTAATATTCATTGCTCCCCTCTGTCGCCATGTTGATAGTGCACAAACTGTGGCTAACTCTGTTACGTACAGGTTATCATGTACCAAAGCGGATGCATCAGAATATCAGTTTTGCTGGGTCAGCGCGTGCACTTGACCCAAATCGTGGGGCCGCACGATATTTAGCACATATTTTATTATTTTTCAGTCTACCGTATGTCTCTTTTGGTTTTCTGGTACTAAATTGCTAGTTTATCTCGTGTATGAGTTATAAAACGTGCAATAGTTGGTAATTAATAAAAGTTGACTAGGAACTGTTATAACTGTGGTAATGCAAAGTATAGCGTGATTGGTGTAAGATAAAATATTAAACAGCGTCGGCTGTGTAAGAGAACTTCATAGTTTACAAATTGACTAAGTTGATTTTTTCTGGTCCATTGTTATGAATATACCGATTAGACTCACTCATGGGTAAGTAGTCATAGTTCTTATTACTTTGTTAGTTATTTATTAACTATATTATGCATGCTGAGGTCTAATTCTCTTTGGTTGACCATTACTTGTATGTCATGATTTGTTTATATGTTAAGTTTAAGATCCTAAATAAAAAAATAAATAGTATATATTGTATTGTAATGGTATAAATATCGTTGAGCAGTTGCAGTTATCCGGTTCGGTGCACTGAGGATATTCAAGGTCAAAACTTCGAATCTGGGTAACCAGGTCATAGCCGTGGCTAAGGGCAGCATTCTATGTTGCAAAGTGTACAATTCCTGTTTATAATGTCCTGGTATATTTATAACAATGTTGACGATAAAAATGTCAGGTATATTATACACAGAAATAAATAAAAGTCAAGGTCATCTTGAGAACGGTTCGACAAACTTGCCTTTTCTTTTTGTTGTGTCCTTATGTGTTAGGATATTTTTTTAAATATCAAAAGTCCTAAATTTAGATGGCATTTTTATGTGAAAATGTCAATGGAAAAAATGTGAAGTTTAGTTTTGCACTCGTGCAAAGCCAGGGCATGGCACTAGTCACCCAGATGTGAAAGACAAAAAGAGGTAGTGGCGAATATTTTGACATGGTGCCTACGTCGGAAACCTTGTTTTTTTTCTGAAAATTAATAGTTTATTCAGCTAATACAAAGCACAAGGAAACTTGCTTAGATACTAAATGGTTTTCGTGATAATGGAGTGTGTAGAAGAGGTAGCCATAAATTACATTTATTTAGTTCAGAGCAGACACAAATAGGTGTTGACAACAAAAACCTCTATTTGTATAATAAGTTACAATTGTCTACTAAAACAGGTAAGTGCGTAATAAATCGTTCAAAATTAATTAACGTAATTTATTGCAATGTGTTCTTTTATTTTTAGGAGATCAATAAAATATTGTCATAAGTAGACACTAACTTACATAGTTGTGTATCAGTATTTAATTTATTATATAAGATATTCTAATTTATGATTGTTATTTGATTTTATATTGTTTGTCCAACGCGCAATAGTATCGCATTGGCTGGTTTTATAAGATACTAGATGACTTGGTGAACTTCGGAGACACGGCTGGCGTAGTGTCTGGGCGATTGGCGCTCCGTGTCGCGGGTTTGGTTCCCGCACGGGCAAATATTCATACGGCCTACAGATAGTTGTTCCGGATCTGACTGTTTGTGTATGTGAGTTGATGTTCGTAAACGCACCTACGATACAGGAGAAATTTCTAGTGGGTGCAAAGTTTTTAAAAATAATTGTTTTTTTTTCTAAATTTCCTGTTTTCCCTACCCAATCCAGAGCTGAGGCGAACAATATAAAAAAAAAACAGATATACGTATAGATTATTTGGAAAGACAAATGCCTACCTTTCTCTAAACTTGCTTGTTTTTTTAATAGAATTCTTCAAATTTAAGTCCTAACTAGCTTCCAAAACACGGGCGTCCTACTCGGTCTAATGTCGGCCAGTATTGGATAGTCGTTTAGCGGAGGTCATGTAATAAATCTTAGCCGCTACATGCACTCGAACGTGTGGTCCATCCCGGACTGACCTTGGACTCAAGCTTAGCTAATGGTTCCTCTTTTTTACAATTTGCAACGCTCACGCATTTAAGGATTATGGTGGATACGACTAGGGTACGAAGTAGAAAACAGGCTCGTTTGGAGTCTCATAAGAGGAGTTCCCTACCAATGTACAATTTTTAACACTATCTATATGCAAAATATCACAGTACTTGTACGATTTACTTATATTGTAGTCTGGAACTAAATATTTATGTTAAGTCATTTGAATTTCTAGGAAGAAAAAAGTATTTACGTCTCGAATTAAGAGCCTTTGTTGTTATCAAATGTATTACAGATTGTTGACATTTACTGTGAATGTCAGATTCACTGATTGAGTATACAACTTAATTAGCCAATCTGACATCATAACAAATCGGTAGCCATTTTCTTAAGCGCTCAAACTCAAACTCGATGTCAAAAGCACTTTTAAACGTCATTAATACATTGATAAGAAAAAGTAATTAAATCTAGTTGCCCGTTTGAAAAGGTAGTTTCATTTGTATAGATTTTGACTGTAATGAAGAAGAATGGGCTAAAGATACTTCATACTGTAAACGGGGTGAATAGGGATGTCAGAGTGAATAATATCAATCTTAAAATCGTAAAGTTTGTGCCCAAAAAGGACTCTAATGATTTTGCTGAATAATAAACATAATTTACAACTTAGCCTCTTCGTTAAAAAAATACCTATATTATTTTAATAAAATAATCATTTATTTAAATTTTTTTTAGCCCAATTTTTTTTTTTTTTTGGTGGGTTGGAAATCATCAAATAACTTCTCCCGCCCTGGGCGGGGCGGGAGGGAGTGTCAGACTATTACTGACTAAAACCCACCCATGTTCCTTCTTGTGCCCTTTGCGTCTTGTGCCCATTAAAGGGCCAATTCTAAACGTCATTTTGAAGAAAGAAAAAAAATCTAGTTCCCATTCTATAACATACTTTCGTATGCAGAAGAAAGTGCAAGAAGCTGTATACTTACTCTTTAAATCAATGTTTTACAATAGGTTAAAACGTCGACGTTACAATCCCTATTTAAGTTTCATCCCTGTTTACCCCGTCATCATAATTATGGTACTTCAAACCACTACAACTTCTACCAATATTAGTAGTGTATTATATTACTCACACGATTTGTAACAATACAAAAACTGTCTTGTGTTTCCACGATAACAGTAACTTGAATCATTTTTGTAATGTAATTACGAGTTTTGTAAACTTCTTAAGTGTCGGGTGCGATGAACTCGGAAACTTTGTGCCTTATCTTATTTGCCTACAGGTGTTTTGTTTGTGATTTGAACAGTTCTTTAGTTAACTAATAGAATCATTATTCGAAATTACTTTTGTTTGAGAGAGAGTGTTTGTCGCGAAATAAATTAAAAGGAACACATAGTGTCAAATTATGAATACATGGTTACACCTCTGCTTAACCCTTCGGGGAATACAGGCGTGATGGTATGTTATGTGTGTAATAAAAGTAATAACAATCACTAGACCGAATTCGGTCTCAGCGGCCAATCTCAATAGAGACTAGCCAACTACGCAGGAGATATTACAGTGCCCAAGTGTGCACAAACGTAGGTGCACTTCTACCCTCACTCTAATAGAGATGAAATTCCTAGTGCCGGAAAACGTGTACCCTTTAATCCTTTGTGAATTGCGAAACGTCTTATGGAGTTATTTTGATTGGTGTCGTTTAAATCTTTAAAAAGTTATGTACATACAGGCTACAAAGTTTGGCTAAAAATAATCTGTGAAATATAGAGAAACTTGTTTAACGCCTCATGTCAACTGGTTTAAAATTTATAGTGTTAATATTTAGTTATGTAAATAGATATTTTGTGTCTAATGCGTACTTTAAATTCTTATATGTAATTAATATGACACTTATATCTTATTGAAATACGTGACACGTCCATAACCCATAGTAATGACAGTGTGTTAGTGCCAAATAATTAAATAATCCACCTTGACGCAATAAGGATAATGTATTAATTCGCTAAACATCTCTCCACAAAAAACGCGTATGAAGCACAACATTTCTATGTTACAAACGCCAACAAGTGAGTAAATGTTTTCGAAACAGGGTTTAATAATTTTATTTTTATTTACGTAGTTAAAAATCCTATCTTCCGATGACATATTATTTATAATACGCCAAATAACATGGGGGTAAGTACATATGTACCTATAGTTAGCTGCTCTAATCACAAAAATGAACTACATTAAAAAATTTGCTGGTGCTTCTATTTAAATTATACCTACTAATGATAATAGCGTCGTAAACTTCGCAGATTGTTATCACAACTTTTTCAATACAAACTGTGTCATTATATTGTTATCTCGCAAAATTGAATACGTTCACTTAGTCTTTATAACAACGTGCTATGGAATATTTTACGATGCATTTCTTTTAGTTAACGTAGAAGATATGAGATAACATTATTGTCTAGAATTGGAACATCAGAGAAGGTGGCCTAATGGGGTCTTGTTAAGAATAATAAATAAGTGACGTCAACATAAGACGTGGGAGCTAGCTTCATGTTTTGCCAACTTTTTAAGTATGACGTTGATTACAACGTCACCGTTGTCTGTTGACACCTACATAAAATTAAGGTGATCATCTAATGTTTCCACAATGAAAACAACTTTTTATCGTACGTGTAAGTACACCTAACCCAACCGATAATTACAAACATGTTTGTTTGCTACCATATATCAAAGTTAAAGCATTTATTTCAATTAGACCATTTACAGGTACTTTTAAATTGTCAAGAATTTACACTGTATGCATGATACGCAATACCAGGGGCCTTGCAGATGCGTTGACAAAATAAAACAAAGTTAAAAATTAAAGGATTTTTATACTCCAGATTTAAATTGGCAATAGGCTCGCCCCTTATTACATGGGACCTAAATATACCGGCGAACTGTGGGTGTACATTGTTACACCTCTGCCTAACCCTTCGGGGAATATAGGCGTGATGGTATGTTATATTATGTGGGAATTTATAAAAAAAATACAAAAAAGACGAAATTACATAAACAACGGTTGAACAACGTGTTTATTTTGTATGCAGTGTTAAATATTGTGCGGAAGGATGACATAATGTGATTTATAAATACCATCCTCTCAGATATATGCAGGGGTATCTATGTAAGTTGTCCGCTTATAAATATATTTCATACATAATTGCTCAGAAATATAACAGGTACTTATTTCAATAATATTATGCATTTTTTATTTTTTTTACTGACTTTTAAAAACCCGGTGTCGTATATCAATAGTCTCATAAATTTACCCCTTATTAATAATTCAATAAGACTATTAATGTCACAGACTATAATAATAAATGAACCATAGATATTTTTAAGCAAATTCGAAGAAGATATCACGTGTCGTGTTTTTTTCCAAATAATGTTTAGTTTTGCTTTTTTTACAATAAAAATAATGATTTACTAAGTCTCGTGGTCGCAAGCGAGATTCATGAGCCTGGGTTCGATTCCTAGGTCGGGCAAAAAGTGTTATTAGGCTTCTTCAGCAGCATCCCGGAGTTTGGAAGTTTGTAGTGTGACACCCCCGTGTATCAGAAAACACGTATTTAAAGCCGTTGGTTACGGCTGTCATTCGTAGATTTTTGACAGTCGTTACGAAAAGTCAGAAGTCAGGACGTCTGACAAAAGTCTAACAACCAGTCTAACCAAGAGGACTGGTCAACTGGTAACTGGTCTGTGGAGGACAGATAGGCAGTTGCTCTATGTAGAACACTGGTATTCAGCTGTATCCGGTAAGACTGAAAGCCAACCCCAACATAGTTGGGAATAGACTAAGCAGATGATGAATACAATACGGCTTTAGAAAGCTTTAGGTTAAATAAAAAAAAA
Source organism: Caradrina kadenii (assembly GCA_947462355.1). Classification (NCBI taxonomy): domain Eukaryota; kingdom Metazoa; phylum Arthropoda; class Insecta; order Lepidoptera; family Noctuidae; genus Caradrina; species Caradrina kadenii. Next base: position 483,350 of record OX381683.1, on the reverse strand, counting down.
CAGAAATGCCAAGTTTCGTTTTGTTTGCATAAGTACATATTTTTGTTTATTTTTATTAAAATCACATAATATTATAACTAGCCCGTACTATCCTACTGCTGGGCAAAGGCCTTCCTCCATTTCTTCCATCTATCGCGATTTTGCGCCACGACTTGTCAATTCTCCAGCAAGCCGACCAAGTCAGCCCGCCATCTCATTCGTGGTCTGCCGCGTCCACGTGTCGCCATTTCAGGACATAAATATTGGGCTCTACGGACCCATAGATCGTCCGACATGCGGCAAACGTGTCCAACCCAGTCTCGTTTCAGCTTAACCAAAAAATCAAAATGTTAACCTTTTTTTGGCATTGAATGGCAAGCAAGCCATCAAGACTCATGATTAGTGGTTACCACTTCCTCTAGACGGTAATAATACCAGCCTATTATTGTTCCTCTAACACACAGGTCAGAATATTAAACGTAGAAACATTTGCATAATTTAATAATAAAATAGTTACCACCATTTAAGTATCCGTAGTATAATGTTTTTTTAATATCTATTATAATAAACACGTTTAATATTGTAAGTAAAATTGCAGAAATAATTTACGCTAATAGCTTTGATTGAACCACACCTTTACTTGTTTTAACACCCCGTATACTATCTGTTATTTATTGTAACGTTTTATCTTTTGTTGTCGGTAAATATTTGTACAATGTAAATATGATACATAATAAAGAAATCCCAAATGTAAGAAATGTTCCGTGCAATCCAAAAGTTCATAATAATAAAGTTGCTAATTTTAAAGCTAAACCAGTTTTCCTGCTAATGCGATAAAACACATGGATAAAATTCTTGACCAGAAATAATCCTCTGTATTTCGGCCAAGAGTACTCAGTTAATATCAAGACAGAGCCTACAATTTGTGAAGCACTAAACTTACAATCCCTGCATTATTTCACTAATCAATATTATGCGAGTGATGTTTGCACTACAGTATAAACCAGTGAACGCGGCTAATGTGACTAGAACTGCGATGGTGAGAGGGATTTTTCTGCGAAATTAAGTTTATGCTATCCGCTGTTATACAAAATAATATTATGACGTAAAGATTACTGCCAAAAAGAAAGTTGTTTTTACACCCCGTAAATTATATAGCTTATGAGTAGCAAAAGAAAAAAACAGGACTCCAAATACTTGAGAATAAACGAACAATCTCATTATTTGTTTCAACTCGTTAAATTTTAATCAAAACTCAGTTGAGGGCTCTGGAAGTTTTGACCGCAGTAGACCTTTTCGAATTTGTATGGATAGGGTACTGTAAAGGATCCTGTTTAAGCTTTTATGCCACAGAGTGAGCTGAAGGACGGAAGGTAAACATGAATCAATTGGCTCGATAGTAAATGATTTCTAAAAATAAACCTTTGTTTAAACGAGTGCGCGGAGAATGGAAGGTGGTGTCATTCTGTAATAGTCTCTCCCCTAAGTGATCTTGAGGATCGCTATCATTAGATAAGATGACAACCCACGCTATGCTCAAATTTCCTAAATTCATCAAGGGAGATTTTGAGATAAGGTAATCTGTAGTCCTCACCATGAGCATAACAAACAGGTTTAGAAGACAGCTAATTGACTTTCTTAATTGCAAGATATTATTTTATTTCACATTTACATAATATGTTTCCAGTGTTTATCAGAGAGTCGACGGTGCCTGGCATCCCTTATTGTCTAAGGAAGTCCTTGTCTGTAAAGACGAAAACAATACTTCTACTTAGCTATCTTTCTCCTACACTTTTGAACTTATTCATTCTTAGTTTTACATTCAGGCTTTTCTTTATCTCTTGATGGATGGATTTTTCAAAATAAAAAGTAAAAGTTGTCTCAAATTCTCCTGTCTATTTTACATGAAAAACTTGCAATCAACTCCCAATAGTGTGCAATTAAAAATAATATTTTACGTTTTCGCCTAACCCATTAAGAAACCCCTTGGATAGCATAAGATGTGCGCGCCTGTAAGTCATGCGATTCACTGTGGGGTACATCCGTCTAATAGAGGGGTCATTTAATGGCCTATTACAAATGTCGTAAAATATTTTGCTTCCCACACTAAAAGAAAATAGAGCGAAACGTTTCCATTGCTTTGGGAAAACACTTCAGGAGTAATATTCAAGTTGCTGGATATTAATGTGGGGGTAATAAACTATCGACTTTTGTAGTGTTGTTTCAAGTTTTTCTGATGTCACGGGTATTTTTATTGTGTCTCTGTGAGCTCTTGTAACATGAAAATAAATAATGTTAAATCTTTCAATCAACGATGTGATTTGCTAGTCAACAGGATACATAAAAGATTTTTGTTAGTTAATTGTTAATTATTACCTAGCTTATACGGGCTGCTTCCAACCGGTCCTTTTGGAAATCTATGGGGACGCCTATGTTCAGTGGTGGACATCCTGCGGCTGATATCATGATGATGATGAATACAGCAGCTTGAGGAAGGAGAGCAGTGCATAGTCAAGAAGAGAAGGACCGAGTCAGGAAAGGCCTAAACCTACAAGCGTACTCAGAGTCCGACAGTCATGCAGAAGCAAGTTAGTGCTTTCCTATCTAATTTAAAGATAGAAATACACCTTCTACAGATCTTGCCTGATCTAATCACGGCAACACATATCGAGAATAAGAAAACCCGCAAAAAGCAAGTCGTGCACTTAAAATGTACACAAGCGGTGATAGTAATAGAAAGTATGAGGTAAATCTAATTATGTAACCTGCCACATTTCAAGACCTTTACTTTGTTTCACAAAATACTTGAATTAACTTTTTTTAAATATAATAAATAATATTAAAAAATGTAACGATTTTTTGTGTCTTTTCATAAATCATTGAAATTTAAAATATTCGATTACATACTCGATTTCTATTTCGATTTCGATTTCTTATTATCCAGTCAGAGCAACCGAACTAACAGTAGGTATTTCACGCAATTTCATGACTTTTTCAAATACATCGTGTTTTTTACAGATTCTTTTGTATCTATTACTATCTTCCATGATGATCTTCCAGTTTAAATAACTCAGCTTTAGCCTTGCGAAGTAAATCCCTTTCCAACTAAAACATTCCTAGTTGTAGTGTTCCTAGTGTGTTGTATGTATTGTTCTTAAAGTTTCAACCTAGTGTTGGTATATAAGGTAGCATCGTTTTGCTCTATATAACAATGCCAGCGGAAACCAGTTTACGTTGGAAGTATACGTAAACCAGCGTACGAAAAATTAAACAACTCATTGCTCCAATAAATCTAGATCAAAAAAGCTAAAACATTTGATTTCAAAATAATATTCAATTATATTTTTGCTTTTCCGTCAACGCTACTACCTTCCGCCTCGCTGCTGTCTTACGTCGAGGGGCTTCTTGTAGTTTTCTTCATCGCTGTCGCTGTAGGGAAGTTGTCACCAGCATCGGATACCACAGCCTATCGTACAACAGAAGTGTGCGTCGCCACAGAGCGATACGCGAATATAAATAACAATATTCGAAGAGCTTTCGTAATTTTTGATGCTTTTTAATTTAATATTGTTTATCGTAATGTGTTTATTTATATCTGTCAATATTATATTTTGCCCAGAAGTCATGGTCATCGAAATGCGACAAATCACTGTCAACTGCCAACCATTTATTGTTTTACTTTATTAGCTATTTTCGGAATTGTTTATGTGGGTTTAATAATATAAATCCAGGAGACCTGCAAAAGTTTTATTTTCGTGGAAAAATATATAACATAATTATATTTAGTTGTTTTTCTTAAAACTATATGAAACATAAAAACATATCATTATCACAAATTATTATTTTAATATTAAATTTACGCTAGTAGCTTTGATGTAACAGCTTTATGTGTTTTAACACCCTTTATACTATCTGATATTTCTTGTAACGTTTTATCTTTTGTTTCCGGTAAATATTTGTACAAAATAAATATGATACATAATGACGATATTCCAAATGTAAGAAATGCTCCGTGCAATCCAAATGCTCTAAATATTGAAGGAGATAATTTCAAAACTACACCAATTGCTAATTTTCCTGTTAAAGAAATGAAACACACGGATAAATTTCTTGACCTTATCGGAATTAACTCTCCGTAAACTGACACAGACATTATTATAGGCCCACAACTGACAGCTATTGAAAACGCGACAAGTAATGAAATAGAAACATATTTGTTTTCCGTCATAACTTTTAACGTAATTAAATATGAGTATAACGATAAAATAAATAAAAATAGAACTCCAATACTTGAGGCAACTAACAACAGCGTGCGTCTCTTCAAGTATTTGGACAAAGCGCAACCTCCGTACATACTCAGAACTGTGAAACCATCTAACACCAACATGGCGACGTAAGCTGTAGATTCACTGTTTGTTATTTTCTTCAAAATATCTATCGCATACACAGCAAATACTAATTTTCCACAGAAACATCCCAAAAAACCGGTTGCTAAAGCTAACGCAGTTGGCTTATAAAATTCTTTTGATTTAATAGTTTTAAAGAAAACCACCACGCGTTCTCTCATTGATACTTTTGTATCTCCGCAGCTAGCAATGTATTCCTTTTGAGTATGTATCAGTGTTTCTAATTCTTTCTCTGAATCTTCACTAAAACCTTTCAAGGCGTAATGTGATGCTGCACAGTCCTCATACCTTCCTCTACTCGCCAACCAGTACGGAGACTCGGGCCATAGCATAACAGTTATTAAGGTATACAATGAACAAACTATCCCAAACAACGGAATCTTCTTCCAATGACAGAAGGTGCCTATCGCATTTGCAGCCCAAATGCCCCAGTAAAACGTAGCTACTCTAAGTGTTAGAAATATTCCTCTATACGCTGGTGAAATGTACTCAGTTAAGATCAAGACAGTTATTACAATTTGTGAAGCACTAAACAATCCCTGCATTATTTCGCTTATCATTATTTCAGAGACGTTTGTACTAAAATATAAAACGGTAAACGCGGCTAATGTGTCCAAAACTGAGATGATATAAGGTATCTTCCTACCGAAGAATCTCGTCATGATCGAGAGGATGATGACGAAAGGGAATCCGCTGAAGCTGTACACCGACGCTGAAACATACAATATTAATATTATGAATATGTTTGTAAGTCCTGAGTACTTACTGTAAGTTAATGTTGTTGGTTAAATTAATAAATAAAATTAGAAAGTTCTAACGAGGGAAGAACGTTGAATGACTATGTTTTCGAATAACCACACGGAATTGGCTGAAGGTGCTGAAGTCTTAAGTACCATTGCGATTAGGTACTCGTACGCTGAGCTAGCTGCAGTCATTCTGTTGTCGATTTTCTTGCCTAATAGGTCATCACAAACTAGTCCCAAACTAAGCAGGTTAGCAAACACAGTGTTAATACCATGTTTATTTAATAAATTAAAAGCCTTTTTACCGCCTTACGATAAGTTTCGATCAAATTGTTTGCCAGATGATTGCATACAAATTGTGATGCATTGGTGAATATAAGATGTAATATTCCCTAAATGTATATCAAAATCAACTCACTTAGCCATGAAGCCATGTCATCTGTGATAATTTCTGTATTATTTGCCTCGCGCCGGATCTGTGGGATGAACATGGTCGGTGCACCGACGCATAGTCCGTACAGGAACTCTGACGTCCATACTCCACTGCAGATCAGCAACTGAAAAAATCAATATTTGTTGATAATTATGCTTTTCAAATTTCCAGTTGAAGAACTGTACTGTAATATTTTTTCTGCATTGCCTGAACTTGATGGGGTAATGTACATCTGTACATGAAAACGTTATTTGCTTAGTTCAACTCTAACGTATTGATGTTTGCCCTTGAAATTAATTTATGGTGACTACAGAAACTGGTATGGTAGAATCGTGTTTAGTCGTCATCTCAGTAGTAATATTACAAAATTCATCGGTTGTTTTCCAGGTGAAAGACTCTCTCTCTCTTTCTGTTTTAGCAAGCTACGTAATTATTCATCATCCTCATTCCTCATCCGACTTCTATATTACTTATTCGTTATCTTATTCAGTCGCGTAACTCCAGACGTTATTTTGAACATTCTCATCTTAGCACGCAGCTAAGATGAAAATGTTAAGAGGGACGCCTTTCATTCATTTATTTGAACATAGTACTCCTTCTCATTATCTATACTGATATTATGAAGCTGAAAAGTTTGTTTGTTTAACCATCCCAATCTTCAGAACTACTGGGTCCGATTTATAAAATTCTTATAATAATAATACTAAAGTTTGGGACAGGTGAATAAAAATGACTATGAACTACGAATAACCGTGGGGAAAAATAGTTTAAATATAAAAATATTTTAACCTGTATTGACATTAACAGCTTTTCTTACTTCTTTATTTATAATCTATTTAATTTTGTGATCACGTCGACCTTAGCTATGAAATTGGCTCGTTATTTTAGATAAACTTTTAAATCTTTGATTATTGAGTTATCTTATATTTTTCCATACTTCAGATATAGTAAAACTATTATTCACATTTTCAATAAAAAATTGCTCTTTAGTTTATGATGCTTGATGGCTTGTTGTATAATCTCACTTTTACTAAATCACTTAAAACTTTATTTTCAAATTGGCATAATTAGTAGAATTTTCAGTGAAGGTTTGGAAATATATGAGCTATTAATTGACACCACTTCCATATTTTTACAACTAGGCACAAGATTGCATGAAAGCGTCCATTTCTTTACAAATGTGTTGTATAACATTTGAAACGCGTGAGCATTTTTATCATTACACATTCGGTTCCATTACGAGTTTGCCTTTGATTCTAGAGATAGTTACACTTATATTATAGTCTATTATAAGTTTTCAATTCCAGCTATTTATATTGACTTAAATGTTAATGCAAATGTAAATATTGTAAAATCAAATTAGAATTTGGTAGGTGTCACAGAGTTATCACAACGATTCTAATGACGCTAACTCGATGGCTATACGAGTGCCAACTTAGAGTTTCACCTTTCAACTCTTCATCATCAGACCAGCAGGATCTCGATAGATATAATATTTTTCTTTTTTAAGTTTGCCCTACACTAGGAATATCTCCTGTATCGTGGATGCGTCTACAAACATATAAACTCATATACACAAACAGGCATATTCTATTCTACTATCAGTCTATTTAACTTTCTGCTCATCATCATCAGACCCTGGATACTAACTGCTATAAATAGTATGCATCATAACCATTCCAATGAGCCCAAACTTGATAAGTATACCAAAACAAGTTGAAGAAAAATAACTTATTTGTTATTTTTTCCCCACATAGAACACAACATATTGCAATTTAATTATGTGCTAGCTGGCGAATATGAAAAAAAAAAGATTTTTTTCTCACACTACGGATGACAAATAAATTGGGATAGGTCTCATTTCTATCAAGTCTGGGTTTGAGTATGCACATAGACCCTTCTTTTAACCCTATTTTTACCTGTTTCAAAAACGGTTTCCATTCTAAGTATTTTTTTTGTTTGATTACACTTTCACTATTATTCGGTACTTCCGTATAGTTACACTTTTCCATTGTATTTTTAAGTTTTATTTTTTATTTAAGGTTATTATTTTTATTTTGTTTTTAATTTTTATTTTTTTTTATAATTTCTTCTTTTAGTTATACATCATCACTTTCATAATGGATTAAACTATTATGGACTACCTATGTAGTAATACAACTGTTATATGATTGCAAGTGCTGTCCACTACACACCACGTGTGAATGTGGTCTAATGTTACGAGTATGTAATACCCACTGTGAGGGTAGCATAACAGGTTTAGGCGGAAGATTATTCTTAATTTTGTCATCAATAATAGAGTCACATTAACATGTCTATTTTACACGCAATGGTACAGGCGTCGACGGTAATCTATTCATTAGCAATTTGCATACTGTTTGGGTTTTACCTGATCATTCAGAAGAATGTCTGGAAAACCATAACAACCAAGAAAATATAATACTAGAAAGAACTTTATACATCTGTAAACGTTTATCAAGATGTTTTAAGGTTTTAGTGCCTGATCAATGTACATACTTCAACTAAACTAATTAGGTTCCCAGGTCGTGCAAAGTGTTATTGGGTTTTTCTATAAAATTCTCAGTAGCAGCTTGGAGTTAGTATTTGTGACCGGTAAATGGCAATAGGCTCGCCCCCTATTACGTGGGACCTTAACATATCGGCAAAATGTGGGTGTAGGTAGATTGGTATACCTCTGCCTAACTCTTCGGAGAATACAGGCGTGATGGTATGTATGTATGTAAACCATTTACAAGCTCAAAGGATTCGGTCAGTTGTTTCAAAAAAATTCTGACTGCAAGGCAAAAGCCTTGTTTCAAAGTTTCACAGACTGTTTTAAACAGTCTGTGATACTTAAGTTATATAAGTTTTAAATAAATGATTAAGAGAATTATATATTCAAACCAATACTCTACAATAGTTCTACTATTAGATAATAGCGCTGGTTATTTCAAGTGGTTTTACCTAATAGTAGTGTCCACACCATCCGCTGTGACCTTTTTAGATTACATAAATAACAACACTTAACATTCGTTTTGATATATGGTGTGGACACCTTATATGAAAATACCTATAATAGATGAACATACGAAAGCTTATGTTGTGTGCAACTCCTTGTGCTGATACTTTACAGGTAATGAAAGTAATCACATCTTGTAGGATCGTAATGTAGAGTATTACACACGTGTGCTTAATAAACTACTAATTATTTCATTTATTAGGTTTTTATGCCTAAATAATTTGAATTTATTATGTTAATTAATACAATATGATAAATAAACATCAACATACCATCACGCCTGTATACCCCGATGGTTAGGCAGAGATGCACCAATGTATACCCACAGTTCGCCGGTATGTTTTTAGGTCCCAGTAATATGGAGCGAGCCTATTGCCAATTACCGGGCACAAATCTAAACTCCGAGCTGCTACTGAGAATTGCATAGAATAACCCAATAACACTTTTTGCTCGATCTTTGAATCGAACCCAAGACCTCTAGCGTAGCAGTCGCGCTTAGGACCACTAGACTACCGAGGCAGTTAAATAAACATCATATTCATTAAATTATTTATTTTTATCTGTTGTTTGGAATTTGTGTTGTGTGTGTGTGTGTTTTTTTTTAATGGGGCTGTTTGGCGGTTTTGTTTTAATAAATGCTCCATTATGATGACAAACTTACCTTACTTGTAGATTGAAGGTCTACCTAAATAGCCATTACACAAAAAATAAAAAAAATGTCTTAAACATGCCTTAGCACAGTTTTTCGGAAATTAGCAATTAACATTTCCCAAAACCTTTATAATTATGATGTACTCTCGAAAAATAGAAATGGAATCTGGAGATAGAATGGTTTTTTTCCTTTTAAGCTTACGAAATCCTCGGTGTGCAACATTGATTCGAACTTTACCGGTTTTTTAATGACTTAAAATTGTATATTTATGTCTAAAACCAACAGGACTTTAATATATAAACTCAAATCACGTTTCCTTGTTGTTAAAAATCAAAAATGAGAAGATCAATAAAGATATCAGGTTATGAAATTATGTAAACCCGTTGAAATATCGATCGAACCTCCGAGATGTCGGTAACTTTTGATGATATTTCAGTCAGATTTGACAAGGCGTATCCAAGAGTTGATGTCGCATCAATTCGATCGTAAAATGATTGGTGATGATAGATGAATTAACAACAATCCGGGTTAATTTATAGTGTTTATAGTGAGTATACAATATTTATAGTAATTATACAGAATAAGTTGTACAAGTTTTTGTATATGAAGATGGAGTGTCGCTATAGAGATATCCCGAATAACAGTGAACAGTTTACAAAACTGCATAGACAGACAGCATGGACACCTTTCTGGAAACAGGTAAGAAGTTTATAATATTAGTAGTCAATGTATACCATGATGTAAATATGTATTTATGTATTATAAAAATTATCTATCACTGCTTTCAATTGAACAACATATAAATCGCATTGGAAAATTAGTGCATTATTGTCTGTATTCAGTGTTTCATAATTTCATTATTAGTTTCTGAAAGACCATAATATTGTTATACCAGCATGCTTTCTAACCAACAAACATGAGTCACATGTCATGCATGAGTTTCTGATAACTATGTGACTTGTTTATGTACCTTTAGGGGAGGGCCAAGTCCGGTAGTCACATCTTTGATGATGATGTGACTTGTTTACATACAATAACACTTTAATTTATTATAATAATTAATGTTAATTTTATTGATTATACAGATTATTGGATCAGTCACGAGTTTGAATTTATAGAATTGTAGGATTTATTGGAATTATCTTTAATTCCAGTTGCTGATCTGCAGTGGAGTATGGACGTTTGTATTCCTGTACGGGCTATGCGTCGGCGCACCGACCATGTTCATCCCACAGATCCGGCGCGAGGCGAATAATACAGAAATGATCACAGATGACATGGCTTCATGGCTAAGTAAGTTGTGGATGTTTATTTATATCCAAAAATAGTAGCATCCCACATTTAAAATTAATTTTGCAATTAGATACTATAACAATATATGAAATTTTGACGTTGTTGGTCCGGTAGACCTAACCCCATAGTGCGAAATAAACCACGTGATTATCGCCTACGAACCGTTCAACGTTTACATTGCAATTTTATTACAAGCTTATTTACATAAAAATTGTCTTTTTCAGCGTCCGCGTACAGCTTCAGCGGGTTCCCTTTCGTTATCATCCTCACGATCTTCACAAGATTCTACGGCAGGGAAGTACCTTTCACCATTGCAGTTTCGAATACATTAGCCGCGATCACTGTTTAGTATTGTAGTACAAATGTCACTCACATATTGATCAGTGAAATAATGCAGGGATTGTTTTGCGCTTCCAATACTACCATTATGTCACCACAATATAGAGGAGTATTCCTAACAGTTAAAACAGCTACGTTTTACTGGGGTGTTTGGGCTGCAAATGCGATAGGTACCTTCTGTCATTGGAAGAAGATTCCATTATTTGGTATGGCGTGCTCACTATATGCTATACTGACTATTTTCATTTGGCCCGAGTCTCCGTACTGGTTGGCTAGTAGACCTTTACTAGCCAACCAGTACGGAGACTCGGGCTACTAGCGATGCTGCACAGTCTGCAAATCTACCTAGGTTTGCAGACTGTGCAGCATCGCATCGCTCGCTAAAAGGTTACGATGAAGATACAGAGAAAGAATTAGAAACATTGACAAACTCTCAGAAGGAATACATTGCTAGCTGCGGAGATACTAATCTGTCTACAAGAGAACGCGTGTTTGATTACTTTGCAACTATCAAATATAAGGAATTTTATAAACCGACCACAATTGCTCTTGTAACTGGTTTCTTAGGCCCGTGCTCAGGAAAACTAGTGTTTGCCGTGTACGCTATAGACGTGTAAAAGAAAATAACAAATAGTGAATCAACGGCGTATGTCGCAATGTTGATAATTGATGGCTTTACAGTTCTAAGTATGTACGGAGGTTGCGCTTTATCGAAGCACTTGAAGAGACGCACGCTGTTGCTAGGCGCGTCGTGTGTAGCATGTGCGTTTTTGTTCACTTTATCTTTATATTTATATTTAATTAGTTTAAGTGTCATTATGGAAAACAAATACGTTACTGTATCATTATTTGTTGCTTTCTCAATAGCTGTAAGTTGCGGACCATTGTCAATGTCTATTTCAGTTTATGGAGAATTGATTTCGATTAGGTCTAGAAACTTATCAGTATGTATTATAGCATTAGTTGGAAAGATTGCAACAGCTTTGTTCTTAAAAATAGCTCCTTTAGTGTTTAAAACTTTTGGAATACATGGAGCATGTCTTACTTTTGGCATTATTACAGCAATCACTATAATTATTGTTTTGTACAAATATCTACCGGAAACGAAGGACAAAACTTTGCAAGAAATAGCAGATGGCATGAAGGGTGTGAAACCAAATAACGCTGAGGCGGCGTCAGAGTTACTAGTTCATAAAAATATAATATAATAATAATATAACAAAAAAGAAGGATGAAACTGTTTTTCTTAGTGTGTACTTTGTAAATATCTTGCGACATTGTATTGTTTGTTTTATTAAGTTATTGTACTGATTTTCGTGACGTGTCAATGCTGTCCAGTCCATTGGACATTAGTCGCCTTGGCAGTGATACGGATGAACTTATTATAATTTTATATCTTTTAATGCTCTTTGGGTTTCCATCCTCAATTTTGATTACCGTAGGTATACCTGATGAGCGCCAAGCCTGCGTTTTTCTAAACGCATAATGTACCTACGCGGTATCATACAACTTTCTGAGGTTGTTATTAATAAACAGGTTAACAGACTATTAATTAGACAAGCCAAAATAACATGTTTAGTGAGTCTTTCGACGACACTAACAAAATAAAAGTAATAATCGATTTACATTTTTCTAGGATATAAAATGGCCCACAGGCTGCTTTTTATACTGGAAAATTGCACGGTTGTATAAAATAAAAATCTTATTGAAATAAATGATTTGGTGATGAGGAGCTAGAGTGGTTTTATCGCTGAAAAAATATGAACCTGGCAGCAACAGACATGAATATAAATAATTATTGTTATCAAAGTAATCATGAGACACTTTGATAACTTTTGTTCAAAGAAAAAACCAACGGCACTATAATTTTAACACATAAGACTACGAGCCAAGAGTAAGTAGAACACTAATAACTAACCTAGGTCAACCTATTCAGTGTTAAGACAGCTATGACCAGGTCGGTCTCAGGTCGACCTGCTGTGTCCCGAAAGGAAATGGTGCGGTGATACCGGCACGTGCTACATCGCTATCTGTTACCGGACACGCCGCCATCTTGGATTGGTGTCGCTTGCACCCGCATAGCTGGACGGTTTTGTTTTCGGAATTAGTTAGAAGGGAAATGGCTATCTTTTGTAAATAACTGGCACATTTTAGCTTTACCTTTATCAGCGAGCTGGAGTTGCAGATACTTCATAGTTCCAAGAAAACAACATTTCCCTCAACGGTGAATATAAGTATGTAGCCTAGGCGGAAAGTGTATTTAAGTGTGGTGCAGCGGTGTCGGGAAACTTAGAAAACAAAAATGCGTTTACAAACTTTTATTTGATACCTATGTTTCACAAATAAATGTCTGATTCTGATTTTGAAACTTACATCCACAAACAACCAGACAAATAATTGTTCCGTGCGGGAATCGAACCCAAGATACCAACCAGTCATTTAGCAACCGTGCCGTTACTACGTTGTCTACCTATTTAATAAGTATTTCATGGCACTATTTCTGTAGATAACACAATAGGACGGAAACACGAGAAAGACTTTACTCCCCCTTTATCAGCATTACGAAACGATCGTGAAACTTGTTGTTCTTTTCGGAATCACGTAAGTACATACATAAGTACCTATGAAGTACCATAGTGGGGATAAATAAACGAGAGATTAACATCAAAGGCAACATTTTCTATCTTAGAATCCCTTATCCAGTAGAGCATTTTTAAGACTTCATAAACCATCTCACGACGAAGAAGTATTAGAAAAAGTTAATTGTCTCGATACTTATGACCCTTTCCTTGTCTGTTTCCGATTGGATTCACAGTCAGAATTACCCCTGAGCCATCCATCATTGCTTTTTGGGACGACGTCACGGAGTCAACGTCCTCTGTGGTCTTCATTCGCGTATCAGTTTATACAGGGAGGGATTTGGATTTTTATCATGCAGTGTTGGATGTAATAGGAGAACAATCGCTATAATTGTAATTATTTATTTTTCTTGATTTGATGTTGTTGTGATACTTTTAAACGGTTAGTTTGAATGTTTGTGACGTCTAGGTGTAGACACAGATTTGCTTAACCTACGATTTGTTTTTTGATTTTTTGGTTTTTCGTTGACATTTTTCGAAGATAACAATACAGGAGGAATTCCTAGTGCTGGTCAAAGTTTGCTTTGAAAAAAGAAAACTTTGGAGAAATATTATTATAAAAGTTATCAAATAACATTCTATCGGACAATAAGAATGAAAGAACACAATGCTCCTAATTTGCGCACACTCCTGTGCATTATAATATTCCAGCATGATTGACTAGTCTCCGTTGAGATTGATCGCTGTAATTGAAATTCAGTGTGAAGGACTCTATTGCCTGAGTTCAGGCAAACTTCCGAATCTTAGACCTAAATCCGTCCCACGATAGGCCAACGGCGATTTTAATAAACTTATCTCAGCCGTTAACCTTTGCTACAAGTTTAAACAAGGCCCAGCATTCCGCCATCTTTGTTTCTATAAGTACTCTTGTTAATTACCCGAGTTCAGGCCGTTTGCATTTTAAATTAATCATAATGGATTCGCAAAAACCTGTTAATTTTGAATCAAAGTTTATTGTTTCCGGAGCTATGAGTTATGGCTTTAGTTTCACTAAAACGACTGTAATCAAAGTTTGAACATCGATGCTGCAAAGAGCAAAAAAGAGTGTTTCTACAATTTTGAAATAAAACTTAAATTATTAAATTCACTGCTTCAAATTCGCTGATTATAATATATACAAAGCCCTTTACTAGTAGCTACATGAAAAATTAAATAAAGAACGAATGGATAAGCAGCTGCTGCGTAACACAATCTAGCACTTGGAACAGATTTTTTATCTCTGATTATCACTAGTAAAAGTTATATCAACAAATGATTATCGACAACAATCATTGTAAGTTTCAACAAGTCCACGCACGGACTCGAACAAAAATTTCCTAAAATAAGAATCTGTGAAACACATTGAACTGTCACGAGTTTATCACCCTTGTCGAAAACAAATCCTTATTCCCGGCCTTCAAGTGGGAGTGTCGACCTTAGGATAATAATCTCGTATTGATATGCACGCCGATGTTTGACTGAAAGTTACACTTTTCAGTTTACGCGTCTCGTTAGGCTTGTGTTACATTGACGTGGCTCTGGTGAGGGTATGAGCTCTGACCTTTGTTAAAGTATGCATGAGAGATTTGTGGTAGGTATTACTTTGTTGTTATTCTTATTATACCATTGTTATGATCCATTTAAGATCTGTAGTGATTGTAATTTTAAAACAGCACACAACCAGATGTCTCAGTGTTAAGTCCTTAATGACAACTGCCTTGCTATATATTAATAATTCAAGATAATTATTATTTTTTTTTTTACCCCCCCACACTAGGACTTTCTCCTGAGTCGTGGGTGCGTTTACAAACATATAAACTCACATACACAAACAGCCAGACCCGAAACAACTATTTGTAGGCCATACAAATATTTGTTCCGTGCGGGAATCGAACCCGCGACACGCAGTGCAGCAGCCAATCGCTCAGCCGCTGCGCCAACCGTGCCGTCATTATTGACTTGTTTTAACTACCTGTATATACAATTTGTTATATGTATACCACTTGATTAAAGGTAAATAGCTACATAGAGAGGTTTAGGGAAAATTACACGCGCGCGCTCTTTCGCAGATACGCGTGCAGATAAAAATCCGCATGACAGGAAAAAGGCCCATCGAAAAGCTTGCAGATTAATTACATATTCAAAACAAGTTTGGCAGCCTAGGACAGGTACGCCACCTGTCGGGAGGACCGTGCGTAAATCAAGCACCAGACGTTTTACATCATGTGTCTGGCACTTTATGTCAGGGAGGGTAATAAGGAAAATAAAGGGATGTAGCCTCTTTAAACAGGTCGTTGGTAATACGACAACATGTATTACATTTTAATATTTTTTTAGTTCAGAAAGAAAATTGCTTCGTTTAATCATCTGACAAGCGACAGATTTCTGTCAAGAAGTGCTCTGCTCTGTCAACAATTTTAAGGAAGGTGTTCAGTTATTAGATCGATAGTTAAAGTAGGTTACGTGTACTCTTATAATAAAGGATTTACTTCACTCAACATAACAATAGTAACGTTACAACGCTATCATTACTTCTATATTATCTTATAATAAGCTCCGTTATTTCTCGATAAATATAAAGCAATGTAGACTATCTACCTAAAAATATCGACAAAATGCAGTCATTTCAACAATACAGCAAAGTAAACACCCGTTATTTCGATGTTTTTTTCCAAATGCTAATAAAATAAATGGAGCATAAATTAATAAATTAATTATGCATTAACTTTTATTTTGTAGTGTCGCTTTACATTCCTAGGATGACTAAGATCGTCAAATTGCCAAAATGAATAAATTAGCACTCCTCCAAGATATTGTCGTTTTCCTTCAACGATGTCAGTGATGTTCAAGACAAACTTAGAAAGTACATATGAAATAGAAATGTCATATTGGTACTTCTCCGTGCCCGGTTGCGAACCAACAGCCTCGTGCATGAGAAGCGGACTTCTTAACCACTGGCCCCATACGACATTTGTATGTCTCCATTATCTATGTTTAATCACATATGAGGATCCAAGACAACAAGCCATACCAGTCAGTCGAACAGACAGTTATCTGCAAATACAAATATATTTAAATATCACGTCTAATAATAAGATGATTAGCACATAGACCGGTTCACCTCTACAATTCAATTATCTATTCAATTGATCCCCATTTTATCATAACTTCTGTTGTAGGTACTAGATCTCCAACAAGTAACCTTTTAAGGAAATATATTTTTGGAATTATAAAGTTAATTTTGTTGGTAACTGTATTTAATAGTATTCATGGAATCAGCAATTTAAAACTTAAACGATTTGAGGCTGAATCGGTGCTTTATGAATAGGTCCGACATATAAAGGGAGGTTCAATGACCTCTTTAAGCCGGATGATTGATGTTTCTGATTTATATGACACCTGCTTCATAGGAGTACGGCACCCTCATTTCATGGGACAACGTAATAATCCCTTTAATTTTAATAATCCAACACATTATGCACATTTATTTATAGCATAATATGTACTTATTGTTTTATATAAATGTTTTTACAACTAGCTTATCGGGGTTTTAGTTATTGCGCAGATTCTAAAATAAAAGTAGGCCTTGTAACTTCGCCTACCTGTTATTAAAAGGCTTGTCAAAATCGGTCTAGCCGTTTCGAAGATAAGCTGCAACAAAAGACAGATAGACAAATTAAAAAAAAAATGTTTTTTGTGTAAGTAATACCTACCTACCTTGGAATCGTTCATATTACGAATTCAGTGAAAAGTGAAACAAACACTTTAATTATATTTATTTGTATAAAAAACTGAATCAAAAGATCAAGTTGAAAATTATCCTAGAAACAAACGCAGAGGTCAATGCCCTGTCAGTGAGGGTCCAAAACTCCTACATTTTGCGGCTGACTGGCTTCCTCGACACACAAAATAATATAGTCCCTTTAATGGAAGAGAAGTGCCGATAATAATATATTTTTTACATTACCGAGTGTCACGTGGATCGATCGTTTCTAATGGCGAAATGGTGGAATTAGTATAAAAGGTCATGTCGTAATGGCCCAGTGGCAAAAGGCTGCCTGTAAAGTAAGAAAAACTTGTTCGATTTTTAAATTTGGTAGTTATATCCGTTTCGTACATAATATTTATTTGGCTTAAAGGGTTTATTCACATCAATGGATAGTATGATGCTTGCCGTGAAAAACTAGGTACCTATAGGATAATCGTATTTCCAATTCATAAATCGGCTTATTTGGGACGCTTTTACGTAAACGTGCTCATGCTAGGCTTACAGTAGGTACCTACTTAATTAAAGTCCTCCTACTATTTTTATTTTGCCATTACTTACTACACCCACGTGAAAAATGCCGTAATATTAACCTAACACTTATGCGTAGGCGTGTCAATATCAGAGATAGCACAAGAAACACACATGATTTTTGATCAAACACTTATTTGTAAATATCTATTGTATCAGTCAATAAAATGATTGAAGTATCTTAACAACGAGTATATAGGAGGTGTTCCAGATTATTTACTATTTATTTATTTAACATAATAATGTAAATATTATTCAAGAATTACATATCAACCATGACAATGTATTTGCCCATCCACACTGGGGCGGGGCCACAATGGCCGTGCCTTTAACTTAGACCTGTACCTGTAATAACATTTAGACAATAAAACTGACTTGAAAAATAGGGAGTGCTAAACGCTGACCCATGCTGAATAAGTAAATGTGCTTGCCTTGGCACTTAGCCAACTTTGTTGTTGTTTCTTATCTTTTCTAACAATAAGAGTGATTTTAGCAAATCCATAATATTGTTTATTAAAAGTGAACGACGATTTTAAGATACAGAATACAACAAGATGATGAACAAAAATTATAATTTAAACAAGAGCGACGGTCTTGGCTCTCGGCTAACCAAACATAAGTCGTTGCTCGGATGCAAGCCCTCGGTAAATTGAAACACTTTTTTTGCCATAATCCCTGCCAAATTTCATTTTATTGCCGACAGTATCTGCCAGTACAAGAGGTGGTGTAAGACACAAGACTTCATCAGACACTTCAAATTAATATTCGTGTCCAAATTCTTGTACTGTTGTACTAACTTACACAAATACGAAATAAGGGCTATCAAAAGCGTATCTTCAGGATGCCATTTATTGATTTGTGTAACCCTCCGTCGCTCATGCCTTGCGTCCACGAATCGAACTGAAACCCTGGCTCAAACTACATCCTATTGAAGACTGTCCGACGACAGCGCAGTATTTACTCAATGTACACAGCTATTATTAAATTTCTCATAATTCAAATTTTTATTTATTTTATTTTGTCAAGTCTTTCAAATACTATTTCTACATTAGAAATATTTTAACTTCTAAAAAACATTAAATATTCAATGTCATTCTTTCATTACTGGCCATTTTTGAATTTAAATTAAAATTAAATCTATTTTTTAGTAGCGAGATAGAAGAAAAAGTATTTTAGACTGTTAGGAAGATCGTAAAAAAATATTATGTAACATTATAAAAAACATCAAACACTTGCACTGGATCATGTTTTTAAGGTACCGTTATCTTTTTAATGTTATTCTGCACAACACATTACATACATTACATTACATTTACATTGTCATAAACATAATCATTTAATTTGCTTCTGTAAAAACCTACATTTTCAATGATAAATAATTCTTACCACGTACACAATATGATACCTACTTACGGGCCCACAAGATCCTGAATTATTAATAATTACAAAAGATGGCCAGGTTATAATTCCTCACTAAATCTCTTTTCCCCTCAAAAAATGTAACAAAGGAACATAATTGGGTGCTTATATAGGATTACACGGTGTTTGCCTTTCGCGAGAGATGACACGCTTCGCTACAATTATACACAAAATGAACGTTATTCCCGAAAAAGATTCGTCACTGTCGTCAAAATCGTACGACGTTTGTCGGGGTCATCAACCCTCGGATGATTTAAAATTTCCTATACGTTTGTGTTCTTAGTTAGTAGCAATTCGTTGATTTTGAAAAGGTCTGGTTACGTTTCGCAAAATTATTAATTTTATGATGTTACTTTGCATTTAGTATTAGTAACCGTTTTGTTTGATAAGTAATAAAAGACAGAGATCTTTTGGGACTGGATAATCTCATGTTTTGCTGAAACATATTATTATTATAACTATCTAATTATCATTAGATAGGTACTCCAGGCTCCATTATAATGTAACAAAATATTTTTCAATCATTTTAAACTGCCTCGGTAGCCTAGTGGTGCTAGGTGCGACTGCTACGCTAGAGGTCTTGGGTTCGATTCCCAGGTCGAGCAAAAAGTGTTATTGGGTTTTTCTATGAAATTCTCAGTAGCAGCTCGGAGTTAGGATTTGTGCCCGGTTAATGGCAATAGGCTCGCCCCCTATTACATGGGACCTAAAACATACCGGCGAACTGTGGGTGTACATTGGTACACCTCTGCCTAACCCTCCGGGGAAAACAGGCGTGATGGTATGTTATGTTATGTTTAAACTAAGATCTTTAGAATAAAACAGATGGGGTGTGTAGATAAGAAACTAAATTACGAGTAGGTATGGTTCCTAATAAAATATAGGTAATCATAGGCAACTTGACTCACTCACTCACTTTCCATATTCGGATGCGTACACGTAATACTGGTGAAACCAAGAAGTTTTAGCCAGTATACTTATGGGTTAGATGATTTCGGTTAAAAGTTATGAAGTTGACTTGGTTCAGACCATAACCGTACGCTAAGTCAATAGAACTCTTGATAATACTGCTCAAAGACTACAGCATAGTAGCTATAAAGCTAAGAACTACATTTTTTCAACGTTTTAAAAAAATATTTTTTTCAAGTCTAGCCTAGTTTCCAAGTCGAAAATAGTTGACATTTTAAACCTTTTAAAATGTTTGACAAGTAAAATTGCCTCCATCAACTTTCAAAGGACCAATTAGACATACCAAGAACTTATAATTGGATTTGTTTTGGACTTTAGGTCATTTACTTTAGTCTAAATTAGGCTCATTCATAAAATGTGTCTGGATGGAAGTTACTACAAAAAACCTAAACACACAGAAATCGAGTTGTAACATGCGTAAGATAAAAGTTTACTTACAAATGATTTTCCTCAAAAGCAGTCATTTCACTAATTGTCAAAGTGTTAAAGATACAACGACGTAATATTTTGCTATAAATGTCGTGTGTTGACTGGGATTGTGGTTGTTGGTGACAAATGCTGATCTTATGAACGTTAACACCAAATAATTTTAGTGTCTACGGCCTGAAAATCTTTCATTTTATTTTCTAATAAAGAAAACGTAGTCCCACACTAGGGTTTTTTTAACATTGATTGTCGCTAAGGTGAGATGCAATTAATTAGTAGAACAGGCCTGCGTTTGTGGAGTGGAAGCATAAGTTCTATTATTTATAAATACTTGAAAATGGGACAGATTTTCTTTTATTTATTTAGGATCTCTAAGAAAAAGATATACACAAGTCATGACATACAAATACTGGTCAACAAAAGGTATTACGAAGTTGTATTGTTTCACTTATAGGAGCTAACAAAGTTATAATAAACTAATTCAAGAATTCATTATCATTTTCTAACGTTTTTTTTTTTTCTTTTTAGACCATTCATGGAAGAAATAAACAGCGATTTAAAAATGGTTGTCGTGTGTGTGTCACTTACTTGCGAATTGGCGTTTGATTCCGTGAAAAATCGGCTTCCAGCCAATGAAAACTTTATGCGGCGCAATTTTCTTTCATTGTTCGAAGTTATTGCAGTCGGAACTTTATTATTTAACTGATTAGGTTAAACCTTATACGTAGGTGGTTAGATAGTAACTGAAATATATTGATTGATGTACCAGGCGATATACAAAGGGATTCAATAAAAGTTAGGTAATTACCATTATGTGATACTTTACTATGGAAAAAAATGGTTTTCTCAGTGCAAACAATGCTTCACGGCGTTTTTTACACTGTTGACAACACTCTGTACGAAATAACCTACATAAAAAGTCATCAAAATGACGATTGATACAGAAAATAACTTATAATATTCCCTTTTCAAATAATTTCGCAATCTAATCTGTAATAAATATCTGAAACTGATTATTTTACATTGCTATCGTAAAATATACTTGAAAACACATTTATCGTCAAAAAAGTCATAATCGTAAAAGAAGGAATGTGGGAAGCATTGACGTAGAAACACACCGCCTAAAATATAACTTCGTAATAATATAGTTACAGGCCTCATACATTTTCAATATATTTTTGCAGGTACCAAAAGTATTGGAGATGATAACGCCTTTTATAATTGTTACTTTTCAGTCGTAAAATAAAATTAAATAATATACCATCACGCCTGTATTCCCCGAAGGGTTAGGCAGAGGTGTAACAATGTATACCCACAGTTCGCCGGTATATTTAGGTCCCATGTAATAAGGGGCGAGCCTATTGCCATTAACCGGGCACAAATCCTAACTCCGAGCTGCTACTGAGAATTTCATAGAAAAACCCTATAACACTTTTTGCTCGACCTGGGAATCGAACCCAAGACCTCTAGCGTAGCAGTCGCGCTTAGGACCACTAGGCTACCGAGGCAGTTTAAATAAATAAATTAAAATATCCAATCAGCTTTTCTTACCTACAAAATATTCTTTTGTATCTAATAAAATATTAAGAAAGAAAGAAAAAAAAAATTAAAGCAAGAAAGAAAGAAATAAATCATTTATTTGCTCATAATATAGGTATACATATTGGTTGGAATATTTGTAAATTAATTGTCCCGATAAATTTTATCTTACGGCATGCAAAATATTAGATTTGAATTTAAAAATATAAAAACAACCATTAAGTTTATTAAAAAACATAATTGAGCCAGCCGACTGGTAAATTCTCTTAATAATAAAATTATTAACGTCAAAGTAATACAATATGCCATTATACAATAATATCAAGCAATACCAGTCCACTTTAATGTGGGTACGCCCAAAAATGCTAAAGAGAGACTGAAAATTATTTAGCGTGAAATATGCAAAATCTTTCCAATCACGAAAATTGGGTAAATTCTGACCAACCACAATTTCTATTTATAAAACACAAAACATTAGTACCACAATAAACTTAATAAAAATAAAGCTTTTGTGTACTCTTGAACAACAAAGACTGCGCGACGTTGTACGAAAGTGTTTCCGAAATCATAAAATAAGTTTGTCGCGACCGGATAATGATATTCCGAGAACATCCCTATTGATTCCAATGATATTTATAAGATTTATCTTTCTCTTATACAACTTTCTCTTATTTTTTATGTTCACATTAAGTCCATATCAACTAAACATACAGAGCTGATATAAAACTGTTGCTACACCTGACAACTCGTACGTCCCTTAAATATTTAATGATTAACGCAAAAATTTAAATGTTAAGACATTTAAGAATTTTCTACAATTTATGTTAAAAGTTTCCAGTTGACAGTAATGCAAAGGATTTTTCTAAAATATTATTACTGCTTTTTTGTTATCTTATTTTAAGTCTGTATATATTGTAAATTAAAACATAAATTTAATTTAAATTATTAATTCATCAACATCTGCTTAGCCTTTTCCCAACTACATACGTTGTGGTCGGCTTCCAGTCTAACCGGATTCAGCTGAGTGCCAGTGTTTTACATGGAGCGACTGCCTATCTGACCTCCACAACCTAGTTACTAGGCAACACTATACCTCTTGGTTAGTCTGGTTGTCAGACTTTCTGGCTTCTGATTATCCGTAACGACTGTCAAAGATGTACTACAAATGATAACCGGGACCAACGGCTTTACGTGCTTTCCGAGGCACGGGTGTGTCACACCATCAACTTCCAAACTCCGGGCTACTATTGAGCAAAGCCTAATAGAGAAAACCCAATAACACTTTTTGCCCGACCTGGGAATCGAACCCGGGATCCCACGCTTATCAGTTGCGCTTGCGACTACGGGACCAACGGGGTAGTCAGTGGGGCGGGTTATTTAAATTATAAATTACATTACAGAAAATTAAGGTTATATTGCTCAAAAATGGTAAAAAAAAAGTTTTGAAATATGGAATTTACATTTTTGGAAGAAAATATTAACACCAAACAAAATTAACTCTTTAAGCTCATAAGCATGATATTCTAGTCTGCAAAGGACTTCCCCAGTCATATATTGTCAATAAGCCCTCAAGGGTAACCCGTAATCTTGGCAGAGCGGATGTTGGAGGCGTGAGGCGTCGAACCCGTGTGACAGTTTGTTACTCCCTCTGACCTCTACAAGTGTTTGTCTGACTTTATATTTACGTATGTGTCGACACGTGAGGTATTTTTACTACCACTATGGGTAGCAAGGTTACTAGAATAAAAATTGGTATTATGAACAGTCAGGAAAATTAGTTTAAGACTGCCAATGATATGTATTGAAGAGACACTTACAGTGCGCCCCATATATATTAGGGGATGATGCTTACCTATATAAATGCCATGTCTTCCACCTCTAGATTTCAAATTAAAATCAAATTACATAATTTATTTCAAATACTTATTAGGCACTTTTGAACTGCCAAAGCGTCAGTCCGTCATAAATAGCGTATCCTAAAAGCAAACCCCATATTGCAATAATAACAAGAAGAAGTCGTAAAATTGATAATTATTCTACAAAGTACGTGAGGCCAGAAATTTTATTATTATTATTTGTACCGAAAATACTTTCAGAAGTAGATCTTTCATGACGAGTAGACCTCTTAGTCTTAGGTACTTATTCCTTGTATTTATTTCTTTGACTTCTGAGAATTTAATCTTCTCTATCATAACCTTGTTTGTACAAAAAAATACATATTGTTATTTGTGTCTATTTATATCCTTTACAGTTCGTAAGTATATTTTTGACAAAGATATTTTTTTCTATAAAAAGTGTAACTAAAAAGGCAGTTAACTTAAGTGCTTGTGACTCGTGACACGCTGTAGGATGCGTCGGGACAAGGACGTGACAAACAGCTGGTGTCCGGCATACAACCGGTTGTCGACCCCTGAAGCCGTGATGCCGGGCGCCGTGACGTCAGAGCACGCTGACATTGAGGAACTGGGACTGTAGGCATTTAAAGAATAATAGACGCATGTTTTATTTTACAATTTATTTTATCTAGCATGTTTTAAAAACTGATTTCCAACTGCGGCTCGAGGCATCTACAATATCTACATCTACATCACTGCAAAATACAATAATCTCTTCAAAAAACTTTAGTGTAGTGAGTATCCTTTTATTAATAAAAAAAATAATTTTAAATAATTCTTACACTAACAATGTTGTTCTAGCAGAGAGTGTCTATAAAGCCTTTATTTTCTTGCTCGTTCTTCTCCAAAAACTTTGTTATTTTCTTTTACCAAAGGAAATACGTCTAAGCACACCTTTGTGCCGACGAGTGTTCGAAATGAGATAAAGCAAGAGAATCCAAACTTCGAAACACTTCAGCGAACAGTCACAATGACTAAATACTTGCAGAAATACACAACACACAATGTACTCGCGCCATTATGTATTTAATGTTTACATCAAAGTAGATCGTGTGCTGTCTCAGCTAATTTTCTTCCTTTTACTAAACTTGTGCGTATTTTTTCCACATCAGGGAGGTCACCCTAAAGGTCATCCTAAAGTATCATAATTAGATTAAACTTGGCAGTGTTAAAACGTTTCTATTTTAAGGATAATTCAAGATGGATGGATGGATATTAAAGATGGTTTTAACTTTCAGGTATATTTAGATGTTTTTATGCATGCGGTGTCCCGTTTTTAGAGTGTAAAAAAACAGGAACGTCTTTTGAAATATACCAGAACCATACATAGGGAATTATTTCTGATACTATTCAGGTAGTGTAGAATAGTTCAGTTTTCTAGCTGAAGCAAAGTTATGTTCTGTGTCAGACATCTTTGTGTCTTTCAATTAGGTAAGAGGTACTTACATTGCGGCGTAGACAGACACAGTATATTTTTTATAAAAACATTATCTCGCTGTAGGAATTTCTCCTGTATCGTGAGTGCGTTTACTTAATACTTCTTTGCAACCATGTATCATAGTGCTACAACTATAATAATATTATTTTCATTATATCGCGTTCTTATTTCCGAAAATTTACGATGACTCCCGAAGTTATACTATGCTTTATTTATAGAATTTTGAAGTTTTATGACTTCCAAAGTTTATCAGGATGTTGATTCATCTGAAACTTTTGAAATAAGGGTATCACATTCCTACGATGTAATATCTTCTGTTAGTCTATGAAATGGAACAATTTCTTGTTTTCTGTTTACTTGTTATCTGATAATGTGTTTTATTATAGACTTTATGTTGTTAAGTTTTACTTACTTTGTTTTACTCTAGCAAGCGTATTTAGAGAGAGAGCAAGAGCCTGAAGAAAAGTCTTAAGCATCAAAATAATACAACGAGGCTTATTTGCCTAAATCAGTGGCGAGGAGAACTGTTATCTTAATCCTGTTTCACTGTTTATTAAAAAACTAAAACTTACTTAAATGGAGTTGAATAATAATAAATTGTAAACTGTAATTATAATTTTGTTATTTTTTTGGATTTCCGCGGGTTCTTGTAACTATACACATTTAATACAATGTAGTATCATTTTACTTCCTCGTTAGCCTAGTGGTCCAAAGCGCGACCGCTACGCTAGAGGTCTTGGGTTCGAATCCCAGGTCGAGCAAAAAGTGTTTCTGGGTTTTTCTATGAAATTCTCAGTTGCAGCTCGGAGTTAGGATTTGTGCCCGGTTAATGGCAATAGGCTCGCCTCCTATTACATGGGACCTAAACGTACCGGCGAATCGTAGGTGTACATTGGTACACCTCTGCCTAACTCTTCGGGGAATACAGGCGTGATGATATAGTATGGTATGTAGTATCATTTTACACTAAGTTTATCAAGTTATCATCAAACATTTCAATGTTATACACACACTAAGTTTAAATGTCAGAGTGGAGGTGTTCCAACTAAGTTTCCAGTACCAAGAACAATAATAGTTATTATCTTATTCTTATGAACATAACAACTAATAATTGGCCCAAATGTATTTACTTTCTAAGAGTTTTGCTAGACAATGAATTAGTTTACTTAGGTAGTTCTCTTTTAAATAAAGGACTTACCGTTACGAAACAAACTGCTCATTATACCTACGTGAGTAATAGTTCATTATCTCAAACTTAACTGGCTATCATTATTTTTCATTATATATTGTAAAAACTAATAATAAATTAACTATTCAGAGGAGAATTTGTTAGTTAGAAAAGATGTTTATATACCTATGTGCTGAGGAAGAATAAAATTAATATTATCAGGAATGGGTAGATGACAAAACTAATCAATTGACGTATTTTTAATGAGCTGTCAAAATGCGACTCCTCCATAGACTTTCTATGACAATCCTAAACTATGACGTCACTTTTTTGACATTTAAATTTACTAATTATTTACTGATTTCAAAGCAACCAAAAATCTAATTTTTATAGTTATTTAAAAAGTAATTGGGTTTTCAAGAGTAAAAAAAGCTGATTTTTTAGAGAAGTTGAGTCTTGAAATTATTGTTTAATGGTTTCAACAACCCAAAAATGTTCTTATTAAAACTTGTATTACCTCTATGTAAATGCCGGGGCTGCGGGTTGTTCGTAAGAGATACCGCGCCCCCGGAACGCAAAGGGCACAAGGAGGAACATGGGTGGGTTTTAGTCAGTAAAAGTCTGACACTCCCTCCCGCCCTTACCAGGGCGGGAGAAGTTATTTGACGGTTTCCCACCCCCATAAAAAAAAACAAAAAACCTCATGTACAATCATATTAGTTCCCCTTAACACTATGAAGGACACTAAACGCCCATAGGCGTCATAACAATAAAACTTCTATTGTGTCTCGTTTAGTGTCCTTCAAAGTGTTAATATTAGAGTCTTCCTTTTTAATGAAAAATAAAATCAGTAATTTAACACTTAACTAGCAATCTCAAAATACCTACAACTGAACTAAAAAGTCGCAACTCGAAGTTACAAGTCCTTACGACCAAAAACCAAATAAAATAACAAGTTCAATGCCCCATCTGGGCGCAAGTTGTATGAATGGACTGGGGTGACCACACGCCAGGATGTTCCGGCCCGGACCAACTTAACCCCGGATTAACTTCGCGACATAGATTAATTACTTTCTACGTCACCTATTTTAAATGTGAAACTTTTGAGATAAGAGGTTAACTTCTGGTTGAGTGGGTTAATTATAATCCTCCGAGAAGAACATAGTTATTCATAATTTATTAGATTGGTAGATGTTTTTGCCATTTTTAATTAAGTAATTTTCTTATAATAACTTACTTAATTAAGATATGGATAATTTTTCTATTAATTACATATACTTACCAAAATAATCACCCTACACGAACACTGGTGCTGTTTCCTCTAGTAAACGTCTCATATGTTTTGATGCTACTGAGGAAAGTACGAGTTCTTCATTGTAAAAGAGACTACAAAAATATTTCAAATGCTTCGTAACTCTTAAACAAAGTTTCAGGACCTTCCCAAGTTTCAAAATATAATAATCATCACGAACTTTAAAGTTTCAAAATAGATTCCATCAAAATATGATAATATTTTCATAAAGGCATTATCAATCATTCTCGGTAGGTGGACTTAAGAAATCGTTTGACTTACAATAAATTATTACATTGTAACTCGATTTGTTCGAGATGGTGTAAATTGTTTAAGTACATAATTTCGTAACTGTGGGGTTGAAAGATGAGGGTAATATTCATTTTATCTGATGACGTTTGTTTTCTGGATAGGCTAAATACTCAATTTTAACAGCGTCAGAAGTTGGGTTTGTAAAAAATATTTGACTGTGGGGAATGAACACGTGATCGTGATTCCTCTTAAGAAAATAGTTTTTCCAAGGTAGATATAGTTGGCAAAATGCCTAAAAGATTGGCTGCTGCGCTGCGTGTTACACATTCAATTCCCGCACGGAACAAATATTTATATGGCCTATAGGTAGTTATTCCGGGTTTGGTTTTTTGTGTATGCGAGTTTATAATTATGTTTGTAAACGCACTCACAAAACAGGAGAAATTCCCGGAGTGGGACAACTATTTTTGAAAACAAAAAATGTAAATACTTCTTAATAGTTAGTTCATATAAGTTACGTGTATCAAACATACTCGCGCTATAGTCACCCTACACCTGAAGTACAACAATAACACATTCAAGCAATACGTTTCCCTTTTGTTTTCGCAGATTTTATTTATGTGGCAACATAACTCCGGGATGTTTTCAAAGAGAATACGTTTACAAAGTGAGGACCTTTTAATATTTGTACAAGTATTGACATATTGCTTACTATTGTACTTGAGACGTTGACATTTTGTTGAGGGTTAACATTCGTTTTATTTATAGGTCCCGGTAGTAAAAAAGTATATTTATAGTACTAGTGAGAAATTGGTTGATTTACCTACTGACTTACTTTTGTCAGAACTGTTCATGTGGCTTTTATACAGCTCTGTCACTGTAAAATGTTTAGGACATACTATCTCCGTATTCGCTATTCTGTCACGAAAGGCTATTATTTGCGTAGTCCCAATTTTCATCTACCTATTTCGTTTATTATTATTTTAATGTATAACTTACCGGAGTCTGACTCCTGAACGTAAATCTCTCAAGGGTTTTTCCATATAAGTTCGTATTCCTATTAACTGACTTAATTTGTTCTTAGAATAAAATACTTAATTGTTTTTTTTTGTAACTCATTTAATTCTTAATTTCTAAAAATATTTACAAAAATACAAATCGTCACTTTCGCAACACATAACATCATTATTAGGTGGTTAAACATTACTCTTAACAGACAGTAACAAACTCTACATTCGCAGCACTCTACACAAATATAGAGACATTTTCCAAATGGCACTTAATATCAATCTATGAATTCTTTGGACACACCAAACAGTAAAGCTGACGAAGGCAAGAAATTTTATAAAATGTCCAAAATTTCCCTAAACTCTATATTTATTTACATAGAATTTACACCTAATTACATAATTGTTTATAAATACAAATTGCACAATAATTATTCATAAGTTAAAAATGGTTTTTAACATTTTATCACTTCAATCAAAAATTATTATCATTATTGCTTAAAGTTTTTATATCACTATCAAAATAGGACGTTTACAATCTCATTGCTTACATGGTTTTGTTTATTAATATTTATTTAATAGGCAGGTAATCAAAACAGTAATGAATAAAATTGAGTATTATGATGATCACAAGAGCTCCAAAAGTTTAGGAAAGCCCAATGTATTGTATTTATTTAACGATTTCAAATAAAAAGTTATTTAATCTTTAGTAGGTAACAAAATGTTGTCAATCTCAAGTATAAAACCCCAATTTTAAAGTATACATGGTCTAAACAATCTGACGGCGTAAACTTAAATGAATGTATTTAGTTTTTAAAATGGCTTCTACTATAACGGCCTAGCAAACATGAGTCTCTCACTGCCTTGCCTCCTCATGATCTCTGCTGCGGCAGGCGTGGCTACAAACACTGCTGCCTGTCCTCCCAGCTCCATGAACTTCCCTCTCTTATGGTTCCTCCCACTAGTTCCTCTCCTCTCCATCCTGTGTGTCGTATCGAACACGTCCTCTCCCTCACTGTGGTCGTAGTCCACCATAGGCTCATTGAGGACTTCTTTTCTTCTGGTTTCGAGTCTTTTCTTTCCACTCAAGAAGTATGACTGTGTTAGATTTGAGACATTTGGAGTTGATATCTGTCTGGCCATCAGCCCTCCAGAACCGATTCTCTCGAAAGGTGGGAAGTGTCTTTGCATGTTTTCTGAGAAAGACTGACGTCTATAGTTGAACTGTCGCGAGTCCAGGGGCTGGTGGGTGAAGGATGCTCGTCTCAGGAATCGAGGCTCGTGGTCTACGGGGTAAGGCTTGCCCCGACCCTCGGGGTTGCGAGTGGACTTCAAAGAATCTTCGTAACTGCACCTAGGAATTAAAAATGAGTTTGAATTGACTTGGCATGATAAGGTGAGTAGAAGTTGGCAGCTAATTGGAAATTAATAGTAAAGTGATAAATTATTGTTCAAGTTTTGAAATATTAGCGTAATGACTGTAATAATTTCTCATGATACACAAAGTCGTTTTATCAGCACTACTATTGCATCATCGAACCTTCTCTTTTTGGCACAATACATCTTAATCCATTACCCACAACCAACTTGTATACAAAATACCCACCCGCTGCTTTCCTCAGAAGTATGCAGGCTGGACTGCCCGCAGGGACACCGGGTTGCCTCCGCGATGCCCGAGTCTTGCCCACTGGAATTGACGGACGTTATCGATGTATCCTGCCCCTTCCTATATGGTAAAGTGTTTTAGATCTGTTGGTCATGTTCTGTTAGTGCTAGTATGCTGGTGGAGTGTTAGTACGGGTGTGGGCGGAGCTGGATACGCCTTGACCTGCGTTAAGGGTTCAGGTTTAAGGCAAAACAGTTTTGGGTTAAGATAAGCATTTTAATAAAAGTTGAGTTTGATAAGTTCATGGTATTGTAAACGAGTCTATAGATGAATATTTTTACACCTAAAAGATGCTGGTCTGAAATTGAGTAATAAGCTAAATATAAGCCAAAATAAAACCTTCCCATTGTGTCACAACAATCAAATTAATTACATTGAACTAATTCAAACTACCAAATTATATTTCTATCCAGCAATAACAGTTCTATATGTATATTAAATGTACATAGAACATGGCAATGTACATAGAAGAACATGTGTGTGGAGCTTTTAATTAATCAACGTAAAATATGCAAAATCATTACAATTAGGTACTTCGAACAATAGAAAAAAATATGATTTGGGATTTTCAATTTAGCGCGACTAACTCCGCGGGTTAGAACTAAAGAATTTTGTCCAAGCTTGAATCCATAAAAATATACAAAGGATCACAAGTTTTTTTCTTAAAAAAAAACCTGAAATTAATTATCGGAAGCACACTTGAAATAAATTGCCACTTTTACTAGATTTTTTGTCCACAAGAATTACGGAGAAATGGAACGCCCTATAAAGTGTCATTGTGTATCAATGAGGTCTGTCTGGGCTTGGTCGTTGTAATCGACAGTAACACCTTCTGGCACTAGCTTTACGAAGACTCAGCTAACGACTAGGCCGTGTGTACACAGTATTTTAATGATCAAGTAAAAGCAAAGGAATTTCATTTCAATAGGTACTTTGAGTTCAACATGAGATCTAAAGAAATCGCCCAGAAATTAAAAATATTTAAACTTTGAGCTACCACTTGTTAACAATATGTAAGGCTAGTTTCTGCCCGTGACTTCGTCTGCGTAATTCAAAAATAAGCTAGTCCTAATCATCCTGCAGGAACTCAAAATCGGATAAAAATTATATCATCCATAATAAATAATTATGTGTGTCAAGCTAATTCCGTTCAGCTGTTTAAGTGTGAAAAAGTAACAAACACCTCACAACGTTTATAATAGTATATAGGATGGTCGCCACATCTGGTAACCCCACCAAATGGTGTCAGGCGTTTCCATATATTGCCTTGGTCCTTCATTTAACAATGCTTCCTTAATCGAATAAAGTCAAGGAAGGCTTTGTTTTATGGAACTCTAAACGTAGAAAAATTATGAAAATAACATGACACTAACATTCATCTCTCCGTTAACTGATATTTTGTAAGGCCTATCTTAAGAAATCCTCTCGTGTCAGTTATTATAAAAAAGTTTATTAGAAGAAAAAATTAAAAACAACGATCTTTCTACTAGTGATTGATAGTCAGTCAACCGTAGTTCTTGAAGCCTCAACAATTTTTTACGAAGACTGATTTATTACCAAAAGTAGTGTTATCGGAATGGAATTTTGTATCGAAGAAGTTAGATAGCATTTAAGAAAGCCACCACATACTTCTTACTCGTGGACAGACATCTTAAAAATATTTGGTCATTCCTTGCCGAAAATATTATTAAAAAAAATAGTCACGAGAAAGTTCAATGACACTATCTAATAATGAACATAACATACCATCACGCCTGTATTCCCCGAAGGGTTAGGTAGAGGTGTACTAGTGAACACCCACAGTTCGCCGGTATGTTTAGGTCCCATGTAATAGGGGGTGAGCCTATTGCCATTATTCGGGCACAAATCCTAACTCCGAGCTGCTACTGAGAAATTCATAGAAAAATCCAATCACTTTTTGCTCGACCTGGGAATCGAACCCAAGACCTCTAGCGTAGCAGTCGCGCTTAGGACCACTAAGCTACCGAGGCAGTTTAGTAATGAAAATGTGTCTAATTCTCTTTCAAGAATTAGTTTCATTTGTTTATAATAATATTTTAATGGCGTAGCTACCGTACCGTATCTAAGTACAAATATTTAGCATTTAGAGAGCAATCAGAAGTAAATGGAGCATGTTTGTTGTCAGAGGATAACATTTTACACACTTAAAATTGTATTACTGTTGGAAGTGGTTAAAGGCATCGGAAAGCTAATCAAAAGGAAAAATATATAGATTTTATTCAGTTAAAGCAAATAAGACCAAATACTCCAAATGCGGAACTATGGACCAAAATAATTTACCAAAGGAGAAAACATTGGTTCTACCTAATTCATTTAGTTGCACATATTATCGCTACTTTTTTTTAAGGATGGGTAATCATCCAATTACTTCTTCCGCTCTGGGCGGACCGAGTCCTATCAGTATAGCTACTTAATGTATTCCACGTAGATTGTTTACAGGATAATTCCATGTAATTTTGATGAACTGTTTACGTAATTCATTACGATCTGGGAATCTTTGTTTATTTGAGTTGAGACTTGCTTCGTAATATTAACTTTTGAACTTATGAAATGCGGAAGCAATAAACATTATTCTAACAAGCTCTGAGATAAAAATTAAAAGGTACAACATTTGTTGTTCATTGAAAACTTAAAAAAATTGATAACTTGAAACATTCAGAAATGGAATCGAGATGTAGAAATTACGGTTTTGTAACAAATGTTCAACAACAGGCTGCACAGGCCGGCTGTCAGGAGCAGGTTTTGTGTACCTTTCTGTAGATCAGTAGAAAAACACATCGCTTGTAAACATTAAAATGTGACTTCCTAAGTAAACATCTAGTAATTAATATGATTTCCTTTTAAGTAATAGTATCAAACATGCGAAAAGGTCAGGTTGGGTCTTTTAACCTATTCGTAGGTAAATTGATTTTTACTCAATAAAGGCAGAGACAACAAATTATGCTACAACACAGAAAATTGACAATAAATTTAATTTATCCGAAAAGGTTCTAAATAACTTTATTGTTTGTAGGTCAGACTTTTGCGCCTTATCATTACTAGCTTATAAATTAATTAATTTTTAAGAAAACTATGACTCTTTATTTTTTATTGTTCTTATTTATGTAGGGAGCGAACATACATACAATTGTTTCATCATCATAATATCAGCCGTTTTCTTTTTGTTTGTAATGGATAGGCTCCAAAACTATTGACCCGATTTCAACCACTGTTTCATCAATAGATAGCTACATTATTACTGAGTAACATAGGCTATATAACATCACGCTACGACCCACCTTAGCGGAGCAGTAACCAAAGTCGTAACTTAACGCGGGTGAAATAAGCCATGCGGACGAAGTCGTGGGCAGAAGCCAGTATAATATATTTCAGAGAAGTACATAACAGTATTATATGGTTCCTATTAGGTAGGCTACTTAGTAAACTTGTTGGACGAGTGGATGTATGTTTAAATATGGTGCGTGTATTGATATTCTGTTTAGAGCATGGCCATGGCAGAACATATGTATGTAAGTGTACATATCAATGTCTATAATGAAAGTTCAACTGCTGGATCTATTTGAAAATTGTTCAATTCAGCAAGTCGGGGTTTGGAAGTTGGTGGTGTGACAATCGGACAGCACGTAAAAGTCGTTTGTTCTCATTATTATTCGTAGATATTAAAATTTGACAGTTCATACGGGTAGTCAGAAGTTCGAAAGTCTGACAAGCAGTCTTACCAAGAGGCGCCCCGGTTACCCAGTCACTATGTTTTGGAGATCAGATTGACAGCCGCTCCATGTAAAAGCTGGTATCCAGCTGCATCCCATTAGACTGGAAGCTGACCTCAACATAGTAAAAGCTACTCAAATGATGACAGACAAATGTGCTGAAATATGGTTTTTGTTCGGTCCTAACACAACATTCTTTGCAAATTTTCTTTTTACTATATTTTTATGACAACCATAATAAGGAAAATGACGTTACAACGCGTTATCTTGAGAGTAGAAAACATCCTACTCTTGCCTACAAAGAGAAACAGTTATTAAGAAAGATAATAACACGATGCCATCCATACCTCTTCTGCAGCGGACGCTGATTAAACTTGATGCACATTCTTTCATGCTTCTGGTTAAACAGTTGGTCCTCCCCAAACTGACTCTGATTTTTCACACATTTCTGGTGTGCCTTCCCGAACTCCTCCACAGTGTTCCCGTGAGGGCAGATCTTCTTCACATTATGGTTGATGACGTCAATGTAAGAGTCTGCCTCGCTGTAGCTCTGGTTCAGTTCCTGGCACTGGTTGCCGCCGGACGGGAAGAGGCCTCCGAATTTGGTTAGGTGCTCAGTTGAGAAAGCGTTAAGTCGTTGCTGGGAATATGGTTTTTGGTGTCGTCTGTTAGGGCAAAAGTTTGAAGTGAGTGGTGTGTTAAAAGTGAGTAGTGCCACTGGGATTGGTATTTTTTTCTACTCAAGATGCTAGCCTGGTTGAAGCTCTTTGATAAATCAATGAACCAAACTAAATGTTCATCCACTGGAATTAAAAAAGTACTTCGAACGTACTGCCTGGTGCGGATCATGTATGGTTTCTATTGGTATTACTTTATTTATGGCCGAAAGCTCTGTCGTCATGATGTCTTAACAAGTAAAAAATAAAAAGTTAATTGAATATACATCTTGAATTATATTTAAATTTTGCTTTAGGTAAGAAATTAGTAGTAGTATCATTGTAAGTAAATAGTCTATGGGATGCCCTATTTAAAGTCAAGCAAAAGCAATAACAACAAGACGCAATTAAAGCCTCTGGTAAGTTTTTCACCACAATATCATGGTATCGTGGGATTTCGTAAAAAAAATAGACTAAAAATACCAAAACCAGCGGTATACCATAAGTTTTTAAAATATACTTACTACAATATAAAAACTATTATAATAAATAAGAAGAAAACTAAGGTAAGTGCCAGGAAATGCTACGATTTTTAAGAGATTTTCTTTATTTTTTCTAA
Organism: Caradrina kadenii; assembly: GCA_947462355.1. Taxonomy (NCBI): domain Eukaryota; kingdom Metazoa; phylum Arthropoda; class Insecta; order Lepidoptera; family Noctuidae; genus Caradrina; species Caradrina kadenii. Next base: position 447,495 of record OX381683.1, on the reverse strand, counting down.
CAAAATAGACAAAGAACAAATAATTCTACAACACATGCAACAAAAGAGGGTAGTTTCATATGAAGTAGTGTGTCACATGCTTTCGCCTGTGGTGGTGGTGTTTTCTGAAAATGATAAGCGAAAAAAATTTGCTTACCATCCGTTGTCGGCAACATAAACAAGAACTAAGCAATATAATGTTTTCTGTCACTGTATTAAGTTCATTATAAATAACTATTCTGGTTATCTGTTCGAAAACCAACAAAGGAACTGGTTTTTTAGGTAAATTTTATGGCCTTTAGATAATTCTTACTTTCATACAGATTATGATACTCTCAAAGGAGCAATCAAAATGGATAAAAAATATCAAGTTATAGTTTCTCACCTTCTGCTCCTCCTGAGACAAAGTATACAGACAGCGGTGGTACAAGCGCCAACGAACACGATACAGCCAAGGGCTACGACACTTATCTCCATAGTGCTTAGGAGCCGACCACTCCTGGCTTGCACCATGGCGGTGTCGCCCACTTCCAGCACGCGGAACCCTGCTAGGTTGTGTCGGAGGTCGGTTTCACGTTTCATTAGGGACCTGGTGAATAAGAAAATGTCTAGTGAACTTTCTTAAATTTGAGAAGAACTTAGTGATTGAATGCAAAAATCATTGTTGATAAAATTGTCATCACAATTTTGCGAATATTACGTAAACTAGCCGCAACGAGTCGTGAGCACAAACGTCAAGTTCAATTTTGGGTACCTTTCTGGTCGACAGACGAACCAATCGCGTGCACCGTCGGCGACCCAAAAAACCCAGACACGAACCCAAAAACCCAAAAATGAACTTGAGGTTTGTGCTCACGACTCGTGGCGGCTACTATATCAAACTGTCAACTGTACTAGTGCCAAAATTCGTTTCGTCAAGTGACTACAGCGTTTCCAGCAAAAGACGTTTTATTTTTAACACGATACGATTATTTTCATCCCATGAAAATAAATATAAAAAACTGAGACTCACTTTTGAAGCACATCCATGTCAATGATGGCGTTTGATAGCGGATCTACTCCGTAGATATACAAATCAGTCCTGGAAATAGGAAGAAATATTATTTAGTTCAATGTCTATTTAAGTAATAATAATAAAACCTACAAATAGAAAAAAAAACTCACGCATATCCATCCATGGAAGCCTTGTTGTGCGCCTCCAGTCTTCTGACTCTTATGTCGTATCCCGTCATGGAGGTCAGCGATTTGGTGATGTTCTCTATTCCCTTTTCTACTTCCATTGGCTTCGCTCCGACTACTAATACCAGTTGTTTGTTTTCATCTAGTACGTACACCTGAATAAATATGTTACTTTATGTTTCATAATTATAATGAAAAGCTTTTAAATTAATCAAGTAAGATTATTCTTTCAAGAAATTCAACTTTTTCTACTTCATATACTTACAAAAACATTAGCAATCGCCGACTTCCCATCGTCTGCTCCACGCTTATCTGTCGCCTTCACATCAAACCCAAATACACGTCCAGCGTCACGAGTGAGCGTCGACACGACACGGACACGACCCGACACCGGATCGATGGCAAAACGCGGTGCTTGTTCGTTTATGATCTGGTACCGGATGTCCGCGTTGATCCCGACGTCCGCATCGGTCGCCTGGGGCACGGATTTAGGTTGCTTATTAATTTTACGAGGGGGTAAATTTTAAGTTTTACTTTTAATTCACTAATTTGATGCTGTAGACATTATTACAGTGATGCATAAAAATATATTAAATTAAATGAAAGAAGAATTTAATTTATTAGGACTTTCCAGTGTTGACAAATAACTTACTTAAACCTAATAAATTGACAATTTTTATACACTGTAAGTCACTTACCTTCAACTGTATAACTTGATATCCAAACGGTGCTGTAGTTGGAATTGCTGTTACTAAAGGCCGTCCACCATTGGTAAACTTTGGAGCATTATCATTTACATCCTTTATCCTCACGATTATTTTAACATCATATTTGGTCAGCCCTTCCATAACATCATCTGCTACGGGATATATCATGTGCGGTAACTCTCTGCTTATCTTTTGTCTTTCAGCTCTTACTACAATCTCGTATACAGCTTTCACCTCTCGATCCGGACTTTTCACTAAATATAATGTCCCATTTCTTGGATCAATTACAAATGTCTTCCTCACATCCGCTTCGTTCTCATTAAATATGAAATATTTCATTTTGAAATTCTCATAATGCTCTGTCAAATTCAAAGTAACTAATTCGACTGGTGTATGAACGTTCTCTTCAATCTCTAATTCGTAATATCTTGAAATAAATACAGGTTTATCTGATATTTCTACTTCATCAGGAACATCAGTCACTGACAACATCAGAATAGCCGTGGAACTCAAACTCGGTGAACCTAAGTCAGAAGCGACAATAGTCACATTATGAACCGTTTGACTTTCATAGTCAAGTCTTCCCGTTGTTGTAATAATACCCTCTTTCGAATCAATGGCAAAAATGTTTAGTTGATTCTTTCTTTGTGGTAGACTGTAAAGGATGAGACCATTTCCATTACCAATGAAATCAGTATCATTTGCGTAAACCTTTGTCACAACTGTTCCGATAGGAGCATTTTCTTTTAGCGTTGCTTTGTAAACTGGCATTAGCATGACTGACTCAAAGTTATGATTTGAGATTTCATCAGCTTCAGGATGTTTCCATTCCAGCAATTCATCATATGCATAGAATTTAGGCGCATTGTCATTCACATCTAATACTTGTACCTCAACACTGACGGAAGAAGAAAGTTTCTTATCGTAGCCATTATCTTGTGCTACTACTGTGATAACGTATTTATCTTCAGTTTCTCTATCTAGTTCTCCATTAACACTGAATACTCCAGTCAATGGTGAAATCTCAAAAGGCAAATCTTTGGGTTTTGGTTGAATGAAGTATGTCAAGTTAGCGTTTTGTCCAAAATCAGCATCTGTAGCATCTACTTTACCTAACACTCTTCGCGTATATTGAGCTTCCTCAACATTAAAGCTGTACCAGGACTTTTTGAACATCGGGAAATGGTCATTTATATCTTTAATAAAGAATCTAATTGATATGTGATCGCTTAAGTCACCACCATCTAATGCTGTTATATTCAATCTAAATTCTGCTTCTGGCGGTAATATTCTTGCAACAATTATGTGACCATGTCTTTCATTAATAACAAAATATCTTTTGACTTGCATGCCTTTAGACGACATACTATGAGGAGGGATAAAAACTTCTGAAGCGAACTCATACCTTACTTGGCCATTGATTCCACTATCCATGTCTATTGCATTTAGTTTTAATATAGTTGAACCAATAGCAACATTTTCTGGTACTATAAATAACGGTCCAGTAGACTTCGCATCCAAAGCAAATTTATTTTTCGGTTTAGCTTCAGAATTTGATATACCCGTAGTAGAGTTATTCTTCCGTTCGCGATACACTTTCACAGAAGACTTTTCATCTGACTCAAGGAGTTCTATATTTTCTCCCAAAGGAATGATGATTTGATTGAATTTAGGCAGGTTATCATTTTCATCTGATACTGTTATTGTTAGTTTAGTTTCAGAGCTTAGTCCACCTCTGTCCCTTGCAACAATTTTGAGTATATATGAACTTTTTTCTTCTCTGTCTAATCTGTTTCCTATAAACGTTACCACTCCCGTGTTTTCATGAACATGAAACATTTCACGTCCATCCCCAAAGAGAGTGTACGTAAACAAAGCATTTGGTCCAATGTCAGCGTCTTTAGCTACTATCTTTTTTGTCATTTTAACTTCAGTATCTTTAGGTGAGTTTTCAGCAATAAAACCTTCATATATTGGAAGTTCAAATATCGGTGGGTTATCATTTTCATCGTCCACATGTATCGTAACTTGGTAAATGCCAGCTCCAGATATCATACCTTTAGTGAATTCAGCGATTACTGTCATTCTGTACGTTTCTCGTTTTTCTCTGTCTAAAGGTTTCTGAGCAAAGATTGTACCATCTTGTCCTGGAAAATAGTATATTCTCGAAATTATCAGTATTTCTAAATACAATATTAATTTGTGAGTAAATTTTTCTATTTATCTTACCTATCGCAATATCGTCAGTTACATCCTGCTGATTAGCGATTATAAACCTTATATTACCAGTATGGTTGGCTGGTAATGAGCTCACATTGACGGGGAAGATTTGACCTACTGTTGCACCAGCTATGTTTTCTTTTACGTGGAATACCAGCGGTGAATGTGCGCCTCTGTAATAAAATAATTTGAGTTTATTCATGAGAATAATTCTTTCCTGCAATTGCAAATGAAGCAAACCGTATCATTTATATTACAAAGTGTCACTGTGTTAGTTATTATGATAGAAAAAATCCAAATTAAAATGTATTAAAATTACCTCAATAAGACTCCTCTTTCATCATTAACATCAACCACATGAACCGTAGCGTTTGTGGATATACTTAAATTCACGTTGTCTTGGATCGCTACTGCTTCGAAGTCGTACATAGGCCTGTTGTATTTAGTCAGCTCATCTACTACTGTTATAACCCCAGATCTTTCTTCTACTGCAAATGGCACTGCAAATATTTTGGATTCATTAAAAGTAACTGTGCGTTGATGTTTAATAAATAAGTAACACTATTAATCTCACCTCCTTCCTCATAACTATGTAGTAGATCATAAGATACGTCATTCTTTTCCATTGCATCATTGATACGTATTTGGCCAACACTTGTTCCAATACCAACGTTGGCTCCAACCCAAAATTCGTATGGTGCTCCTATAAACCCAGGTCTATCTGATTTAGAACCTAAACAAAATATATTTTGATTTGTATTGTTCGAGTAACGTCTCAATTGTAGTTCATCTTTTTGTCATTAGTTCATTCTTGCTTACCTTTAATAGCACTTGTAACATCAATAGTGACGACGGCTAACGAGTATCTTCTCTCACTAGGATTAGCCGGCTGATCTGAAGCTTCAATAAACAAAGCATGTCTTCCTTCAACAATCGGTGACTCAGCAACACTTACGGCTCCAGTCTTAGCATCAATTTGGAAAGGCGATGTAATAGTCAAATTACTTGTTCTTTGCAAATCATACAAGACAATCCCATTTCTTCCAAGATCAGGATCCACAGCCTTCACTCTACCAATAGATGTACCAACTTTAGCATTGGATTTAATCGAAAATTCGTATAAATTGCTTGGAATGAAGACTGGGTTGTTATCATTAGCGTCTAGGAGTGTAACTTCAACGTTGACAAAAGACATAAGTTGTTCGTCCACATACTCCATATTCTCATTTTTGTTTCCTAACTTATCTGGGAAGACATAAGTGGTTCTGTCTTTTAATGGTGTTCTTGAAGTGGTAGGGGTTCTTCGCCATTTTGAAATACGGTTTTTATCGAGGAAGGTCCCTACTACGCTTGGATTCTTTTCTTTGGCGTATACCTTCATTTTCAGGGAAGAATGTTGTTCTCTGTCGAGAACAGTCTGGAAAGAAATGAATTTTTAAAGAGTTGGTGATATAAAAGACTACGTACCCTAAACTATCCTTTTCGATTTACGAATTTGTTTATATCATTATCCAGATAAAAATAAACGTCTTTATGTACATAATATCAATAATATCGATGATCAGTTCAAGTTAGCCAAAGGTTATGCCGTAATAAAACATGTTTGTATAAAAATAAGCTATTATTTCCTTAAGGTCCGAGAAAAAGCAAAAAAAAACATTCTCTCTATAGGTACAATAGTAGATACACACATTATTATCTCTGGATTATATTAACACACATGTTAGCTATACGGAAACATTACTGAGCTATACTTAATTGTTAATGAGATTTTGAGACATTGCCTGTTTGTGACAATCATTATATTTACCATAAATATCAACCAAATTAGCTGTCCTATCAAGTCTACTTCTTCACTCAATCTAGACACGGCAGTCTATCAGACAAGTTCGGCAAACATGATTTACACCAAACAATTATAATCTATTTTTATGAAATCATTAAAAGAGACAACCGAATTAGATCAAGGGAAGATTTACCTGATTTCTGACAGTGAGCCAACCAGATCGAGGGTCAATAGTGAAGGCACCTTCAGGATCCCTCAGTTGATACGTGAACTCTCCGTTATCTGCCTGGTCTTTATCTGTTGCCATCACTTGAAGTACACTGAAACCTAAAAGAATAAATTGATTAAATTACCTAAAATTCTTAATAATAATGTCTGTTCTTATAAAACTAAAAACGAATTTATTTTAATATCAATGTTATTGACTATAATATTTACACTATTATCATTTAGCATACCATTGGGCAAATTCTCCACAATGCTGATGTTGTAGAAGTCCACTTCGAACTCCGGAAGATTATCATTCAAGTCTAGCAGTTCCATCTCAACCCTCGCCTGTGCAGTCTTCAGTGGATTGTCTAATTGAGACGCCTGCACTTGTAGCACAAACGTGTTCCCTGAAGAATAAAACCAAATTAGTACGATGACATAAAGTTTTATAGTTATAAACTTGACTGCTGGTGTATGTATGTTTTTTTTGTGATCTTAAGACCATCATGCTGAGATAAAATATATATTTATTTATAAGTTTTAAACGCACTTACCTGGTAGGTTAGCTTCAGCGTCCAGGTCGATTTCTTTATCAAGGAACAACGTGCCATTTCGAGGGTCTAAGGAGAACAACTTCCTCTCATTACCGGCCACTAGTTCGTACTTTAGTGCTGCATTTACTCCAAGATCTTGATCAAATGCCTTGATCGGTTCCGGGAATAACAGTTCCGTGTGGATTTTCTTGCCCTGAAATTGTTTGGAAAATTATTCGAATGTAGCAAGGAGACTAGACTTGTTTTGCATAATTTAGATCACATTATCTGGCTGTCCATCATGTGCGAGAGACTCGAATCAAGGTCATCCCTTTTTATCGCTAGGGTTCAGAGTCAGATTATTGGCTTAATTGTTTTAGTACAGGCCGACAGGTAAAACGACTGTTGCCAGACGCAAGACACGTAACAATAATTTTGAAGATACAATTATGTTATTATTACATAATCATTAAGTGTTAGAAAGTAAGACAGGTAGAGCAATAAACTTCAGTTCAAAGTTCATATTATTATGTCGAGAGTCGGCTGAACAAAAGTTTTATTGACTCGAGGTCTGCGAGTCAATTGACGATAAAATATGTTTTGCAGAGTCACGAATGCAATGAAAACAACAACGATACAAAGTCCAAATTATGAATGAAAATTACCTAATCAAACTGAATTATCATTTTTTCTGTATTGAGTACTTTGTTGTCAGTAGTCGTTGTGAACTTTGTGTATACTTGTAGGCATGCAACCAGTACTTTTATTTCACAAGTGTTATTATTATTATTGTTGTAAATATTTATATGTACTTTTTTAAACGTTGCCCCACATTGGTAGTATTTCCTGTATCGTGGGTGCGTTTATAAACATACACAAACAGCCAGACCCAGAAGAACTATGTGTATGCCAAATAAATATTTGTTACGTGCGGGAATCGAACCCGCGACACACAGCTCAGTAGCCTATGGCTCAGCTACTACGCCAATCTTATCGTTTTGCTGTAAGGCAAAAGTATAATGACACTTACTAGCAACGGGTAGAACTCCGGTATTTGTGTCCTGTAGAGGTCTGCAGTGAACTTGGGAGGCAGGTCATCATTGTCCTGCACCACGATGTGGACGGTGGCGTTGGAACTACGAGGTGGCGAGCCGCGGTCCTGGAACAATGAAGCTTAGATTTAGGGACCTTTTTCATAAGGCTGTTCCGTGGGTACTTCTACGTTGTATTAAAGGCACTTAATAATCACACGAAGTTTTAATTCAATTGCACTTACCGAAGCGCTTACAACAAGCAAAAATTCTTTGTCTCCAGTATCATAATCCAGTGGTTTCCTCAAAACAAGGACTGGCTTGTGAGAACTTTCTAGAGCGAAGTGACCCTCGGTGTCTCCTGAGATGATGCTGTACTGGACATCCGAGTTGGGAGTGTTTGGCTTGTCACGGTCGAAAGCGTGGATGCCTTTGAATATGGTTAGGCCTGGAAAATTTACAAATTTAGTTTTTAATTCATTTCCATCGTTTATTATTTATAAGTGAAAAATAAAATAAACATTCAGATTAACAACGTTATGCTTGCATTTCTTAAAGAGTTAGTCAGAAGTATGTACACGCGCTTCTCTTAATCGAAAAATTCTATGCCCGACCTGGGCATCGAACCATGGACCACACGCTCAGCAGCAGTTGTTTACGCAGTCAGTAAGTCTAGATTAACAAGATAGTCAAGTTAAAGAGTTAGACTTTAGGTAGTTAGGTTTTAAACAAAATTATTATTGTTACGGGAATGGTCATTTAACGGTTATAGTAAGGTTTAACATTTTATTTTCAGTTCCTAATTAATGCTTTTTATGACATTGCTATTCAAGCGAGCTCTTGTTTAACTTTACCAACTGTGTCCAGAATAATAAAATTCTAATATCTTCTACTTTCTTCTATAAATAATATCCCAAAATGTTGAGTAAATATTAATTTTATATCCCAATATATTCCAATTTTTCCTTTGAACATTTTATAAAAACTACTCATTGCAAAAACTATTAAAGAATTTTTAGTTTGCACAAATTGTGTTCACTGAGTGGTCAATGAGAAGATGTTATATTTTGGCGAACGATGTCCACAGACAATGTCTTTGAACTCTATTAATATCGTGAGAGGCTAGACTTCCTTTGCAAGAATATTGTATATAGCAAATTTGGGATTTTTACAGGCTTTCATAAATACAAAGAATTTATTGGTAGAAATCTTATTGGTTTCGAGGAATGTTTTGCTAATGCTACTTATAAAAGCTTTTACTATGATTCAGAATTAATCAGAAATTCAAAAGGCCAGCCCATTTTAAATCATTTTCTTGTATAAATATTTACAACCCGCCTCTTTTGTATCAAAGATACTCGAACACAAACAAGACCCCGAAGTGGCCAGCACTTGACTTGCTTCCCACCTTCAGTCCCCCTCAATTACACCTACCTGTTGGTGTCAATTCATCTACAGCCACATGGTACGGCGTGTCGAGGAACTTGGGCACGTTGTCGTTCACATCCTCGATGTAAACTGTCACCGATAGATATGCTGATATCTGAAATAGCAAAATGTAAAGTTTTTATTTTGTCTATGTAGTAATTTTAGGGTTATTGCAACTTGCTTACATTAATATTGTGAATAATAGAAATATGATAGTTTAATTTAAAATATATGATAAAAAAAGATACATTATACAGTCGAACATAGAAACTCCTCCTTTTTTGAAGTCGGTTAAGGAGACAATCTTTCACTTAAATGCCAGATTAACTGAGGACCTGCACATCACAGAGTTGTAGCCCTGACCAGGTTTGGCGGGGTCGAGGCACACCACGTATTTAGATGACGTGTTTTTGATTTTGAATGCGAAACAGAGATGGTATAGAGTGCTCTCATTTATATTTCTTGAAGTGTTGCTTTATCTTTATTCAAGTATCCATCAATAATGTTGTTTATGTACTCAAGTACATCATGTTATGTGGCATTACGCGTGAAAAAAAATTGTTTTATGTGTAATAATACCTTAATACGTTTTATTAGATATTCGAGTGCTAGTATCAATTGCAAACGAAAAATTGTTAAACGTGCATGAGCGTACATTTGTCATTCACAGAGGATACGAGAGTGTCGTTTACCTTTATGACTAGTCATATAGAAAGACTTACATTTGTAGAGATATGTATAGTCTCATCTTGATTATCGTAATTTCAATTAGAAATAAATATAACTCTTGGGAAAAGTCCATCATATTAAAAATAATAATTGTGTTTTTTCAAAAGTACAAATGCTAACAGGTTTAGAAATGAATAAATGGAAGGGCTTAGGGAGGCCTTTGCCAAGCAATGGGACATTACAGGATAGAAAAAAATAACAATGCTAACAGTCTCAAATACAAATTATCTATGATAAAACAAAATTCGAAAATAATTATTAAAACACCATTTTTTTTATTATAGACTAAGCCAGACATTATTCATTTTCATTCCGTTTTTTTTTAAATAAGTATGTAAATAAAATAATGTTCTACAAAAAATACTTTTCTTACTTTTATAAAACTAAAACCATGTGGAAAACTACCGTCCATTCCACGCTCACCGGCTAATAGCTAATAAAAATCTAGGCTATCAAAATATCGCTACAGCGCACAACATTTTTTTATACAAAAAAAAAATAGAAAGACTGAAACATCTTGAGTCGATACAAATGGTAGGTATGTACTCGACACAAAGATGGTAGGAACATTTTTACGTTTGCTTTTACAATCTGACGTCGTTAAACGTGAAAATACTTCTCAAAGAGTCAATGAACCGTACAGGCGACAGGAAAATGTGCGAGGTAAGAATTCGATGTTCCGCTCGCGAGAATTGTATGAAATATGATGCGATTATGAGATGAAAGCTTTGGATTTGATAAGGTAAAGTGTTGACAATACATTCATTTGATGGTACTTTTTGTAGTAAAGTTATCGTTCAAATATCTGTCTTATTTCTAAGAACGTTTAATTTTGCGGTAAATATGTAATTCGTCACTAACTTTTAGTTCATTTGGCATATAAATTCATGTACATATTACTTAGCTTCTGCCGCGGTTTCATCTTCGTAGATGTCAAAATTAAGTAAACCTTCAATTATTTAGATTATAGGTATAATATTAGCTATATATAGCTAAGTCCGGTCAGTCGTTAATTTGTCAATGGATAACAAACTTCCACCTCTCCTTCCTCAGAAATGTTCGAGTTTATAGTATTTTGTTAGTAGTAGGGTGGAGTAAGATAGTAAAATGTTGGTTATGATTAAATTCAGTTTTTTTATTTACGAATACAAGGATTACTCCTTAACAAAAAACATTCTCACAACTACCAGTACGTATACAGTATAAAAGAACCAAAAGTTCTCAAGCGTAGTCATGAAGTCTACCGACAGTAAATTTTTACACCAACAACGTAGGACAAACATCAAACAATGACCACGATGTAACTCGCTGCATTTAAACAACAAGCCTAAACCCTCCCAGATGAATCCCTCAAATGGAGGAATAAGATTAAAAATGTTATTTTATCTCCATGGCTAAATTAAGGACGGATAGCGATCCCGAGGGTGGTATCCCGAAGTATGGGAAATGATCCAGCGCGAAGGCAACTGGGTGAAGGACGAATGGCTATCTGAGGTGACTGCTTCAACCCTGAGAACTTTCAGCCGCATTGTTTTGGAGGCATTTTTAATATGCCTTTCGAACAATCTTTACCGTACTCAAAATAAAGTTTGATTTTCCTTGTCACTAACTCTTGCTATAACTTTGTTAACGTACTGCAAATCTTCCGAAAATCCTTGCAAGGTTGGATTTGTATTCAAAGTGGGGTAAGTCACCCTTAATTTTGCTTTTATCGTCTCATTAAAATTGACTTTTAAACGGGAAAGAATTAACTTCTTTAACTTCGCTATTAGCGCGACCTTGTCGTGTCATGAAATGTTATTATTTTTGGACCATGAAAGTTATAGTCCTGTGTTCTTGAACTGTTTTTAACTTGTTTGGGAGCAATTATTTTTAATTTGTTAAGTGTTATGGAATAATGTACTAACATTTTTAGATAGCTGCAATCAAAATGTTTCCTTGTGAACTTTGGCACTTCACTATATATTTGATCCTATTACATTTTTATTATTTTCTAATTAAACAAACATAAAAGTCGAGGTACAGTCTCCGTCAATATTTTTATTTTTAAAATATATTTGTATTAACATTAATCTCTCATGAAATAGTCTTCCAAATCACCGTCTTGACATTTAAACAGTGTGTCGAACGAGGCAGATATTAAATTTTGTCAAACACTCGCACATGTGGCTCCCAGTTGACCTACTTCAGATAATATTGTTGGGATACGAAGTGTTCCGGATGCCACTTTACGATGCACGAAGCTTTTTGTTATAGGAAATGAGGAATCTACGGTAAATATTGATATTGCCTACAAATTACCCATACAATACAATTTTGGGTCCACGTCAGTCATCGCCCATTCTCTCTTATAAGCTCTGAAACCTAGCAATAAGGAGAAAAACAAAAAGTTCCTACTTAACGGCACTCTGGAAGTATTCTCTTTCCTGAACACACTGTTATTTACCTACCAATCTTTCATAATGATCTTGTGTGTGGTTCCCGAGGTCCCCAGATAAACAGCTAATCGTTATTTTAAACATACCATCACGCCTGTATTCCCCGAACGGTTAGGCAGAGGTATACCAATGAACACCCACATGTCGCCAGTATGTTTAGGTCCCATGGAATAGGGGGTGAGCCTATTGCCATTAACCAGGCATAAATCCTAACTCCAAACTGCTACTAAGAATTTTATAGAAAAACTCAATAACACTTTTTGCTCGACCTTAGAATCGAACCCAAGACTTCTAGCGTAGCAGTCGCGCTTAGGACCACTAGGCTAACGAGGCAGTCCGTTATTTTACAATGTTGACTATTTTAATTTTCAGATACGTGATATCAAACAGTACTTACTAGATATCAAATAGGTGCTTAAAGTCCGGTAAAGATACCAAATCAAGGGAGTAACTCTACTAACTATTACGAGTAGGTACGATAGTCATCTAAATTCAGTCTTAATCTCTCAAACATGCCTCTTCAGTACCCATATTTTTTGACATTGATTGTCGATGAGATGAGGTTGCGACTAGATTTTGTACGTTTTGTATTAGCAAAATTGGGCTTTAGGTTTTACGCATACCTACAGGTAGGTAAATAGATACTTCCAGTTGATAAATACTTACTAAGTCATCCCCAGAGTCAAAGTCACAGCCCAGTCGGAACTTGACGACGTTTTGCGGGGAGTCGCTGTCGACGAGCGCGTCCACGCTCTGCGCCAGTACCACAGACACGTGGGTTCGGTTCACGTCGCGATACGTGAACAGGTGCGCATCCTCCTCCCTGTCTACGGGCTGCAGGCTCAGGTTCTTTCTGGAAAGAGGAGAATGTCAGTGTTAGTGGGCTGCAGCTGAAGACGGACTCTGCCAGTAATTCAGCTGTTTTGACAATGTGAAAAATATTTGTCGTGATGGCCCAATGGATAAGTCACCAGGTGCCTTTCATACATTCAATCGCACGTATGAGCGGCGAGTGTCTTAATCACTGGGGTTCCTCACGATGTTTTGTGTAGGAAAACATAGTAAGGAAATGTATCGTGAGGAAATTTAAATATGTTTTAATTGGAGTTTATAAGTCTGAAATAGCCAATCCGCCTTGAGCAAGCACAATAATCCATACTTGTGCCTTCTCTGTACGAGAAGGGACCATTGCCCTGCAGTGGGACAGTAATAGGCTGGTAATATTTATTTAATGTTCGGAGTTAATACATAATTATTATTCTGATCGAAAGATGTGGAATTATTTTGTGATAATTGAATAAAAGCTTAACAATAGCTCCATAGCATATTTTCTGCAGCTTAACTACGATAACGAAGTCCTCAATTAATAATTGGGTTTTTATTAATGAACTCACTTACATTGGTAAGAACGACATCTAGAGCAACACATTCCAACTAATTTAAAATTGTGCCACCTCTATGTATATTATGTCATTGCCCAAAATCGTCTCAGGTTTCAAACTAACTGTTTCACAATTCTATCACTAGATGGCATTTAGCTTAATATCATGCTATATTCTTTAAAATAATAATTTAGTCTCAACACTTCAACACATTTGCACCAAATACAACTCTAACACAACTTAACATAATTTAACCAAATTCTTAGTTAATCACATAATAAAAACGGTAATGTCTGTCAGTGTAACATTTCCGGGTGTAGCACCATATCATAGTTATGTTACTAATAGTCTAAATAACAACCCGAAAAGTGTTATAATGACATAATAACTGAGAGAATAAGTTTAATTTGTGTTATTACGAGTATATTAGTGGAAATTCTCACGGCGCACGTCCGGAAGCTGAGTATGGCGGATGTAAAGATATCAATCTTATTTAAACCGTGCCACCCATTGTGTTAAAACGTTATTCGGTATAATTAGTGATGCAATCGATATTCATGTTTGTTTAAAAGCTTTTTGATCGTGAGAAGACATCTTGGTCGAATATGGTTAGGGTGGTAGTACACTTCGCGAGGCGATGGAGGAATCGTAGAGTTTAAGGGAACTCTATAATACCGCCATCGCGCCATTTATGTGTTAAACATAGGTATTTACATACATATATCGTAGGTAAAAAGTGCACAATGTGTTATGTTCTGCCAATAAGGACATACAAATTACATATTTATTATATATTATAAGTTACCAAATAACATAAAAAAAAATATTTGTTAAAAATTGAAATAACAGATATTTTTTAAATTTTAATTCTGTGTCATTCAGAAACTCGTTTAAGGTCTAGAGCACCTAGCGGTGGAATGATAAAATACTGGTATTATTATTGTTGCATATTAGTATGTTCACAAAATTCCTAAATTTGTCTTCCGCCGTGTTCGATAGATGGCGTTGTGCCGTCTGCTGGCTCGCCTTAGGTTTCGTTTAAAACAACGCAGGAACGTTGTAGATCACTTTTCAATATTATTATGTATGTACGGTTATCTATATATATAAAAGAAAGTCGTGTTAGTTACACTATTTATAACTCAAGAACGGCTGAACCGATTTGGCTGAAAATTGGTGGGGAGGTAGCTTAGAACCTGGAGACGGACATAGGATACTTTTTAAGCGGGCCCCGCAGACGTTATCCTGCCCTAAAAATCTCGGTGCCAAAAAATAATTACTCTTTCCTTCATCTCTAAATCTATGTTACCCTGATACCTCTCCACTGCAAAGAGCCACATTGCTGTGTCGAGTGGACATGAGACAGGTAGGGTAGATAGGGTAGGGTAGGTAGGTAGGTCGATAGGGTAGGTATGTAGGGGTGGGGTACGTAGGATAGGTAGGTAGGTTGATAGGGTACGTAGGCAGATAGGTAGGGTAGGTAAGTAGATAGATAGGTAGGTAAAGTTTGCTAGGGTAGGTAAGCAGGTAGGTGGCGTAGCGTAGCCTGGACCTTGATTTTTGTACCGATTTTCAGGGCAGGACCACGTCTGCCGGGCCCGCTTGTTGGTTATAAAATGTCATTTTGTTCCAATAAAGATTATTATTATACCTGCTACTATTATTATGAAGACAATATGTTAGTATAAAATGCCTATTAGATAATTATGTATAATTAATAACTGTTTATGACTTTTAATAATTATATTTTGCAAAATCTATTGTTTAAGTTTTATTTATGTCGTGTTATGGTCAAGACTCATGTTTCTCTGTTTACTTGTTCAATATTCACACAATTTATCTAATCATTAAAAATTTCAACAATATGTGAAAGATTTATATACTAAAAAGTGAAACTTACTTACTTTAATCGATAGATTGATTTGATATTCGACCATTCATTGCAGTACCCAAAGGATATTGGAAAACGCATTTTTGTAAGCAATAGGATTTTTTTTGTTTTTTGGTGGGTGGGAAATCATCAAATAACTTCTCCCGCCCTCGGCGGGGCGGGAGGGAGTGTCAGACTTTTACTGACTAAAACCCACCCATGTTTCTTCTTGTGCCCTTTGCGTTCCGGGGGCGCGGTATCTCTTGCGAACAACCCGCAGCCCCGGCAGGCATCGGCCCTCAGTGGCCCCTTCCTTTTGCTGACATCTCTTTGAGGCGCGCGTGGAACACGAACGCGCCGTCGACACGGCCTGTCGTTATGCAACGTAAGGACGGTGAGCTACCCATTGCTCACCGTTCACAGGCCAGTATCTACGGTGGCCGGGAGTCGTCTCGCGGCTCCCGACGTCCGGAGCGTCTACCGCGGCGGCTGGGACGGGAGAACCGCTGTCTCAACCGTCCCGCCGCCTCCTTCTCAAGCATTACTGCCTCGCAGAAGGAGGCCACTGCATCCCATTCCCTCTCGCTCCAGACCATGGCTTGCACAAGGGCCGGACGCGAGAGTTCGCCGCCGCCGATGGCCGCCACGAGGACACGGCGATGCTCCGCCCAAGCGGGGCATACCGCCACGGTGTGCTCCACCGTGTTAAGCAATAGGATACCAGTTTAAATATCAATCATGAAATAAATTGAGGAAATCCGTACCTAAACTATACGTGTCATAAAATGTCTAGATTCTCATGAGTTTTGATTGATACCTTGACATACCTAGCGATTAATGTAAGTTTAGACTAATATACCTGCTTACCCAATAAATAAGTCACGACGGTGAATTTAGAGCAATCAACAGCTCATCATTAATTTAATTTTGTTCCTGTCAATGTTCGTTTGTAACAAATCATTTGATTCTGATTTATAGTTTTTGTGTTTGATTTTAACATATCAAAATCATTTGTTGTCCTTGGCAAATGCGATTTCTCACCTAGACCATTTTTTAGACGCAAAAACGCCGGGGCGTTTTATGTTTGACGTGTCTGTGTCTGTGGGTGTCTGTGACACCGTAGCTTCCGAACGCATGTACCGATTTTGATATTGTTTTTTTTTTGTTGAAAGGTGTATTAGTAGTGATTGTTCTCAGCTATATTTGATGGAAATCGGTTCAGCGGTTTCAAAGTTATCAGCTCTTTTGTTAGCTGCGGTAGGAATTTCTATTTTTCTGTCGGGGGTTGCTTAAAATTTATATTTTTTTGTTTTTATGGGTAATTTTAACGTTTACATCAATAGCTATTTTAGCAGTCATGCCTTGGCATATTATGAATATAAGCATTTTGTGAAGATCTGTTAAAAATACGTACTATAAATTGAAAACGTCCAGCTCTATGAAATCCTTTTCTTATTTTACTTGATTCCAAAGCTGAGTACAACCTCGATCGCGTATAATTTATAGTTTAACCCGGTATTTATTCCTGACCGAGTTCAACTCGTCTCCAACGGCGACCGCTTGCAAGAACATTACCTTCAACGGTAAACGAATTAGATCACTTCGTAATCTCACTCCACTTAGTCATACCTACTGTAATTTCAGGGGTGATCGTTAGTTCCATAGTCAGGAAGAAATACTTTAGCTCAAGCTGGTCAGGTTTATAGTATTGTGTTCAAAAATGTGTTAGAAATGTGAGAATATATTTGAAAAAGGTATCTGTGAGTTCAGATGTCATAGAGGAAAAGTGCAGAGAGTGTTCTTGGGAAGACAAAGTAAACGCAACTACACTGCTGATCCAACTTGCGAGGAACAACCGAACGATGTGACCCGTTTGACGTGACGACGAAGAACTATCCAACGGTGAAATAATTACGTAAATGAGACCAGCATTTTAGTAGATCATAACATAATGTTCACATTAGACTAACACGCAACGCTTATGAAATTAGCGAAATGTTAACGGAACAAAATGGCTATTTGTTTCTTAATGACTACATTTAAATAAGACGAGCTTTTTGCAACTAATTAAAACCTATCAAAGCTAGTAACATTTTATGGCACTAATAGAAATTTGCAACAAAAACGGGTTAAATATAACACATAAAACTATTACATAACTTTGGAAACACTTCTCCTTTTTGTATCGAAGATACATTTATAATAATTATACTATTTGGACCAGTAGGTGCCCACAGTATTGCTGCGTCAGAGGCGAAGTGCAGAAGGCCAACTCTGCTAATTATGAATGTTAAAAATCTAATTGCAATCTCATCTCAGCGAAACCCAATGCCGTTCCTAATAGTTATCAGAATTGCCTCCCAGGTCATCAAGGGTGAATGGACAATTATTGTGACATGGGAAACACTAATTGAAAGATATATGTTTCCGATCTTTAGAGTCTTACTTTTAATGATGATTTGGCTGGAGTAAGTATTGACTGAATACAAAAGTGGACCCACTTTTGTGACCTCATCAGGGCGAGGCCAATGTGACAGTACACTGATATAGAATCTTTTATTGCTTTGCTGGTTTCGGATGACACTGATTTAACTCTTATTTAGAAAATGGGGAGGAACTATCAATTCTAGGTCATTATACCCACACATAAAACTCCTATTAACAAAATTAGGGCCATTAGCAAATCAGATCTAACCATTAACTTCCATATCGACCCGGTAACAAAAGAAACTCTCATTGTTCGCACCAGCTGTCCCACCGTAGTAAAAGTCGAGCGAGGGAACTGTATCGCGGCCATTCATACGTGTTGCCAATCTGTCAGTACTAATGTATTACTGGGGTCTTTATCCTTATATGGTCTACTGCTGAGCTTCACTTGGGAGACGTGCTTACGACATGTGCAAGACCTGGGAGCCTACCACCACATCTTAAAACTGTATTATTTTGCCTTGTGCACTGTTGGACATCCAAAGCTCGGCTCAGCGCCGATAGTTAAAATGCAACGACTGAAATTACAAAGTAATATTGAAAAGGTGCTGTTACAAGAAATGGTGGCCTAGGCCCTGGTAGTTAAGATTCTGCATTCTTAATCAAAGGTTATTAACGCTGGATCTGCAGTCACACTATCAAGACATGTGTATCGCCGATAGTGAATCGAATTTTGCATGATAGCTGGGACTACGTCAGAGACAAAAATGATACCTATCAAATCTCTTGTTCCAGTGTGTATGATGTGGTCTAGAAGTTATGGTACGGTCAGCAACATAAGTCGATTAACACTGTTACTTTTAAATTTCATCTAAATTAAACGGAAATAATACGTAGCACTGCGTGCAGCACTGCAGGTGATATTTAGCAGGTAAATAAATCTTAATTTCATATCCATTCCGTATTATCTATACTTATAATAAATCTGTAGAGAGGTCAATTCTGTACATGAGATATATTTCCAAAATAACTATCAGGGGGTAATTAGGGATCGATACTGATGCCAAAAATGCAATCAGTAAAATTTTTGTCTGTCTGTCTGTATAACCGCTATAGAAACAAAAACTACTCGACCGATGTTAACGAAACTTGGTACAATTATTTTTCATACTCCTGAGGTGGTTATAGTATACTTTTCATCACGCTACAATCAATAGGAGCAGATCAGTGAAGGGAAATGTTGGGAAAACGGGAGAAGTTACTCCATTTTTTAAGCTTCCGTCGCGTGTGCAACCTTAATGGTTAAAGCTACACAGAATTCATGTATGACGGAAATGTTTTCCTTAAAATTATATAAAAAATATCTCACGACAGCATATGTCTATCTTTTATGGTTGATTCACAATATCACGTGTAAGTCCCGATAGCTTAGCAGTTCGAAGCTTTCTAATTATATTTGTCTACTCTTACTACAAGCTGACGGAGTCGCGGGCACAGCTATCAACAATAATATTGTGCGGTTCCGTATTGCGATATTTTTCAACAGTATTGTAGATTGACATATTATATTTCCCTACTAAAATATGAAAGTTAATCTGTCTGTTACATCAAAACCACTGAACCGTGAGGTAGGATATAGGCTACTTTTTTTTACGAGAAACGACGGAAACGCGGACGAAGTTGCGGGCAACAGCTAGTCATTAATATTTATATAAATTTGAAGTGTTAAATATCTTTTGTCGCTGAATGTACTTGCTGAGACCATCTAAGACTTGGCAGAGACATTCATATTCTCGCCGATCAGCTGCCGAGATGTACCTACGAAACCAATCTCATAGCAATGTTTCAGTGTTGTCACCCCGTTGTCGCTGTCTCTATGGTTACAGCCTTACTTACGATGTCTATAAAAGGCTAGAAAGGTTGATAACCAAGATGGTACAAGATCAGAGCACTTTGCCTCCTACGAACACGCTCTGTTAGCTATGAGAATCGACAGTTTAATCCCTTAATCGAGACGATTAAGAGAACGTTTTGTTTATACTCGATTAGGAGTGGGTAATGACACCCACATGATACAAAGTAGTCTTGTGCAGGTCATGGGTGCAGTCAACCATTACAGAGTAAATTGTAATACAAATCAAAAACAATAGCAAACAGTGGACGTGTGTACAAAATACGTATTCAAAGATTACCCATTGTCTTATTAAGAATATTAAAAATAAAAGAACAATATTTTCTCTAAATGAACAACTAGAAATGAAATCCGCGTTTGTAAGGATACATGCTTGTTTGGTACTCTTTAAAGCTGCACGAGGATGAGACATATGGACTTTGTCTGTGAGATAGCAACGCATTTCCAAGGCACCTCTGGTATTGCAGATGTGTATATGCAGCGGTGACCACTTAACATCAGTTGGGACGTCGGCTTCTTTGCTATTCAACGATATTTAAAAGAAAAAGCTTAGGAATTAGTTAAAATTTGTCACAAATATGAATATTGAAGGTTAACACGTAGCAGACTTTTTATCCCGCTTCTGAGTTCCAGTAAGGTCACTTAGGAATATTGCTTAAATTCTGAAGTATACGCAAACTCGGGCAGAAGCTAACAAAAAATTATTAACTCAAAATTTCAGGACGTACTTAGTACCCTGTAGTACACTTTTGGCCACTGTGCATACGTACAGTGGCACAGTGGAATAAGTGTGATGTGTGCCATTAGCTCATCTGCAGTCGATTGCTACTGACACAAATATTAGAATGTGTTGTCCTCGCTACGCGTACTACTCATCCGTCTTCATTATGTCATTAATATTTGCAAATTATGACTGTCGACAGCAATAATTATATCGTCAGTATTAGAGATACGGAATAAAAAAAAAAGATCTAGTACCATTAATTTTGGTGCATTACTTTGGCATGCCAATATAAGTGGCTAAACGCTAAAACAGTACTAGGTTTGACAAACGTATATAAATCGATGTTTTCTGTTATTTCTGTGTGGCTTCATAATTGATAGTCTGTGTTTGTATCCTCACTAAACCTCTACATGCTTTCAGTACCTATATCATTGGGGCAATAAGACATAAGCACTGCCACTAGATCACTTAGTACGCAGCAGAAATAGACATGCTAAACTCATATCATAATGAGGTAAAATTGCTTGTTTGTTTGCAAAAGGTTACTCATCACTGGATGTCCATTTACACACACCACATACCACCACACACATACCATCACGCCTGTATTCCCGGAAGGGTTAGGCAGAGGTGTACCAGTGTACACCCACAGTTCGCCGGTATGTTTAGGTCCCATGTAACAGGGGGCGAGCCTATTGCCATTAATCGGGCACAAATCCTAACTCCGAGCTGCTACTGGGAATTTCATAGAAAAACTCAATAACACTTTTTCTCGACCTGGGAATCGAACCCAAGACCTCTAGCGTAGCAGTCGTGCTTAGGACCACTAGGCTACCGAGGCAGTTACGCACTAACTACCGTGGCATTTACCTACACTAATTCTTATACTGATGGAAAGCTACACTATTGCTCAGTGCCATGTTTTATGGTAAACTTGACTTCCACGCGGTAAAAGTCGCATGTTAAAGCTAATGTTTATTATAAACATGCAAAGTTCATCGTACGCGGTAAAAACGACCACTGGATATCCGAAACCGAATGCGGAAGCAATTACCGCTAATAATGCAGAACTTATTGATAATCAACTACTTACACGTAATAATACAAACGACAATTTAATAAACAATCATCCCTAACAACATTAGATAACAAACCTCGAAACTTATATAATAATATTGAATAGAAAGTAATACCTAACCTCTTAGAGTTAGCTGTTATTATCTACAGATAGATTTCCCTCGGAAAATTATTTAAAAGTGAAACCGCAGCCTGGATAAAGAAATGGTTGATAAATTATAATAATCCTAACTAGATAAATGCGAAAGTAAGTTTGTTAGTTACCTTAGCACGCCTAAACCACTGACCCGTCGTCCTGAAATTTTGCATATACCTACGTTGTGAGGTGTACAGAAATAAGAATAGGGCACGTTTCATCCCGTAAAAAAATACTGTTCCCGAAAGAAACAACAATAACGTTTTTATGATAATAGATGGCGCCACGAGTCTTTTGAATTTTAAATATAAACGACATTTACTCGGATGAAGTTGCGGGCAAAGGTTAGTAAAGCAATAAAGTTTCGTGCTCTTTTTACGTCTCTCAAGGTGTTAAGCATAAAAAATAATCATTATAAAAAGTAATCATATCAAAGTCAAAGTCAAAGTCAAATCATTTATTTCAATTAGACCATTAAAAGGCACTTTTGAACGTCAATCACATATTAAATTAAAAATATTGAATCTAGTTGCCCATTCCAAAAGGTAGTTTCGTATGGAGAAGAACGGGCAAGAAACTCCATACATACTCTTTTAAAAAAAAAAATGTATTACAATAAGTTGCACAATTCCATAAAATTATACTGATGTCAAAACGATCTATTAAAAAAAGCCACTCAAAGTACTGCAATACGTACTCAGTGCCACAAATTAGAAATGAAAGCTAAGTTAATTGTAATATTAAATACATTTATACATTTCAAAGACAAAGAATCAGTGTGTGAGGAATACTCAAATGTAGAATTAATGTCGAAGAGAAAAATAATTAATCAAAACAAAGTACTTATATAATTAAATTAGCAACCAATTGATTTTGTCAAGAATAATAATTACAAAAATAATCGAAAAAACATTATTTAAGAGGAACAAAACGATGATCCAATTTTGCGAAGGCCTCGTAACCTCTTTGATGAGTTACAACATAATAAAATACGATATATAACTTATTAATATGTCAGTTTAATTTGGCAATAAAATAGTGACATTAAAATAACAATTATTATTTATTTGATGATGTCATGATGAAACTAAAAACCGAATCTTGACTAGCAATCTTTGAAATCTTACAATATAATAGAAGGTCTACCATCCTGGTATAACATCAGCACAATAAAATGGAATATAATCATCTCGGAAATATTGCATTATCGAGATAAAAAACCACGTAATGACGATTAATATTTTTCAATAACTATTGTGTCAATAAATAGCAAGAAGTTATAGATATTAAGATTTGCTAATATATTATCTACATAATCTTGAAGACTAGACTTTTATGTAATGATAAAAGAAGAACAAGTCTGTCAATAAACAAAGAAATACTATCAATGTAATAATCGAGCGTAACGTTTTCGTATTATTATGGATCTGTACGTTTGAATTGCTTTAATTCACCTATTTTTTTATAATATAGAAAGAGAGGCCATTATTATAAATGTATCTAATAATTAAGCTACATTTAAAATAATTGTATACAATTATTTTTAAGAGCCCTTTTGGGCTTCACGCATACGTAAAAATGGCCAATTCTTATTTTGTTTGTTTGTTTGCTGTTGGTCTGAGAGTGGTTAGAAATAGCTATTACTTTGATATGGTTCAACCACATTCAACTGATTGTATTCCTTTGAAAAAACTTTGACGTAACCTTGCAGCGATTTGCTTTTATGTTTATTTTTGTAGTTGGAACTGGTGAGGACATTCATACAATGAATTATATCAAACTATGATAAAACTTCAACCGTAGATACTTATCTACAGGAAAGGTCACGTCACCATTCTTTTCCTACAAACCTCTTTAGCACTCTCACTATATAATCCGTTCCTTTTGTATTCTCAATTTGTTTCTTACAATACACAATCCGTGTGAGAAATACCCACTAAACTGTTTACGTAACTAAAAGTTTAACCTTATTTTATTATCACTGTGACTATAATTGTACTTAGTTTTTAACAGCCGAGTCATCCTACTAAGTAATGAGTGCGTAGAACGCGATGTTACTAAAACTTAAGTATTCACACGAGCGTTTGGAACGCAGCGGGCGGAACGCTAATTTTCTTGCTTTATGCATTTATCAAGGACTAGCTTCTGCCCGCGACTTTGTCCGTGTCAGATTTGATATATTATCCCACAGAAAGCGTATTTTTTTCCGGGATAAAAAATATCCTATGTGTTATTCCACACTACAACCAATCGCAGTGACAAATTTTATCCAGATCCATTCAGTCGTTTAACCATGAAAGAGTCCCAAACATTCATGCATCCATCCGTCCATCTTCATAAACTTTCGCATTTATAATATTAGTATGGAGTATTAGGATGGGGGTAAAAGATACGTAGATTTGAGTTTGTTTGACCGCATAGGAAAAAGTATATAGTACATCATATAGGTAGATACTTCACATATTTTCTATTCAGTTCATTGCACCTACGCTGGCCGCGTTCTTAGAACTAGAAACATTACTATTTATGTAAATATATCGCCTGTTACAATCTACTTAGTTAAATCTATATCCGGTGCATTAGCTGCTAGCTTTCAACAGAAAATACGTTCATTTTCATTAATAAGTAAAAGTTGTACCAACTTATTGCAAAACATCTGGAGAAGTCTAATATAGTGGAATTATTCATAGTTTAAAGCATCGATATGATATACAATTCACCAACACTTTCTATGTACAAGTTTCGATTTTGTAAGAATTTCTAAACTTTCAGTGTGTTACGAATGCAAGTTTGACATTTTGATACATAATAATATTTTTAAGTTTATTTGATAACATATTAACTGATAGATGCCAGACTTTTCATAATTTTTGTACCTAATTAGTTAAAATTATCATAATTTGGGCTCAACAACGTTGTGACATTTATCACTAGCCTTAATTTGATTTTAGCCTATTCTGCCCCACTATTGGGAAAAAGCCTCAATTAGTTCTCATCAAAATGTATAGATTATAAAACTTTAAATGTCAAGTGCTTATTTTTTAGGCCTTGCTGTTATGAGTTTCGAAAATCACCATAAGAAATGAAACCACTTTTTTATCAGTAAAATTAGTTAATTTAGAAACGCCTTTACTCTGTGTCTGGTGCCTATTCTATACTCGGAGACACCTTTTTTTTTAAGCATGGGAAACTATCAAATGACTTCTTCCGCTTTGGGCGGAGCGGAAGGGAGTGTCAGACTCTTACTGACTAAAACCCATATGTGTTCCCGCTAATGTCCTTTACGTTCCAGGGCCGCGGTGACTCTTTCGAACAAACTCCACAATCCTGGCTGGCACTAGCCCTAGCAGGCCCAGTCATACTCCTTGACACCTATAGTACCAATTCCCGATTTTGGAAGTCATGCACAACAACCTAATTTAATTCATTTATCTTATTTTTCGATTACCCGCCAATACCAAAGCGAAGTCACAACAGCGGTATATAGCTAAATGCATTTCATGTAATCATAATTAGTTTGTAATAATAACACATTTTTCATATTTGTTTCCTTCTGTACTTGTTTTTGTTCCAAATAAACGATTATTATTATTATTATTACATTCAAGCTCAACTAAGAGCCAGCTGTTCCAGCGTAGTAGCGCTAACTAGTAGCGCTCTTTGTAAAGGAGCTCGTCCAGGGAGGTACTTTTACCATACGTATTTCTGCTGCAAAACAGCGATGCGATTTAAAAGGTATGGGTGCAGGTATAATTATAGGCTCATGAGACATTTCAATTTTGTCTTTGGGATGACAACGCATTTGGAAGGCCTCTGGTATTGCAGATATCTATAGGCACTGGTGACCACTTAAATTCAGATGGGCCGTCGTTTGTTTGCCGTCCAATGATATAAAAAATACTAAACCTATACACGCACAGACGGCAGACATAGGTGGACGCTGCGCGTCGCAGCCGCTCGTCTGTAACGGTACTTAGATGGGCCGGTAACCGCGCTCTTACTGGATTGCGCAACGTGCATGGGGTCAGTATTTTTTATAGAATATAGCAGCCAATACATTCTTAGGGATAATAGTTATGTAACTAATGGCGTTAGCGGAAGCGAACATGTTTTATGGGTTTTCGATTTCTCATTTAACTTAATGTTGATCAAAGGTCCGGCACTTCCGGTATAGTTTGAGGCCAAAAGGTAGCGCTACAGAGCAACGTGCGGGACACACACACATCAGAAGTAGACAGCAACAGTTTCTGTGCTTTGAGCTGCAGAAGAAATAGTTTGACCTACTCATATATTATTCAGGTAGTTGTTTGTATAGTTTTTTCAGGTATAGTTTTT
Organism: Caradrina kadenii; assembly: GCA_947462355.1. Classification (NCBI taxonomy): domain Eukaryota; kingdom Metazoa; phylum Arthropoda; class Insecta; order Lepidoptera; family Noctuidae; genus Caradrina; species Caradrina kadenii. The sequence goes on along the minus strand of OX381683.1, from coordinate 421,392 downwards.
GTGCATGTACCTAAGAGTATAATAAGTGTTTTAAACGCATTAGTTTGGAGTATCCATTTAGGGTTAAAATAAAATTGATACTTCATCATTTTCATCTTCCTGCCCTTATCCCATGTTACTTGGGGTCGCCGCAAGACATTTTCTTCTCCCATTCAGTCCTGTCAGCCGTCATGCTATCACTGACTCCCTTCTCTTTCATATGATTCGTCACACAATCTATCCATTTATTCTTTAGCCTCCCTCTTCCTCTCCATTCTTATTTCACTTAATAATTTTTCATAATGATTTTTTCGTTGTCATCAAATTTCGACGTAACTAGTCAAAAAGTGGCTATAAATCAAAAATTGCTTGTAAACGTCGCAACTAATGTACTTAATACTTTTTAGGTAGGTACTACAAAAAGTTAATAGTTATGACCGGTTGGTTATACAATATTACATTACTCGGTTATTATCAATCGATCGATTCGCGCTGTTTAACCGATAGATACTAACACGATATTTTAGTCACGAATGTGAAGAATAAGTAGGTAGATGACTACAAAATATGGACGTGTATTCATTTTGAAACATACATTAATAACATCACGCTTACGTCCCATAAAAGGGCAAGTAGAAGTTAATAAATGTACATAATAATGTATAAAAAAATTACACCCATTTTAATCAAATATATCATATATGTTTGATTTGTAGTGACTTCAGGTTACGTGAATAAAGTGCTCAAACCCAAAAAAAGACAATAAAAAAATATTTTTGGGGGAACCAAATGTCAAATCCCCATGAATATATAGATAGAATCCATTATATTAAAAATTTTCAGTATTAAGAATAATAGACTGTTATTGTCACACTGCAGGGCAAAGGCCCAATTCTTCTCTCATCTTACTTTTCCGGCTAACGAGTAAAGTAGAAATTTTGAACTAGTTCAACATGCCACCTCATTAATTAAACTTGTAATCAATACTGACAGCTTGTTAAGCAAGCATTTAGCAGCTGGTTATCAAACTTCTCATCGATTTCTGCAACTAGCGATATGGTTGTTAATGCAAATCCTGATTGATTCATTGCAACTACCCATCTATTACTTTAAAAAAATAAATGATTGCTACATAATTTACAGGTGTAATACATTACCCTCTATATGCAAGTTTTCTATATATATTGATTGATTTAGTGCTATATTTTAATGTTAGTTACTGACATAAGGGGATCATACTCAGTGGATTGTGAAGTGATTGACGATTTCTACATAAAAAATGACGTTTTTGTAATCACCCGTTCTTAGTCTTTTTTTTCTTTATTTTTAGGGGAGTAGATCTTCGCAGCAACCCACTAAAGTTTCATCACAATCGGATCAAAGGTTATGGAATGCACAGAGAATAAATATACAAACATTCATTTTTATTTGTATATTTTTTTTTCAAAATATGAGTTTAGTTTACTTGTATTAAAATTTGTAAAGTATGTCATGTACTTTACTAGTAGATAGTTCTCTATTCACTTCTTTGACTTTCTAGGATACTCTACAAAAATCTTGCATATCTTACCTTGGATGCACTTCTACTCTGAGGACTTCATCACCAACTTTCAGGTTCTCCGGTATCCTCACGAACCTCAGGTATTCACCCACTGGGTAGAAATTACAACCTGCAACAAACCAAAAAACGTAATAAAATTTATTTAAATCATACTAATTTGAAAATAATATTGCCCGGAAAATAACACGATACGGTTTGTTTTGTGTTAGACAATATTGTAAATCATAGTTGTCAATAATAAAATAATCGATACATATTGTGATAAGAATCATTCAACTTACATTTAATTTATTTTTAAACATAGGTTACTACAAATGTCACAGGGTTATATTCAAAAATGTCCAATACAATAATGCGAAGTATTTAACAATATCTATTATGCAAGAATATTTAAACATGGTTCCGAAGACAATAAAGCAAAAACGGATCTGCCTCCCGGAGACAATCAGGCTGGTGGCAAAGCTAATTATTCTGCTTACGACACTGTCCCACAACTGGACCCCATTCAATATGGCGGTCTATTGTTGGGAAGGGAAAAACTGTCAGTGATAGGTGATCGTTTAATGGTATTTGCTAATAACTGTTTGCAATCGTAGCTAAGAAACATGAAGGAATCGTTTTGGGGTACAAATATTTGACATTATCATAATTATTGTATCTCATTCTAAATACAATCTTTATTAACTATACGGATTTAGGTTTATAATTGAGAATGTCAGTTTAATAATTCTTTCGAGAAATTTTAAGTATCTACGGAAAATGTTATAACAAACATTATTAAGTACTTATCATTTTCGGAATCAAAAATCCTATAATTATATACCTACCCGTGAATTCAACCTTAAAGAATAGCCATCAAAAAAGTATAGATCTTATTGTCACGTAAAATTGCGTACTCAGATACCATCTAGACATTACCCAAGCTGTAACAAAATGATCCAAAACTTCGTCATTGATTTCCATCAGATCACATTAAAGTTGCGATTGCGCGACAAATCGCATCTTGCAGCTGTTATGGAGTGTTTTCCCATAGATCGACAGTTTCACAATCGCGGCGCTTGAGTAGAAACTGATGGCTTCCAATCCGGCCGTGAAATCCGCAATCTTTTGTCGCATGTGATTTGAATATTATTTTTTGTGGTAACTTTGCTGCTATATTTAAATGGTGGTATGTAGGATTTTGCAAACTTTGATCGTTTCATTTTATTTAATTGACAAGTGTTGTATACTTAGAGTAGGTACTAATTATTTATTTTTTGGTTTACTTTTGTGTCATTAAATTGTAATAAATAAGTAACCCGTCTTCCAATTATTTTATTATGACAACAAGTAGATATTAGGGGGCTGTAATTTTATTAAACTATAAGAATAATTGCAATCTAATTTCAGTCTCAATCTGTTTAAAATGCCTCTAATTTACCTAGATTTTTTTGACATTTAATACCATTGAGATGAGATTGCAACTGGATTTTAAACGTTCTTAATTAGTGGAATTGGCCTTTTGAGATTTGCTGAGTTTGGTGACCATGATCGGTATTTTCAACTTGTTAATTAAGTTTGACCACAAAACTTTGTCTATTAATTTATCAGAATAGCTTTGATCAAAATACCTAACTGAGACTGTTGCTATTTATTATTCACACGTTTGACTTACAACCCAGTTTTACTTATCTCGTCAAATTATGTGAGACGATTGAACGATATACCTATAGGTTTACTTTTTGTGGATGGGAAATCATATAACTTCTACCGCTCTTGGCGGAGCAAAAGGGAGTGTCAAAATCTTACTGACTAAAAACCATCTGCGTTCCAGGACCGGGTTGATTCTTCCGAACGGCCCTAGCGACCTATAGGTATTACATTCATTTTGACAGTAGTGTTGAATCAATTGATTTCCAATGTACTTTGTATGAGTCTATTGTACTCAAACTCATTCAATTAACGTGAAAGGCGTCAGAGTGTCATTTAATAAAACAAAAAATAACAATCTCACGACTAATGATAAAGCATTAGCTGTTTACTTACATAACATCTGCTAATCCATTAACGCAATTTGACAAGCATCACACGGAGACAAGGAAAATGATAACAATGACTTTCAATATGAACGTGAACTCAATTCAGTACATTCACGCTCTTTTAGTTATGGAGGCTGCAAAATTTTTGATGTGATTTTATCTACAACATTACATCAGAGATTATAATAATTATAGCTGTTCTACTGTGATTTTAACAAAACATAAATCAAATAAATAAAGCATAATTTATTAATCGGTCAAGCCCGCCACACTATTCCAGACAATAAAACTCCTGAAAGCCAGAATAAATGGCGGAGACCGCCAGAAAAGCGCTGAGGCAATGAAGCTCGACGTGTTCTGGAGAACCGATTTAACTTTCTTGAAATTAATCAAAAAAGATTAGCGGAAGAGTAAGATAAAACATAATTTCCACTTCATAAAACATTTATAGGCACTTTTCAAATCGTCAAGGAATTAGTAAGTCAGAAAGTTCCAAGCTAGTTGCTCGTTCCAAACCGAAGGTTCACATGAAGAAGAACAAGCAATAAACTTCATGAACACTCTTCTAATAACATGAGGAAAGCCATAACGGTGTGTATTACTATTTGTAAGCTTGGACGTGTCCATAAACAAACATCATAAAGTTTCTTTTCACAATTATATTTAGAGACAACAAACGCCCTACAATGTAGTTCATTCACAACCCACAATCAAGGTAGCCTCGTCAATGAAGCGTGTGATCGCCATAATACAGCGGGTTCTCATACGTGCCGATGTTCGGATAAAATACCGTAAACCATGGGACGGCTAGCGGGTCGCAATTGGGTTCCTAACAATGTATCTTGTTGAGGATCCCGATTGTTTCGATAAAACACGTTTAGTTGATTGTAGGTAATTTGCCAATATCAGAGATGTCGTTGTCTCTGTCTAGCATTTTAAATGAAATGCTAAGATAATGTTTTATGAAATGCTGCAATAGAAGTAGAATGTACTTGCAAAACCCTGTGGTTTAATTATTTTTTTACTGCTCTATTCTTGTGGGTCTTAGCGTGATGTTACATACACTATAACCTTCCTCGATAAACGGGCTATCACCGGTAAAATATTTTTTGTAATCGAACCAGCTCTTCCTGAGATTATTGCGATCAAACAAACCAACTCTTCAGCTTTATAATATTAATATTAAGTATAACATCTTGTATCTAGCCGCCGATCCAGCATAGTTTGGAAATGGATGAGTTGGTATTTTCATAGAAGGAAATGTAAATGAAATAAGCATAGGTTAAATAAGATTCTATGATTAAAAAGCCTTCTCAAAGAGTCGTTAAACTTGTTCGGAGCAGTCATTCGTACCAATCAAAGATACAGTTTTTACCTTCTTAACTCACGCAAAAAATCAAGCAATAATATGCAATTTGATTCGATTCTGATCTAAACATGCTCTGTGGGAACCCAGTTATGACTGAATAGTCACTGAAGTACCACCTGATACTAACATCACAGAAGGACTACTTCTTACAAACTTCTATAGAGCACAACAAGGTAAGATTAGCGGCCTAACAATATACAATTTAGGAAAATACTTTCCTCTGTGGGTATTTTTTTCTGCATTATCAGAAGGGAGCCCTTGTGTCATTAAACTTTGGTTTCGTGGGAATGTCCCCATGGACGCCCTCCGTCTGAGGAGAACAGAGGGTTATGTCGGACTTTTACCGTCTATAACACCATGGTGGCATGACTAGAGAGCCCGGTATTCACTTGACGCATAATTAGCGCCCCCTACAGTCATTCGCCAACGAAAGAGCTACCCTTAGTTTATTTCGAAGTAAAAGACGATGATTTTCTGAAATTATACTTAAAAAATAGTGACAGTAAGTTCCCTTTTCCTACGCAGTAGTTCTTCTGCACTTACTTACCCGGTGGCTGTAATGCATAGGTAGTCAATCTCAAGTCTCAAGGTGGCGGAACATCTCACTTCCTTACCCATTGTTTCTTTATGGGTTGAAATAGCGGGGTTTAGTGTTAAAGTTCCTATTAACAACGCCATTTTTTATCAAAACCAAATTGGCTTGGGAACTCTTGTTAAAATAATGTACAATGATCCTTTGAAAGGTGTAAGTGGGATGATAAGTACATGATTTTAAGTGCAATTTGGATAAAAATGCGTTATTTTTTGCTGTCGGGTTCACTGTTTTTCTTCGAGAACTTCATTATAAGCTGCTTAATCTTCTCTTAAGTGTATTAACGTCCGTTAGTTTTTATGATAAACTTTATCTCCGTCTCACATCAGAATTTTGATGCATTACTACAAAATTATTTTATTTTTTTAATAGGGACTTTAACTTTGTGTAACGGTAAGAAATTATTGTTCATACAGCAAGCGTTGAAGAAGATTCGATTAGATTTGTATCTTTCGTCACCTTAAATCTGCTTAGATATCGCAAATTAGAAATCTCAATCCCAGTAATGTGATAAAACAAAGAAAGCTCGAGAATGTCAAAGGTCATATACATAACATAAGTGTCAGCCTCATTACAAAAATAATATGGCAGCATCTCTGAGAACTTCAATCTACTCAAGATCACTTACAATAATAACTTCATATCCTCAATCTATGTCAAAATTAGGGGGTTACCAAAACAATACCACATACCACACCATTGCGTGTGTTACTTACGACAGTTAACATTCTTCACGCATTACAACATAATGGGGCTATTCTTGTTAAAAGATACCATCAGTTACATTTGGTACAATACTACATGGTTCGTAATAAAATAGCCGTATTATATTTTGATAGCCATCGCGGACTTCGTGGAGTGAATGATCTGCATATGACTGATCCGATCAGGTAGCGAAGTGGCTTTGGTGGCGGTCTGATCGTCTAGCAGTACCCAAAATAGATGGGAGAAGACTAGACAGATGACGGATGACGGAAAACTGCCCCGGCTAGTAAGCAAATAACAACTTAATATCTAGGATAAATTAATTTAATTTTAAAAATACCGGCCAAACACGAGTCGGAGTGACACAAAGGGTTCCGTGCCATATTCAACACTACATACAAAGTTGTTAATTTTTAACTTTATTTTGTTTAAGTGCTACATTTGTTGTTATAGCAACGGTAGTACTGTTACGGTTTAAAAGATCCAGACCTGTAATGAGATCAGGCCACGTTGACACCCTCCAAATTAAGAACTCAAAAAAATCGTATTTTATTACAATTATAACACCCCAAAACCACCAATACAGCCACCGTCTGGGAATGTAGGTATCAGCTAGTAATCTGTTGCCTAGACAGTATTAGTAACGAAATATTGTACTCGTAATTACCTTTTTCTTCTGCTGAATAAACACTTATTGCTGAATAATATTCGAGTGCAGATGTAGAAACATCGCGTTGAAATTAAACATTGCATTCGAACATAAGTAATGTGCTAGTGTTTGATTGCAAAATAATTCGACTGACAATTGAGTCTAGATTTTGTGTCAAAGCGATTCAGAGTTTTGTTATTCCGTTTGATTATTCCTAACAAGATGATTACTATTGTTTTTGTTGGAAGCAAGCAACTGAGGAATGTGACATTAATTCTGATAATCCAATTGAACAGTTATAAATAGGTAAATCTTGTTACACAAATACTCTATGTTATTGCTGGGAAGAGCAACAGGACATAACATACATTGAAAGTGTATGAAACAAATGACAAACGGGTGGGGAGAGTGTTCTTATTGTTAAAGGCAATTTTATGAACATCCAGAAATTGGGTGAGAATAATTATATGTAAAGGTTAAGGGGCAAGATAGAAAAGGTTGGCCATTGAATGGTAGATGACCAAGTTACAATAATAGAAGTTATGGCTAAACAGATAATATTGTACAGTATGATATAAGTAATTACAACTCTAGAAATACACAGTAAAACCCGACCGGTGGTGCTATTCGGTGAAAATCTCCCTCTGTTAACTTTGGTGAAGTGAGCTGAGACCTGCAGACCGATGAAGTGAACAGAAATGCTTGATTAAATGTCAACCAACTCGGTGAGAGCTTGACTAAACTTGACACAATCTACTAACTACGCCCGCTCTGAGGGAATTACGCACGATGTTTATTTTAGCACAAACATATTGTGTCTGTTACATCAACATTTTATTGCTTTCGTAAAATTAATAACACATCCATAATATATTGGTACTGTATCTCTGTCTTGTAGACAGATAAATAGTGATATGTTAGGGTTACTGATGACGTAATATTGTAACCCGCTCATTGCATCAAAATTTTGCATTAGCTTGTTCGTTTATTTGCAAACGTGGTTACATTCCAAGCCGCCTCGTATAATTCTAGTCATAGTTTTCAATATCGCGACTGTGAGATATATCTGTCCCATATTTGAAATCACTACTTTGTTCTATGCAATCAGCTGAATAAAGCCTTCACTTTATAACAGAGTTGCGATCCAGGTGTAACGGCTGGTAAAGGGTGGCTTTCTCTCACTCATTATAGATGACTATCTCTGTATTTGTTGCTTTCATATCCTTTCCAATATTGATCCGTTAGTAAAGCTAATAGTTGTGTCAATGTTGCGTCGGATTTATCCGTCAGGATAATTGAGATTAATGATAGCTGCGTGTGATTCTATTTCTGTAAGATCTTTATTAAAATCTGCAATTTGGTTATAATTAGTTTTGACTTGATAAACGGATTTTAAATGATGCTTTTGACCATTGATTCTTCATCTAATTTTTTTTAAATGTATTGCTTCGAATTCATCATGATTAATTCAATCTTGCGTTTTACAAGTGTCATGGTTGGTTCCATTAAGATAATCGTGAGACATAGTTTTAGAAGCATACAAACAAGGTCTTTTTAGTAGGCACGGCCTTTGAGAAATCTTAAACACCAATTTTACTTTGCACGCTTTTACACTATTTTTCTAAAAATAACTCCTGCATAAATTATTATTAAACAACAAATTAAATGAACGTAATTTCTACAGCATCCACTATTTATAACATATAATTAACATGACAGTCGGTCAGTAACCGGTCCAGTCCGATCACTTTCGTTTTTTTCTCCGACTGCACGACGTAATTAGCGATACACTGCAGCTAATATCCGTTATTATGTCACCGGTATGTCTGTTCTGACCCAACTTGTTGGATGGACTACAGCTGACTAATGCTCAGTTTCTACGGTTTTCCCCGTAGTTTATATTTTCGATAATGTTTATTGATTTGATATTATCTTTCTATTGGGAAGTGCTAAACATACCATCACGCCTGTATTCCCCGAAGGGTTATGCAGAGGTGTAACAATGTGCACCCACAGTTCGCCGGTATGTTTAGGTCCCATGTAATAGGGGGCGAGCCTATTGTCATTAACCGGGCAGAAATCCTAACTCCGAGCAGCTACTGAGAGTTTCATAGAAAAACTCAATAACACTTTTTGCTCGACCTGGAAATCGAACCCAAGAACTCTACCGTAGCAGACGTGCTTAGGACCACTAGACTACCGAGGCAGTTAAAGGAACCGAGGAAGTGCTAAATGCAAGTGTTAATATTGTAGTAGGTAATATTATGATTACGTTTGTCTTTCCTGAAGGGTTAAGCAGAGCTTTATAGTACACCTATATGTTTAAACAGTTCAAAACCTTTAATGCCAAGGATTCATATAGTCAAGCCATCGAGTTTTAAAAACGATAAACAAATTATACAGTAGTGTCAACCGCGAAATTACTTGAAATAACTAAGATTACGGTACGGGCTGGTAGACCGTCATCGATCGCGTCAGTGTGGTCTATGGAATAACAGTTAGATAAAAAAATTGTTGTGGACTCTCTTACACAATCAGTCAAGTCTGCTATTAAGTGCAGCTTGGAATTTGAAATCTTTTTCATTTATTTTCAAAGAGAAATCGTGACTGCCTCGTTAGTGGTCCTAAGCGCGACTACTTCGCTAGAGGTAGGGTTCGATTTCCAGGTCGAGCAAAGTGTTATTGGGTTTTTCTATTAAATTCTTAGTAGCAGCTCAGAGTTAGGAGTTGTGCCCGGTTGTTAGTAATATACTCGCCCCTTATTACACGGGACTTAAACATACCGGGTGTACATTGATACACCTCTTCCTAAGCCTTCGGAGTATACAGGCGTATTGGTATGTATGTCTGTATGTACGATAAATCGTTCTTCTTCTATTGCTCCTTCTAAAGTACTCTTTAGACGTCTCTAAGAGATGACGAGAATTTATGCCATCTGTGTAATCTCAGATACAAGTGAGTACTTGATATTGGGACCGTGCACGAGGAGCTTAATAACCAGTAACTATCCGTTAGATATTGGAATCCGGCAGAAAAGTCTCAAACGGTTTTCCGATTAGACTCTCGACTAATACTATCTCATTTACAAAAACACATATTTCCGCTATCTACACAGATCCAGTCATTTGATCAGCTTTCCGAGCTCCAATAATAACTGATGTATTACCCTAATGATACCAAAGAAATAATATAAAAGCATTTGAAATGAAAAGTAATCAAGGTAGTAATCAAGACATTGGTCTAACGGGTTCCGGTAGAAATCGAAATCGTAGGTCAGGCCCGTTATTATATCATCATGAGGCTTTTGACCTTGTGGGTACTTTAGAAGTCATCAGGGACAAGTAGGTACTGTAGTACGGTACTTTTACTTTTGTTCAGTGTTCATTTGCATACTTGTTATAACGTGGTGGGAATGTAATTGAAGAATACTTTTTTTATATTTTTTCGAACAAACGACAATTTTATTAGAAGGGAGTTTTTGTAAGAGAAGGAGCACTATTTACAACTAATTATCAGTATTATTTAGTTACATGCGAGATCTGTAATTACGATAAGGATTGAGAGTAAATACTGTTTGTGTTTAGATTTGTAAGTCTTTAATAAAAATTAATTAACACTCAGTTTAAAAAATGTAGGCTAGTGTAGGCTGTATATTAAAGATTTTTTCAGGACTGTTCATCGTTATGAGAACAACATTTACTTATGAAAGCACACAATACTGAACCCTGTCACTTGTTGATAAAGCACCTATTTGTCATAAACATTTCACACGAATCGCTTAGAATGAAGCTGTTGGCTCCATACTAGTACGTAGTAAGTACAAGTTGGCTGCAAGCTATAGTGGTTCCGCGCTATGCTTTTATTACTTCCTTCGTGTTTGCTTAGAGGAAGCCACAAGTCATACTTCCAACGTAGGCTCTATCATTAATAGTTAAGGCATATTTAGTTGCCGTGCAATGTTATCATTAGGTTTGTATAATTAGATAGTTTTACTTGCAGTTGTATTGTTCCCACATGAGACAACTTTCTTATATTGTTAGTTAATAAATGGTATCTCCTTTATAGACATTTCACAAAAGAGCTAAGGGCCTTGTCAATATCTGCCGAGGTACGGGAGAATGTTCTGTGCCCCGGCCGAAAATTGAAGGAGGAACAAAGTGGGGTTTTAGTTGGTAGGAGTTCGACACACCTTTTCGCCTTCCCGGGAGCGGAGGCAGTCCAAAAAAATTTCCACACGGAAAAAAATTCTGTCTAAACTTTAGCATCAGCCGGTGTATTCTGCTAATAAAAAATATTTTACATTTTCTGTCTAGATTCGGTTTCACACGCTTTCACAAGTCATAAATATTATTTTATTGTAATTAATTTGATTTCTATAAGAGTAAAGCAGCATCCATTTCCAGAGAGAACTATTATCATTAATCATAGTGTGGAATGTGTTAATAATCAGTATTGATCCGTCTGCCACAGAGAAAATGTAGGTAACTTTTCCAATGTTAGGGAGCGTCATATAGTTACCATAAGAGTAAGAAGTCGTTAGTAAGTAAGTTTACTTGTTGATCACCTCTAACAAATATGGTTTCCGAAAGTCTAAAAAAATAAGTTAATCAATTTTTAAATTTTTGTTTCGATGAGTTTTTTATTGTTTTATTTCTTGCTCCTAAAGGTCTTCTAGGCCTTTAATAGATGATTATTTTGGTTAAACCGCCATTCCGCACAAGTTATTATGGTAATAGTAGTTATGCAACAGATCTTGAACTTTCAACCAGTTTGATGCGCACGCGTTTACCGCTTTCTTTGGAAATCGCCGTATTAAGATTATTATCTAAAGGAAAACGTTTTTTTATTATTCGTAATATTTATATTTTATTATGCCAGGCGTGATTAATTACCATAATTGAGCGGTGAAATATTTATTTCAATGATTAAGTTTTATTAAAATTAAAGTATCTAACTTCACTCTTGGTAATTTATTTGAGCGTAATAAAATAGTCCAGTTACTTGATAGATCTTTTTAGGCCTTAGTTTCCGTTTAGAGAGAATTTATTGATTGCCAGCAGATTCACAGGTTTGTTTTTATGGAAAGCGTAATGTTTCTGGTCATAGTATTCCTAAAGTCGTTTACGTATGTTCAATAAAATTGTAGATATTATTCATAGCAACAATTTCATGACATTATTCTGTGGAATTAAAAAAAGAAATATTGGCCGTTTTAAAAATATTCAAAGTATAGTCATAATCTCATCTCAGCGATAATTAAGGACAAAAATGTAAGTAAATTAGAGACATTTTTGACAGATTGAGATTTGTTTGCAATCATTCCTGAAGGTTAGTAGAGTAGAGTTGCCCACAAATCAAAGTTTCGACCATTCTTACAGCAATTACTACACAGATTACAACACACTGGTGCGTGTGAAGGTGCAGTATCGTCACGCTCGCGTTAGCGATGAATTTATAATCGTACGTTTACGGTTCACTGATACCATTATAAGAACCAAGTACTAAGTTACTATTATTATGATCAAGAATAAATTACTTATGAACTTGATATAAATATACTTATGGTCGTTTTTGTGATAATACAAATACTGTCTTCGTCCGCGTTGTTGAAACACCATGTTATATAGCCCGTACGTAAAACATTTTTTTCCAATCAAACTGGTAACTACAGAGATACTACGTTTAAATAAACAAACAAAGAAACTCTTCAGGTTCATTATCCTACTTCCTATCCTTCCTATAATATAACCAGCAAATTAAAGTGTACTGACCGATGACAGATGATGAGAAGCTTCCGTATGCCCAGTAGTTATGTGTCAGCACAAATAACGTGTGAATATTTCTAAATAAAAACACTTCGTAGAGGTCCACTTTCCATTTGAATTCTAAAATACTAATATATGCCCTTTAGAAGTATAGAACGCAGCCAATCACGCAGGGAATGCGGACGCCTCGTACTTTTTCTGCACAATCAGCTGTTCTCATGTCATTACGTACACACGCCGTTGACGCCGGCGCAGGTGCGCTTCCTCAGTTTTTGCGACGGACTGTCGATGCCAACGACCTGATCGATCGACGCTGAGCTTTATACACACTACTGCACTTGGGAAATGCTGCAGATAGATGACATTGATGATAGAAAGAAGGAAAATATTTTTATTTGCGCCTCGTGGTGACAAATCATCATCACACATGAGTTGTCATAGTGACAGTATACTAAGACAAATACCACCTAAGTTACGTACATGCAAATATAAAAAATGAAGATTTAACCGTTCACCTTATTTTTTTATAAATTGTACATAGTTTCACTACACTCACACTCACTCACGCCTGTATTCCCCGAAGGGTTAGGCAGAGGTGTAACAATGTACACCCACAGTTCGCCGGTATGTTTAGGTCCCATGTAATAGGGGGCGAGCCTATTGCCATTAACCGGGCACAAATCCAAACTCCGAGCTGCTACTGAGAATTTCATAGAAAAACCCAATAACACTTTTTGCTCGACTTGGGAATCGAACCCAAGACCTCTAGCGTAGCAGTCGCACTTAGGACCACTAGGCTACCGAGGCAGTTTCACAGTTACATAGTTTCAGTAACTATTTATAAGTTAGGTTTACGAATTAGTAAATATTGGTGGTTGCCAAATATGTAGTAATAAAATTATTGCTTCAGCGTTCATTAAAAATTGTATTAAACATTTAATGAATTGTAAATTATATTTGATATCAGCGACTTAGAATGCATCTCTAAAAAACAATAACAATTTGAACCCCTCTTTAAAAATCTTTTTACAAATCCCGCGAATCACGACAGAATTTATAACAGTAAATAAATGGTACCATGAATGCACATAAGCTGCTTTACATTAGGAATAATAAGTCACTTTAACATTATGGTTTTGTTCGATCGTTCTTAAATAGTTTTTCATATTGGGAACGGTAATCAACATTTCTCACTTGTAATGAGCGACAGCCCTTATACCTTAGATACAGGAAATGTATTGACAAACTGGAATCTGCGACGAAGAGAGTTACGATTACGATCGTCTGTCATCATGATTGATGGATCAATTGACACCTCGCTACGAGGTGAACATCAGGAAGTGGCGTAAGAGCATTCCTATATCTGCATGACTCGTGTGTTTTGTAGGGTGAGTAGGATTATAAGAGATTGTTCATCACAAAATGTAGAAAAAAAATGTTATTCTATTTTTCATGTAATTTCAGCATGCATTTGCCGGACCAATACTAAATTGCTGAAGAGCTTAAACTCATTTCGTTTGGTACCCAGATTGATAAACAAGCGTTTAAATTTTTGTTGGCTTATAAGAGGTAATCTCTGTAAGTACTGATCCGATTACGAAAAATGGTTTACTGTATTTTATGGTATAAGTAGGAATCTACATGACAACCACGTAAACAAATATGTGGGTAGAAGGTTGTTCAATATAAAAGCACAAAGCTTTTAAAAAACACATTACGTACCTAAATGGAAAAAAGATAGACAGAAAATATTTTTACTCCACTGGCATCACTAAGTCTTTGATGAAGTGTCTTAATGAAAGCATTCAATAAATGGTAGAAATAAGATGCAAAAGAAACTGACTCAAGTTCACACTGATACATTTTTATTTAGATTTCTGTTTGTTAATCGTAATTTAACGCTTAACAACCGTTTCAAATCGTCGGCTATTTCATTGAAAATTACTCGATCACGACAACCGGAGTACTGACAGAATATTGTGAGTACAATAACTCATTTCTTTCTCCATTATAATAGATGATGTGACTGCCCCGTGGGTCACGTGGTCACAAATGCGACTGCTGAGTAAAACAGGGTCTTGGGTTTGATTCCCAGGTCGGGCAAAAAGTGTCATTCGGTTTTTCCATCACAAATTTCTCAGTAGCCGAACCGAGTTTAGAAGTTGGCCGTGAGATCCCCGTGCACACAAGACTTTGGTCCCACACATGACCTCCCCCCGGTCGTATCGAATTACTGCTTCATAGAATTATGTCAGTGAGGGAAGAGGGACTGCGCCAGAAATATCTCCTGAATATTTGGCTAGTCCATTAAGATTTTGCTGAATTTTGGTTACGTCGTGTCCAAAATTCAGCCGGGAAGGTATTATTATTATTATTATAGTGAAAAATAAGGCCTTATCAAAGCCAATGTATCAACTCAAAATTTGTTAAGCCGGTTTTAGGAATACCACTTGCCCACTTAACATCTGGCATTCAAGCTTCTATAACCTAGTTACTACAAGACAAGTTAATAAACACACTCTCCTTTAATCCATAAATTGAGAACAGGTCTCCTTGCTACCGTGCAGACGTTAAACCAGGTACAAGTAAGATTGCAACACACGATCTAAACTAACATTAAAGATTGCGGCGGAACATATTTTTCGAACGACGCTTATTAAACCTACGCATATAACTCACGTTTAGTAACTGGGCTTTTAAATGGTCGTAAGTCGGCTAATGAGTGGTATATGTGCGATACATACAGTACTTGTGAAACTTTGTGTACTTTGCAGTTAAGCCTAAAAGATAAAGTTGAATGTACGAGTAATAGTTATCGCTTACTCTGAGAGCGACGTTCTGAAACATAAACTGCCCGGCCGGCATCGCCTCGACAAATTCAACCATTAGTTGCCACCGCGCTGCCTGCGAGCCGTCATCTTTTTGCCTGATTTCTACTAATACTGGGCTTAGGATTCTCTTTGTTTGTGACATCAGGCTTCGTCCAGGTTCTACCCGCGATAGTAACAATATTATCTCCCCATCTGGCCTATTGACATCGTCCATGTAGTGCCACATAATTAACTGACAACATCACTTCTGTATATTACGGAAATCGGCACAGTTGTGCTGTTTACCTAGATTTTGCCATTTATCTGTAAGCTCTATGTAACTGGCTGCAAGACTATTTCCAATAAAACATAACAATAGTCTTCACTACGACTAGCTTTTAATTTGTCTAATGAACATGCTGTTTCCTTACAAGTACCATTATGAGCTTTCTATAAAATGTATGAATTTCTACAGATATTAGGTGCGTCCATTATAATTTCACTATTCTTATTTATGTTCATTGAAGTCACAATAAATCGTCAATCTTTGAATAGCTTTCCAATATTACCTGTGTGATTTTGTATCTAACATGTTACCAAATTTGTATGTACTAAGCTGTAACACTAAGTTGTCCCACGCTGGGAATTTCTCCGATAAACTTTAAATCATAATAAGAGAAAATGGGTTATGAGGAAGGATAACCCGATATGATAACAAATAATAGAAAAAAAAAGCTACATTTAGGTATATATTTAATAATACCAAGAAGTCCAGTGTACTACACTGCAGTAATACTACCTACTACGTAAAATAGCATGAAGACACAATCAAAATTCTTCCTCATTTATAATTACAAAGAATTATCAGAAAGATCGCACTTCCCCACTTCCCGTAGGAAATGACTTTACAAAACAAACGTAAAATAATTGAATGAAAACGGAACAATAAAACTAGACGCCATTTCTTTATTGTTATATACGCTAAGTAAGCCGTGTCCCACGAGTATGAAACAATCTTAGTATTGCTATCAACACAATCTCTCAACCAACCGTATAAGATTCAAAATCATTATGATCAGGTGTGTTAGATCTCGCTGTATTTGACAACCTAATTTGCGGTCAGTGACGCTCTTATGACGGGGTTGTAAGGTTGACTACTGTCTGTATGCTTGGTAAGTGTAAGGTTGTAGAGTCATAGCCCACTTTTGTTTAGCTTATGCCATAATGGCGATGACACGCCGCCTCCTTTCTTCGCTAATTAATTTGCTCGGCTTAGAGAAATCCATGGGAGTAGTCTGAGTTATTTTTTTATTTGAGTTATGGCTATAGTCTATGGTATCGTCAAGGGCTACAGAGCATTTTATTAGGTGTTATGTAAGAGATATTTTCGCACGGGTTTTAGTCGTTTTTGGAATAATCTGTAAATGATCTGGTTATGGGCCGAGGATCACAGTGATGGGGTAATTAGACCTTGAAGTGCTTTAAGTGAGATTATCGTGGTCATCTCTCTGTGATTAATATGGCTTAGCAATAAAATTATTGACAGTTACATAGTGAGGCTTTTCGGTCCATTCCATATTGCGCTGGCTCGGTACTCTAGTGGTGCTAAGTGCGACTGCCTCAGTAGCCTAGAGATGCTAACTGCGACTGCCTCGGTAGCCTAGTGGTGCTAAGTGCGACTGCTACGCTAGAGGTCTTGGGTGCGATTCTCAGGTCGAGCAAAAAGTGTTATTGGGTTTTTCTATGAAATTCTAGTAGCAGCTCGGAGTTAGGATTTGTGCCCGGTTAATGGCAATAGGCTCGCCCCCCATTACATGAGACCTAAAACATACCGGCGAACTGTGGGTGTACAATTGTACATTGGTACACCTCTGCCTAACCCTCTGGGGAATACAGGCGTGATGGTATGTTATGTAATCATATTAAAATCGAATAAATTGGATTTTCAAAATTCTTGCCGTTTGTCAAATAGCTCTTTTGAACACTATCCATAGGAAGTATTAAATACGCGGCAGTAAGTGTAAGCAGTAAGTGTCACGATTTAGTTACAAGATTATGGGTAAATGCCAGTGAATTTAATATGATTATCGCTTGTATTAACTTTCTCTGCAATCGAGTTCCTTCCTTTGACCGACAACTTACTTATTTGTGGTAATTATAATATAATTATGTCCAGAGGATATATCAGCTTCCTTCTTGTGTTTTTGCAACGGTATGAAAATCCTTCAAAGTCTCGTGTCAGCGGCAATCTTTAAGTCACAAAGTTTAGGAAATACAAAGCTTTTGTGACCGATTGATAAACAACCACACTCGGAATAACTAATATGTTCCGTGCGGAATTTGAACCTACTACACATCAAAAACTAATCACTCAACCACAGGTTGCAAGACGTACCTACCATTGGTACCATGTTGATCGCAAGCGCAGCAATGAGGTATCTGGTATTAAAATACAGGCGCGATATTATTGCTATGTTAGTTGACATTTATTGTCAGATTATGAAGATCAATATTGATCAATAGAGTGTCAAATTTTAACGATCATTGATTGCGATGATCGCTGCGTTGAAGCAACTGCCCTAAATAGTGCTCATTGCATTTTTCGAGATCTACGCGGTTTCATCATGACGAGTAAGTGTTACACAAGGGCTACTGTCGACAGTCTAAGGCATAAATAATTATCTGATGAAGAAACGAATTAGCTTTCATAATAACCACAAAAAGGGATTAAACTTAGCTTAACTTAGACCTTGGTGTGCTATGAATGGGTTGACCGGCTAATTGAAGTTTAATAGGAGATATTTAAAGCGTTAATAATGTACGTTTGAGGTCAATGAATTTGTATTAGTATCTGGTTTGTTTTTTTTTTAATAAAACGTTGCGCCACACTTGGAATTTCTCCTATGCCACGGCATTAGTTTAAACTCATCTTACAGAAACAGCCAGATCCGGAACAACTATCTGAAGGGCATACAAATATTTGTTCTGCGCGGGAATCGAACTCACGACACGCAGAGCAACAGCCAATCACTCAGCTACTGCGGCAACCGTGCCGTCAAATTATTTATAACACAAATGTCAATTGAAAATGGACTTTTATGTCCATAAGTGAGAGTGAGAAAAACGATTAACATATTCAAATGAGTCATTTAGGAGCAATGTAGGTATGGAAGAAGCCATTTTATGTTTCCAGATGTTGTAAAAGCTGTAATTTAAGGTCAAGGGTTAGCGAGAAGACGTGGACACGTTAACTTACGTAAGTATACTGTGATCACCTCGGATTTCAAAGCGTTGTGGAAATGAGTAATTGGTAGGATCGATTACTTTGGTTTTTAGTGCAATCGGAAATTAAAGGTATGAGACCTTTAATTTCCGATTGCACTAAAAACCATCATCTGCTTAGCCTTTTCCCAACTATGTTGGGGTCGGCTTCCAGTCTAACTGGATGCAGCTGAGTACCAGTGTTTTACATGGAGCGACTGCCTATCTGACCTCCACAACCCAGTTAGTGGGCAACACGATATCTCTAATAAGTAATAATCGGAAGTTAAAGGTCTAAATCATAAAAAAGATGATTTATCTAATAGTGTATTACAAGTTAAGGTGTCATCTTCACATACATGAGGCTTCGATACTTTCTAAGTTTATCTAAGACATCGCAGACATCGGTAAAGGAAAACATAGTGAGAAAATCTTTTAAATTTTTTTTTAATACCACTTTGGCGGCACAGGTTTGCGGTCCGCCTAGTGGTGAGCGGTTACCGTAAACTATGGGCGCCTGCAACACCAGGGTATAATATATAAGTATGAAATCGCTAATCCAACTTAGCAAGCATAATGATCAATGTTCGTGCCTTCTCTTCTCTGATAATAAATTGGTTTTATTTTTTATAGCATGTGTGCCTCGTTAGCCTAGTGGTCCTAAGCGTGACTGCAGGTTACGCTAGAGGTGTTGGGTTCAATTTTGCAGGTCGAGCAAAGTATTATTGGGTCTTTTTTATGAAATTCTCAGTAGCAGCTGGGAGTTTTTGTGCCCGGTTAATGGCAATATGCTCGCCCCCTATTACATAGGACCCAAACGTACCGGCGAACTGTGATCGTACATAAGTACACCACTGCCTAACCCTTCGGAGAATACAGGCGTGATGGTATGTGTGTGTATGTACTTATAATGAGTACCTGCGTGTGTCAACGAATAAGTCACACAGCTTTAAGAAATATAAGGGTTTCTTAGTAAATTCGTCCGTTCATGATGCAAGCCCAAGTTATGAAGAGACGTCTCCGCTATTTGACGGTGTCGCACGGTGTCGCCATGAAATGTGGTTTGTAGTCGAGTCGGAGACCTCAGTTGAGACACATGCTCTGATTCAATTAAGGGTAAATATCTGATTGCGTGGTGTAAGTGAGTTCCTGTATTGCGCGTCTTGTCTACATTCTCGAAATGGTTTTCTCTGAATATAAGATAATCGCTGGTCTATTAGCAGTGCAGGAACTGGGCGTGTTTGAGATCAGAATATTAACCATCGAGCTTATTAGTATGACTGGCTGGATTAATGTTCCGATAGGGTTATCTACGATGTATAAAATATACCTAGTTGATGTTTAATTTTTTTAAGTATACAAACTTCTGTAAGCGACTTTGTACACGTGGCTTTCTTAAAATTCAATCATGATTTGAAACACACCATGGCGCCATCTATAATCATAAGAACGTTATTGTCGTTTTCCCCGGGAACAGTACTGTTTTTCGCGATGAAAAGTACCCTATGTCCGTTTCTGTACACCTGACAACGTATATGCGAAATTAAGGATTCTCGGTTCAGTTGTCTAGGCATGAAAAGGTAACTAACAAACAAAAAACCTTAATATCGCATTTATAATATTAGTTAGAATTGTGATTTGGAAAATTTATTGAAATTCTACTTCCATGTTAAGATTTACCATAGTTTTTATTACGATAAGACAGTTGGCATGTGAAACTTAACCAAACTTAAGCACTCGATTGAATTATTATCCTGAAATAAACCTTTAAACTATTTTTTTAATAATCTATGCATTGCGATGTGCCCACTGTTACTATACGTATAATCCTCTTCACTAACCTAATTTGTTGTCTTTTACGACAGCCATTACACAACAACTAAAACACGTTCTCTTTTAATAAATTCAACAATAGGAACGTTATTATTTATTGTTACATTAATTACATGTTCTAACAAAACCGTCCGCCGAATGAACGTTAAAGCTCGTAAAACAATCAAATGTCAAATGTTAAAATGGTACTGAAGGATATTGCCCAATGTTGTACACTACTGCAAAATTGTTTACGTATAAATATTATTAGCATTTTGTGTGTTGTGCAAACTGGTCCTCTTATTTACTCGCGCAATTCGGGTTATTAACGATCTTCACGCCAAGATCGGCATAATTTCGAATCTATTTTCTTGCTATTTGAGTGAATTTTCAATAATACTGTTGTTTTTTCATGTTATGGTATATATTAGAGTAGGCTAAAGGTTTTTGTTTTTAAAGTTGAATATTGTGTTTTATAGTTCGGGAACTTACTATAGAAGCTATGATTATTAAATATTAATAAAAATACTAAGAGTTTTTGAAGTTTTTCAATTTAATTTTATATTATAAATAAGTTAATTTTAAGACTGCGCTATCGCATTAGGGATACACCCGTAGTGATAGTTGTAAGAGAGATTTTTAATAAATGAACAAAACAGTGTTCTCACGACCAGCATGATTGTAGGTGGTCAATTCGACAAATCTATCATGTTTCAATAAAACTTGGCCAACTTTTATCAAAGAATACAACGTTAACTTTGGGTACAGATGTTTGTCTACCGCATTCTCAGTATGTTAGTGTTGTCTATGGAAGTACTGACTCTATTACAAATGTTATTTCTCTGATAGGAAGTCACGTTATATCGAAGTGCCACATGCTATGTTTTATGGTATACTTGACATCCACGAAACGAAGCCGCGGGCAGAAACTAGTAGTACTCTCTAACACAACTTCATCATCATCATCATCTACTTAGCCTTTTCCTAACTATGTTGGGGTCCGCTTCCAGTCTAACCGGATACAGCTGGCCTATCTAACCTCCACAACCCAGTTACTACTGGGTTGTGGAGGTCAGATAGGCAGTCGCTCCATGTACAACACTGATACCTCTTGGTAAGACTGGTTGTTAGACGTCTTGGCTTCTGACTATCCGTAACGGCTGTCAAAGATCTACGAATGACAGCCGGGACCAACAGCTCTACGTGCTTTCCGAGGCACGGAGGTGTCACACCACCAACTTCCAAACTCCGGGCTGCTACTGAGAAATTCGTAATGGAAAAACCCAACAGCAATTTTTGTCCGACCCGGGAATCAAACCCAGGACCCCGTGCTCATCAGTCGCGCTTGCGACCACGAGACCAACGGGGCAGTTTACTCTCTAACACAACTTAATTATTTAAAATAAAATACCTTAAGTCGCGTCTTATTTTCTGCGTACCTTTTCTAATAGAACTAATTAGAATTACACAGCTACTAAGCGCAATAAAATAACAATTAAAATGTTTTATGTAATAACGCGTTATTTATATATTTTAGAAGAGTGATGAGTAGTCGACGTTATATAATTTGCATCTCATAGTAAACTAACGCCACCATTATGCCTACTGTACATTAAATAATGGGCTCTCTAAAGACCTCATGTTTGTTTAAAAGTTAGCATTAGCATACAAAGCGGTCTAGTTATCGTCCTAATATTAATTTATAGCGGTCATAAAATTATGCGTAACTTTAATGTTGTAACGTAAAACTGTCGTTTTAATTTTGTAGGCTTTCTTTTTTATTTCAGTGAGCTATTTAATTGATACTGAAATCTGTGCAACTACACATGCACCAGTACTGCCTTGTCGGCATTCATTCAAGTTTATAAAAAAACATAAAATAATAATATTTTGTTTCATTGTTGTTGCCTTCAGTTCATTATAATATTTTGGTACTTAGTCAGGCAAAGAGGTATTTTCACTATTTTTAACTTTGTAATAGTGTGGTCTATTATAGCACATACACACCTACTTTACACCATTACTAAACATTTCACAAATTCATACACAGAACAAAACAATAACATCTAAACCTGCACACTTTTCATCTTTCATTCACTTGTTATTCTCACAAACATACAAACTACCCACGAGTCCAAAAAACAACAATAGTTGGTTAGCCATTCCGTCAACTTTCGTTTTCACCTTGACAGCGTGACCCAGATACAGTGCATCTGAGATGAGATCTGGTGCCGCTCCACATGCTACTGATAACCAGTGCAGGCAGCGTGAGGAGGCTAATGTAGCCAATTTACTTTCAATCAGTTTTGACTGAGGGGAATGACTTATAGAGGAATTATGTTGAACGTGTGCTCGCTGGGTTATGGAAGTAGACCATGTTTGTGTACAATGTGTGGTAAATCACATTGTATGGCAAGCAAGTGAGCGACCCAACAGATAGGCACCTTCGATATCAGTAATACTAAATGCATGATGGTGCATTTCTAGAGACATAACATGATAGTACGATTGTAAGGCAGACTTCAGTTCAATAACTTGAACTATACACTTGTTTGTTTCTTAAAAGAGGAACTAGGAACTGGGAAACTAGGTTATTTACTTTTTGTTTATAACACAAAACATAACGCAATACCAGTAGAAATTACTCGTGTCCGCATCAAGTAAGATCCCTCCACTTCCAAACAGCAAATAAATTCATATTACACGTCTTACGATTATAATTTAGCGAGTTACTAATTGTATTTGGAGCACTACCGCTGCGCTTCGCTGCTATACAACTGGAAGGTACGTATATAATATATTGATAACATTATGTATTCTATCAAATAGCTAAATAGAGAATTCTTACAGGTAAATCATTGCATTGAAACACGACTCAAATTCCACGGGAAAGAACGCACTACTTTGACTACACACAGAAGTATAACGAATCGTTTCCTTAATTAAATGGATAGCGAACAAGCCAAACCGCGTACTCGTGTTCATATTATCAGAATATCTCACAAAGGCTTCAGTTTTATCTCAAAGCAAATCGTTTTAAAACAAAATCGCCGCGAAGAGAAAGTTGGAAAGCGGCCGAACAAAGTTTGTTTGTAATTAAGCGAATAATTTTGTCATAAAAATAACTATTCAGATTTAGTTACGTGCTCTATGGAATTATGATTTTGTATTATTAACTATCAAAGCTATGGTTGTATTTTTGATAAAGCTATTTCTACAAGTGCGGGTAAAAGCGATCGTGAAGCTTGATATGTATAAAAATAATACTGTTTTTTCTGTAAAATAAGTAGAAAAAACAATTTAAAAATTGTAATAATTGTAACTTTAATGTCAATGAACTAGAACTTTTTGAAATCGAAACATTTCAAGAAGTAGTACTTATACATTTCCATACAAACAAATCACACAATTGAAACTCAACTTAAAATAAAACAACTATTAACGAATAAACTTTTAGTTAAGTAACCCAGTCATGATGATGCTTCATGGCAAAGTCAATATTATCTATATTAGTATAGATAATATTGGCTTTATTTAAATAGCTAAAGAGTGTATCTGTTAGAAGACAAACTCTGGAATGGCATCGGCACAACAATAAGTTCCGATAAAAAAAAAACTTTTTGCTTTATCGCCACTTTATCAATGAAGGTTGTAGACGATAAACAATGACGCTGTGACATACAGGAGCGGACCAGTAATCAAAGACTTAACGTGGGGTATTAATTACATGTCTATAAAATATGATAATACTCACACAACGCCTGCCGAGCGAGCGCGGCGACGACCACCACTAACAGGTATGTCTTGGTATACATGATGCTCACTGATCACACACAGCCTACCATCGTCACTAGCACGCACTGGTACACGCTCACACCCTCATTGTTCACCTGTAAACAAACAGAATAGCGTTCAATGATAAGACGATAAGGTCGGTTGTGAACAAAAATCTTCTAAAAGTTAAAAAAACTGTTTTTTCTTTTTAGGATAATTATGTCTTTGCTTCGATTTTCTTAATAACCAAGTTAAAATTAGTGCACATTTATATTGAAGCAACTGAACTAAGTAGATTAATCAAAATGATGCCATTGATGAAATTAAATTTACAAATTCAATATTATGAAAGTTGAAAATAACAATCGCGCGCGTTGAAGTCTTTTACTCTGTAAAACGTAATAAATCTCAAAGCGGTCAGAAACGTTCTCAATAGTCAAATTTTGTTCATTCATTGTATAAATGACACCTACGCAAACTATAACATTAAGCTATTTAGATTAATAAAGAAAATGTAAAAACTTCAAATTATTTGCATATTCTCATTTTGGTTGGTACAACTCTATAATGGTGTCAACTATGTCTAAGTTAACTCATTCTAACTCTATTTAATATTAACTGCGTACTTAACCTCTGGATTCATAACCATTACAGAAATATAATGTAGAGCCGAGAAAGTAAGCAGCAAAGCCTGCGGCTGCAGGCGGCTGGTACAAATGCGCGTTACCGTTACCAACTGTACGTGGCACCAGGTGCGAGGGGAACCTTCACAGATGAGGAGATGTTAGCAGGCATCAGTGCTGCCACACACTGAGCCACTAGTGGCCGACACAAGTTGAAAATGTTTCTGTTGTGTCAATCGTTTGGGCACCGATTGCAGCAACTAGTAGCTGCTACTAGCAGGTTGCACTAAGACTCTACTAATATGGAAAGTCTTGAGAAGAAAGTATAAAAAACGACGCATGCAAATGTTTTAAACATATAATCAAATTATATTTTTTTGGTTTAATATGACGAAACAACGTATTATTATTTTATATCTGTTTAAAATTCTGATTGAAAACTGTAATGATTTGTATTCATAAAGTTATAGATAATTAAAAATGAAATAGTTATATTTCTTTCATTCGCTATCTTGAGTAACTAATTAGAAACATTCAAAATCTAGTCACAATGTTATCTCAGCGACAATAAAAGTCAAAAAATGTATTCAAATTAGACATTTTTAACAAATTGAGACTGAGATTAGATTGCTATCGTATCTAAAAATTAGCACTCATAGAATTGCCTCCCTGATAAGTGGAGTGACTGCCGCTACAGGCACTGGACTTGTTCCAGCACCACCGGTCGTGGAGGCTTTAATTATAATTGACATTACATTGTAAAAGCAATATAACACGCACTCCACACTTCCATAAAAATGACTGAGTCAGACATTGATCCAGTCCTCATTTAGTCTCAGTTATAAATACTTGACTCACTTATACAATACGTTTAAGTTATACTTGTTGTATTATTCTCTAAAGCATGCGCCTAAACGTCTCTAGATGAACATACAGATGGGATGCCCGGGGGAGGTAGGAGGGAGCTGTAACGGCGCGCGCGCATACGGTACTGTGACGCGGTTCATTGGGGATTAATTACGATCCGAACAGATCTTATCGCTTGTTACAAATGTATGGGACGTTCTTGAGTTGCTCGGCGGATATGGAGTCGGAAATTGAGGAATTGTTACTGGAAAATTTGTAATTGGTGCTAGTTAAATAGAAGTTAAAATGGAGTTTCTTGCCTATTCTTCTTTATTTAGACCTGAATTCTAATACACACCAAATTTTGGCCGATTCCCGTTAATAAAAAGTTCAATAAAAAATAGGTCAATGAGAGGTATTTTCGACAGATTGAGACTGAGAATAGATTGCAATCGTTCCTAACAAAATTGTAGAATGACCCCTCTGGTACGTGGGATTGATCACCCACCTTAAACTTATTACGAAGTGGATATTAACGAGTTGGTAATTACGAGAATCCTGAGTTTAATATTACACGTTTCACATCAGTAGCAGTCTCATAAATAGCTTAACGGGCTAGTACAACTAACTGCATTCTAATTTGAACCACTCTGTGCTTATTAATGTAGTCGAGTACAAACTTGATTCACTGCACCCTAGTTAATACTCGATACTTACGTGAGGTTATAATCGACGAGTTTTAAGATAAACTATTTAAATATAAGGTATCCTATATATAATTAATGTGCGGATCATAATTATATGAATTGCATATATTTTAATTTACATGATTGATGGGAAGGCCATAAAATCATATCGTTTTCTGACGACCGAATCAAATCATTCTTGAGATTGCATCGTATTTACAACATCACTAGCTTTTACTACGAATCTGTATTTTTTTTTTATAAAATATAACTTAGGGTTCATTTAATTTCCTATTAGCGAAAGAATTTAAAAAATTGACCCAGTAGTTCCAGAGATTAGCGCAAAAACAAGAAAATACTTTATAGCACAATAATATTCCAATATATTTTAATTATTAAGATGGAGAAGGAGTAGAGAAAAGAGAATAAACTGTTATGTTTATTATTATCTAATTACGTAAATGTAAGGTTAGTAGGTAATTAATGTGGCATTACATTTCTCACGATCAGTTTTGTACATAACTAATAGAACATTGTTTCTGCTCTACCTGAACAGAAACATTCAAGAGCAAACATCATGTAAATCTCTACAAACACAATACGCTTTCAGGGTACAGATAGTAAGACTGGTGTAACTCCATTACATTAAGACTGTACCTATTCGGGGTAATGTTAGCGGAAATGATTGCGTTGTTCATTTGTTCCATGAAACTGTATCTAGCTTCACCTCCATGGACAGCCACACAATGGACATCGGACTACTTATTTAATTTTCATATTTTTGGGTTCCCTGTATATTACACAAAACCCAAAATAATACATCTGAAGTCCGTTACATCTGAAAAATGTATACAATTGCTAGCTATACCCTGCGGTTCCATCTAAGTTAATTTATGTCTTTGGTCACTGCTTTGCTCTCGTATATCGTAACTTAATGGTATATAGCATGGAAATTATATTGATTAACAGGCTATACGCCACAAAATATTTTTGTCAAATCGAACTAGTAGTTTCTGAGATTATCGCGTTCAAACCAAACAAACAATATTTTTGTCTACTTGGTATAATTATCTACATAATTTTATCAAGCAGACAAAAATATTGTGTGCTAGCGGATGATTTAGTGAGGTTACGTTTACCTACTAGGAAAAAATCGATTCTTTGTGCGGTTTCTTCCCTCGTACCTGATTTATAAATATCGTAATATTGTTATAATGAGATGAATTTAAATATCAATAATTACACTTTGTAAACAATAGCCATTCAGAGCAAATCACTTTATCGTATTATTAGATACAATAAGTAAACTATAAGTATTTCAATCCTGTACGGAACCACACACATAAATTAACATACCTAGTTCCGCAAAAAGTACATAATGTAAATAACAAATAGTAAGTGTTGCGCAAGTCGGGCACAGAAACATGAATAATTCACGAACAATAACTGTTCACTAATAACTATGCAAACCCTATTTATACGCAAAACTATGCAATCTATTGAACACTTCAATTGTAAAAATAACGACGAATATATTAAGAGATTTCCTTTTTCTCTTAACTGTTTCGTAACGATATTTTCTCCGTAATAAAATGTATGTCTATTCATATGTATGTCTATTCATATG
Organism: Caradrina kadenii; assembly: GCA_947462355.1. Classification (NCBI taxonomy): domain Eukaryota; kingdom Metazoa; phylum Arthropoda; class Insecta; order Lepidoptera; family Noctuidae; genus Caradrina; species Caradrina kadenii. The sequence goes on along the minus strand of OX381683.1, from coordinate 393,315 downwards.
CGGATTTTATTTTATATGCATAAATGTAATTGAATTTTGAATGACGACGACACTTTCAAACGAAATCTTCAGTAGAATAGGTTGAAATTGTATTCTTTTGTATGTTTTCTTTTTTATAAATTACACCAATAACATATACATCAAGCATTGACAATATATAACAAAGTACATTATGTATGTTCTAGTTCGTGTTTGATCGAGTCTATAATAGAGTGATGGACATAAGCCCTAGATCTACAATATATATCTCGATATGTCTACAGATACCCTAAATCTTGGTGTGTCTCTGGATCGATCCCTGCCCGCAACCGATCACTAACCCGAGTTTAGAGTTATTTTTTAATTCGAAATATATATGGAGGCAATTAAATTAAGTTTTAGGAGCGATCGCAATCTAATTTCAGTATCAATCTGTCAAAAAGACCTCTAATTTACCTTAGTTTTTGACATTATCGCTGAGATGAGTGATGCGACTAGATTTTAAACGGTTTTAATTAGTACATTGGTCTTCTGCAATCATTACGGAGCTTAAATAATATTTGGAACAAGTCGATCTTTTGACAGTTATGGATGACAACATTGTTATTAAGGAAAGCATAGAAGCATAAGCTTTTATGTTGGTCCAACAGTAGTTTTATGTTAAACCTTGACTATGACTTTCTTTAAGTAGATATCAGTTTGTTGTTTTTACAATATTAATGTTGCAACTGCACTTTCTTTAGTCTCAGAAACATGCTTTCACTTGTTGTAGGGCACGTTAACAACTCTTCTTTGAGATAAACAGACAACACCTATATTTATTATTAGATTCGGCGGCATCGAATGTTATTAGAATTGTTAAGGCGTCCCCGCAAATGGGCAATATTATCACTGTGTTGATAACTTTGCCGGTGAAATAGAAATATGTATGTTTTACGGATACATTTGTATCGCTTCAGTGATAAAATCCCACGTGGGTGGAGACGCCTTTATGAAAACTTTTAGAAACTTTTCTGTAGGTACTTACTGCGATAACCTTTGATTATTAATCATCTTTTATTTAACATTTATCGATACTAATTTTGCACGTAAAAGTATGATGCCATAATGGTTTTATTTATAGGTATGCAAAGCGCTACCTTTGGTTACTAAAATGCTAAATAATGATTATTTGTATTTTACCGTATTATATATATTATTTCATTTCCGCAGCATTTTACCGAAAGAAGCTAGATTGCTTTAAAAAGGCTGTAATATATTTCTACTTTTTACTTTATTAAATGCGTGATTAAAATGCATAGAATTAAAATAATTAATGACTGGTACATACTATGCTATCTAATACACACCGCAAAAGTTTCTAAGATCAAGACGTGTACGATTTTATGGTCAATGTGCTAATATTTAGAAGTTTAAAAAGAAACTCCAACTTCACAGCTTACAGCGTACACGATCACCTACGTACGATGAACTTTCACATACAAACATATTTATCACTAACTATAAAACGTTGAATGATTGAAATGGCCTCAATACCTTAAAATACAAATTATATAACATTATTGACACGTTCAATCATGTCACAGACTCATCGACTTTAATTATAATCATCATCATTAGATTTGGCTTAGCAGAAAATATGGTTGCAGTAAATAATTGTCGTAATATTATCTGATTTGAATCAAAGAAAAAACCAGAGAAGAAATCTATGGCAAGAATCTAAACCACAAGAGCTTACGGGGCGTCAAAATGATGCCTTACCGAGTATAATATGATACCCTATTATTTTCATAACACAACTATCATTACAGTTTATCCTAAACGGATAGCATGGCCTCTAACAATATTTTTTACAGTATATTTAATTACTAAGCTCATGTAATGTTATGTACATAATAATGTTGTTATTATTTATCTATACTAATATTATAAAGCTGAAGAGTTTTTTTGTTTGGTTGAACGCGCTAATCTCAGGAACTACTGGTTAGAATTGAAAAAATCTATTTGTTGGATAGTTCATTTATCCAGGTAGGATTTACCTAGATTTTTATCTGTCGCTAAGAAGATATTGCGAATATAATTATTAAAAAAAAACTGTTCCGGGTGATCTAAAATGAACTTTACGAAACAACACAGCACTAATGAGTTTAATTTATTATTTAAGTAGAAATAATAAACTCTCACACTCATTCAATGTTACAAGCTACTTAATAGTAGCTTTCACATCAATTGACACAAAACTTTTCTTTTTATGAAATTAATACGATCACTTATTGCTGTAATTATGGATATCGTTAACTCTAATGTATTATAATATAGAAGAAAATTACCTTGCTTACATTACATGTACCATACCATATCAATACAGATCTTCCTTAACTTTGTACTGTATTAAAATGGGCAGCTTAAAAGATATCTGCTTTTAAATGGTTTTTTGCTTGGTAGAACACATCTTATTGACTAAAAATCTTTAAGGTTTTTCAAAAGTCTTTCGAAGAAAAGGGTACCTATTATGAAATTACAGTTACTTACATTCATGTTATTTAACTTCGAAAACGAGTAAAACCGCGGGTAACATTAAGCAAATTTCTGTTATTGCATACTTGTATGTTAAGCCATTGCAGTCAGTGGTTCTATCATTTTAATTACAGATACGATCTCTTCTTACAGTTATAGCACATTACGAGCTCGGCTGGTAGCCGTATGCACATTTTAAACTACCACTATTCTAAGAAGACAGTTTTAAGAGCAAGAGAGTCTGTGCTAGGAACAGCTATCATTACTCAGAGCAGAGGAAGGAAACGCAAGTTTTATGACTAAAACTTCAGCGAAATTCTAAAATTATAAGGTTTAATCTCACCTAAAATAAAAATAAAATCAGGTGTTAAAATATAAGAAGTATTTTTATATTTACAAGGAAAACACATTTTTTATAAAATTAAAATAACAGGAAAAATCGCCTCACCTATATCCCGCAAACGCATCCAAAAATAATAACAGCAATATAACACAATCACGCACTTCCAAAATTATGAACAAGGATCAAAATATTTGACATAAAATTTCCGCGTGACAGAAAGCGTCAAATCGTTTGTATTTGGAACGCGGCACGTCATTCGTCGACGTCGAACGGAACGCGACTGGGTTGGCGAACTCCCGCGCATCACAACCAATATGTCTGATGTAACTTTTGAATGTCACATTAGCGCGATTTTTATGTAATGGATGAAAGGTGAAGATGAGTGAGGAATGTATGGAGTCAGAATTCGCGAATTTCATGTGTTTTATGTAAGGAAAATTTGGTTATAAGCTTTTAATAACACCTTTAAAGGCGCAGGGCCAGGGATACAAACTTGATTCACTATATTAATAAAAAAATATTGTCATCAACGTTAATAGTTTTCTTTTATAGGTAAGTCTATAATTAAATAAAACAGAGTAAATCTTTTTTTTTCCTAAAAGTATTGCAAGACCAAAAGCGAAAGTCATTCTATCGCCCACTAAGCGAAAATTTCATCTAGTGAGTTATGAATAGAGGATACAAACAAACAAAGTTTCGAAATATTTTCGTAATTATGATAATTGAAACTGACAGGAAACATGAAGATACTAATAGATAAGACAGGCTTTTAATACGTATGTATGACAAAACGTGTAAAAATTATATATTTTTGACAGTTTGAAACACTTCGGTATACTAACGACCGATTTCTGAAAGCTTTAAATTTATCACAAATTTGATATTTGTATTTAAACTTTATGCAACCAAATGCCCTAGACATTAAATTGGTAGTTTTTTAAAACATCGTTGGATGGCAAACAAGCCCTGGGCCCACCTGATGTTAAGTGGTCACCTCTGCCTATAGACATATACAATACCAGAAGCCTTGTAAAAACGTCGCCAGGACAAAGTTGAAATGTCTCATATGCCTGTAATTTCACCGACACCCAAACCCTTCAAACCGGAACACAGCAACGCTCCTTTGCTGCAGAAGTAGGTATGGTGGTAGCACTGCCCCAGACGAGCTCCTTTACAATATTTAAACTAAAATAATTATGATTTTAATTGCACACACAAATGATTCACAAAGCGATACAAGACTCCCGGGAGTCTTAAAATAATAAATTGTGTCTCATTCGTCGACACTTGATGAAATTAAGGAAAGTAAGTTTCTTTCCGTGTAAGGTAACTTCTTTTTAAAAATGTGACACATGTTGGACACATGCCATTTAATTACACAAACATTACAAGCTAATTAAATTCTTCATTAAACCTTACTTTCTCTCACCCTTTAGTAACGCGTGCTCATTAGAAAGCGCACGCGCACGTTTGGCGTTTGCCCAACTTTGTGCGCGTAAAGTCACGATAATGCGTTTTATCACTATTAATGCGCGTGCGATACATGCGCAGTCGTGCGGTTTTGGCTGGATTTCACATTTTATGAGCGTTACAGTAGTAGGTAGGCTTTAGGTAATAACCTCCTCGTGTACACACTCGACTCTTGTAACATGGGCCTGAGAGAACGATAGCTGTTGAATACCCTCCTATAATATGTTACTTTGCTCTGTGTGACATGCGTGACAAGAAACAAGTATCCGATGTATGTGTTCGGTGGTTCTTCTAGCGTGACTTAAACGAGAAGCTAATATTTATAATAAAAAAAATGGAGGAGGTTCTCAATTCGACGCGTGTTTTACAGAAGAGTCCGATTTTGATGTTTTTTAGATATTCTAAAGTTATTTTCAGTTTTTGCGGTTGTCTTTTTAGAAAAAGTTATTTTTTTGCTTTTTTTAGTTTTTTCGGCGGTTCAATTTTCTTTTTTATAATTTGAATAGTTAAGAGATACCCGAATTGAATAATTAAGTATTGTTTTTTTTTTGTGTTGAATTACTTACGGTGATATAAACGATGATAAATATCTTATTGTTTGAATTCCGATTACTTTTGCATCTGACACTTTAAACACGTTAATATTTAAAATAGTACATGGTAGTAGTAGAGCTCTTTGCGTGGGAGCTCGTCGGGGGAAGTGCTGCCACCGTACCTGTTTCTGCCGCAATGCAGCGTTGCTGTGTTTCGGTTTGTGGGGTGCCGGTGAAATTACAAGCACATGAGATATTCCAACTTAGTCTCTGGGATGACAACGCATTTGCAAGGCCTACGCTCTACGGTATTGCAGATGTCTCTAGGCAGAGGTGACCACTTAACATCAGGAGGGCCGTCGGCTTGTCAGTCATACAAATTAAAACATAATACGCAAATACATTAAGCATAATGTTATGATAATGCATTAAGTTGTTTTATATGCATTTATGAATCTTCATACCTAAGTGAAAATAAAAGATAGTCATGACGTGTTACACAGAATAAGAAAAATATGCTTAATACTTATTTTATAAGTAAAAAGTTTTGCAATGCAAATGTTTATGCATTAGCTTGCATAATATTTTAATTTGTCCAAGTAATTTAAATGCTTCTGTATAAGTAGCTAAATAATATCACTGCGAACTTGTTTTTCGGTCAGCACTAATTTTCACTTTCATTCAAGATTATTATTTACTATTGATACCGGTTTGAAAGTTATACTTTTTTTATTTGCTTATTGTAAATATAATTATTGTGTATTAATCACTAAGCTATTATTGTCTCACTTAAGGATAAAGGTCTATTCGTAAACAGAAAAGCCCGGACACTGATCACCACCCTAACTTAATAACTCCAGGTTTGTTTACGATGTTTTCTTCCATTGATGTCAGTGACGTCAAAGATCAACTTAGAAAGTATGGTCAACAAAAGAGATAACTAACCAGATCGTCTAATACAGTTTAAGTTTTCTTTGAAACCGGTGGCTTTTTCTAATTACATTTTATTTAATTAATAAACTGTTCATTTTCTATTATTATAAATAAATTTCATTCAAAAACATCTATCGGTTCTAAAAAAACTTTGAATTTATTAGGCGACTCTGGTTACTTATCTCTTTTGCTGACTGTACATTATGAATTGAAAAAAAAAAAACAAAATAGTACTTGCCCCGTATCGAACACGCAACATCATGCACAGGTGAACGGTAGCCTTAACCATTGAGCTAGCACGACATATACTCTGGTCCTAAATCTATAATATAATTTAGAACATTTTTTTTAAATTATTGCTAGTTTTATCGGCAAATTGTTTAGTTGTGAGAAATAACTCGCATCTTTCTTAGGTATTCCACATAATATTTTAAATACTTATATTCCTTGCAATATGTTATTAGTGTTAGCTTCTTCAACAAAAACTAAAAGAGCATACTTTCCATACCCACACGACATCAAATAGTCAATAAATCTAGAAACAAAAGAAGTAGTAACAATTAATTACACGTTACAGGCGTACAGGTCACGCAATGGACTCCAAAACAATAAGGTTTCTCAATGGAACAAAAAACTTACAAATTAATCAAACTATCGCCCACAAGCGAGCACTAGCAGGTTTTAGTCACACCTTGTTGGCCGTTCAACCTAATGAACTGTAATTTTCTATTTCGTTATGAATAAAATATATCACGCTATTGAAATGTAAGCACAATGTGTTACCTATATGTTTTTGCAATGCGTTTAGTCTGCCACGCTAACTTTTACAAGAAATCTGAAAGCAGTCAGTATAGGCCAGCAAATTCATGTAGCCATAGTGATGAAGGAGTTACGCATTATATGAGGAAGTGCTTCACCATATCCTACGTTATAGCGTAATTAAAATTTTATTTCATTAACTACCTCATTTGAATGGTAAATATTCATTCAGATATAAATTTCAGTTTAATATCGAAATTTATTTATAAGGATTTATAAAATTGACCCAAAGGTCACTTGTATAACTTATTAACTCCGAGGAATTTACGAACACTCAGTTGCGCAGGTGTTCAGAGAGAAAAAAAGATATCAGTAAATATGCATATTTATAACAAGTAAACGAAAAGAAATTAATTCTAAACAATGCAAATAAATCTGTGCCTTAAGACTGCGGCAAAGGGTCTATTTCAGCAAAGGTTTAAGACAAATGGGTTTTACGTGGTGATAAACATTTAATGGTATGAAGTAAACTATTGACCAACTGTTGACAACCTTTGATCATCCAAGTAAATACAAATGAAAGATAACTACAATAACTCACATCCTCAGATTACTCAGTTCATTAATATTTTTGTTTCCCAGCAATAATGTATCCACATGTGTATTGACTAAGACCCCCATCAATACAAACATACCTGCACACCTAGTCCGCAGATTGAGTTATACACTAGGAAGTGGTCGGTGCAGGCGGTGGACCATTTGATGCGCCGGCGACATCCTCGATGGTAATGTTGTGTTACTACATATTCTTCACGGGCTTTATTGTGCACACCGGGTGGGCGGGGCACTGTATAGAGCTGTCACTTACGGAAGAAATAAATAATAACATAATGAAGAAATTAAATGACTGCCTTGTTAGTCTGATGGTCCTAAGCGCTACTGCTACGCCTTAGGTCTTGGGTTGGATTCCCAGGTCGAGCAAAGTGTTATTGGAATTTTGTATAAAATTCTCAGTAGCAGCTCGGAGTTAGGATTTGTGCCCGGTTAATGGCAATAGGCTTGCCCCATATTACATAGGACTTAAACATACCAGCGAACTGTGGGTGTAAATTGGTACACCTCTGCCTAACCCTTCGGGAATACAGGCGTGATGGTATGTATGTATAATGAAGAAATCTACTATTTATAACACCAACATTTTTTTACGCGATATAAATAATGGCCTATCAACTTCCATGACGGTTTTAATTAACAAATCAGTATTTTCAATCCATTTAAAATATAGGATGTCTTGTACGTATTAACCATTTATTAAATTATCGTTATGTCATGACTCCATACACATTTATTGCTATAATATAATCCTTTTAAATTTACAATTCCGTTGTAATAGAATACCACAATTATCATGCATTGCCTCGTAATGTAAACTAGTCTAAACTCATTATAAGTCTGCTCAATGCCGATTCTTCTAATTAAAAACGTACAAAATTACAATCTTATCTCAGCGACAATCAATTTTAAAAAATGTAGGTAAATTAGGCATTTTTGACAGATTGCGACTAAGATTAGATTGTGATCGTTCCTAACAGTCAGTAGAAAAACCTTCCTGTTCACATACTTCGATATAGCAGAAGGTAGCCTACATTACATTACAGTAAGTCAAACCCATCCTCAACTGTTTATTAAATATTGTAAATACATTCAATCACTTTCATCAAACAAACTCATTCATTCATCTGAAGATAAACTCTTTCTCAAATATTTGCTCTCAAACATGATCCCTCTTGTACTAACACCTCTAAACAAATACACAAAACCGCCAACTCACGCGCACACCGCGCATGCGTAACACGCATTTTGTGTTGTCACAAAATAAACATTTACCTTCAGAAGGTTTATTTTGCAAAGACGTAAAAAATAGAATTTAACAAAAATCTCGCGATAATCTGAATGAGTTTGTGTATTTCCCTTAAGGCAATAATAAACCTTTAAATGCTAGTTACAGTATTTTAGATATAAGAGTTAAAACTGAAAATAAATAATGTAAAGAACACTTTATGTGCATAAAATAAGGGCATCCTAATGATTATTGTGTACATTTTGCATGTAAGGCTTGCAAGACTAGGTAATCGTTTGAAGTAAGATTTCTGCTCTCACCCGTACAGTGGTGACAAGAATTGCAAACTAGCATTACGCTCAATCGTATCTGCTTTTCCTATATTTGTACACTACGATGTACAGGCCATTTTTCATAGTTACCATTTGTAAGTCAATGATGTAACTGTTTTGTGAGTAAAATGTGATGACGTTGGGAGTTTTCGACAGTAAGATATGCATTGCGGGGCTTGTATAAATTTACTTTAAATATACAAGGTATAATTCAATTAACTAGAAACAGAAATAGAGTCATAGAACTAGTGGGGCCAATTACCACGTTATCGCAAAAAAAACTGATGATCCATACATGTTCCCATAATTTTTAAAAACGTATGAATCCATTTTAGTTCATTTAATTACAACTTGATTATCTTTTATCTAGCTTAGGAATTGCTTTTGTTTGAACGAATTAACGATCAGAAACGTAACAAAAATATGCAACGCATGATTTCAGGCATCCACTTCTTCGCACAAAATCAGATAACGTTCAGCAAAAGTTGTTATAAGCATCCTCGGTTGCTAAAATATACCCCCTCGTTGTTCAAAGAGGCGTAATAGCATATTTCACACTTTACACTTCCAACGATAGCATCGGTGTAATAATAATGTAGGTGTGGAAGATAGTGTAGCGTTGAGTCAAGCTTGCCTGTAATTTCTGATAACCTGGTAGCATCACTGAGATAAGCAATCTTTATACTGTTATACAATTCGTGAAAGCTGTTAAAGTTGCTTTGTTTCAATGTCATATATATTCATATTTGGAATGGCGAAGGACTGTTTATCTACTCCTTAATCTTAAATAGTATAACATCTCATCAGTTACATACATACAGAAGTGTTATGCCTTACATAGTTATTTCTGTAAGGAATAAAATGTTTGTGTGGAAAGAAATAATGACTATACATTTATTTAAAATTGCTACAAAATATTATCCATTGTAAACTTTCAAGAACCAAGTTTATAAATATATTCCCTACATTGTCACGGGTGTCTTTTTACAACAGTAGGCGTTGTGCTTAATAAGGCTAGCGGTGACACAACTCTTACCATACTCATTCAACCAAACTGTAAACAATTCAAAGAAACACGACACCTCACATTTCAACTACGAGTATCTCCATTCCTCATAAAATCACTGAAAACAAACGAAATGTTCGAACAGTAAATCCCCCGTTGTGTATTGTATGATAAACCGCGGGATGCGACGCGCGACCACAAGTATCGCCGGGTGAAATTATTGTATTACGAGCCCGCTATACCTGCAGGGATTAACGGTACCGATGCTGTGCTCTATCCGAGAGAAATTGCAATAATTTACGCCTGGATTCACTTTGAAACCTTTCTGAAAAGTTATCTCACACTTACAGGTCGATTATGAGAGTCATCTCGATGCGATGTAGGACCTATAATACTACAATCCTACTATTTCGAAAAAAATCTTCGATAAATTTTATGTGAGTTAGAGGTGAACTGTTATTCCTCTTTAATTCCTCGTCGCTCTCTTCGACCTTACTTCATCTAAACTCACCGACGGACAGCACAGCAGTACAGTTGCGGATTTCTTCACTACTACTACTAAGTACTTTCCATCAATTTCTACTTATTTATTTTTTCTATCTGTTAATAATTACAGAATTTTGCAAAATACGACCCTCATTTAAATTCAATTTCTATAAAATTTAATTCATTTCGAAATACAAGTTGCACTAATAGTAAACGCCCTCCCTGAACTCGATTAAAGAGATAGTCAAAATGGTTATCAAATAGATCATTTTAATCAAGTGTTGGCTAACAGACAATCAGTGTGTGACCTTGTGGAAGAAATCTAATCTTGATAAATATTAGATTAGGCTATAAAATGGGAGTCTAGACTTAACACGTAATATAGATACCGCAATAAGTACAACTTGTGGTGTATGGGTTAGCGCAAACATAGCAGCACTAGTAATAGCAGTTTACATCCATTAATTGATAATGAATTTAAATTCATCACCAGTAGAGTAGAAAATTGTGTGGAAGATTTAATTTCGCGGAGCATTTCTTATCTTGAATGTAATTACGCAATTTTGAATTCTACAACTATTGCATTTTAGTCAAAACTGCTTGAAAGACTAGTAAAACTGAAATAATTACTAAGTTTGTCGAGGTTTTATTAAAAAAAAGATCCTTGCATCACGCTATCAGTTTTCAATAAATTTATTATTAATATTAATTATTATTAATATTTAATATATTATTTAATGTATACACTACAGGGCTATGAAAAAGCATTATTTTATAATTCTTCGTGTTAGTATTTTCTAGGGCATATTGTCGTAATTGTAATTAATGTTTTGCTTGGTTACCAATGATGTCAGCAAATGTTCTCCAATTGTTTACAGTAGGTACAACACAAGCTCCTAAGGCTTAGATTTAAACCCTTTATTTGTCAGTCTTAATACGTTGTGTAAGTAAAGGCACAGCCACACCGAAGTGGAACACTTGAGAATACATTGCTGGCGTAGTTAAATACTGCCCTAGTATTTTGGACAGAGTGGCTCGCGTTGGTGTGAATCCATCAATACAATGCTACAGTATGTAACCACGCCTGCAAGTTGTCCTCGCTAAGATTTATAAAACAATAGCTGATAGGTATCAAACAAGTTGGGATCAGCTAACCCTGTAACTAATGCAGTTCCAAATTTCTTACCAAATAGTACCATCTATTACGAGAGACACCTCATCAAACTAGAGCGCATCTTTTGCAACTTCTGTGTAGAATATATTGCACAATACATGTTGCATGGTGTCAGTTTAATATGTACGTGCTAAACGATTAATGTCAGTTCTGATATATTAGTGTGTTTTATAGCAGCAGCCGGCCACGTGGCCACACCCGACGGACTGCAATAGATGGATGAGTTTGCGGTATTAAGATTTTATCTGTTATTGTTATTTCAATGTTATGGATTATGATCATTGTGGAGCAGTAGATACCATAATAGTTCTACTTATCGTCAGTATATTTTAATTAATAATTCATTTTGTGGTTTAGATGTCACTAGGGAGCAACGCTTATTATTGAATGAGTGCCTAACAAATAAATTAAAATACAAAACTTATAAGTAATAAAACATTAAAAGGTATATAAGTACAATTTATAAAGAGAAAGGGAGAAGCCAACAGGGCATCAGAAAACTCGTACCTCCTTTGATATAATTATATTTGTCTTGTGATTTTTTTCAATCGATTGTCCCTAATTAATGCAAAACAATAAATAAAAAATAAACTATGTAGTATGTCAATTATTTAAACATAGTATTTAATCAGTAATCGGAGTGACATTTTAAGCTGAGAATATTCAAAGCTATGCGATGTAAAAAATCATGTAACATTAATTAAAATACGTCAAAATAGTGCTCAGCTGATATTGACAAATTTAATCAATTCAAAAATGCAACACTTTCTATTTAAAAAGATCAACAGGTTAAATGTTAAGAAAAACATAAAAACATATTTACGCATTATTTTGTTTCATCAACATTTTATACAACATTTGCAGCAGCTGAGAGTGTGAAACATTCATAAAATATGTATTTAAATCAGATCAATTTACATAATATGTTATATAAAATTGAGACAATATTAATAGAAATAGAAAATGTGGCTGTGACATCAAACCCAGTCATTAAAACCACAAAATCACCTAAAAGCTTGATGATTAACATATAAACTATCATTGACTCGATAAAGGAAATGTAATCGGGCTGATGTGACAATCATTAGATACCAACACTTAGACATCCTTTGTTTTCTCTTAGGGATGTCGTCATGGGCTGCCTCGACCTCGGGGAAGGCGGGGGGCTGTGCCGGACTCCTGCCGCCTAAAACCCCACGGTGTTCCTCCAACTACCATTGGCCGGGGCACGGGTATCGCTCTGAGCATTCTTCTGCACCCACGTCTCTTTTCGGGTGACCGACTGACCCCAAGCCCTCCGCCCGCAGGCCCCATTTCATGGTGGCCAGAGATCATCTCGCGCCCCCCGGCGTCTGGTGCGTCTTCTGCGGGTGGGATGGGAGGAAGTAGCCTCCCTTTCCCGTTCCGCCGCCTTCTTGGCGGCCATCACCTCCTCGCAGAAGGAGGCGACAAACACTCTCGCTCCCGACCATCGACAGAACAACGTCCTGGAGCGAGAGGCTACCCGCAGTTGCCGCTGCGACGAGATCACGGCGCTGCGCTGCCCATGCTGGGCACTCCTCCAGCGTATGCTGCGCTGTATCCTCGGGGCAGTCCTGACAATGATGGCACCTAGGCGCCGTCTCCCGGCCTATGCGATGTAGGTACTTCCCGAAGCATCCGTGTCCAGAAAGCACCAATGAGTTGCTATGAAACATTATCATGCAAAAACTGGTAGCTGTCGATCATCGACTAGTTGCTAGTTAACAGCCCATTTCCTTCAGGTAATTGTTACAACTTGTTAATAAGTAGCGTCGGTTCAATACGTTTAGCATAATTTTCCATTATGAATTATAAGTTCATGCAGTTCTTTAACTCAGTAAGATAGATTTGAGCATAACTAAGAAATATTCTATTACAATTGATAAAATCTTAAAAGTATTATTTTAGCTTTGTTTTTATTTATTAATACGTAAATAATTGTTTACTTTATTTTATATGTACTCGATATTCATTTAGAACTACGACAATCACTCACAGGCTAACGAATGCGCTATTTTATTTAGATTGTATATTTTGTTCGGATTATTTGAAATTTCTAAGTTTCTCAGTGATTCATTGCAACTTTTGCATCCTTTTGCATTGCATAAGCTATACACTAAATTAATAGACGTTTCAGATAGACGATCAAAATCCATCTGCCTAATGTATTCCTTATACATTCTGTATGCAAGTTTATGCGAATATTATTCAATAACTTTTAGTTCTGAGACTCTTGAAGAAAGTTGTGTTTTGAAGAAACTTGCTCAGTCGACTTGTAAAGTTCATCGACCTGTGATCGACAGGATCTGATGTTGACTCTATTATCGGAAGAATTAAGTTAACAATCATTAGAGAACTATTAAAATTGAAAATGTAAAAATGACAAAAGCTTGCTATGGTAATTATGAATTTAAAAGTGAACTTTTTTATTTCATTTTTGTACGGAAGCTGAATCTTAAACAAATACCAGCAATTGGTACTTTTCCTAGTTGATTTACACAATATTTTTCATTATAATGCCGCCCACACATAATGTATGGACGTATTCTCATATCTCGATTTAACTAACTCCTGTTTGCCCATCACTACTTCATTGTACATGATCTTTTGTAATGCCACAGTCTGTCTATCATCATAGTTACTAAGTTATTTCCTAAACTCCAATCAGCTGTCCTAAAAACTGTTCATGCATAATCCACCCATAGCTAATATTGGCCAATAACCCACGTAATTGCAACTATAATTATCACTGTTTGGCGATCATCTCCCTTCACTATTTACGCATATTAAGGTCCCATAGTGATGGGTTGCGCAACCATTAGTGATGCTTTCTATGGTACCCGGTGTTGCCCGCAACCGTGACTGATGCATGCGGAACTCAGAAGCAATCCGCAACTCAGATTTGGTTTGCGTTTGACATGAACATCACTATGACACAATAAGATATGGGCCAGTGTGTTAGAATATTTTGTTTTGTCTTGAAGGTTGTATTGACTATTTCTATTGTCTATGTTGATCCATGATTGATTCTCTCATGTTCAAATAATAATATGTGTTATATTTGAGTCCCGAGAGTAGCATTTGACATAAAAGCTTGTCTTCCTTAGTAAATTAATTTTAATAATTATAAAGATAACGAACTTCATTTTTGCTTTGTATGATAATTGCTTCCAAGAAGCGTAAGCTACGAAAACGGTATGGTTTCTCATTACATGCAAATCAACTTTTTATTTCTTTTTCAGAGTAGGTAGGTCTTTGTAGTGAACAGTTAGTAATTAAAGGTTGTGTAACAATTTTAGTAATGCTTTCAAAAGCACTATTTTTATATGGAACACTTTCAAAACTGACCATTATTGAGACCTTCAGACCCTTGTTTTTTTTTAATATTTGGCTAACAAGCTAATGGCCCACCTTATGTTAAGTGGTCACCGCTACCTATAGACATCTGCATGCCAGAGGCCTTGCAAATGCGTTGCCATCCCAGAGACAAAGTTGAAATTTTCCGTGTGTCTGTAATTACATCGGCATCCATACCCTTCGAACTGGAACACACCACCGCTGCTTTGCGACAGAAACAAATATGGTGGTAAGACCTCCCCGGATGAACTCCTTCACAAAGAGCTCTACTACTCATATAGCAGAGAGTCGTAGGGCGGTAAGGTCAGGTGGTTTCTGTGACAAATTGAATCTAAAATGCTGAACACGTTATGGCGTTACAGTGAGTGACTTAAACATAATATTTGTAGTAATGCTTTCTACAGATTAATGAATTATTTATTTTTGGTTTGTGCTTCTAAACAGTCAGTCATTTATTTAAAAACAATTTCACTTTCGGTGACGCGTTTAGATAAATATTTATAATCTTTTAAATACTAATAGGTTATATGCATTTAATAGGATTTTAGATTGATAAATATGATAACGTGGGCTCGCAACCAGACACGGGCAAGTACCAATGCGGCCTTTTCTATATGTACTTCCGAAGTTTATCTTAGTCTAAAATTACCAATCCGCCTTGAGCTAGCGTGATAATATAATCAATGCTCGTGCCTTCTCTGTATGAGAACGGGCCCTTGCACTGTAGTGGGACAATAATATGAGGTTTTTATTTAAATATGATAAAGCCTAGAAGGAAGTGTTCACTGAAAAGGTGACTAATACCTAATTCGGCTGTGTGGAAGACAAAGATGAAAATTAGGGTAAGGGCAGGAGGGTGATGAAACTTCAATTAGGTACTCTACATGCAGGTAACTCGATCATGCTTAAGGACTAAGGTCAATAAGCGATGCAGGAATGTGAAAGATACCGACAGTATCCATTCAAAACGCGCAATTTGAATTATGAAAAGTGTGTTAGGGTTCAATTATTCAACCACGTAATTTCACAATCGTGAGCAGGGCTGCCAAGACGGACAATTGATACTTACACTTTCTAATTGCATAAAACAGTAGTCTTTAGAGTTAAATAGTCAATCAACAGGATTTAGAAAACCCTTTTGAAGTACCTAGTCGAGAAAAGAATGCCCAATGCAGTGTTACTAAATTACAACCTACCTTTGCTGGCTCAAGTCTTAACTACAAACTCTACTCCTCCTCCCCTCAGACGCTATTAATTGGTTCAAGACCAATTTAAGCAAGCTTATGTCCGCGACTTCATAACTCTGGGATATCGCGGTCGCACACAAAAATTAGCGTATGTGCTTTCTTGGGTTTCAAACTTACCCCGTAATAAATTTTATCAAAATTGGTTTATTGGTCATTAGTCATGAAAGCGTAACGGACTGACAGAGTTACTTTTGCTATTATAATATTAGTGCAGATTTTGCATCAGACATATGGGTGTGTTAATTGTTTCTTTTCCGTCCATTCCATGGGGCTTTGTAATTTTGTAATGCCTTGTTTACCTTTCTTTATGAATGACTATTGTGTTCACAGCGTACTGGCCGGTTATTTACTTCTTTGTCATATGATAGATGGTACGATTTCCACGCCTGAGGAGCACCTATTGAGCAGTAGCTTCATGGTGCAATATTATAATTATACACCGTATCGCCAATTATTGTGTTAAAACCGTGAATATTACAAATTATGCAACAATACGATGATTTGTAACTACCGGTGTCCAACCTGCGCGGTATTGGTGCTAGTTTAAAGTTAACATCATAATTACCCCATACATCACGCTTCTTATAGTCCGTGACGAATTTAGACATAAATCTTCGGAGAATTGGTTTCGGTACCAATCATGCAATGTTGGTCCTTATTATGCTTATATTAAGGAGATGGGCATTTAGCCGGCATTTCTGTTTAATTTTTAGGTAACATATTGTGCTGAACAATGTGATTTATTATAAAAGCTGGTATTCAGTGGCTGAAGCTTGCATAGCTGATTGTTTTTCGACTGAATAGTATAATTTCTAACGCTACAGGCATACTAGTAGGGACTAGCTACCTACTAATGTGAAAGAGTCGACTGAGGCATTGTGTGACACTATTGTCACACCTACAGATCCTAGCAAAATTCCTATTCGTTTGTCAAACACACACTATAGCTGCCAAGCCTATACATATTATCAGATATAATTTCTAATCTACTTTCTGGATATATTTCAAATAGCTACATAATTAGAATCGAATGCCAAAACTTCAAATCTAATTGCAACATTTTTTTAAAGCATCGGAAATCACCAAATGGCTTCTTTCGCTCTGGGCGGAGCGGAAGGCAGTGTCAGACTCTTAGTGACTAAAACCCATCCCTGTTCCTCCTAATGCCCTTTGCGTTCCATGGCCGCGATAACTCTTTCGAACAAATTCCGCAACCCTGCCAGGCAAATCTGATTGCCCCTAGGTTTTATATTATAAAAAAGAAGGTTCGGTTTATCGTACAGGGAGTGTTATCAGACTGTTTTCCCGGATATGCCGACATATCCATTTCCACCGTTTGCAAACCGACGCTCACTTCCTGAGATGCAAGTTACGCTGGACATTGTAAGCGTGGGTTCCGTAGTATAATACCTAATTACTTAATGACTTGTGTATACTTTGTAACATTAGTTGACAGTATACTACTGTAATAAAGCCGTCATACTTAAGCTTGAAATCAAACTATTATTTAAGCGAAAAGGAACAAGTCATTGTAATTCAGTACAGAAACTGACAATCAGTTGGTAGTTCATTCTCCTTTTATAAAATAGTTGAAGAATCAAACTTCAAATTAACTCACAACCTGTATTATCTAAATCGAATTCGATGACAGAACCATTTATTTGAGGAACGCCAAACCGGTTGAAGGTCAGGAAGCGTACCGGAGCGCCACAAGTCCGACGAGTAAATAGTAATTTGTAAGAAATTGTACAGTTCAGTTTATTGGTACACTAATGAGATAATCAGTACCTACTTGTGCCCACGGATATGACGGCGATCGTATTAATGACATTTTGAAGTAAGACTTGGGTTACACCATCACAGGCGTTCCTTAGTCGCCTTTTTTTATTGTAACCTACCTTCAGGTTACACTGCAAGCTATTGGGATCTTAGTAAGCTAATTATAGTGAGGGTTCCAGGGGGGCAACTGTACCTACTAACTTTTTAGAACTATCGCAATCTAATCTCAGTATCAATCTGTCAAAAATTCTTCAACTACCTACTTACAGTTTTTGACATTCATAATTTCGCTAAACTAAGAATGAAACTAGATTTTACCTTCTTGTAACTTCGGAAAAAAGAGAGAAGTGATACTCAACATTAAATAAAGATAATCATATTAGAGACAAATCAACAGAGATATCTAAAAATAACTTTAACAAAGACAAGAACTTTTTAATAAACTATGTATTATCTGTCATCATATGTAATAATGATCAAGAATGAACATTGATCACATACGACGAGACAAAAGACGGGTTATGTAGCTAGTGTAATGTAACTAAGTGGTCAGTTATCAGTGACCGCGACCGGTTCCCAGTTCATTTGCACGTGTTCTACACTCACGCCGTTTTTACTTTCACTAGCCGAGAGATCAAAGCTGCTTTCATTATGGATGTGGCAACTTATTATGAAAGGTCAACCTTCAAAACTAAAAGAATTTTGTGCAATATCCTGTGCAGTTTGCAAACTGACAAGAGTTATGTGATGTAAATAATAGAGTTGGAATCGAGGGACCTCCTTTTTGCTCAGGGCAATTGATATGAATTATATTTTTGATTCAATGAGAATGAGAGATATTAGGAAATCCTGCCGCGGAT
Organism: Caradrina kadenii; assembly: GCA_947462355.1. Classification (NCBI taxonomy): domain Eukaryota; kingdom Metazoa; phylum Arthropoda; class Insecta; order Lepidoptera; family Noctuidae; genus Caradrina; species Caradrina kadenii. The sequence continues at coordinate 374,679 of OX381683.1, read as the reverse complement.
AGTCCGTAAATCATTAGTAGGAATAATAAGTATGTAGGTAATAAATAAATAAATATATAATTTGTTTGAAATTTACAGCCAGCATATTTCTCATAAATAAATTAAATTTTCAAATATTTAAATGCCACATCCGAATAGCAGCCGCTTCCACGACTATGTTCACAAACATCCGGCAAATATTCAAACTCGCCATTTATAATAATTCCTCCATTAACAATTCATATAAAATCACTTTCTCACATTGTTAGTGAATAGTTATAAGTTATGGACTTCTTCAATATTTATGGAAATGCGGATTTCTAAAATATAAAGTTCTTGGTCTCAAGATTTCGATGTTATGGATCCTTATGAGTCGGCGTTTGTGATCTAAGAGGAAGTTATATGTTTTAAACGAGTTCGTTTCGATTTTCAATTGAAGACTACACTAAGCTGTCTAATTTGCAGATAGACAACCATTCATTAGTTTTTTGGTACAAAACTTGCAGAGTTTTTAACGTCTTTAGTTTTAGTTTTCTCTAATTCTGAAAAGGTGTCATTGTACTCATCATTATGAAAAACTTTTACTAATACGAGGAAATACAGCAGCCAATGATTGTATAGAACAGCAGATCATCTTTTCACGTTATGTATGTTCTATCTTTTTATTTATTTTATTTTAGGAAAGCTTACAGACTAATAATATTATAATAACAATAACATATTACTAAGTTGCTAATAACAAGCCTCCACAGATAAATACAACATAAAGATGACTTACAGAATAAGGTATGTTATTCCTCAATATTGTTAATTTTCGGTAATCCAGAACAAAAAACGGCTGTGCCAAGAGTTTCCTTACTGTGCTCGCATTAGTGCAGAAAAGATCAATGCCATCTTCACAAGAAATTTCGTTAAGGCTACGACTGGCCCTCATAAAATAACAATTACGCCTATAATTAGTCTTCGCATAAGGTACATGTAGAAGTGGTCGCTGTCGTAGTCCCATCAGTATTTCAGGTATGTCTAGAAAAACTTGAACATTAACAAAATATGTATGTGCAAGGTATGCAAGATGCAGATGCAAGTAGTAGCAGTCACTTACATGAAATTTAAATTGGTTGATGCTGCAGATAAAACTGTCTTAAAATATCGTTTATTTTAGGGATAAAGAAAATTTATTCTAGCCATTCAAATGTCTTATAAGTAATTATTAGACTTAAAACGATCACATGCTTTTAGATGCCTGATTCTAAAAATAATTGCCCTATTGCCTATTGCTTTTTTATGCTGGTTTGGAACACAGCGCTGTCTATTATTACTTTCTATTACTATTACAGAGCGTACAGTGAAGTCAAACAACCTTTTTCTCAAGTTCGTATTTTCCACAATAGATGGCGTTATACACACGAGCGTAGAAGTCCACTACGTTGTGCCTAGATGTCACTGTGCCGAATGTGTTTAATTCTGAATCGCGCTATCATTATCTTCACTGCAATAGTATAAGTATCATACATGAGACCTTTTAGAAGACACAGTATTTTGTATGAATCGTTTGTTTGATCGTGGAACACCGCTATGTCTCAACAGAGAACTGAGTTGAAAGAACTTAGTAAATGAATAGATGAAAGTTTTAGAAGGTATAATTATGTAAAATATTTTTTTTTAAATCCATTTTAATTTTATACATAATAGGAACAAAATATTTAAAATAAATAGTACCTTAATTTTTTTTTTTGTTTTTTAGAATTAAAACGTTCAATACAGCCAAAAATGCCTCTGATCAAGCTTTGGCTAGCAATATTATTATGCTGCCTAAAACTAACGACAATTCGAGAGAAGAACTACCAAGAACCAGCAGAAAGTTCAAGTGTTTGGAAATATTGGACGCCAAAACTAAAGACGTGGTTATTGATCTGACCAAGAACTGAGAGTTTAACGGTTCATAAATTAAACCACATGCACCACAAGGAAAATAAATGAATCTGAGTTGACATCAATGACTTTTCTCTTTAATGAAAGATTGTAATTCTAATTATTCTGATAGAGCTTTCTTTTTTTATTAGTTGTAAGTGTGGCTAATTATTTCATGCAAATATTTTTGTCGAAAAGTCGGTCTGTAAATAGAAGAAAGACTGTAAAAAGAAAAGGTATGAAAGAGAACGTAAAAAATATGACATATAAGGAAAAGATGTTCGTCCCTAAACCGCAAACTGAAAAAATCTAAGCCGTGTAACGAGAAAAATATGAAAAGTGAATATATTTGATCCATCAATCTTAGTCAAGTGATTAATGATAATGACACGGCATGAGGTGGTCTGAATGACGAGTGTTTATGAGACAGCCCGCCAGGTGTCGTGCGTGTTCGAGAAGATATTATCGTTATAAGTGCCATAGATCATGCAAGGAACGCGGGCGGTGAGGCTGCGATGATGAATTTAGGACAAAGCTTACGCGAATAAAGCTTAGAGTAAACTGTTAGAACATTAACGAAGTGAGAGTAACTATACCTGAATCCTTATTTCAATTAAAAGCCCCACCTGTAGTGAAGAGAGTTAATGCGGTTATAGATACATAAATTGCAGAAGGAAACAGTAACAAGACGTAATAGGGTAACAAAGCTGCCGGAACATTCTCCAGTACGCAACACAGTCATTAGTTACTTTAACTCCAACAATACACATAAAAGGCGAAAACTTCAAAGCCCAATCCTCCAAGTTTCACACTTAAAACAGGTACTAATAACTTGTTCAAATTAAGAGATTTCACTTAGATCTGTTGAACGCATAATTGAAGTCTGCAAGAGAGTTTTAACGGTCGGTAATTAGATAAATTTGTGTATCCGCACGCCCTCTGTCGCCGACCGCAGCTAACAAAAATTTACGGAGCGTTCCGAATTTTATCTGCATGTTAATTGGTCTGGACGTTTTTGGGTATTACAGTGGTTTGTGAAGAGTTATGAACCGGAGTGGACTTAGTTAGGGGCCATTGTCGATTACTATGGTTACTACATCTGGCATAATTTCAATGTTATCATCAAACTATGGTAACGGTTTCCGTTAAATCGGTAGGTAAACGAGTTTTCTTTAATTCTTATTAAATTATTGGGTAATAAAACTTGCTTAATTGCTCTTATGGGAGTACCTTTTCTAGTCACAAAAAAAATCTCCAATGTTAAAAATAACAAAACAGTGAAAAGTTCAAAAGTTACTGTATCTTTAATTACAGATAATGCACTTAGAAATATTTATACACTATCATATTCACACAACTTTTCCCAAGCCATATCCCAATTTTAAAAACTTTAAGCTACCTACTTAAATGAAAATAACGCTAACCATTTTGTCACTAAGAAAGTAAAAAAACTCTTTAGAGTTAATAAAGTAAAACAAACAGACAGACAATGTCAACGTAGGTGCGATTGCGGATTGCGCTTGAAAGCAATTCCTTGTCCCACTGAGTGGCGCAAAGAAGCAATTAAGATGAGAAAACGCTTGTACACGCCCAGCGCTGTTCTGCCTTAAGCTGCGTCCATGATACCGTCTCTGGGAAAGAATGCATGAGCTTCTATAAATATTATCTTTTAAAATGCTACGAGGAAGTCGAGAATAGTTTTAACAGGTTACATGTTTAACAATTCTTAACATGAAGTGACTTTATATGTTGCGTTGTGCTTTCTAAGATTTTTACATTGTTTACAATTCCACATTCTTCATGAAAATTTCGATTTTTTTCAGTAAAATGCTACTTGATTATTGTGTCTCAATTTTGCAATTTCTAACAACTCTATAATGTTATCTTTTAGGCCGGTTATACTACCTAATAATCCACAATCTTACTTCAATGGGTATCGATTTATAATTGACGGCCGATTACCATTCATTTAATTCCCTGTGCAAGTCATGGAAACTATCCTTTACATTCCAAAACTCGGGACAATGGCCCATAAAACGCTGACTTTCACGTGTAACTCAGCTTTACGTAAATGCATGCATCCACTATGGTGCACAAAGATGTCATACCTCCAAGAGAGCTGGCTGCGACCACTCGTCCGAAGTGGTGACATGCTGAGGATCCGGGGCCTCGTCTTACTTACTGTGAGTCGCTTTTTTATGGTTTTCAAAGTGTTTTCTTTGGTGGAGAGCCAAGATTTGTTTGAAACAATTTCTTTTGTTGTGAGGTTACTCGTGGTCACTAGTAATGGTATTTTCGAGCTCTATAAACTAAAAAATAATTGGCAATGCTGAAAAACTGATGACTGCAATTACCGTTTGAGATAAAACATAGGTGCACAAGATAGTTGTTAATATGGAATAAACAATTACCTGTACCAGTACCTGTTTCTTAAAAGAGGATAGGATAGAAGCTATTCTGTAATAAAGACTCGCGGTATCTTAATTAAGGTTGAGACTGACTTGACTTTGCACTTGACGTTTCTGAGTTATAGTACTTTTTAAAGATTTCCGCTATTCAACTAATTCTTATACTTTTCTGATATCCCAAGATGAATAAATTGTCCAAAATCAATTTATCAAAAATACTATGTAATGTAATATCGTGATGATTAAAAAGGTTATCGCAAGTTATCGAGGTCTGGGCACGCCTTAATAGAGGCGGTAAGTCCCCTCTTTGAGGAGTGGCTGGAGAGGCGCCACGGCGCCCTCACCTACCGCCTGACGCAGGTCCTCACCGGACACGGGTGTTTCGGGAGGTTCCTGCACCTCATCGGGCGGGAGGAAACGTCCTGGTGTCACCATTGTGTGGATCGCCCCGAGGACACGGTGGAGCACACCGTGGCGGTATGCCCCGCTTGGGCGGAGCATCACCGAGTCCTCGTGGCGGCCATCGGCGGCGGCGAACTCTCGCGTCCGGCCCTGGTGCAAGCCATGGTCCGGAGCGAGAGGGAATGGGATGCAGTCGCCTCCTTCTGCGAGGCAGTAATGCTTGAGAAGGAGGCGGCGGGACGGTTGAGACAGCGGTTCTCCCGTCCCAGCCGCCGCGGTAGACGCTCCGGACGTCGGGAGCCGCGAGACGACTCCCGGCCACCGTAGATACTGGCCTGTGACGGCGCGTTCGTGTTCCACGCGCGCCTCAAAGAGATGTCAGCAAAAGGAAGGGGCCACTGAGGGCCGATGCCTGCCGGGGCTGCGGGTTGTTCGCAAGAGATACCGCGCCCCCGGAACGCAAAGGGCACAAGAAGGAACATGGGTGGGTTTTAGTCAGTAAAAGTCTGACACTCCCTCCCGCCCCGCCCAGGGCGGGAGAAGTTATTTGATGATTACCCACCCACCAAAAAAAAAAAAAAAAGTTATCGAGGTCCTAATTGTCTAGCTCAAGTTTATCCTCTCTATTTAATATTTTATTAATCACTTTGTATACAACAACATACCATCACGCCTGTATTCCCCGGAGGGTTAGGCAGAGGTGTACCAATGTACACCCACAGTTCGCCGGTATGTTTTAGGTCCCATGTAATAGGTGGCGAGCCTATTGCCATTAACCAGGCACAAATCCTAACTCCGAGCTGCTACTGAGAATTTCATAGAAAAACCCAATAACTCTTCTTACTCGCAAAAAGCTTTTTTTTTTTGCTTTTTTCACTCTGTATAATAATATTGTAGTTTATTTTAACTAATTGCACATTACGATAAATTTACAGAAAAAAAAATTCTCGTTCGACTTCATTATTCGAACAAAATATATGTTTCATTTCCAGATCATCAATATTGTTCATCAAGTATCAACAGAACAGATAATTAATACAAATGGCTGGATTCCAATGTCACACCATGATATTTACAAACAAATAAGAAGAGTATCAACAGAGCATCCTGTTTACCGCATTATGAAGCCTCCCATGCATTATGCTAATAATTTAGTACAAACAAAAATTAATAGCAAGAAAGATTTTAAGGAAAGTCTTGAAGAATTAAATGAGAACCCTTTTGATTTTGTGACACTTGCATTCAAAACAAACATAAGCGATCATCCAATAGTAAACAGTAACGAGAATATAAGAAAAGCTAAAAAAATGTGGAATGATTCTGTTGAAATTAGCGTCAATAATCTCGAGATACCTGAAATCAACTCTAAAATAAGTGTGAGTGATGAAGATAATTCTGTCAACGATGCAAAAACAGCAGTCGCGGCTACTTCAAAAACTTACGAAGTGACTGAAGACACATATAAATCATTCTCTACAGAAGATGCTTACACAACGGAAAACGTTGGATATAACTATAGCCCACCAACTGACGAAAACCAAAATCTAACATCCACATTCTATAAAATCCTGTCCAAATACAACATCAACGGTAAAGATAAACTACCAAATTATGACTTGTCACTTCAACGTAAAGTCCAAACTCCATCATCAAGTGCTTACCGAGCACCGTTGCTACACGGATATAACAATTTGAATCATTTGCCTGTAGACCCACTGCTAGCTGTGTTCCTATCAAACTACGGGTTCTACTTGCCAAGTTTGTACGGGATCAAGGCTAATTACAATAATTTGTACGGTTATCTAGCTTCTAATAATATTCATAACAACAGACCCTTTGGTTTGTATAAAGTTTACTCAGATACTGATTCATGGAATTAGGGATACTCCCTGTTGTTCATCGTTATTTAAGTTATTGTTAGAATCAGTTTTGATGTTTGTATGTTTTGCATAATAGTTAATGTTTTGTATACATAATAGAAAACCATTTTAGAAATCATGTTATTGATGTAGTTGTTACTTTTAATTCTTAAGGTTTCCTTTACTTTGCAACTGAATTTAACTGGGAACCTACACAATTTAGTTTTGTTTTTAATACATATTATTAAGACTGGGGAAAATTGAGCGAGGCTGATACTTATTCAAGTATTGGTTAGTTTAGATTTAGTGGTTCATTATAGGTCATGAAAATCAGTTTATAAGAGGCGAGGTTAACATGATGAAAACTTTTGACCTCCAAAGTAAAGAACCCTCACAGTTAAGCCTTTAAAACCCTTCAGCATTTAAGAATAACAAAAATTTGTTAAAACGACATTTTTAAAAAACAAACGCAGTACCGCATCAACTGCATAAAGCAACTCCAGACGACAATGAACGCTATGCGCAAAATCTTAAGATTGTAATTAGGTTGTGGGATGGTTAAATAAAAGCTAGGAGCTTGGAGTTGTTCCAACAGCCACAGGCGTGACAGTTTCATAGCGCGTTGTGAAAAGTTGCCTTTGTACGGGAGCCAGTTTGCACCATTTTTTATAATGCCTTTTACTCGTTAAATGTCCCGGATTTTGTTTCTGAGACTTTAAATCTTGTTAATTTTGGATTGTTAGTAAAGTTTATACCGGGCACATTAAAGTTTAGTTAAATTATGGCGCATTCCTCGTTGGCTACTGCAGCTATTATGTATTTTGTTGTAATTATCGTGGAGACTCGAGTTGGAATTATCTTCTTTGTAATGCTAATAGACAATTCGACACAAATTGTAAAACAACAAGGAAGGCTACTCAATTTTACGATATGCTAGCGAATCTTTTTCCCTTTCGAAGTTTTTGTATTTATTAGGAAATTTAGTTAATCACAAAAACATTTACCTTATACTTGTAATATAACTTCAACTAAAGAAGCATCTCATCAAGCCACATTATTTATCTTCCACATCAACTCCTCACAAGGAAAACGGAACAAGACTTCATCAGCAGACGGCGATCGTACTTCGCAATCAGTCCTCATACATTCTTATAAACATACATATTTTCCGCATGAAAGCCTCAAATTGAGCTTCGATAAATTGTACGTAAAATATAATTTAAGTTTATAGAAATATTTGTTTAAATTCTTATCTTGGCAAGAACACACATTCTAATATTTTCAAGCAACAAACAACAACCAATTTTCAAATAATGTAAGTAATTTTACGAACATGTTTGAACCCAGTGTTGTTCATATTTGGGTATTGGCTACAACCAAAACAGACTGTGACTGCATTTCGTTCAATTTTACATTAAATCATATTGTATATTCTGAAATTCGTTTACAATTTACCTACTTAGTAACAATGATATGGATTGCGTATTTTTTATCTTATCTGTTTTTCAGGTATGTCTAAATGTGGTAACGTAGCGTCTGAAAAAATATATGCTATAAAAGTATTAATTTTAAAGGCAACAGTTGCGTCCAACGCACATGTGCTTGGTATAACTCAAAACGACAAATATCTGTCTATATGGAGTAATCGATAGCACAGTCAACCTTACGTCAAGCCACGTTATTCTACAAAAATCACCCCTACTGCTACAAAATAAAGGTGTTATCAGTGTTCAATTGTTACAATGGTCTTGTGTTTGACTGTACGCAAACAGCCAGTGCTGGAATCACTCCAAGCCAATAAAATGGCGTTCGTAGTCGATTTGTTACTTCATATGCGAGGACTGCACACTTTTAATATAGTTCGTATGCGTGGCTTGGTATTCTTTGTTTGCTAGTTTATATACTGATTTTAATATAAACAATGTCATTTGGTTTTATGTGCACGTGTTCTTTTTTCATTATAGATATAAATAAAAGATGACATAGAACCCGATTAATTCAATATTAGAATAGATAAGGGACATCATCACTCATTGAGATTGAAACTGATTCAATTACATAATATTATGTATTACAAGATACATCTACATTAGTGGGCACCAATCAATCAAAAATCATTACATACCTGAGTATAACATACTCGTACTACTGAAAAAACACTTCATAATAATATCATAAGGAAAACTCAACCCCACAAACCGATCAGCTTGTACGTAAGTAGTTTTCTACAAAGCAACACGCAGTTATTGTGCGTTGTGACCGGAAAAATGCGAGATTTCCCGCGCGCCTCCGGCTCAAGCAGCAGTGTGTTTCATTTCCGAGCCGACACTGGTACGTGCGATATTAATCACAACATAAGTTGTTCTACATTACATTGGAAAGGCTTTTATTTATTGAAACAGCTGTTTATGTAACATATGACTTTATTTTTAACCCCCGACGCAAAAACGACGTGGTGTTATAAGTTTGACGTGCCTGTGAGTGTGTGTGTCTGTCTGTGGCATCGTAGCTCCAGAACTCATAAACCGATTTTTATTTAGTTTCCTTTTTGAAAGGTTAATTAGTCGGAAGTGTTCTTAGCTATGCTTGATGGAAATCGGTTTAGCGGTTTTAAACTTATCAGCTCTTTTGTTAGCTGCGGTAGTGATATTTATTCTTCTGTCGCGGTCGGGGGTTACTTAAAATTTTTAATTTTGTGTTTTTAAGTATTTAATTTTTATGACAGTCAATAAAACATTCCAATCCTTTATTTCCAACATCTTATATCGTCAGTATAGAAATCTGCAATCCGTAGGTATATTTATTTCGTATTTACTTAAGATTATTTCAGGTTCCTGGTTTGGAAATAAAAGTAATTTATATAAAAACAAAACCATTGCCGTAGCCTGCTAGTGAACAATCTTCATAGACTCACACACAGACATAAACTCCATGTCCTACTCGGCTGTGGTCTCCATTCAATTTGTAACTGTATTGTGTCGCTCCCGCGTTATTCCTAGAAGAAATGTTTGTCTCCAATACGTAGTGGTTTATTCATTAGAGCTTCGTTGGAAACGCGCCCAATAAACTGCTGATAAAACTCCAACTGGACCAACCACACTGTTCAGAACGGAATCCAGCGTTGGTGGAAGCTATAGACTTTGAGGTAAGTTTACCTGACATGATTGCGTGTTCATAATTCTATTTCCACTCTAAGAAAATAATAATAAAACAGAAACATCAGACAAAAGAGAACAACTATAAATATAAAACGGATTCTCATTAGACACATCACAAAGCTGTTATCTTTGCATATTGTCCATCAAACTAAGTAACTTGGAGCAAAACAATGCTGTGAAGCGACTTTTATTGTTGAACTGTCACTGTCAGTGGTGGAGCGATATGTAACTTTTTTTAAACATTCTGCCTACGAGTCCATGCAACAGAACAGAGGTCGTACTTAAAAGGAAAAACTCTATAGAAACTTGGAGAATTTGATCATAAACTAGAGCAATTAGCAAGGTCACGAGCCCAATTTTTATGTCTTCCAGAAATGATAAATGTTTTTTATATGCCTATTTGGCAAATTAAAAAATATACACAATTTTTATTATTTCAAGTACCCATTTTAATAAAAACTGATATTCTTGAGGCTTTGTTACCTGCATAAATCTGCAACACACGCGCGTCGTGCTGCAGCGCCTGCAGCCTATCACAATGAGATTTTAGGTGCGCTTAGGGGGTGATTTCAGATTTGTCCGATAGAACTTAAGGTGGCCATACAGCTCATCGTCCAACCGGCACTATATTCATGACATGACATTATCATAACTATTGGTAGACGTTGACATTGACATTTGCAGCGAACTAGTGCAATCGATTATTTATTTCTTTAAATAATTTTTAATGGTCCTTACGTTAAAAATGATTTAAAGCCCTCATTTTGTTCTCGTTGATACTGAATTGAACACATGTATGTATGTATGAATATTTTTGTTTGTTTGTAACGAATAGGCTCCGAAACTCCTAAACCGATTTCAATCGTTTTTTCACTAATAGATAGCTACATTATTCCTGAGTAATATACGCTATAAAACATCACGCTATGATCCACGGGAGCGGAGTAGTAACGAAAGACGTAAATTAACGCGGGTGCACTAAGTCACGCGGACGAAGTCGCGGGCAGGTTGGTAATATTTAATAAAATAGCTTAAACAATTACCAAATTGCACCTAGGTATGCCTACGGGAACTACGGCGTGATACATTTAGTAATCGCTAGCATTCTCCAACTTGCACCGCTATAACAAACTTATTGCTTCTCCCGATGTGAAAACTTCAGATTTACTTCTTTTTATTTTGCGGCCAACTTGGTTTACCGACTTTAATGAGCCTGATGAATCGTTTATACTTAGTATTACTTAGTGGAACTACTCAACCACTCAATACTAGTTTGCAGGACGCACTTTTCCTTGGATTTGCTGATTTGATATAAATGTGGAATAAGTTATCAACAAGGTGCTGATTTGTATCCTCCTCAAAGGGGTAAAATTATGTTACCAGTGATTTTTAACACGAATCGGTTTTTTTACCTGGGTTAGGTTACGTCTTTGGTTACTGCTCCGCTCCCGTGGATTATAGCGTGATGATTTCTCATGAATCTGGCTATCATATACCAAAGGTTTTTTCCGGTCCGACTGGTAGTTCCGGAGATTACGCATTTAAACAAACAAAAATCTCTTCAGCTTCAAGCAAGCATTTTAGTATAGATTATCAGTAAGGATGGTTATTCATTGTTCACTAATAAACCCTCGAGATTTCGACTAAATGTTCTTACTATGATGCTTATTTTTCCGCACGGTCTATAAAGCGTTATAATATTAGACGCTATTCGCCTGTCACATCTAACTTTCAAAGTCAAAATAAAAGACATAGCAATATATTAAATTGTCTGGCAACAGTGGCTATATCATAATCTAGTGAATGTTAGATGTGATTCTGTAAGCAGACCACGTAGCTTACATTCAGCAAGTCCTACCATTTGTCAAACGTAATGTTGGTATTTAGGGAGCATATCATATGTGCAAGTTTAACTTAACTACGTATCAGACGAACGACTCGCATATTTAGTTACCGTTACTATTTGTACCTGTGAGAAAGAATTGTATCAGATTTTTTTTTATGAGAAAATATGTTTTGATACTTTTTATGAACGTAAGATAACGTTATTAGGAATGCTAATTCTTAATCAATAAAAAAACGATCAATAGGTATTGGTTAATCTGATTTGTCGTCACCGTAATTCTTCTTCTCTTATTAGCATGATGATTTTATAATTTTAATAATTAGTTTTAATCTGCCAAATCTAACTAAGCGTGTCAAAATGTTCCATTTTTTTTTGGTAATTGTAATGATTTTTATCTAAAGCGCTGATTAATTTGAAAATCTATTCTAAGCACAACTTAAGAGTGTTTTGACCTGTTATTGCTAGATAGTAATTAAAATAATGTGGCATGTTGAATTAATCGGACATTTGCTGTTTATTCATCTATGTATGTGGTTGGCCGGTAGAAAACGCCTGAGGCAGTTAGAACGCCGGTGTACTTATTTTTTTATTGCATAAAGTTTAAATCATTCATTTGATTCGATGTTGATTATTAAATATTAGCCCAGTCTGAATAAGGTGTACTCCTCATAACGTCTAGCAAAATATCGGAATCTTCGAAATCCACTAAGTCACGTTAAAAATAACTTAATATTTAATCTAGACACCCATAAAGTACACATGTATTGTGTAGCACCGGAATGCGAGTAGAGCCGCGTGTCCCGAGCGCAGCGCTGCGGAAAATGTAGTTTGTGCCGCGCGTTTTGAGCTTTTTTTTGCTCCTGAATGCTACTAGCGATAGTTTGGAGTGATGCCATGTACGATAAAATCACCATTTTAGTTTAAAATGGACGACCGCGCTCTGTCCGAGTGTTAATTGGTTTAACCATGATTGTTACGCGATAGTTGATTGAGACCATTTCCATAAAGAACTAGTTATTGAACAAAGTATTAGTTTGAAACAAACCAGAGATAGTTAGAGCATAACTAGATAACTCATAAAAATATTGTTTAAGTCAACAACAACATTGATAAGACAAGTTTTGAAGGGAACTCCTAATAGAAAATGATTATAATTCTGACAGCGTTGTGAAATAACATAAAGCTTGCACAATTGCACCCCATTTGCTGTACCATCATCAAAGCTAACATTTAGAGTCACTTTCTTATTCAAAGCGTCCATTTTGTATTTCTTACAAGCCTTAATCTTTTGTACCTTCGTGTTCTACATCTACCCAACTTTAATAATTTCCGCTATAAATATTCAATGGGGATTTTTCATTAAGATTTTTTTTGTATCATTAGTCAGGTTTATTATTTAAAGAGAAGGGCAGGCCCTTCGGCCCTCTCTCAGAGGGTCGGATAAGTTCACTCATAAAATTTAAATTTAACGCTAATACTTTTCTTATTTGGACTTTTTCTCATCGTAAACATTGGGCAATGCATAATTTAGTACTTCCGGACGGCTACTGTAATTATTATTATACTCATTCCTTTTTTATTTCACGAGTTTTATTATCATGGGCCATTGTCCCTTATACATAATCAACTCCAATTCGAAGAAAGTTCTAAGACATTTCTTTATATGCAGGTAACGCAATTTTTTTCTGTTGTGTCTGCAGTTGATGAGAACTAGTATTCAGCTATTTGACCTTTTAAACATACACTATTGGCAAAATCGTCAAATTAATGGCAACATATAAAAAACTATTTAAAGGTATGGACCCTATTATGGTTTATTGTTGCTAATACCAAGATCCCACAGTAAGCATGCATAATTCATTTTAGCATGGCTGAAATTTTAAGAATATAATGGAAAAATGTAGCGATCAATATCATGTTAAACGTAATTATATAAACTCAAGCCATGAACCATCTGCGGGTTGTTCGTAAGAGATACCGCGCCCCCGGAACGCAAAGGGCACAAGAAGGAACATGGATGGGTTTTAGTCAGTAAAAGTCTGACACTAAGGGACGGGAGAAGTTATTTGATGATTTCCCACCCACCAAAAAAAAAAAAAAAGAAAAGCCATGAACCATGAAAGTAAGTAATTTAAACTACATATTCTTGAATGTATGTTCCCAATTTTATTGCCTTATTACAATGACGTATGTCTAGTGAGTCTGTGTTCTCAGTGTATAACAGTATCATTATAAGTATAGCCAAAACAAAAACAAGCCAGCGTTGACATCCCAAGACTATCCGAATCAGATTGAAGAGGAAAGCAAAAAAGTTAAGAAGTACCAAAACAAAAGGCTTTCAGGCACTATAACAATAATCGCTGCGTATTCACCGGTTACTTTATTACCGCCGCTCCCTCAAGTGACATCCATTTGTTAGAGTGCTTCGGATTATGCGCGAGTGCCCTCCGCGGTTCTTAACGATCTAAACTCTAAACAGATTTATTTTATGCACTAAATAAGTATTCTTCATTTTTTATAGCTTTCTGTGCAGCTGGTTGGCTGGAGTTATTTACAAAAGACTATTTATGTTTCATCGAGTGCTACCGACAATTGGAAACTACCAACTATTTTAGGCCACAAGAATAAAATTATCACATCTTGATTATTACGTCTGAAATTATAGATATAACATATTTAGCTCATTATCAATAATTTCTGAACATTATAATGAAAGAGATATTAAATAGATTCTCAGGTATTTTCCGAGATAAAACTAATTTATTCTCAATTCATCAGTTTGTTGGCAAATTAATTCGAATTCCGTTAGAGTCGACAAGGACACTGAACTATTGAGTCTAGTAACAGTGTAATTCACTTACCTCACAACTTTCCTCCACTACAGACTCCCTAATATACTTATTGGCTTAATAAAGCAGAAGTACAGACTAAGTAAGTTAAGATAATGTCATCTTATGCCGAGATGCCATTACCGAGCCGGCTGGTTCGCACTCAATCGACTAATTAGTAAATTAATTACTAAGGCGACAGATATTAGCTGGTAACGGCAGCTCCTAAATGAGATCCATTTGCTAAAGTGCTCCGGATTACTCGGAGGTGACTGGCCTGCTTCTGACAAGTATCTGAGAGGATGCTAAATGCTTCAGAGCCATTTGATAGCGGTGGTGGGGGTGGTGGGGGTTAAACTATTAGGCTCGGTTGTCAGTACTTTTAGTTTGGTTTTAGTAGCATTTAGCTAACTAAATGCTACTAAAAAAAAGCTAAAAAAAAGCACGGTCTGGCGCCTAAGCACCAGACCGTGCTTTTAGTATGGTTACCTAATAAAATGGGTTCATAGGAGCATGTAAATACAACTGTAAAATTGTACGTATACTATAAAAAGGCACACTAATAAAAAAATACTGAAGTAAGTTGTTGTTCAATGACGTCTTTTCTTGACTGGCCGAAATCGATCACCATCAAAGATATACAAGATAGGTTTCTTAAACAAAATAAACATTTGTATTTCTCTTGTATCAGAAAACCAATTTACTGTATCAACGTCAACACCATCACCATCTTTCTATCCTTACACCAATATATTTTGAGCCAGCACAGCATTTGTTATTATAATCTCTCTTAACCGTCTCATCTCAGTAGCCACACCATTTTATTCAACTGCTACTAGATTAACAGAAAAGCTGAATATTCTAACAGTTTTCATAATCTGACGGTTCACTTCACTGTCCGTTGCTGTAGACTTAACAAGTGTTAAAGAGAATTCATTATCCTTATGAAGCTGGATTTCTAGAAAATATTAAATCATCTTGTACCTTTAGCAATTGCAACGAGACGAGACGACAACATTTTTCAAATTAAAAATATGCTTATTCATAGAAACTGTCCTATGACGGAGCTGTCTGCTTACAATCTACTACGAAACACCATCTCCTACTGAGTATCAGCGGTATCTGCAGCCTTAACAGAGATGTGCCGTAAAATGAATGTCTCCTGTGTCTCCGTCATGGAATTAGAATGACTCAGTCTCGACGTATCTCCCACGAATGCTATTGTCTAATCGATGTCCTCCTACGAAGACCAGTTTGCTCGCAATACTAGAATAAATAGTACCAATAAATCTCAAGTTAAAATCACATTTAAATTTAATTATACGCTCTGGTGTGCCATTAGTTGGAATAGATTGATACAATTTCTAATAAATCCGTCAAATGATTGAGACATTACTTCTTAAGGCAATTACATTGACAGTGTATATTGGTTCAAAGATATGAAGCAACTAGTTTCCGTCAGATAACTGTCTCTAATTGTACGGGAAGTACTTACAGCATTCGGTTCTGACGTAACAATAAGGCGGTACACTGAAGCTTTGTGATATATTTAAACTGGCCACCACTTATGACTACTGGAGCAATAACCTATTGCTATTACAGATTTTGGAAAAATGATAATCTCTGCTCACTCAGTAAAACTGTGACAATACACGCCTTTGAGTAGATTATACTTTTAGTAAATACAAATTTAAATATAATCAACTTCACCTGACTAACGGAAGCCACAGTAGAAACCAGCACACGAATACAATAATCACGTACACCTAGGCACCTAGTCAATTAGCAGCTAGTCCGTGCCCACAATAACTCACAATTGCACTAGATTAATGCCAGCACTCTGGCTGTCGTTACAGGAATTACAAGCGCCATTAACATGCCATAAATTCATATTAAAACAACGTACATTTTGATTTACATGTAGTTTTGCAACGGCCGAAATTCGCGTGGGTGGAACTCAGATAAGATTCTGATGTAAATATTAGTTGGACTCGTTATTTTGTGTTTTTTGATATGGTTATTAGTTTTATTAATATACGGACGGTTTATAATCGGTACCCGAAAAAGGTCGATGGATTTTTCTTATTGGGTTTCTTTTAGGACCATTTTCTAATACGGTGTTAATGTGTGTCTAATATGTTGCACAGTATTTTCTAACTCCATAATAGAATCCTTTATAATTGGACTATGCAACCAACAGAAGTGGAAATAAACCATACCGAAAGAATATTAATTTGAAACTGTGCTCAACAAATTCTGCTTTGCAACTGTTTACTTCCAAATCAAAAACACATTTTACCAAAACGAAAAATCACTTCAAGATCAGTCCCTACCATCCTCTTATTGCTGCCTCCCATACACACCCACCAATCACAAACGCATACCATACAGCAGGCCGGGTGTACAGGTGTCCGCCGTGTTCACCAGACCATCTAATGCCGATTAAATGCGATCCGTTTTTTCTCCTTTTAAATCGGACCGGTTTGAGCTTGCTCTCTGGCGTTTGTAACTCATTATCCGAGTCTCCCATCCCGTCCCCCAAAAGTGCTTAATTGAATTTTTGAATGAATCTTGTTACATTTTGTGCCTTTTTGGCCTTTACGTGTCCGTGCTGTTTTAAGTGTGATTTTGGAATTAAGATTTTGTGCCTTTGAACATTTTTACATTAAGGCATTCCTTGTACCTAGTATTACATGTAAGTATATGCGTTGCTGGTTCGGATACATCGTTTGTAATTTACTGTGTTTCGATTTACGATGACTACATTCTAAAACAAATTAACGGATATGGTACGTTATAGTTTGTGAAAACATTATCAAGATGAGAATTTCTTCGGGACAAGACAACAGGACTCAATGCGACGATTGACAATTTCTTACTGTTAGTAAAGTTAAAATAAGTTTTCATTAAAAAAAAAGTTTAGATTCTGTACTTTCTAACTGGAAAACATTGAGGGTAGTCCTGCTAAAAGCAAACATTTTTGAAGAAGTTGTAACGATTATAGATATTTAACGCTTATTCAATATTCTCTCGATTTGGCAGAGCTAAGCTCGATTAAAACTACGGTAATAATATTTAGCAATATTGATGTTTAGAAACGATAATAAACTAAATCTCTTACTCATTAAAACATCAAAAATACATATTGCCCGAATGTGCAGTATTAATTGTGAAGCTGTAAGGGAAGTTATATTCAGTTTAATAAAACAAATAAAATAATTCTCTGGCCAGCACAATAATAAAACTTTAAGTAAAATTCTCCTAAACATTAAATGTTTTCTGTTTAATTGTCAATGAAGTTACAGTCTTCGCTTTTAACAAACTTCATGGCTTAAGCAGTTAAACTTAACTTCAAGTTTAAGATTTGCGGAATCCCCGGTCAACCACCCCTGCGGTGGAGGCCTGCCCCTTAATTAACACCATACTTAATTATAAACATAAACCTTCGGAGATGTTTAGGAAATTAAACAAGTGTGTAATAAAATCTTGTTTCCCCGCCGCCTCCCAGGTAACCCATAAATTGTATGTACACCTCACGCTTTGTCAACGCAGGCGAATTTTAATGTCTACTACAACACCTAGTTTAGCATGCATTGATACTCTAACAGACATAGTCAATTTATTTTATAATACATAACGAGCATTGGATTTTAACATTAGTAAAAAGGTCGTTTTACCAAAGTTTTCTTCAGGGACATTTGCTTCAAAACAAGGGTGACCCCACTGCGTATAAAACGGGGAAGGAATTTTAATTTACCCTTGTTAGAGTCATGTTTGGAGACACCCTGCACTGCGTGTCGCATTACTACCGGTGTAATGTGCTACAATAATGTCGGGATCGCTGCGACGGCCTGTTGTTAGTGAATCCAAGGAATTCTTTAACTTTGTTTCATTTTAAATGTGTCCACCGTTATACATACATTTTGAACTATGTAATGGATAGCGGAGTGACAGAAGAAGGATGTTCTAACTTACAATATATAATGTTTAATGAAATTACTTTGCTTGAATGTTTTTATTCAATTATAGAATAAACGGTAATTTACTTTGTATTAGAGCACCGCTTTTTATCAATCGAGTTAGATTAATATTTTTGTTTAATTTCACATAGAGTTTACCGAAATGTTGCGGTTACTTACAAAAACACCTATCATCTAACAAAAGAATAACCATCAATATCAGTCGATAACCGAAAATCGCGGCCATCTCGAGAACGTTTTATCATCTCCACTTCCATATTTCACAGTCCAAGATTGGGCCATCCTAAACGCACAGAGATTCACCTGTCGCAGTACCATTTATCACTTCGTAACACTCGCAAACACTATCAGGACAGAAAGGGGATCCTTACACCGTCTTCTAGATTCGGGAGATTTATTCGTCGCAGCAGGGGAGATGAGAAATTCTTAGTCCCCTGACAGTTGGTACAACTAATACGGCCCGTAGGTTAACTTGAACATTTACATTTTTATCAGCGTCACCCCGGGACGTTAGCCGGCATGTAAAACAAGAGGGACCCAGAAATATCCTTAATTGCTGCCGACGCCATTGAAGAACAATTTATATGCAATATATATGCAAATCGTTTAGTTACTGCTTATTGTCATGGTAATACAGCCGAAGATTTCTGATTTTATATGACATTCATGTTTACTGCGACCATAAAGGGTGGCTGGGTGTGGTTTGTTTAGCGCTCGCGAGATATTACGACAGCCGCGAACCTTGAACTCGACGAAGGCATTACAACTGCGAATACAAATAATCTCGCTCGATGGATAGGATCGTTATTATTTATTTGTTTGTTTGTTCCGTTCCTTACAATTAGATTGGCAATGGTTTTTATAATAAAAACTATTTAATTGTACTCACCTTTTTATTAACTTTTTGTACTTACTGTTTTTAACTAGTTCGTAATTTGTGCACTTCAATTAATTGTGTAGTGGTTTTTGATAATTCACAAAAAAATAATATGTGTTTGAATGCGTTACAATTAATTCAGTGTTTAAGTACAAAATAATTAATACTTTGAGGTTTTGGCTAATTTAGTTTAAAGTGGTTTCCTAGATCGACATTTTAAAACTTTTCCATTACGTATACATAAATCAGATAAAAAGTAGACACTGCCGTGAATGATATTTGTCTCACTAATTATGGATTCTCAGAACAGTTAATATCAGGTGTTATAATTATTTATCTATGAAATTGCCGTTCGGCAAGTACTGACCATTTCAAATCAAAATATTTTTTGTTAGGCTAAGAATTCCAATTTCAAATAAATTTCATTTTGTAAACATGGAATTCTTTTTTTTTTAATTAGTCATTTGTTTATTGATTGGCTTTATGTTTTCATCGCATTTAAATCTCTTTCGCATATTTGCTAAATTTTCCAGTTCTGTAGATCTTAGATGCAGTGAATAATCCTCCCATATCACGTACGTAAGTAACTCAACCGACAGGATCAACAATCACAAACCTCAGCATCCGGAACACATACAGTGTAACACGTCCATCAAAGTTCGGTAGTCGGCACTCGAGCGGTAATCGACACAACTAGAAGGGCAGTTAACGATGGACGGGCCACTTCCTTTCCCGAGGGAGCGCGCCCGGCTGAGGCCCCAGTGCCAACCCACCGGCCCACCGAGCAACAGACCACACCGAGCCAATTGATTCATACACGCCTGACCTTACGTCCATACCGGTCTTGACAATGATCCTTAGCAATCATTAATCATTCATCAAATATGGCGAATCCAAATTTCAGACAGGACGGTGACAAAAATGTCCTGAACATTATAGTGCTGTGGTGTTGTTGTTTATTCTTTTTTGTCATTTGTGGCTACGGGTTGTACAGGCAGCACACCCTGGAGCAGCGGGTGATAGTGCTGGAGAAGCAGTTCGCGGAGCTCAGCAGAGGATCTGCGGGGACGGTGGAGGAGTCGGCTCGGAGCACTGCACCGGAGCTGTCCAGGAAGGAGCGAGATGTAGGAGACTGCATCTGTCCACCAGGTTAGTGAAGTTTCGAAATATTTCGTTTAAATTGAGAGTTGGTTGTAGAATATTTACGTACCAGTAAATTCGCTACGTGTATAGCAAAATTAAGCTTAATATTGTGTAACATTTTAATACCTGACACAACAGAGAAACTCAAGTCTTTAATAACTTTCCGTGGTGTAATACTTGCTCGCTTCATTTTGAGGAAATTTAATTACGCCTCAATCGCTTTTAACGTAATACCATAAGCTGTGGAGTGTACCCATCAAATTAATTTTAGCATAGTCCCAAACACAATCGGGGCCGCAAGCGTGCCGCAGGCTCGTCAATGCCTACCGACACATTGTGCCGACCAACTACGACCATTTTACAATATCCGGTGATAAACTCAATTGGGACATCTCTCGCATCCATCCAAAAAACAACCTTCCTATGATTACGATAAGATCTACATTGTCTTCCGACATCAATCTTCCTCTTGCGCTCCTTCGGTGCTCAACTTGAGCTCGCCGAGACAAATTTGTAATGCTCTATTGTCACAGCCATTAGACATAATGGTTCAATAAGGAGTATTGAAAACGTTCTTTCAGGCCTACAAATCAACCTTTATTCAATTGAATATGATACATAGAGCAGCGTGGCGGGCAGGGCCGTGCGAAGGGAAGGATGTTGACCCCGAGCGGATATTAAAAATGGCCCTTTAAATTGCTCCAAAGATTTGTTATCTACGGCATATTGGTTGTTTCCGCCGCGTCTCCACTGCGATAGATTCTATAGGTTCAATAAAACATTGGAGCGTCGCTTCGTTAATAAGATTCCCCCGGGGTCAGCGCGGAGTTTGATGAAAATTTACGAACAATAGGAGGGTATTTTGAAAAGTTCCGTTTACAAAAAATGTCCGAATCGTCAAGCACTCCGCTAATTACTTCTCATTGTTGGAAGCGCGAAATAAAGGCTTAATTGTTTGAAGTTCTCGCATCGGAAAGTTACTTCGATCTACTTCTTATCTGAGGCGCCATGGACTGGAATTAAAGAAGCCTTCGCGAGTTCCCCACGATCCTCCAGAATAGGGCTATGACTTCAGAAAGTGCACTGAAGCGAACTCACAATTGTTAAGATAAATTGAATAATTCTTGTGTTCAAATACCTACTTACCAATATTACTGTATTTACATTAATTTTATTAAATGTATACAACAACTTCAACGACTCGTTCAAATGATATGTTGTTGGCAAAATTATGAAATGCTAAAAGCATTTAATTGATAAATAATACAGATAGAATTTAATACAGGTAGCTAGTTTATTGCCCGAACAGGTGTAAACTGCAAACATTAAACTGTTTAGCAACGCCAGCAGTAATTTACGTTACGATAATTTTATTTCAACACCGATTAAATTGCAAATGAATTGGTGACGTACCTACGTCATAGTACTTGCACAGATACTATCTGTGTTTGTTAATCCGAATTACAGTAATGTTCATTCACTGCGAACTATTTAAACAAATTATTTTGATTAATATTATTATGGTGGTGGCCGATTTAAATAATATTAGGCATCGAGTATTAATACTTGAGATTGAGCAAAAGGATTCCTATTGCAAAAATATACAATTATATATAATTTAAATAAATCAGTTGGACCACGATCCTGGTTATGGGCTGGTACTAATGATAACAAATAATGATAAACAATGATTGGACAACAGCCCCAAAGGTCCGTAATCCAACTGGTTGGACATTTTAGTAGAATCACGACCCCGCAACGGAAAATTGTAAGTATTGGTATGGTCTAATAAAGAGAGATTCATTTCATTCTTTCCTGCAATGGCAACATATTTTTTGACTTTTCCACTGACAAAGTAACGTTAACCTGTTATGTGCCATAATCGACGCGTCATCCGCGTCGCTCGTCACCCTATCCCCAGTTCGCCAGCCAGCACACTCCGCGGAGTACTTGCACCACAACTTCCACTTCTCCATAACTGTTATACTCCGTCTAATACAACGCGAGGGAGACGTCCGTAATTGTTACATGGGGCGAAATGCGTCTCTTTATTGCTTTACTTTCGCAATATTAGTGAAGTGTTTTGTCTAAACAAATCTCATAGAAATGGCACTTTATTTCTATTTTCGCATTTAAATTGACTATTTAGTTCTGGGTTATTGATTTTATTGTTGTCGAAACGTCTGATGTTTGAACTATGGAACCAAATATGTATTTTTTCTTGTAATGTTTACAGTGCAAATTGTAGTTTCATTACATGGATAATAATTAATATAGATATTTATTACCGTGTACTTGCAGGGAGCATTCCCATTATGTAGATATAATGAAAATAATCCGTTTTCGTTGTCCTTCGATTTTCATAAATGAAACGCCCGCATTCCCGGTTCCAAATTGTCCAATACACGTTGAAAAGCTAGTATGCAATATGAATGAACATGTTATTTTTTTAATGGGCAATATGTTCCAATTTATTTTATCCGTTTCATATCCGGTTCATAAAAGCTGAACAATAATTAACCTAATAAAAACAATCCGCATTAAATTATGAGCTCAATAAATTTATACCAACAAAGAACCGTGTTTAGGGTCCGGTTACGGTTAACCGGGTGCAACCCAACCCGGGTGTACATGCCCGTGTGCCCGGGTACCTACACCCGAGGCTATTTGTACAGACAAGTTATAAAGTAAACGAGCGTATAATTTATTTAACCCGACGTTTGATTTTGTAAAAATATGTTAATTACTGTTTGTTTGTTGTTCGTATGTTTGTATGTTTGAAGTATACGGTAACAACCTCGTAAATTAATTTTACTCAAAATTGTTTGTTTATGGGCAAAGTTATATAGCTTCGTGTTTGAATTTTGAACCCACTCATGAGATCAAAGTCGTACATTTGTAGGGGTAGGTAGGTATCTTTATTTATTTAATCATGGCAAACACCTGCCTCATAAAAAATACCTAGGTCTCATTTTGAATTAGGTATTACAAAAAGTGACTGCTGTGTAGTAATCAAAAACTCGTGACAAATAAATTGGTGATCGTGTTAATACAATAACCATTTAACCTTTTTTTTAAACACCCCATAGTGTTGTGAAATAGTCAGGTGGACCATTCCACCAGGCTATTTCAATATGAACCTAATGATCCATTAACACACCAAAACAGACTTCAAAAACCTCGGCTCAGCAGATTTGGCTCGAACAGCGATACACTGGAAGGATTTACGAGACACCCTGACAAATGAGATGTGCTCGCACAAGATGGCCGCCCTTATAAATTTGTCTGTCAACTCGGGAGTAATGAGCCGGCGGCCCAATGATTAGTTGTACCGAGAACTGCTTTTTACGACTCATTTTTGCATGGATATGATGCTTTTTCGCTAAAAGGGTGGTGAATAAATATTATAATGTTTGACATTGTGAGTCATCAGTGCTTAATGTTAGGTTAGCAATGAAAGATGTTTCTTATTATATTTAGGGATTGTACATTTGCTTCTGAAGATGTTTTGCAATATCCTGTCCTTGTAGGGGTTAATGAAGGCAGCGGTATATCATACGTACACGGACAATGTGTCGCCATTTATTTGTGATACAGAATTTGGAATTATGCTATTTAACAACTCTATTGTTTATTTACATAATTATATATGTATCCCTATTTACGTAGACATTAAAGAGATATTCTGCACCTTGAAAACAAAAGTGGCATTATACCGAAAATGGCAAAATTGAGTGACTACAACATCTAGATGCCTTGAAAGAAAGCGCTTATAATTCAAAAACTGACATTATCACAGTTTCAATACTTTTCCCTAGAGGCCGCTAGTGCCAGTTTATACTTTTGGGCAAATGACACGCTGCGGTCAGTAAAAAGTGGTATTTTATGTATATTGTTTTAAACGTAATTCAAGCTACAAAATTCCACTGAAGTAATAACTACAACAATGGCATTTTAAGTATAGTGTCGCTATTTAGTTAAAGTAATACTCAAACAATTGTTTTTTCACACCCAAAAACTTTAAATGGTTATGACCATTCAAAGTTTTTTCTGAAAAATGTCAATTTTTGTATAACGCCACTTTTGTTTTCAAGGTGTGATTTGTAGGTTAATTTTGGACAGGTTAAAAGGGCACAATCAGACTGATATAATAGCCAAGACCGTTAAATATCACCAAAAATGTTTGAAAATAGTTTCCTCGATGAATTCTTGGAACACAACAGAGCTACGTTGTATTAAGTCCAGTTGTGTGGTACGTGCACGTCGGCGACCGCGGCCGCTTCGGTTACACAATCTCCATACACTTAGCTTAAACTCGCAAGAGACCAGCCTTATATGGTGTACGCACAACGAACATTACACTCGACGGTTTAAAATAAATCTAGGATTGCAACTATTTTGTAACCATACACGCAAACACACACAAGAAGTGCTCGCTCTATCCATATAGAAGGTACATTTTCGATGGGTCTATATAGTTTCAGACACAATGGTCATCACAGCCATTCTTGTTGCCCGTATTTTGGTACGGAACACTAAAATAACCGTATATTTTAGGTTAGTTTTGAAAGTAAAAACTATTTAATTTGGTAACGTATAATTTAAAATTTCTCGTCTTGTAGACGCAATTTTTTTGATTTGTTAGAACTACCCAAAGATTCTCTTATAGTAAGAAAAACTCGACGTGTTGTCCACCGAGTGCGCAGCATATTTATAATATAGTAAAGCAAGTATTTGAACCCACGCAACTAAACTTGTGTCCCGATATTCGTGTGGAAAGTTTTACCTAAGAAATAAATTGACTCCGTTACACACAGTCGGCGGGGGATGCCTTTGAAAACGTTCGCTTACTATTTCCCGCTACAAAGTTTTCTGGGAAAGGTTTAGATTTATCGCCGTCACTGAAATGTTATTTGATTAGATTTTTACAGAAGTCATTTTGTTTGGAGGGACGTGGAGTTAGTGGATTTTATATTATATGTGTTTTATGTTCATACCGATACCTAATTTTTTTGAAAATCATATAGTGTATAACTTACTCGCTGATAAATTAGCTTTTCATAATTGAATTTTTTAAATAGTTTTTGAGTTTATCAATTGTAAACACAAATACAATTTTTTTTTGTAACATTAATTTAATTTTTTTTTATTGTGTCCGAGAATAAATCTGTGTCTCCAAAGTCAAAGTCAAAGTCAAAACATTTATTTCAATTAGACCATTTACAGGCACTTTTGAATTGTCAAGAAGTTACTCATACAAAAAGTTGAAGCTAGTTGCTCGTTCCAAAACGTAGGTCTCTATGGAGAAGAACGAGCAAGAAACTCCATGGACACTCTTTTCAAATTGGTTTTTACAGAATCTTGGTTACAATATTCTTGTTGCTTCTACATGTGAAAACAATGAAGTTAAATATAAAACAATTAAAAAAAAAATATATGATAATAATAGTACTAAAGATGTAAGCCATGGCAGTTAAGAGATGACCAATCCCACTGACAGCGCCCGTTCACGAACATGACGCGAGGATCAGCACCACTTAGCTCAACCATCATGAAGGGAACCAAATGATCCGACCCACGCGCCACCATCAGCGAGACATTTAAGTGAGCATGACAAAGCCCTCAACCACCATGCTCGTAGTGTCCAACACATAATAATAAAATAAATAATAAATAAAAAATAAATAAATAAAAGGCTCCATGGTACTCACATTTACAAAATTGAAATAAATGATGATAGATTATATAAAACTAAGATTTTAAGTAATTCTATTCGACAGATGACCTGTAGCATGTAAAAAAAAAAAAATAGAAATAATAATAACGGTACACGTTATTAAGGTCAATGAGAATACAAATAAAAAGGTGGCAAGAAACATCCCCCTGTATTAATATACATATGTAAGTATTAATTTGTGAACCCGAGTGACTATGGAGCAGGACCAGCATTAAGCCAAGCATTCTTGTCATTAATATAATCTTCTAACTTATAATATGCTTGACTACATAGTGTGCGTTTGATGCAAGTTTTAAATTTTCTCTCATTTAGTTCGAGAATATCGAGCGGTATTTTATTATAACATTTTACAGAGTACCCCATAAAGGAAGTGTGTACTTTAGACAATCTGAAACTTGGTTGATCTAATTTGTTCCTATTTCTAGTATTAAAATGATGTCCATCTCCAATTTTTTTGAAAAGATGAAGATTTTTTCGAACATGCATAATGTTTTCATATATATATTGACATGGAACCGTCATGATATTAATTTTTTTGAATAATTCCCTTAGAGACTCACGACGGCAAAGATTATAGATAGCTCTGACAGCCCTCTTTTGCAAAATAAAGATAGAATCTATATCTGCAGCCCGCCCCCAAAGCAAAATACCGTAAGACATAATACTATGAAAGTAACTAAAATAGACCAGTTTCGCGGTATCTACGTCTGTTAATTGTCGGATTTTTCTGACAGCGTAAGCGGCTGAACTTAACCGCCCTGCAAGAGATGTTAAGTGAGGACCCCACTGCAGCTTTGAGTCTAGCGTAATCCCCAGGAAAACTGTCTTTTCGACGAACTCCAGTATATCCTTATTTAATATAACTTGACATGGACAACTTTTAACATTCGGCAAAGCAAATCTTATGCATTTAGTTTTCTTCTCATTTAATACTAAGTTATTTATAGTAAACCAATTATGAACCTCACGCATAGCGTTATTTACGTCGTCAAGGTGTTGAGCCTTCCTATTTACTTTAAAAATCAGTGAAGTATCATCAGCAAATAACACCATTTGAGGTTGGTCTTTCAGTAAATGAGGTAAATCATTAATGTATACTAGAAAGAGAAACGGACCTAATATTGAACCCTGCGGAACCCCCATCTTTACTTTTAGGCCTGTTGAATTTACACCATTTATTTGAACATGCTGCAATCTATCATTCAAGTACGATTCTATCAAGGCTCGCGCCAGTTGACCGAGTCCGTAATGCTCAAGCTTAAGGAGGAGAGTTTCATGATTAACACAATCAAATGCTTTCGAGAGGTCGCAAAAAATGCCAATGGCATCCTGTGAGTCCTCCCATGCATTAAAGATGTGCTTAATTAAAGTGACACCGGCGTCAGTAGTACAACGCCCTCTGGTGAAACCATACTGTTGATCGTGCAGGATGTTGTTGCAGTTGAAATGATTGAGCATTTGATTGAGCATCACTTTTTCGAACACCTTGCTGAAAACCGGCAAAACCGGCAAATAGGTATAAATATAACCTTTTAGTGAATTGTGTAACTTTAGTGTTTTGTATAACTGTATACAGACTTTCTAGACTTTTTGATGACTACACTCCCTATGGTTGTAAAGTTTAACCTAGAAATTAGTTTATTATTTTATTTTGCCACTTCTCGTTATTTATATAGGTCTGTAGTCAGTTCTAGAACATCTTTAAAAACGAGTTCAATCAATAGGTTTACTAGTACTATGTGTATGTGTAATTTAGTGCCTTGCGCCAACCCATCTTCTTACCACGACGTGTTGTGCTGGGGCGGCTGCTACTGGTGCCGAAAACCTCAAAAGGCGCAAATATAATAACCTTCTTGACAGCTATATGTTTGAGCCGTTTGTGATTGAAACACTAGGGCCATGGGGTCCGAGCGCTCATGTAGTTTTTCGGGACATTACCAAGCCGACTCCAAGTCGACTGGTCGACTCTCGTCGGTCTCGGTCGGTCGTGACCAAAGGGCTGACCTTTTCTTGGACCAAAGAATCAGTATTGCCATACAACGGGGCAATGCTGCCAGCCTTTTGGGCACTTGTCCCATTGACAGCGATGCAGATGAGTTTTTTGATGCCCTATAAGCTTCCTTTTTGTTTTTTATATTAACTGTACATACTCGTAGTTTGTAATCTAAATATTATTTAAGTAAGTTTTATGATTGAAATAAATAAATTTTACTATTTTTCATGAAAAAAATAAAATAAAACTAACACTAAAATAATAATAATACACCACGTCATCAGTTAAATTGAATAGTTCAATATAATTTATTAGTTCATTCATCCATATATTCATATAATGTTATGAAGAAATAGATTTCCTTGTTAATATTAAAGCTATTTCAAATCCTACAAATTCCAAATACAGTAAAACAGAAGAATTCCAAATAATAATCAGAATTAAGTCAAGCGCGCGCGACTAATACGCAATCCGCAACTACATGTCAACATTAATAACGCAATGTAATACCATATATCAACGAAAAGCAGCAATGTACTTGCGTCACTGCGCTTCTGACGCTAACAAATCACATTAAACATGCAATTTGTTAACGTTTACCAACGTGCCAGTAATATGACAGTGGGTGTCATAGCGTACTCTAATATTTTTCAATCTTAGGACGCTACCAGACGTGACGGTTAAAGTTGCTGCGGTTTGTAGCACAAGTTATGGGGCGTAAATATAGATCTGCTGAAAGCAAAACTACACAAGATAAAATTTTCTAATAAAAAAAGTAGATAATGTCAATGTCTTCTAGTTTTACCTATTAGTGATTGAGATAAGAGAAATTAATTGGAGCAGAAATAGAACAGTTTTCATATGTGAATGTGTCTTTTTAACAAGCTTTTATTAAATCAATTACTTATAAAACCTCTATGAAACCAGAAAAAGTTAAAAAAATTACTGTCTAGTTTCTAGAGAAAATTTTAAAACTTTCGAGTATTTAGGAAAACTAAATAATAATATAAAAATAAATCTAAGCGTCATTATAATTATGTCGGACCTGTAATCCTATAGTGATGCGACAAACATTGCTTGTGGAAGGTCTTTTAAAGCGAAGACTGAATAACATCGCGACAAGTGTCAAAGCCAGTCGCAGAAACACGTACAAAACATATTTTGTAATACGTTGAGTATTACAAAAATGGTCTTTATACCCATTTACATACGGACTAAAATGGGTGAAAAACGAATTTCAGTGGTTTTGCACACACGTCCCGCGGAATTTTCAATATTTCATTCGGCGCAACATGCATTGCTTTCCTTGTAAATACTTTTATTTCCAAACCAAAATAAGCTTTAATTTCACATGGCTATAATATATTTTCCATTGCATGAAAACAAACTGATATTATTTAAAGCTTAGCTCTTAAACCACTTCAAAATGTCGGAATGTTTTGAACGTTTTTACTCTTAAAAACGTTATTTTCACGATAAAAATGCAGATGCAGATTTCCCACTTTGATAATTTGCGAAACATTTTTCCAAATGTTAAATTGAACATGCTTGCGCAAGATGCAGTTTTTACATTAGTTTGAATAAAGTTAAAATAACAAAATAATGTCAAAATTCTTAAAGATAAAATAAATATCAAGCTGTATATTGTGTTGTGAAAATACAATACATTACATAGAATATTGCAGTGTGGTTTTTGGCAACTTTAGTATAACTTACCAAGTCTCTTATGACGAAACTGTTCGAGACAACGCTTCACATTATATCCATTGTCTGTTTGGTGCACCGCACAAGTGTACCCGACCAATGGCGTTAACATCTTTTGTCCTTATGCAAATGCACAACTTGTAGAAAAGCAATCCAATTTGACGCTAAATCCCTCGAGATATAAGTGCACACCGCAGTTTTAAATTAAATTTAAAGAAAATGTACAAATATCCACCTTATATCAAAGTAAATTAGGTTTAAAATTAGTTTAGTAAGATTTCTAAGAGGTTGCTTAGTTCTGTGCAATTCTGAGTTTCGGTTGTTAAGCTTATGATACATGAATTGTAAAAATCAAAATATCGTGCTGCAGTCAGGAAGTGAGTCGTAAAAGTTGGTGAACTCGTCGACGCGGGTGAAGTAAACTAGATTCAAATCATACTGTACGAGCTATGGGAGAACACCAAGACTAATAAAGCAGTCAGAACGAAAGACTTCATTATTTTGTATTGCTCTAAAGATATAACATACATCATTTTAAAGATTTCTTTATATGCACTATGCGAAGCTAAGCAGATCACCGGTGTTAGAGATGGTTACCATGCATGATGTTATTCTAATGGTTCATGGTTCTTTAGTAAGCAATCCTCCACGATTGTCATATTTTTTCACAAATCAAAAACGCAGTCTTTAATTTTTATACGTCTGCCTACACTAAGCTTTACAACTATCAAGTAAAATAACATTTGCGCACAGACAGATCGCTCCATTCATCATATCATTCAATTTCATTGTAGAGCATTAAAAATAATAGCAGATCTTAAAACTATCGTGTTCTCACAGATGAGGTGATTATTTACACTATTTAGAGGTTAGAGATCGAGCTCTTCAAGGCCTAACTAAAAATTTATTGAAGCACCCGGCGTTAGCACATTTTTAAGGCTACCTACCTCAAGAGCAAAAAACGGAACTATGAAATATGGCAAGTAATATTTTTATGACCACAAATACAAGAAAAATTCTCAAAACTATATTTGTTATTAAATCTTGAAAAATAGGGGTTTTTTATAGGTGACAGGAATTTCAACTTGAAGCTACTAGTTCAAATGGAGTATCATATAAAAGGGCTTGGTGTACATTGCAAAATATATTTTATTTATTTATTCCGACGCATTATTGCTTATTTATAATGAAAAATGTTGCCCGTACCGAACTGCCCCGTTAGTCTCGTGGTCGCAAGCGCGACTGATGAGCATGGGGTCCTGGGTTCGATTCCCAGGTCAAAGTGTTATTGGGTTTTGCCATTAGGAATTTCTCAGTAGCAGCTCGGATTTAGGATTTGTGCCCGGTTAATGGCATACATGGGACCTAAAACATACCGGCGAACTGTGGGTGTAAATTGGTACACCTCTGCCTAACCCTTCGGGGAATACAGGCGTGGTGGTATGTTATATGATAAATATAACAAAATACCGATCCCCTCTTTGTCCTAGAAGTCTGTCAAACGAAAAATTTAAAATAATTATAAGTACCTAATACTAGATATCTAAGTAAATTTTAGTAGACCAATAAATATACTATTTATTTTAAATAATATTTATATAGTTCTAGTATTTATAATAATCCTACGGATGTACGGAACCCTCGGTGGGCGAGTCCGACTCACACTTGTTTGAGTATTTATACCTTATTGTGTAGTGAGGTGTCAAGTTTGATCTGTGAAGTTTATTTATTGCTACAATAATATCACATCAATGTCAGTTGCGAGAATACTATGTATATTCACAATAAATCTATGCTATGCTTACATTGTTTGCCAAAGAAGACGTTTGGGTTATATGCCCAACAAGTTACCAAAACTCCGCCGCGCGAGCAGACCCAGGCGCAGAAGCAAGCGCCCGAATATGAACAACGTTAGAAGTGCATTGTTCTCTAGATAAGCCAAACGCTCCACAATGCATACTAATTCTACAAAGTTGTACTGTTTTAACTTGTGAGTTAATTTGCAGAGAGCAGCCGGGCTGCTGTGCAGTGCGACTGCAAGCGATGCCGACTTTAGTACTTTACAGTAACCAAAAGATTGTGTCCCTCTGATTTTAATGTCATGAGGTGATTCGTTTGACGACTCCACTAAAAATATTTTGGTCTTATCGATGCGCCTTTCTAATCAGAACATTGCCCTGAACGCGTCCCAGCGTAATGTTACACAAAAATTTCGCTGAAGCCGCTGATACGAGTAAATCGATCCGATCCTTTCATATAGCTCTACTCACTGAGTATCACTCTACGAACCAACGAACGGATAAAATCCCATCAGAAGAATACAACACCACTTTTATTGGCAAGAACTAAACCGCCCGCGTCGCTCGTTCTCTGCAGCGAGACCCCAAAGAGACTAACCAATAACATACATTTTTATTCTCCGGTTACAGATATTATGCTCTTTTTACCCGACTGCGGCAAAGCCAAAGGAGGTTTATGATTTTGACAGGCTATGTATGTGTGTGTGTATCTCTTCTCTCATAGCTCCTAAACTCCTTATCGGAACTCGACAAATGAGGTTTCGTTAGAACCGTCTTCATCGTCCGCTAAATAAAGGCTACGTGATTAGTCACAAAACTCAATGTGGCGCCCTCTAGCGGACCAAAATATTGTGTTACTATTAAATAACACATCCAACAGTAGCTATCTAATCTAAATGCTGAATAAAGCTTGGCATCCACACATCCACATGGGACAGCGCGTTTAATCCGAGTGTTATATTGTTGCAGCTCAGCTCAGTACACAGACCCACGTGTGTGTGTACTTACTTATGTACAAATTGTGCACATAACTGCCCGCGCTCGTTCCGCTTGTAATGTCTTGTCATAACTAGTTGGCGAACATCGTTGTCCAATTGTGTGATTGTTGGGATACACCTACTGTAATGAATGGCCTTGATGTTACCAAATTGAGAATGTAAAAGTCTGAACTATGTATGAGCAATTGATTTTGGTATAATGTAGGTGTATAGTTTCGCCTTTTTCTTTCAATTTAGCAAGAACTGTGTTTACCGTGAGGGGAATGTTTCATGCCAAAACCAAAAGGAACTAATTATTGACAATAATTAATTAGTGAAATTATCTCAGTGCAGTTCCTTGTAGCAACCGTTGTATAGTACGTCTAATGAACAAGGAAAAGGTGGAAATAAACTAAAAGGCATGTCCCTTAAAAATTGGGGTTCCATGAAAAAGAAACGAAGTATCTTTCAAAGTGTATTCTTGGGATATAGCTGGTGTTTATGATTCAACAATGGTTTTGTTGAATCATAAACACCAATATACTCACCATATTTGTGTACTGACTTAGAATCTAGGCGCAGTATCTTAACTCCTGTGTGCTTACTTGCAACTGTCAATAGTCTTGCTCCACTTCAGAATTTTGGCTCCAATTTCCAACAGTTCAATCGAAGACCATCTTACCTATTCCATTAACGAGCATTGCATGCGAGCCAACTGGTGTGGCCGTAACTCTTCTAAAATATTCCATGGATTTAGCAGACACGACCTGTGCGGTGTCCAAATGGTTATGGATGAGGAGATAGACTTCCGATACTACTGTGTTTATTGACCGTGTATTGGCATTCAGCCATCAGACGTGTTATGGTCAGAAGTCGTAGGGGACGGTCGATGTGACAAATTATCGGTTCCTATTTTTAAGAACGGGTCGTTTTTTTGATGGGGATTAAGTTCGAAGTAAAAATTAATAATTTGAAAGGATATTACCATCATGTCACATTTCCTGCATTTTGATAAATAAATTAGGTTTTCTTCTGTTTAACAAAGTGCAGGAAAATTATATCCCAATCATTATAAAATTACCATCAGTATTAAATTAACTTCCACAGCAATTACTTAATGCGTTTACTGACAATAATATTATAAAAATAAAGTGCTTAAATGAAACGATTAACTCCGACCACTAATAAAGCACTCATCAAAAGTTATCTGTCATGTTTCAGTTAGTACCGTTAAGTACCGGTTAACACCGGTAAATAGCGGTTATTGAATAACGTTATTTGGGCAGCACTAGCGCTCGTAAAGTTTACAGCCGCAACTAAACTAGGGCTGAGCTGTCACTGATATAGTTATAATGGGGTGTTTATTAGACTTGGGATAGGGTGGAAGATATAAACTTTAGTGATGCCTACTTGATTTGTCGCGTGTATGTTTATCTTAATATAATAATTATAAGGTAGTTGAAAAGTATGACTCAATAATATTATACAGTAATACAGACATAGTCATCGTTACAGAATTCATGGATTCTGCCCGTAATTCTAAACCTTACCGCGATTAATTTTTTGAAGGTTAAAAGTCAACTTGTAGAGCAGAACTGATTTTTTGAAGGTTGTCAGCTATTTTGTTAGTTGTGGTACGGATCTTAGATGCTTATCGGGTATTTACATTTAAGAAAAATATAATTTACGCCCGGCACCGGGAGTAATTTAAGAAGAATGAAATAAAAATTAGTTTAAAATTTCGTAATAGTATCAACTTTCTGTCATCCAAATTCACGAAGAAACAGTAATTGTGAGTAAGAAAATAGAATACGCTAATTCGTTTATTTGGATGGCATATATTTTTCAGTTATTTTAATTTTTTTTACCAAACTACTAAACCAATTTCGATGAAATTTAAATGGGACTACTTCTGAAGCCAACAAACACAATGCATATTTAAGCGATAGCAGCAATTGCGGTTGATTTGCTGTAATTTTTTGAAAAATTCCGTTGTCTGTGTCCGGAATCCATCATCAGATCTATATGAAATTTAAATGGACCATTACGGAATACGCCCCTTTCAAACAAAAGAGAATTCTGCAAATCCGTCCACATACGACGGAGTTATGACCGAACATACATAAAATATATATAATAATGTATATATATAAACATCCGAACTGATAACCTCCTCCATTTTGGAGTCGGTTAAAATAACCTATTAACACTTTTCAGAGTTCTTTTTGTCGGGGGTTATTTAAATATTGTTTGTATTTCATCATACATAAAATTCATAATTCTAATAATTATTTGACTTTCTCAAAACTCAATTTTAAAATGGTTTGAATGTCATAACTATATAATATGAAAATAATATATAGTATATATTATGACAATAATATATATTATGACAATAATATATATTATGACAATAATATATAGTTATGACAATAACATTCAAACCCTTTTAAAATTGAGGTTTAAATTAAGTAAAACCACATTTCTGTATTGCTAGTAACAATGCATTAAAATTCTCGCCATTCTTCAGTAATTTTGTTTGTGAAAATAAATACATATAAGAATATAACAAAATTCTGTGACTTCTTGTGACATAGTTTGTCTCGACATAAATATGTACATACATTGGTACTTCAAAAATATAGTACGAAAGTATTGTGTAACAGTCTTGAAACTTAATGCACTGATCAAGTAATATAAATTGATACAATCTATAAACAAATAGTTACGTAGAATACACTCTAGCGTAGGTGACTCGATAACAGTTAAATCAATATTCAAAACCGATGCGTAATCGATATTGCTTTTAAGGTTATTATCGATTTCATAAATAATCGATATTCCGGTATGAATACCTTGAATGAATATCTTGTTGATATATCTGTGAGTGTTTATGGTGTGCATTAAACAGTTTAGAATATCAAATGAAGCGTGAGTTGGCGTTAAGTTTATCAAAATTGTCGCAGCTGTTTATGAGATTAAAGCACAAGTTATGTTTTGGTTTATTACGTGGTTATTGGTATATTTATGTTAATTAGTTTAATTTAGGAGCTCTGCCTCTAATGTCCAAACAGTTTTGGACATTAGAGGCAAGGGTTTTATTTTAGCGAATAATAATATTATTAATAATACTACTGTTACTAATATTAATAAGTTAGAAATGTTGGGTACTTCCTCGAACCTCAAGCTGATTTACTATTCTGTATAGTTATACTCTCACTAATAAGCCAGGATACTGCAGCAAGAGGTACTACTCAATAACCATGTTACAGATTTTTTATGGAAATTCGTTTTAAATATTTGTCATTTCCACTGAAAACTTATCATCTCTTATGTATGAGAACGTCCACAATTATATCACTCTACCATTACACCAATAAAACTATTAAATAACATCGCGATAGCATCGTACCGGCGTATCTGCTGTTAGAAGAGACGGAGATGTAGCGGCATTCGCCAGCAAACGGATGAAGTAATTAAAAACTTCCTTCCTACGTATCGCGGGGTGCAGCCAGTGGCACCGCCACTAACGATTATGACTGTCGCCCGCGTCGCACAGTGGTGAACACAGAAGGTTAAACCGTATTGTATGTGCAGGGTTATTTGAATATCATTAGGTTTGGGTATAATACATAAAATTATGAATTGTAGATATATCCCGCGGTTTCACTTGCGTTAAACAACGTCTTTGGTTACAGTACTCCCGTGCTTCGTAGCGTGACGTTCTGGACCAACTGGCCATATAAGCCACTGTTGCCTTATATGGCCTGTTTGTTGAGAAATGGCTCAGGAATCTCATCTCAGGTGATCTCAGAAAAATTGATTTGAAAAAATCATCGGATTTTTTCAAATCAGAGTTCCTGAGATAAGTACGTTCCAACGAATAAACAAACACTTTAGTTTTATAATGTTAGGAAATGCGTACCCCGAAGACGTCCGTTCCTTTCTATTTTAAAATACACGGTTTTATATGAAACGCCAAAATATATTTTTTTACTAAATATTCAAGAGACATTTTCAGGTATAAATAAATTACAATAAAAGGGTAAAGATTTCCCTTCAACGTATCGCGGGTTGCAGGTCTGCGGCGGCGGGACCACTAACGATTATGACTGCCGCATACCGCACAGAGCGGTTGATACAGCAGGCTTAGTTCGGACAAAATGTGCAAGAGTTAGCTCCGAAAGAAACAGTTATTTAACCAGTTAAAAAAAATTATTAAAAGGTCCTAAGATCTATCTAGTTTTGGAAGTGATATTATGGATATGTAACCATCTGGAAGATATGCAAGCTCGTCAATCAGAAAATCAATGGCCTCTCCTTTGTCGGTTCTTCAAGGATTGTTCTTCACATTTTTAATTAATTAGTAAATGCATTTTGCTTCAGTCTGTGGCTTGATAGAGCACTTTCCACCTAACTTCCAGTTGGCTGTTGGCACCTGGCTTAGTTTAATTAGTTGGTTGATCGTCTAATAACTGCTCTTGTCTTCTTGGTTTATTTTGCCTGTCTCTTAAGATCTCGAGATATAACAGGTGTCTAAAAACGTGCTCCGAACAATAAATTCAAATCAAAATGATCCCTCGATCCTTCTGCGTCATCTCGTCCACACGCTCTTCAATACAGCAGTTTAAATTTCCGTCACGCTGTCGGCACGTGTTGCGGGTCGATAGCTGTGCCCAACAGCCCTCGAGCCCAATAGAACCTCACCAGAATGTTTATACCCTTCCCGGTTGAACACTTATGCTGTTTGTTTTACGTGGCTTTTATTTCTGAGGTTTTTGATGTGTTGTGTTGTGAGATACGGAATTGATGTTAATGAAGGTTGAATAATTTCTAAATGTTGTCATTCCGAGCAGTCTGGGGATTTTTCAAAATGTTTGATTTAAAAAATTATTTCCCTTTATCTAAATTACATATACCTATAAGTTACCATCGTTAAGTCATACAAAGGAATTATAAGGGATAATTTTATCCCTCACTTCAACATAAGTTACAGGAAAATAAGTTAGGCAAAGCAAGCTTTTAACATAATATTGTACGTCTTGATTTCAATAACAATATTTTAATCTACGTCCAATCATAACACACTTAGACGCTATCAGCTTAAACATAGTTTACGTTTAATTAGACAAGCAAAAAATTAATCAAACCGATGTTAAACTCTTGAACAGCGTCATGATATACTTGTTCTAAGAAAACCAACTCATTCTGTCTAGATAAATGAGTTATTTCCTAAGAAACCTTAGTCTCATTTAACAGAACACCAACGTATACCTCCCAATGAATAAATAGGTAGTACCTGCTACAGTAGCACCATCATTTACCGTTCAAATTACAACGGCCAATAGTCTATAAATCAAGCAAGGATTGGCTATAAACATCTATTCTGTAAAATAGCTTTTTCTCTGAAGCTTGTTTAGCCCGAGGAACTATTTTTTTCGATGTGAGAAGGGTTCTTAAATGTGCTCGATTATATTTTATTTTGAAGATTACTTTTCGTAGTAGCAGTGGTTGGTGTAAGTAGGTACTTATATGAGTTGGGGTTTGGTTCGGCGCCATTGTTAAACAAGCGTATATTTTTATAACTACATTTTCCTTTACAAATGAAAACCTATGTATAGGCCTAAGTATTTCCGATATATTCTAATTCAATATTCTGTTCCGTAACTCCTTTAGGATTTCGGTTTTAAAATGTTTGCATGAGAAATAATTAACAAAGTTCATAATTAATACGGAATCCCATGAGCTTGTCTTATTTATTAGCGAGAGGAACAAGGCACATCCTCCGCTTTCAAATTCGAACCGAACACCGCAGACTCCCGTCCGTATGGAGTAGGGAGCTAAGTACAAGGCAAGTGCATAGGTCTGAGCAGATTTTACCTACGCAAAACTTAACTGAAACTAGAGATATAGTTAAGTGTATTGATTACATCACCATATTTCAGTATGCTATTGTTTTGATGAAATTCAAGAGCAATTTATGGAAATCAGCTATGATTAAGTCTAAGAGCTCCGAAAATAGAATGGAAAAACATACAATGAAAGTAATCGTAACTGTTT
The DNA here is from genome assembly GCA_947462355.1 of Caradrina kadenii. NCBI lineage: Eukaryota > Metazoa > Arthropoda > Insecta > Lepidoptera > Noctuidae > Caradrina > Caradrina kadenii. Next base: position 336,018 of record OX381683.1, on the reverse strand, counting down.
GTCATCATTTTCAGAAAAAAAAACAGCTTATTGTTATGGATACATTTCGCCTTTCCATGCCTAAAAACTTCATCATCAAAAAATATTTTAAAAAAAGTCAGCGAGGTTGTACGTCGTATAAACGGCACTAAACCAATATCACACATGTTTTTTATATATGGTGTAAAAATCGAGGGGCAGCCTGAGGGTCCCAGGATATATAGTCCAATAAAGCAGGGCTCGGGCTATAAACGTCTACCCGCCACCATCGGCCAACTTCACGGTAAATTGCGAAGGGGAAACTTCAGATTTTTCCCCTAAACCACGTTAATAGTGTGTATTATGAAACGGTTTTTGGGTATTTATATTTAAGGTACTTGAAGGGTTGATCGGCGGGTTTCTGCTCCAGGCGGTCAGGTGGTCAGGTTAATTTAAGTAGTTTTTTCTTGAAAAATGTTGAATATAACAAAAAAATATAGCCACTTTGTGAATATGACTGATTCGGGTAGGTATATTTTACTGCCTGCCTGCAATATTTATAACTTTGTTTAAATTCATATTAATAATGAATCACCCGTAATATTCGCCTGCACATTGTTGCCAGCATTTTACTGCGAAATTTTGCAATAAAAAGTATTTCATTTCCCTTGAAATATGACATCACGGATTGTAGCGCGGGCGCTCTCGCTGCACTTTACGACTTCATAAAAATAGTTTTATTTTTATTACCTGCATAACTAGATTTGAAATTCAAATGTAACGATCGATTTTGTTTTAAATTACCTACGTCATACACAGGGGTTGGTAAACTGAACGGTGCAGATCAATAGCTATGAAAGTACATTCAACATCAACCACAGCCCGCCTTCATCTACGACTGGATATATGTATTAGGCCTTTCTATAAATGAACATTACGGTTCAAAAATAATAACATTTCTAGTAAAATGTTCTCCTTAATCAGGCAAAATGTTACGTCGTTGATTTCTATCACCGGAAAATAATATAATAGTGGTTTTACTAACAAAAACTCTCACTTACTCCTTTGGCAAAATCAAGCGTATTGTATTTATTTTCGTTCAAATTTTTAAAATAGATAAATAAAAATACTACAAGCACAGACGTTTAGAAACGGTAAATTGTTTATGTACAAAAGTATTATTGTATCCGTATTCCTGATATGACGACTGTTATTATATTCTTATAATAATTCTCGTTCTACTTCCAGTTCCATGCGGAAAACAATTCGTTCAAATAATTTATTATTTGTTCCAAATGGAAACACGTTAAAGATAATACCTTTTTTCATCAAAATTAATTTATTCCGTATATCCGTAACTCCATTTTCCGTTAAAAAGGTCATATTTTGATATAGATCGGTGCAATTCGGCGTAAAGACCTTCGACGCTCATGTTTCTACTAATTTATTACGCTCATAACATTTTAGACGACAAAATGAAAAATGTTGACTCCGACATAAATTGTGGCGAGTTCCAATTTGGTTAGCCTTGAGAACCCAGCCTCGGTGCTTCGCTGTAAATAAAGGCATAATTCATAAATTAAACCTTATCTTTTGTTGACATTTACGACTTTCTCTAAATAATGATGAAACTACAAGAAATGAAACTCCCCGCTAAAGCGTGAAGTAACATGGCGGGCGCTATATCTTTGTCCAAAAGACTAGCACAGACAAAAGCAATACACCCGACGGAGATACGGAAGAAAAGTAAAATTATTGTATCTTAACGAAATAAATGGGGCAAGTAGTGAATGTTCCGGCGATACAGCGCGCCGCCCGGCTGCACCCCTTGTTTTGAACCAAACTTACTCATACGGAGAACGGTTTTAGGCCGAGAGCCAAATAGCACTTTTAAAGATTTCTTCCCAAATTGCTTTCTTGAAATTATTTTTGCCTATTTAAAATTTCGAATCTAGGTTTTAACTCAAACTCGGATTTATATGGAAACTTTTAGATTTATGTTTAAACTTTCTGACACCTGGTTAAAACTTGATGTTGAAGATATTTCAAAAATATAACACGTACCGTGTTTTATACATACTTGGAGTTGAAAATGTTTAGTTCTTTAGATACTTGTTTTTGGATATAAAAGTCGAGTGTTGAAAATTGGGTCACCAGCTAGAACTTTAGCTCAGTCTCATTTTAAGTCTGATTTCATAACGCTATAATATTATGCAAGATTGAACGATACAAAGCGGAATTGTACAGACCAAAGCCCTGCGCGTGAAGTTAGCACTCTCATGTTTACTTATCGAAAAATAGACAAAATAGTGTGCGTGCATTGGCTGTCTACTACTAACTTGTTTGTTATCTTTTTCACGTTACTTTTTTGACAATTACAGTATTTGTAATTATGAAACCATTTCCATAAAACAGGAAAGGTTAACCTTTTTGCGTAAAATTCTAAAAATATACATACATAAAATTATTACCAATTTTCCTATTTCATCAACTTTCCATTTGGGATTTAAAATTTTTACTTATTATGAAACAAAGCTAGTGCCTCGCTCCCGGTCTACTGTCAGTTCCCGATAGCATCGTCGATCGCGGCGCCTTTATCAGCCATTTTCCCTTCATATCGGATATTATTTTATACCGTGGCCCCAGGGCTCCTGCACCCTATATTTCACAAACGATGGGAAGCTTGTAAGAGATTGGATCCGTTCGTATCTCGAGTGGAAATTTCGCATACGCTAACTTGATGGGCAATATCATAGTGCTTGTGTTTATGATCAAGACTCAGTACGAGTCGTTTGATTTGTTTTATAAAAATATTCATTTGTTCAGTTTTACTTGTAGAAACGACCTGACTATACCCGCCCACGTCAAAATATTGTAACACTTTGGAAAATTGTGAAAAGTTGCCTTTATTGATTTGTTTTCGTCATGCTCGTATATTTATTATTTCACCTAACACAATATGACCGTATCCCGAGGCGATAGGGTGGCTCTTAATCATATGTAGATTTAAGTTTCACAAAATTTTATCTTCCACATTGTTATAACAATCTATATTTACAGACGCGTACCGCTTTTTTTAAATAAGTCCCGCAACACGTATCCTACGGTCCATTCTTTTATACCTTTAACAAATCACAACAAACCCGACACGCAATTTTCCGAGACCGCGCGTTCACAGCAATTTGATTCCGTATATTTGTCAGTCTGTCGGTACGCTACGTAAGCGCCAGACATTGATTCGACCGTTTTTCGTAATTTAATTTGTGTAGTAACCCCCCGCCGCGGCCGGTCCGACCACCCGCGGGTCGGGGGTTCATCCCGACACGGTTTGGGCGTAACTTCGACTCGCATCTCCACGATACTGTCACACATTAGACACGCTGTCAGCTTTATTTCAAATTATATACTGCTAATATCGAGATTTTATTCTCGATATGATCATAGAAGAACGTGGAAATAAGATTCTCGTTCTGGTGTGGAGTCATGTCGTAATAGACTGGGCGGTGCACTACATGCGTTAAGCAACGTATTGTTGTCTGCGATTCGGAACAAGCAAACTTTTCTATTGTGTTTATAAGTAAACACGCCCATTTGTATGCAGCTCTATGTCGCACACAAATTCAAATGAATACCTCGATAACTTGTCTGTTCGTCGTACACAAAGAGCATTGTCTTACCCACATAAATGTTAGCGTCAGGCGAATGCAATCCAATCTTTTTAGCTACAAAAAGGGTTGAATCTGCGCCATTTCACTATTTCCATTCTAAACAGACAGCGGGCGCGGGCAGTGGCATGGCAGAGGTCCAACGAACCCCGTTGTACTTTTAGTAGGGAATCTTTTTACGGCGCGGACGAAGGGTAACTGTATTTAAAGGATTGTTGGAGCGGCCTGGTGCTTATTTAAACTGATGTAAGCCTCTTGTTATTTTTTCATAAAATTTTCGTTGTTTTTAGAAGGTCTGCTTCGGGAATATGAATATTTAGGTTGGAGTTTTAAACTTTTGGAGTTTTTAAAGTTTTCTTGGAAATGATGGAAGTTGTGTTTTTGAGAAGTCTAAAGGTTTTTTCAGGGTTACCTGAATGTTAAATAATATGTATAAAAAATAACCGGATGACACTACTACAGTCAAAGCACTAAGTTTTCTTCAATAACTTGTGTTTAATTTCAAGAATCTATTCATTTTCACACTTTCTATTCTGTTGAAAGAATTTCTGAAATCTTAAGTTTTGCTCATAACACTCGTAGGTACTCTATCCTATGTGGTTTTTGCGTCATATTTTTTATAAGAAAATATAATTTTCTAAGTTTATCTTGGACATCATTGACATCCTTGCGGGAGGAGGTGGAGCAGAAGAATGTTGTTAGTTTAAAATAAAATAAATAACAATAATTTCAAGTGCCGTCTTCGTAAGTAACTGCCTCGTTAGCCTAGTGGTTCTAAGCGCGATTGCTATGCTAGAGGTCTTGGGTTTGATTCCCAGGTCGACCAAAAAGTGTTATTGGGTTTTTCTATGAAATTCTCTATAGTAGCTCGGAGTTAGGATTTGTGCCCGTTTAATGGCAATAGGCTCGCCCCCTATTACATGGGACCTAAACATACCGGCAAACTGTAGGTGTACATTGTTACGCTTCTGCGCAACCCTTCGGTGAATACAGGCGTGATGGTATGTTATGTTATGTGTTAATTTCAAGTGTAAAAAATTTACTCATTACTCAATATGATTCTAGAATTCTGCATATTGCCTTTTCAAACATGAGGCTGTTGTTTGGCATCCTTTGGAAGCCCTGTTACATACTAAAAGGCTCCTTGTTTAGATACTTTCAAAAGGAACGATACGTACACTTCGTGAGGTTTTATTTTCTCAATTTGATTATGAATAAACAAATGTTATATCTCTACGTAGATCTTTAGAAATTATACAAAGTGTACCTCCTAATCAAAAGTTACTTCAAAATTATACGCGAGGTCAACTAACCACAATTTCCAATTGACAGTAGTTTCCAATATGGCGCGGGGTCACAAAGCCTACCCCGATATTTGGGCACAGCTCCAACGCCTATAATTCTAAACTGCAAATGAAGTTACGAACATGAATTGAGCCGAAAGATGGCACCACTTCATTAGCAGTTACTTATAAATGTATAATTTTACGATGAAAAGTTATGAATCGTAATTAGGTACTTATTTGATGAGGCATTATTTTTAATTGGATGATTGTGGGGTCTGTTAAGGTCTTTTATATTTTACGAAACGCAAAATACTCTATGTTCTTCTCCAGATGACATACTGTCTTTCTGCTCCCTCCCTTTTCATTAAGAAGAACCGTTAAGATAATTATTCTTGCTGAAGTCATTGTTGTAACTATAGTAACCCAACCGAGAATAAATCTGATGGGCTACACGTATTTGAATCAGCACACTTCATTGGCATATAGTTCTAGGCGCTAGGCGCATAAAGTATTGCGGCAAGTATTTAAGATTTTATCAGATTCTTCCTATCTATAGGTTACCTACTACTTTTTCTTAGATCGACCTAGATTGAAAATGATCTTTTTTAGCGGCCTACATCTTACGACTTCCCAACATGAATGGTTGTTATACTTAATGTTTATCTTTCTGTCGTCAGCGGCAAATCAGCGTGGTGGCTAATGTCCGCAATATTGTTGCACAGACAAATTTTCACAACACGTGCTACGAGTTATGCGATCCTAGTACTCGCGGTATGGACGTTTGGATTGGATCCTGATAAACTCTTTTTGTTTAATTGATTGGGAGGTCAACGGTTTTGTTTATCATGCCTAATTTATCACTCTTGCGATTTGTCAACAAAATTGTATTCCACACAAAAAATCATTGGTATACGAATAAATGCAATATAAAAAAAATTAAAAAAGTTTTTATTTAGTATTCTGTACAGTGCTTGTGTCGCTATTCCATGCAGATCATTGTAACGGTTTTGTCAAAGTGTCATGCAAATAAGCAAAACATTAGTATCAAACCCGCCAACCGTACGACAAACACCGCCCTCCTCCACCAACATTTGGGGAAAAAACTTGTGTTATATGAAAGTTGGCGCGAACTCGCCGATGTGCCGTCACACGTGCACTTTATGGTAGCGACGAGACTGACATTTTTTCCCTCGAATACACGCCCCTTCATGAATATCAGGGAGCCTTGGAGCATAGGAACACTGGCGAACTTTAAGCGGAAGAACGTGGCTTTTTTAATTTTTGTGGAGTCGGTATGTGACTTCATTAAGATTGACTAACTTGCAGAGCTAATGAGGGCGTGTGGTGTTTTGACGCATAGCATAAATGTGACTGTGTAACAAAAGATTTAAATTCAGAGCGTGTAGGAATTATATATTATAAACGTGCTACGAGAATGTAGATCTTAGCTACAGAACGAAAACTAAAATCACAATCAAGTTTTGATCGTATTTACCTACATTGTTAGGTACTTAAGTAATGTTGTAATAAATAATATATAAAAAGATGTTTTGAAGTGAGAACCAAAGCTTCAGCTATAACTTTAACCAAAGAAACAAACCTCCATCGGGCGGCATTTATCATCGCTTATTCATGCATTGAAACGCATCCCGCCGCTCAGCACTGAAACGTTTCGATGACACGTGAGGCATGCGACGGCGGCGCGGCGTGGCGCTGTGCACAAGTCTCTAGCTTTGAGCTACACACGTTTGCATTACAATGCCGCACCGCAGCATAAGTTAACCCCTTCCGTCTCCTTACACAGACATAAATCAAGTTTCCTAATAAAATTGGTAATGGATTTATTGGTTCTATTTGCGATGCCGCCGGCAAACAATCTCAACTTTCTTCATACAAACTCCATACAAATTCATACAAACTCCATGCAAACTTCGCCGCCACCTACTTAAAAGTTTTTTTTTGGAATATGTTCTGTACACGTGTCGCGTACAAGTTTGTTGATGACACTTTGATGGATTTCAGAACTGTTTTGTACGTGAACGAACGTTGTGGCGAATGCGTTTACGGAGTGTGTTTATGTTTTGATTTTCTTGTACGTACTTACCTATATTTTTAATAAAGTAGTAAAAGGTAAACGACATTTCTTAACATTGCGAAAGTAATCTTCATAATTGTTATCGATAATATATAATAGTACTCTCGTTTAGGAACAACCAATCCACTTGCTCTTCCTTGTGGGTTTAGTGATCGAAGCACAACACAAGCTTGGGATGCAATGTACCAACATAAGATACTTATGCTTAAAATGTTTCGTATTTAACTTTTATCTCTTGACTCCCGAAAGCTCGGCATGGGAGAGTCAGAATACGTTTCACACCCATTTGTTATTCGAATAAAGCGGTCAAGCCGTTTTGTGGCCTCCCTAACATGAATTGTGTTAACGTAAAAAGGTAAAATGTTAATGTCATTAACATAAAAGACCATAGAACGTAATGTAACACGATCCCGACTGTCGCAAACGAGGTTATGTGTTTCACATTCGCGTTAACAACGACACGTATCGAGTTACGTGCTTTGTTATTTCGTAACGTCAAATGTATGATGTTTTTAGATTTTTATTGTTTTTTTTTTTTGTAACAAGATATTTAGTGAATTTTATAAAATGATGTATTTTTGTTTTGCGTTACCTTTAGTTAGGTGTCGTTTACAATTAGTATGTGATCGCTTCCATATATGGCTACCTAATAGGCTTATTGGTACTAAGATTTACTTCTTTACATCTCGCAAAAACTTAGAAAGTGTCTACTGTATAGAGGGGAGCTATAGGTAGCCTGTAGTCGGTGCTGTCAACGTAGTGAACTTAACCGCAAATTATTCCCAACTGAGCCAATCCTTATACAAATTACTGGCGTTTCAATCACTATTCTTTCCTCCTCTTCACAATACATCCCGTTCGGTTCACACGTATCGAAAGTCGACTCAATTACGACGTGTAAACAGTTCCCCAATCTGTTTGTCACCACGCCATTACGATACAATGCCCGCGGGGATCAACCAATGATTATTTTGGTCACCACGCTTTATGTTATACCCATGCTGAACAGGGAATGGAACGTAAACACTCGATTAGTTTCGATCGGGTGTTGAGAGAATTATTGGATCGGTTTTTGTTAAAGGCATGAATGTTAATGGTGTACCTATTGGTTTAACCAACGCTCTCCTTCGAAAACCAATCAGTTTAATAGATAAAGCAGTGTCACAGAAAAAGTAACGTAGTAGTGTAGTAGGTCGCAAAGGACCAACCACTGGGGGTTAAGCAGCCCGCTTCACGCAATGGCTGTGGGTTCTCCACCGGGCACGGTAATTACCAATGTGACTACTACTGTTCATATGTACTATCTGAGTTTGTCGTGGACAATACTGACATCGGTAAAAGAAAACATCGTAAGGAAACCGTGACGCACAATTAATTTATGTTTAAAATCGCGAGTCGTATAATAATTTAATGATGAATTTCTGGCTCGATTGTTCTTACCCATTAAAATTGCAAGTCAGTGTATGTACCTATAATCCACTGTAAGAACTCGTGAGACTGTCTAAAAATAAAGTGACCAGCTAGATTAATAACATTTCACGAGATTCGATATTTTTAGATTAAATTGAATGGGCTTTCAACATGCCACAGAAACAAATGACTATCACTATTCCTCCTCTCCATTGGAACACGTTCCTCTAGTTAGTCTCCTCGTCGTATTAAATAAAGGGTACTTTCACTTGATACTCACGTGCTAACAGAACAGCGCTTACGTATTCAAAGCTTAACACAGATAAGTTTAATCAAGACGTATCGATACTACTACCGGAATACGCACTGACGTCGAAGTACAGATCAGACAGAAGTTCTACTTAACATCAACAATAGGAAACGTGTTTTGTAATTCTTATTTATAAAATACGACAAAAGTTCACGCAAAGACATTTTTTAAATAGACAGCTGGTTCAGAGTTGGCAGTTAAATAGTTCAAATAAAACTCAAACTGTACCATGTTAACAACCTTCTTGGAAGCTAAAAGTTTGAGCCGTTCTGTGGGTTTTAACATTAGGTGTTTTTCGGGACATCGACAAGACGGTCTTTGACTCTTCACGTGACTAAGTGTTAAGCCTGTTCTTGGGCCGAAGCATTACCGTTTCCATACAAGGTATTAATGCTGCCAGCTTAATGATGACCTCTAATTGTCCACTTTTTTTTAGGGATGGGAAATCATCAAATGACTTCCCCCGCCTTGGGCAGCGCGGGGGGGCGAGTCAGACTTTTACTGACTAAAACCCATCCAGGTTCCTTCTTGTGCCCTTTGCATTCTGGGGGTGCGGTATCTCTTACGAACAACCCGCAGCCCCCGGCAAGCGTCGGCCTTGAGTGGCCCCTTCAAAATTTGCTGACATTTCTTTAATTTTCCACTTGAAAGCGGACATTATTGTTACTATGATATACTGTTAGAAGTTTTATGATGTCAATTGATCGCAGTATCTTGGAGTAAAATAATTAATTACTGCGTTAAAGGTACTAGTTAAATTAATTAACTGACTAACTGACGAGTTTAACTCAAATACATTGAACAACATTATACCGTGTAGCAAGGAACGTGTTAATAGTTTTTTTGCGAATGTTAAACGAAATAATCCTTCTCCATGTTTCTACTGCGGTTATTACGCGTTAACTCCACTGTTTAACTTCAACATTTACATTTTTAATTAAAGCGCGCCGACTACGTGGGTGTCGGTTTAGATTCATTAGATTACGTATACAGGTGAGCTCAACCCGCGCTGAATATTGCTTAAAGTGTTAGTTTCATTTAATATCTTTAGGTACTCAACTTCTAGAAGTTATGGAGATTGCCAGACTTACATTATGTAAAACAAAAATATCATAAATTATAAGAAAACATTTTTGCGAAAAGTTTATTTCTGTCTAGTAACATTACATTATAGGTATACGGTGTGTAAAAAGATACATAAAATAGCTGCCCAGAAAACTAAATATCATTGGGCGAAAATTATTGTTGCGAAATGACTTTTATTTTTGAAAAATCACTGTTTATGTTGGCCCGCGAAACATAGCGTTGTGTATACGGGCACATGTGCTCAGGCCGTAAGCTTTTATAACATTTTTGAAAGGAGAAGTTACTTCGTTGTGGTCCAGACCAAAGCCAATGATATTATGATCGCGTAACTTGTGTATTTTTCCACCCGTTATATACATCATCTTTGTAAACCTTCTGGTGCGAAGAACATTGCAAATATCGGCACACTGGATAGTTACAGGTGGCTGTAAGCTGCTCTAACCACTTCACTTTCTATAAATCAATAATGAAATGCCTGCCACACCTGGGAATTAAAAGCGTGATAGGTCTCACAGATTAAGATTTCTTATGCAAATGGCTATTACACCAACACACAGGGTAAGAAGGTCTCGCGATATCATTTATCTTGTTGAATACATAAAGCGGATAGCAGATACGTCGGGTGATCGATCGTTACTTTACAACCCGATTGTGAAGTAACCGCTCATCTTTCAGTGTTGGATTTTCCTATCAACGGGTTTATGTATGACTGATGATTGTGGAGGCTTTGGGCTGGTAGTTAGTAGGTCAGGCGGCTTTTGGCGTGTTTTATCATTAACTTTGCATTGCTAAATTTATTATTAATTACTTCGTACTACGCTTGACTTATTTGCACTCAGGAACACTTACTTTAATGCGTACTTGCCGTTATGATACAAGAACCTTATACCTGATCAAAGAACTTTTTGGTTACAATCGGGTGTCTAACAAGCCGACGGCCCATCTGAGGTTAAGTGGTCACCTCTCCCTATAGACATTTGCAATACCAGAGGTCTTGCAATATGCATAACAATCCCAGAGACATAGTTGAAATGTCCCTAAATAAAGAGAAAAAAATGTGCTAACTTACCGTAAAAAAAAGCTTATCATTCTTTTATTTGATACGAAATTAACTTTTGTCCTTGAATCAAACCGATTTCAATCTGTCATTACTTTCACTGACAATCGAGATTAACTTCCAACACCAGCGTTTGATAAAACGATAAGACTTGACTAACAGACAGACTTTTAGCTTCATAATAGGAATTAATTTATTTTAATACGGACTGAGTCCGTATTGCAAGGATTAACTCGGATTTAATTTAGTAATAACAGAGCTTTTTCGATATACACTGACCTGATAGCAACGGGCCATGAAATCAGCGGAGACTATACGCTGGCTGGCTTGAGACCTCCTAAGTAATATGATTCACAGTTGACTAATACTGTGCAGGCAATAAGGCCCTGTTTAGCTTTGAATTAATTCAGCTTATCGCACTCAAGTGCAGGATAAAGGCCCTGTATCCTCCCCCAAGATAAGCTACGACACTCATTTCTCCACCATTGCATCTCCGCAACGCCTTGGTACTATATACCATTGTATCTATAACGCTTATGTACAGGGAAAATAAACAAATAATTCTACAACACTGATACTCAATCCTTTACCTTACCTTGTACGACCAGATGAGACATGACTTATTTTAGAACGAGCCCCATTCACCATGTGCTATAAATACTTTAGCCCATTGTCAATTCCCGTCAGTCGCTGATATCCGCTTGTTTCCGAGTCTGAACTACCTGACAGGTGGGGTAATCCCATTTAACAGCTCTCAAAAATAAACCTTTTAAAATATGTCTTTCAAAATTAATTCCAGAAAACAACGTGAATGAAATAAACTTGTATTATAATAACTTGTTTAAATGTTGCTGTTTTGTTTGGCCTGTCTGAAATTATTAATTTGAGAACGTTTTCCAATCAACATTTTCAGATAATTCGGAAATTGATTGAAGAGATTGTTGTAAGGCCGTCAATTGTTATTATTTTGATTGATACACGATCCTACGAGGATAGTAAGGTACTTTATTATAGTTCATAGATACCTGTCAGCATAAGGGTTACCAAACTAGCGTGATGTGAAGGTTCCTCTCATACACTCGAGCTATATAAAACTACGACTAACTTTAATTCAACAAAAAAAAAAACAGTTCTATCCATTTCAGCTTCCCATACAAAAACGTCACAAACACGACGTTTGTGTTTTGAACACATCTCCCTAAAAACCAACTAGCTCGGGTCACATCTGGCGATGAAGCGTACAGTAGACAAAAGAATCGTGCACACTCTCTAACAATGTGCCTAATATATCCGTTGGCTATCTCGTCACTGTACACACAGGCACAGAAGGCTGATAAGGAAAAACAGGTGCACGCTCACACGAAGGTTGAGGAGGTTGTGGGGTTTGTGCGAGGAAAGACCAACTGGACTCTGAGGGTAGTGGAGTCGCGCCACAATATAAATTTCATGTCGTTCGTGATGCTAGTTCTGACTTATCGTGTGGAGACTCTCCTCAAGGAAGGGTTTTGGCCGAAGGATGTCATGAACATAAATGATATACATATATGTATAGATAAGTTTTACATTGCATACAGTACATACTTTGAAATCGATCTCAGCGATGTCCGACAAATTTCATCCGTAATTCTTGCTCTTATAATTGCAGTGCGTAAATGCATGTCTGTGTGTGTGCATTCGCTCGTTGTATGGAATCCGAGTCGATCTTCTGTGCCTCTCCGTTCTATGGTGTTGTGGTAAAAACAAGTGAGTGTTGTAATTAATCGAGTGACTGCTGCACTGGGTAACGAGGAGTATGTGGAGCGTTTGGGAGATGTCAGCGATGTGGCGGATTGAGAAGTTGATGATGTTTTTGTTAGATAGTGCAGTGTTCAGCTTGGATCTCACGGTTAGCGGATAAAAGAGAGCTGGTGTGGGCTTGATTTGTTTTCGTTGTTAGTGGTCGTGGTGTTTAAGAATCAATAATTGTTTGTAGAAGGGTTCCGTACTTCAAAAGAAAAAAAACCGAACCCTTATAAGATAGCTTTGTTATCTGTACGTCCGTCTGTCTGTCTGTCTGGATCCTTTTTTTGGGTATGCGTGGAGGTATCCAGTTGTAATTTAAATGCAATGCAATTCTTATGAAGTTGTGAAAAGATCAAACTCACAAGTTTACGTAAAAAAAATATACTGCCGTTTATTCAGCAAATAACGCATATTTTGACACTATCAAGGGAATCAAAACCCATAGAGATTTGGCAAGTAACATCGTCGAAAAATTTGAAAAAGTTTGTAATTAAATCTTAAAAATAGGTGGTCTATATTTTTTTTGTAATGTTAGGAATTTCAAATTGAAGCTACACAGCTAGTACAAATGGGGTATCTTATGAAAGGGCTTGATGTGCACATTGCAAAACATATTTTATTCCTATTTTACGACTCGCACTTGTCCGGTTTCTTTTTTTCACGTAAACTACCATTCCACGACTGGTAGCTTAGCGGTTGTCGAATTCTTTATATAATAATTATCTTGGTTTTTCATTAGGAATTTGTTAATGGCATCCCGGAGTTCGGAAATTAGTGGTATGGCCTCAGAAAACACATACAGCCACGAAAATGGGGAATAGTTACAAAATAATTAATTCGACTGGAAGCTGACCCCAACATAGCTGGGAAAAGGCTAGATAGATATTAGCAAGCTTAAGAACCAAACCGACAAAGAGTAATTCTACTTAGCGGTTCAGATACGCACGGAATCACTCATAAACACCTCTACTATACACGAAAAAATTGCCACAAACTTCAAATCGAATAATAAACCAAATTATCTACATCTGTACACCACACCGTCTAATTAAACTCATTCGTTCATTTAAATATTCAATTGCTAGTGGTACGTGTGTGAACGGAAGCCGTGGACCACTCGTGACCATACAGCGCCAGCGTAGTGGTAAATACTGGCTGTGGTTCATGCAAGTTTCAACTGAATTATGGCGACTGTGCATTTAGTGGCGGAATATGTGTGTACGAGTTAGTCTTTTATAATGTTTGCGTTATTGACTAGCTTTAATTTAGGAAAAGCTATTTTATGCTACTAATAATATAAGGAAGCCGTAGCTAAGATTTTTGTTTGTTTAAAAACGCAAATCTTTGGAATTTCCAGTCGGATTGGAAAAATATGAATGAAAATGTTGCCCAAATTCATGAGAAATAGTATCGGTTATATGTATAACACCATGCTGCGATACACGGGATCGGAGCAGTAACAAAAGACGTATTTTCATTCACATCTTCTAAGTAACCCCAACCATCATATCAATTCAAAGTCAAAATCAAATCATTTATTTCAATTAGACCATTAAAAGGCACTTTATAACGTCAATTAAAAGGTATAAAAAAATATTTAAAATATTAAATCTAGTTGCCCATTCCAATAGGCTAGTTTCGTATGGAGAAGAAGCTCTAAACATACTCATTTAAAAATTGTCCGGAGCGAGGGGGAATGGGAAGCAGTCACCTCCTTCTGCGAGGCAGTTATGCTAGAGATGGAGGCGGCGGAACGATTGAGGTAGAGAGTCTCCCGTCCCAGCCGCCGCGGTAAACGCTCCGGGCGTCGGGAGCCGCGAGACGACTCCCGGCCACCGTAGACGTGGGCCTGTGGACGGTGAGCAATGGGTAGCTCACTGTCCGTACGTTGCATAATGACAGGCACTGTCGACGGCGCGTTCGTGTTCCACGCGCGCCTTAAAGAGATGTTAGCAATTTTAGATGGGCCGATGCCTGCCGGGGCTACGATTTGTTCGTAAGAGATATCGCGCCCCCGGAACGCAAAGGGCACAGAAAGGAACATGGATGGGTTTTAGTCAGTAAAAATCTGACACGTCCTCCCGCCCCGCCCAAGGCGGGGGAAGTCATTTGATGATTTCCCATCCCTACAAAAAAAAATACCCCATGAAAGATTAGTGCACTTTGGATAGTCTAAAGAATGGTTGCGCTATTTTGTCTTTATTTCTAGTATTAAAATTGTGTCTATCACTTATTTGATCAAAAAGATATCGATTTCTGCTTATATACATAATAATTTAATAATAAATGAATTGACAAGGTACTGTCATGATATTTATATTTTTTTAAAGTTCATCGAAACGTCCCGAAACAGTTTGTCGTCACCGTTGTATACCTAACGTGACCTCAATCTAATTCAAGTTTCTGTGAAACTAAACTATTGGAACATGACTTATTTACCAAAATAAGTATAAGTCTTCTTATAAGTTGCTGAACACCTAATCATGACTATAACGATTCAACATGAACAAAACCGGCGACGTTAACTTGCGAACATGAGTACTACTTCACATTCTTTTCCTTACACAAAGTTAAAGTCACTTCCTCCAACTTTTACAGACAACGTGACCGCGCCTCAAACTCGGAGTTACAGCAAAAAGGCTGGGACCATCACAATTACCGACTTCCACTACATAAGGCTAACTCAAGTCAGAGCATCTCGCGGCAAAACATCGGAGCATCTGCCCCACTTTACATTAACTGAGACACTGAGAGGCTATAGCCAGAAGGAGCATTCAACTCAAGTCTTAAAATATTTTATAAATATAGCAATAAGTCAATGAAAAGGTCTCCAAAAGTGACAGAAACTGTTTGGTGACTACATTAGTGGCAAGTCAAACTGGCTATTATTTCATGGGTCAGTCGTAAGATCGGTTTTCGGAGATCGTCTTACCTAGCCTGGATGGCACTGTGCTGGTAGCACCTGGTTAGAAAGCAGCACATCCTACTCCCTCTACTGCTGACATGACAGATGACAACGTTTCCTATAATTGAGCTCTCACTCAATATTGTAGGGATCAGTAGAACTTCTGTATTTCCCTATTTCGTGCCAGAGCTCACAAAACGGCTGAAATCCGGAAAAATCCTGATACGTCCGGCCCGAGCCGCTCGGAACTGGTTATTTCCTGTCTTTAGATTAAGATGGCCGACCGTATCGTTCTATCACACTCTGCGTCCGCACACTCGAGTGTGGGAGAGGGACAGCTAATGGTTATTTCATGATAGATTTCGATACGTCGAAAAACGTTGGTGGCGGCTATCGCATCAACACTTGAGCCTGATTAAATGACGGTCGGGGTCGTTAGGACCCCGCGGAAATTTGTTTCTGGTCCGCCTTTTCCCGATTCGCAAGTAAATAGTGCGGATTATACGAGCTGTGGTGTGCCTCCAGCGATATCGCCCTCAATGGAGTCTGTCGGCCGAATCATTGATTCGGACAAATCTTGGATTGCATAAAGAAGGAAAGACTCAGTAGTCGAGACGTTCTGGGGTTCGCCCCGTATGTATGATTTGATGGAGCCGTTTGAGGCAGTACGTGAAAAATAGACAAGGGTATAACAGAAATGTGGTGTCGAGGGTTCGTATTGGAACATAAATATTCTACCACAACATGCGGTTTCTTGTATGTTATGGTAAGCTAATAACTTTTTTCCCATGTATATCAAATACGGAATGAAGTTCAAACATGCATGCTATGCCAGATGTGGCTACTTATTTTTTAAATACAATTATAAAAAACATTTTTATTCATTTCTTCTGTTATCATAACAAGTCTAGCAGCTTAGTAACACGATTGGGAGTTAAAACAGCCTCCAATATTTTGTTTCTCGTCAAAATGTCTAAGACGTCCCAGTTCTGGGATATTTTGTAAATCCAATTTTCTTTTACTTCTGAAGGAAAAGGCGATGTTTTAACAAGTTTAAAAGAATCGGCTAACCCTTTCAGACGGAGTTTTTAAAAAGAGATTTGTTTTTATATTTTTATGACGATCTCAGATTAAGAACTTGCAGAACTGACACTTGCTTCATAGAGGCAAACTTAGAAATCGAGTAACAACACGCACGTTAAGGATTTACTGTTTTTAAACTATTTCGTTAAACGAGATTTTTTTTATAAAATCGTGAAATATACCTATTACTCTTACATGATTCCATGTTTTGTAATATCAGATAAAAATAATACTGAGTCAACTTCTTAAATCTAGGCCTTTGCTCATTCATGGTTATGACCTAATCATACCATCACGCCTGTATTCCCCGAAGGGTTATGCAGAGGTGTACCAGTGTACACCCACAGTTCGCCGGTATGTATAGGTCTCATGTAATAGGGGGCGAGCCTAATGCCATTAACCGGACACATATGCTAACTCCGAGCTGCTACTGAGAATTTCATAGAAAAACCCAATAACACTTTTTGCTCGACCTGGGAATCGAACCCAAGATCTCTAGCGTATCGGTCGCGCTTAGGACCACTAGGCTAACGAGGCAGTTAATCAGGAGGCGCTAATCAGACGGGCTAAGTGATCCGAAAGTAGGCTGTTGATGATCATAGTTGCTGTAACTAGCAACTAATTGTACTTGAAACTCGTGTTTGTGTTTCTTCCCCGGGAATTCCATAACAAGGTGATGGGCCTAATGCTACTACACAATAAACATTAAAAGCAAAGGTTTAATTAAGATAATAATAAAGCATTAGATAACTACAACTCAGTCACTATTGTTTAGCAATAAAACGAATTTTAATGACATCTCCGCAAGCAGTAAGGGCGCGTTTTATGGCCCCATAAACATAAAAGTTAGCTGCCTTCGGCTAAACACAGACAATTGGCGTTTCTTATCGCTTTTATTGCATAATCCTTGGCGAGAGTCGTACACTCAATTAGTATTAGTGTGGGAATGGCGGTGGAAACGTACGGGAACATCGGGGACGCTGGCTTCATCTCGCGCTGCATGACGAGTGCCTATATTTATTATGGTTTCTAAGTTCTTTTACTGCCACGTATTGTTCAAGAGGTCCGGATTTGATTTGCAGTTAGTGTAATTTACAGTAGCAGTCCGAAGTTTTGAAGTTAGTGGTGCTACACCCCACTGATATTCGAGGAGAATATTAATATTACTGCCTTCTCAGCTTCTTTCCTTTAAAGTTTAAAGGATTATAATGACTATCAATTAATCCCAGTAAAAAAATCAGTAAAGTCATATCATAGTCGGCTAAACCTAAAGTCTATTAAGATCGAAGAAGCTAAAGAGTATCAAATCAACCATTTCTTCTTCTTCATATCTATGGCTGAGGCTGTCCTATTTATGGGTAATGGATCTTTCTCCGAACGGGCAAACCCTGCAATAGCGTAGATAGTTCGTAGCCGGTCCAATCAAACATTCGTGTGTAGTCCCGCGTCTGAGTACATTTGAGAGACGTTAAAAATGGCTTAAGTGAGACTAAAAGGCAGTTCCAGTGGCAACGCTTAGACAGAGCTCTAGTCTCTAATGCAATTAATACGCCTATCTATATTGTTTGGTGCGACTGCTCCGGATTATGTGGCTTACAGCCTCGGCCTCGGCGAGGAGGCGCCTTACCTGAGTTTTAGAGTCTATTAAGAAGATTCCAATTTACGTAGGTACCTGTAGTAGTTTTGGGATCAGGAGATAGTGTTATTATTCTCTTAATGTGCTTTAAACGATATAACGTAATGTTGTTTAACTTAGAATTTGTATCTATTGAATAATTGCAACAGTTATCTAAAATCGCGATTGGATAATAAACAGTTACATATGTTTTTGTAATGACTTACATACGTTGAAAAATTATTACTTTTAAACCTAATGTTGTCATTTAAAAGTAGCTTTGGTATTTTATTTTATAGTAGTATTAGTCATATTGGTAAATCAATGTCACTTTTTTCATCACTGCTCAGCTTCACATTGATTTTATTACGGTACGTCATTTATACCAAAACCAACAGCCAAAACCCTGCATAATACGGATTTTTTACGCTCTTCTGTTGTCATATGCAATCATATATCAACCACACCCGTAATATTACACCCTTCTAACAGTACAATCGTATCACCGCATCAGATAAAGTCATAAAAACACCAACAAAATGTCCCAAAAAAACCGCCGAATCGCAATTGCGAAATAACACAGGATCAACGTATCACAATATGTAATGATTATTTACAAAAAATATATAATTCAGGTCCCGCGTGAAACATTCCAGTGATACTTTTGCGAAAGGGGAGCAATTAATAGCGCATTACCGAACAATATTTGTCGCGATAAATAACAGCATGTGCTGTGCTGAACTCGCTGATTTATAAAACGACGGACACGGCTGTTGCGGGGAAGGACACGGTATGGGCCGTTTTTGGTTTTATATTGATGCGATTTTGGGGTTTGCAGAGGAAAAACTAAAACTAGAACCTTGTCCCAGTAGCAATAGGTTTCGTGTGGTTTACTTCGACATCGTTCTTACAAGCATAACACAATAGTCCGATACGAGTTTGCAGTTTAAAGAGTATCATGACACAAGCTAATTTATCAGTCACTTCATTTGCTACAATTGGTTAGTAATTAATTAATTAATCGTACAACAAATTAAAAGTACTGTTACTTATGAAGGTACTAATAAAAACACATTGGCTTTTCTTCGTAAAACCGAACGTGACACTAAGTTGAAAAAATGCGACAAGGAAGAGGTCACACCGCATAAATTATGAATACTACCCGCAAATTATTCAGTTACCGAGCTCGGCCGAACAAAGCGCTGTCAATCTATTATATTTAAATATAAACGCCCCCGAGGCCGCACGGCGGCGTGTTACGCTGAAAACGTTGCTTTCAAATTCACCGTATCGCTGCGTAGTACACAGTACGCCGCATACGACGTAGAGAGATACAGAAGGGGAGATCCTACAAACTTTATAGCACGTTTAAACAGCAAAACTTACATAAAGCGGGTGGCGTCGCACGCAGGTAGTCTTCCATAAGTTTTATTGTAAAACCATGCGGCTGGGACCGTTGGGCGTTACGTTAACAAATCATACTTTTATGTTATTTTACGTTAATTAAAATAATAACACAGCCATGTCACTGTAATCCTTTGTTTGTTCAAAATATGAAGGGTGCTTTGAGCTTGTTATTGCTTCGTTTTGACTTCTTTATTCGTTTCGTATCCAAGTTTATAATAATTTGCGTGACTATTAGGTATATTTGTAGATTGTTATTTTTTTTGTATTTACTTTTGACAGGTTTTTAGGTACATACCTAAAGATCTTCATGTTTAAATATTGGATATAAGAATGCAGTCAAATGATTCCCTCCTCGTCCGCGATTCGTATTCGTCGTTACTTTATTTATATTTATTAGGAGATGGGTTCGCTCTTGGGTCTAGTCTAGGTCACAAGTGACAAAGACAAAGTCGGTGCTACTGTGAGCTTACCCAGAAGAAGCCTGTTCACTCGAACTTCACTGAGGGTCGTGTTATGGTCGTGAAATGATTTAAACACATTATTAAAGTTTTTATGACTTCCTATCATTGGCCGAGACGAATCGTGGCCTACTTCTGCAGAAATTTTCTTTTTCTTTTCGCCTAATAAATGGAATTACTTCGGACCCGCAAAGGAGCCACTTTTGCTAAACTTATTTATTGTCATCCAGGGCAAGCGGATACAGTTGAACTGCACCTAAATTGAAATATTTGTGATGTGGGCACCTAAATGTCATAATAATAAACCTGATTTATAGCTTAATTTAAACTTATCCGGTTCTCACGATCTTTATATTCAATTAAATTATAATGATTTAGTGATACCATACACTGTTGTGAGTGTTATAAGATGGACAAATTAAATAAAATGACATAGGTATACCAAGGAATGGGCGATGTAGGTAGGCAACTTGGCACCTAACCTTAATACTCCATAATGCGATCAACACGATGTTATTCTAGAAACGAAAACACTCCATGTTTTCATCGTGCACTAAAAATAGAAAATACGTTTATGAAAATGAAGATTGCGAATGTCCCGTGGGAAGATTCTCGAGTTAATTTAATGTCACAAATTGGGTTTCCCCTTACGA
This sequence comes from Caradrina kadenii, assembly GCA_947462355.1. Lineage (NCBI taxonomy): Eukaryota > Metazoa > Arthropoda > Insecta > Lepidoptera > Noctuidae > Caradrina > Caradrina kadenii. The sequence goes on along the minus strand of OX381683.1, from coordinate 315,248 downwards.
TCAGCTTGAAGGATTTATATAAGCCGCACGCGATATTTTTACGAAAACTGACGTGACACGAGAAACGCTGGCTCCTGACGTCGTTGTGGTAATGAGACCACGTTTATTGGGGACAAATTGTTATGAACATAACGTGGTATTTGTTTGTAATGAAAAATTAACACAAGTTGGATGCCTAGTTTTCCGTGTGAAGAAACTTGTCTGGTAGAACTACAGACGCCGTGGGCAATATTGTCGGAAAAAAAAGAAGAAAGCCAATTGACATGAAGAAACTCACTGCCTCCCATCTCTTGACCCCCTTGTCATCATTTCTCATGGAAAATTACTTTACCTGGACAGACCTGCTTAAATTATAACAAATTTCTGCTAAATAAGTAAAAATAACCATAAATTATAACTATAACTCCCTCGATACGTCGACCACGTTTCCAGATACTTTACTCGACTAGTAAGCAACAATACGCTCCGCTGAGTCCCGCGCCCGCCACCCCCCGCCCCGTGCGACGGTGACCACTTTATTTGATTGGCCCTAATGACCGCCGTGATTCCGGGAGCCAAGTGCCGTGGAGTGGAAGTGATAGCGTGTGCACGTTTACGTTCCTTTGGTGTACAGGATGCGCGCTGGGTGATGAGTGGCTCATCTGAGCGAGTGGCTAAGAGTGTTAGCTTGTTCGGTTGAGTTGTATGGACTTGAAAGAGAAAGAAAATGAGGGGGTTATTTTTTAAGCCTCGGCTTTACGAGTACCCAAACATTTTAATAATATAGGTACCTAACTAACATATCCCTACTCATTTTTCCACTGCTGGGCAAAGGTTTTCCTCTAATAGAGTCCTGGCGGGCTTTAATATTATTTCTCTTGAATTATCATACGCTTCAAGATCCGCCGACACTCACGACCCACCGCTTCACTAAGCCTCGTCCTGAGGGTTCCATACGTTTTCACGGACATTGAGCTCGCGTTAGCACAACTACGGTAATAGTTGGCTTTAAAATGTGGATTATGAAACAGCTCAACTTGTTCACGTAGCTACACTAAAGGTCATCGTTCATTTATCTGTTATAAATGAACGATGACCTTTAGTGTAGCTACGGCTTCGACACAGCAAATAGTTTGCCATTCAAATTAGGGCTTTAAATTGTCTGCGTTAAAATATTTTTTTTAACGAGTACATTAAAAAGGTGACGGTAACTGCCTCGTTACCCTGGTGGTCCTAAGCGCGACTGCTACGCTAGAGGTCTTAGGTTCCGGGGGAGCGGTGAAGGCTCATGCGAATCCAGCACCCCCGGCCATGGGCAGAGGTGGAACACTGCGGTGGTTTTAGCCGGTAAGAGTACGGCATGCCCCTTCGTTACCCCCATGACGGAGGAAGTCCATGAGGATTTCCACCGCGTAAAAAAAAAAGAGGGGTTCGATTCCCAGGTCAAGCAAAAAGTGATATTGGATTTTTTTATGAAATTCTCAGCAGCAGGTCAGAGTTAGGATCTGTGCACGGTTAATGGCAATAGGCTCGCCCCCTATTACATGGGACCTAAACATACCGGCGAACTGTGGGTGTACATTGGTACACCTCTGCCTAACCCTTCGGGGAATACAGGCGTGACGGTATTTTATGTTAAAAAAAGGTGACAGTTCGCGGTAGGCGCGCTGGCATCTAACGGTTGGACGTTGCGAGGCGATTTCGACCGAGGCGCGTCGCAGTGGTGCTATAATAATAAGCGATGCCCATGTACAGAGATATCTAAATAAACGGCTTATTTCAAACAACCAAATTCTAGAGTACCTGGTCAGAAAAGATCATAGCTAGGTACTAGAGAATGGTAGCTATTTTCAATAAATCGCATTAAAAATCTTAGGCCCTGTGCACACCACGTTTTTTAAACGCGCCGTCGACGCGCGTTTTGGAAACGCACGTTTGTATCGATTCAAACGCGCGACTCTGATGCGACCGCTAGCGCGCGCGCCTTCCCTGCGGGCGGGGTTTCCCCCGCTTCGAGGGAAGTGTAAATCTACGCTAGTAGCAATCGAGCAATTTGGTGCACCGCTCGTCTTTGGAACAAAAAAATGGAACCTTTCGACGCAGAAAACTTCATAACTGAAATGTTGTATAATGTCCACACAATCTTCTCTCGCTTGTAAATGGGTGTACCCAAAAACGTCGGTAATTTTTCTTCTTCCTTTTTTTAAAAAATTATAACAAAGCGCATGCAATCAATGCTGTCTCGACCGACGCCATCTTTCTACTGTTGATGAGGTTCTGCTTAAAAACGCAAAATTCCAGCGCGTTTGCATCGCGTCTGTATCGCAACACACGCGCGTTTGCATCGCATCTGTATCGCTACACACGCGCGTCTGTATCGATTCAAACGCGTGTTTAAATTTATACAGGTGTGCAAAGGTCTACAGGCCGCGTCTGACTTGCGTGCGTATCGCATCTGTATCGCTACAAACGCGCGTCGACGGCGCGTTTAAAAAACGTGGTGTGCGTAGGCCTTTAGCTTTGTTTGCCAGTGAAACACTAGCCTAGGTTTTGTAATTATCTAACGATGATCCACTATTCAAATTATTTCACGACAGGCGAGCGTAGTCGCGCCGCTCCCAGGCCCTGAAAGACGTGGCAATCAAGGATTATGCCGTTTAACATGAACCAAAGCGGTGCTGGTGTTGTTAGAAATAATTATTTGCGTGGGATACACTAATTCGGCTTCTAATTTATGTTCTGAATTAACAAGGTTCGGTTGGGTAGTGAAGTTACACAGTAATTTTGCTTAAGTGAAAATGTTTTGGAATAGGTAAATAAATGTGGAATACAACACTTACCTTTATTCCTAAAGGAAAGCTATGTCTTACGAGTTTCTAAACTTCAACCGAAAGTGGATCGTTTTTCATAAAAGTTTTCAAACAATTAAACGAGGCTCACGACCGATACGCGGCGTACCCGGTGCACGGTAGCTCTTTCTGTCACATAGAGCGGTACAAGACTTACAGCTCACCTGTTGACACTATGACCACTACATTTATACATAGGTTTATTTGACTTTTACGACCTTTTCGATAAAGCAGATACTTGACAAATATTCAGTACAAACATGAAAATCATTGCATTATTTACGCCGACGGCTATAAAGTCCTTGTTATCTTAGTTTACAATCAAAGTGATTTCCGGTTTAATCTGAAATGTATTGCTATTATAAATAATAATTAATCTATCAAGCACACGAACTAAATGTATTCAGTTTATTCTGTCTGTACAGTGTGGTTGACAACTAAATGGTATTAAAATTTTTTGTGAGGACAGGTACTAGATTATAATCTCGAGACTAGGTTTGTCAACATACCTATGTTAACGTATGTTTTACAAGATATTAATAAGAAATAATATAACAATAATTTAGTTCAGGCTGACGTACCTACTCGAAAAAATGAAGAAAACTTTGGTTGAATTTCTACCGTCGAATTTAGTAAACCGAGCAGAGTCACAGACAGAACCAGATCGAAACACATTACAGCAATAAATTACAACCCTAAGTCCATAAAGCAGGACCCATAGTAATTTCAAGTGAAAATAAATCATTTTATGTGATTGAGAAATCTGTTAGATAACGAATTGACAAATATATCCTCGTTAGATATGCATGAGGCTGTACAAAATGTCTGTGGCTCGATTTGTATTAATATAATATTTCATGGCACTACGAGACGCCGGCTCTTAATGGCTGGTGGGTGTGTGAAACACGACCGTGCTCCTACTATGGTGATCATTGACAGAAGATATCGTGTTCCGAAAATGAACCCCGTTGTTCTACGCACGAACTGCAAGGAATGTTTCCAGTAACAATGGTTGCATTTCACGATACTGACATACACATGTAACCACCAACCAGAAGTCTTTATGGTACAATGGTCTGCAAGCTATTTTTGTGCAAGACTCTAGCATGTATAATTCCTGACGAGCGTAGTAATGTAATAAAGATTATTTTCACACAAACTAATTAGACAGATGACGAGTATTAATTTTATTAGTGCCCGGTCCGCTCTTCCAAACCCTTGTTTTGTGACCTACTTTAAATTAATCAACAGTCGAGTGTTGGTTTTCATAATATTTTGAACTCCAAAAGAGAAACAGTAAATTCGTCTAATACAGTTAAGACGCACTATAACCTACTTACATACATGATCAGTACGTTTAATGACCCATCAGAACACCACAAATAACGTTATAAAATACCATCGCCTCATAACTCAACGTTATTTTATTACGTAGTAAATAACTCCTTATAACGTTTAATATGTTCACTATAACTCACTACACGCCTACCAAGTACCAACAATAACACATGGTAGTGGCAACACCTAAGATTGTAGAAACAAGGTCGCTAGCATGTCACATGCTTAGGCCGAGTAGTGTTGCCACTGTTAAATATCTTTTGACGCAAATCCCTTGTATTTAATAGGATTTTGAGGCCGTTTATCATGCTTAAAACATTCTGTGACAGATTTTGACAGCGCTCCACTTATCTATAAGAAATTGTTTCCATAACAGACTGTAAAGGTCTACCGCTAAACATGGTCCTCTCAAAGACCTCTACAGTCTACATTCAATAATAAAATGATAAATGTCGTGATGACTGACTGTGTTATTGGCATTTGTTATGAGATGATTAGTTAAACCTTTGGTCATCATCTTGTTACTAAGTGGATATTCTTTTAATTCTGACTTGTAGAATTTTCAGAAAGATACTAAAGAAAGGCTTACTAATTGAGTCAGTAAGATTAACCGTTGCCTTACAAAGAAATGGGGCAATGGTGTGCTTAGTTGTTGCACCCCACGTATAGGTAATAATGATTTCTCTTCCATTTAATCTGTTGTTAGTTCCCAAGTCAGCTTAAATGAACAATCATTTCACTCGAGGGAACATGAGATTTTACAACAGATTACTGTTGAGCTGATCGCCGACTTGATCAGGTTTTCAGAAGCCGCGTGTTACCTTATATTCCGTAATATATAATTTATTTTCTGCAAATTAAAGCTTATATAGGTATCCAGATGACTCACAATCGTTTACCATATCTATGTTAGTTCTACGATCGACTGCGTATCTTATCTGTTAAACACAATTATGTATCTGGTGGTAATAAATCAGGGTTTAGCGATATCTGCGGGCTCTGTCTGTCTGATGGTGATTAATAACGCGTCGGCGTGTACGGGTTAATGAATACTTGCAACTTTGGATTTTAGAGTTACATTTTATTAGTGGGATTCAAAGTTTTTGGTTCCTTAGAACGAAGTAACAGGTAATTCAGCTTTCAGGCATTAACAAATATAGTTGGCAAATAAAACTTACTGGTTTTAAACTTATAAACCACATTTAATCTAAACTATACTTTCGAGACGTTTGGGGTTTTTCCAAACAGTTGGTTGACATTTCTCGTGATCGCAGGGCTGGCTTTTACCTTGGCCAGACGATTAGCATTGCCATTCAACGTGGCAATGCCGCCAGTGTATTCGGCACATTTCCAGTCGACGGCGACGCGGAAAGAATTATTTGATGCCATTTTGTTTTACTCTCTTTTTGTTTTGTATTATTATTTGTTCGATAAAGATCATCTCATTTTTGAAGTCTGTAAACATACATAATATATTAAGAACACATTATCCTGCCAAAACTACTTAACTAAAACTATTAATTCCCGCGTCCTCAAGAGCCATAACATTTAAAATCTATTTACTAAATCTATTAATTATAAATCCCCCATATATAATTACCAGAAATTCCCTAAATTGAATAAATCCATGTGAGCCGGGCCGCAACTCTCCTGTGACACGCCACCTACTATAATATTAAAGGGTACAAATGAGCGCAGGTACCTCATTCGGGAGAAGCAATCATTAAACTATGAATTAACTATGAGTTTAGGGACACGTTATAACGAAGTAATCTTTGATCTTCATCGTATTTGGCTTTGATAATAAGTTCGCATGTAAGTGAATAGTTTGTGGCTTGTACGAAAGTGGATTGGGAATAAAACATTAATTACTTAGATAAGGGCAAATATTTAGTCAGTTAGAGTTATCAGTTAGAGTTACTTCAATATTTGTTATGTTAGTTCGGTGTGGACATACAACGTGATGCGATTACAATTAACTCTTGCGCCCTCGTACCAGCTGCTACATGGAGGGGTTTTCCGATGCGTTAGCCAAAGTTTTAATGGGTATTGTATCTCTAGTATCACCAGAAATCCTATATAACAATATTTCATGCCAGAAACTAAAATTACTTAGCTACGTTTATTTTGATGGGTATAGAAATACAGTCAAAGAATCCGAAACTTGCATGTACTTGTCATCATAGTGATCCTTTTTTGGTCTGGATCATGCCTGGACCCTTCTGGTTGCAGAGATACTGAAGGTCAAAGTTCCGAATTGTTTTATGGAAACTAGTTTTGATTGTACCCCCACCCCCAATACCCCATAACCTGATATTGTTGCTAACTCCGTAAGCAAAATATTTTACACGCCTGAATTTTCACGCTCAAAAATAAAAGTCTTTCCCAGCACAAAAATTTCTCAATGTTAGGTAGGTACTTAGGTTGATAGACAATATGCGTCGTCAACAGTTATGTGTCTTTACATCCCGTAAAATGTAAAATACATGGAAGCTCTTGATTTCGCTCAAGAGATGTTCTTGTTGGTATATCTCTGACAACCTAAAATTCATTTTGAATGGTCCATTACCTATCTTTCTAGTTCCAACTGCTACAAAATTCAGCAGAGAGAAGCATTCTGTTACCTAACGATACCCAAAAAAGCTCACGTGCCTTTCACGCAAAAAACCTTATAAAAGGCCGAACGAGGTGAAAATGTGGAGCGTGTTCGTTTAGAGTTAGATCTAGGGCACCTGACCTCACTGGCGGCACTGGACAAGAGTGGAATAGCTCATTCTTAACTTCTATGTTGGAATATAAAACGTAAGATTTAAAAGAGTGAAACTATGTCAGTGAGTTTATGAACGGAATCTGCATAGTTTAGGTATATTTCGATGTAAACGGAACTTCAATATTTTGTTTCAAGCATCTTTGTTTCATGGCTGACTGTACCTATTCGGAAAAGGGTAAACATTACATACAGTTGTATTTGTTTGTACAATATCCCAAGACATGTCACGCACAATATTATTTGTATTATGTAAACTATCAGGGTTATTGACAAAGTTGCTAAGAACATAGTACGCAGTTGGAGAACGAAATAATGCCTAAAACTGGCGAGACGTACTTTGCCATTATTACACGAGGTTGCTTTTAAATCTATTTATTATTACAAGTTTTTAGATTACATATCGCAACAGCCAGAGGCAATCTTTCTAAACTTACGTCCAAAATGACAATAACGTCTAGAAATATAAAAGCGATCATTGATATCTAAGTGCGCACATTTGCTCCATTCACCATTACCCCTTATTCGTAAGAAAATTTTAGAAAAAAATATCATTTTTATCTTATATGATACGTAAAACTAATTTTATGGTAATTACTGTCATCAAAAAGCAATATTGGTATGTCGTGTGCGGCATGAAGAAACGAATATGTTATTATTTGAATACAGATGATGTCGGCTCCTTAGTATTCAGTGAAGGTTCCGGTGCTTGGAAGGATCGGCTCCATGTCCTCGCAGCAGCTGTAATCTCTGTTCTCCGAGTTCCGCTTTATAACTGTTATATTCGTGTTCAATCACTGTTCTTCCTTGGAATTATTAATCGCTTCTTTGCTATAAAGCGGATAAACTTTAGAGCTGCTGTGTGACGATAACACCAACTTTGCCGACGAAATGCCGACCTTATTGGGTTTGAATACACTACTCAGAATTTTATCGTCCAATTCTTTGTTCGAAGTGATGTCAAAGATATGACTACCTAGTACCTATAAATAAAACAAAATGGGTTCGCATGTAATCCAAGTTGGAATAAATATTCAAATTGTTATATCAAATAAATAAAATATGGATAGAGAGGTACAAAGTCCCAAACAAGCAAGAGATTAGGAAATAATTTATTTACAAGCGACCTCGTTACATTACATAAATAATAGTTTATTTAAACATTTTGTATGTATGGCGACAAAGCTCCGCAATATTCTCATGATTTAATATTTATGTCATTCTTCATTTTCTATTAATGTTCATGCTTATTTTACAAAACATTTCAAAGATCACAAACAATTGCACTCATAGAACTTACTCGTTACGAACTATAATAATAATCATCACTTGAATCACAAACCGATTACGGTTGGGGTATTTGACATAATTTTAGTTAAACTGTCCCTTGTATGAAACCAGGGTGGAAATCCGACTGCCAGAAGCGTTAAGAAGTGTGGAATGAAGCCCACAGGTACTCAACATTTACTATCCTTCTTAAACAAACATTGACTTGTCACTAATTACAAAGCCTTTACTTCAGCTTTTTCACAGCTCAAGCTAGATTTTAATTTTAATTTCTTTTTAAAATTACCGTCATCGCTCATCTCAAGCGAGTAAAATGAGAAATAGTCCTAATAAAATATGTACTTTTAATTTAAGCTTGGTGTAGACAATATTTTTGCTGGAACGTTGCCATCGCAGGAATTAGTTCAACACCTGCGTGCCAACATGTGAACTAACCAGAAGGTTGGCTGCATTGCAATAAATTACAAAATAAAGATAGTTAGCACAGTCGCCACTCCTGGCAGGCCTATGTATAATGTGTGTATAATATGTGCCTGTGTATGTTTATGGATTTTTTAACGCTATATTGTACCTAACTAACGTAGACACATTGCCAGTCATATATACAGACTTGTACAATGTAGCTGAAGAGATTTTGTTTGTTTGTGTAAATTGCTGGAACTACCAGTCGGATACATTCTTATTTCATATGATTGCCAGATTCATGAAGAATAGTATAGGCTATATAAAATCACGCTACGACGTACGGGAGCGGAGCAGTAGGCAAAGACGTTACATAACTCTGAATATAATATATTCTAGTATTAGCAGTTGTAATTAATTATAAATAAATAAATAACGTTGGTGAAAAAATTGACCGCGCGGTTCGAAGTCGTACGGAAGCTAATGTTGTTCCAGCAAAAAATTGAAAATAAGCTATTGTCGTATGCCTGTAACTGATACAAGACCCCAATAGGTGGCATAGTGAAGTTAAGCGGTGGGCCTTCTGTCCCTTCTTCGTAGTGCCTCCTTCCAGCAGATAAACGCCGTTAATTACATTTGTTAGCTAGTACGAGGGCTAAGTGCCGCGTACGGGCGGGAATTTAAAAGATTTTTTACCTGCTTTAATTATTTTCCGAGCGTTAGAGAACTGTGGGGTGTGAGCGCCGCGCCTCGGCTTGTGTGGGATTTTTAATTACTAGATGACAGGGATGATGACATTTGGATAAATTACTTACGCACTGAATGAATTAGGTGTCTGCTTGCGTGGGTTCCAAGTTGATAAATTAAGCCGACTAATACATAGTAGGTACATTCTTTGATATTGCGAAGACCATGAACCGAGTTACATATACATATATGTGCATAGTTACCATTTCGGCGATATCAGACAATTAAATAATTTGAATAATATAAATCTTAGTTTTCATATTATTATAAAAGTACATTCAATATAAAAAAATAAATTTACTTAAGTATTAATACTTAAGCAGGTCTTTTTTATTTGAGAGACTCGCATTTAATGATTTCGCAGATAATGTACGGTCACAGTTTGACGCAGCTAGCCATGTCAAAGAAATCCAGACTTCCATAGTTCGACTCTATACATACACTGACTTCTTAATTTCTCAAGAGCAAAGCCAACAGAGATACACAACAGAGAAACAAGAATATGTCGTTCAGCTGTAATTTAACATTTTGTTTTCGCTGAAAATCCTGCACAAAGGAATTGTTTTTACATCCAGTATCATATCTGCGGGATTAGCGCCACCTGAAGCAGATAAACGCCTTTAATTACCTCTGTTCACAATCCCCCTCGGCCTCTCGGCCCTCGAAGGTAGCCTCTTCACCCCCGCGGACACCCGCGTCGCTGCGTTAGCACGGATAACGACAAAGATTGCATTACACTGAACAAAGAACAGGTGGGAAATAGAGTGGACAGCTCTGTGGAAGGGAATAAATAGACGAATGATCGCGTGGATCGTGACTTTTAAGAATATGTTATTAAAAACTAGTTTAGATAAAAAAAAGGAAAAAGGCGTGAGTTTATGTACGCATGTTTATATAATTCAGATTTACATTATAAGCTGTAAATAACTAATTATTTGAAATAATCATTAGAACCGGTGTGCCATCCTGTCTATCCAATAAGCGACGCAGCAAACAGCTAATTACATAATCCGAAGCACTTACAAGTTCGCTTAAGTCATTTAAATACTGAATTTCTAATATCTCTAAAAGCCCAATTCTCTGAAGAGCTTCTTACCCAGTCACAAACTTGAATGATAATGTATTCGACTATAATTTAATTAAAAATACGTTATCTTGCGTCACACACGAGGCACACTGATGATAAATATTATGTTAAAACGCGAGCTAGTTCATAGGTGCACAACTTTGCTTAGTTTTTTAGCATGGATACTTTCCGTACAACATTTTTCTAGTTTTTTCAATAACTAAGTTTGGAACATACAATGTGGTTTAATAAATGTCCGACACTGCGCCTACTTTACCATCTGCGACCACGCCGCTGTCCCCCAAGTGTTTCTACTCGATAATTAGCAAGAACGCTTGAACCCTAAAGCAGATAAGCTGTGCATTCCACAACGTTATCTTTTACATTTAATTTCAAATTTATTACAACAGCGATAAGGATAGAAATAGCTTGACTTTGGAGTTTTTTGAGATTGTTTTTTTTGGAAGATAGCCTCATTAGTAACCTATGCAAGGTTGAGTCATTCGGGCTGTATCAGGAAGTCTGCTTTGTTTCGAATTAGGTAGCGGACCTCTGGAGGTGTATTTTATTGCCTTTAAGTCTATTAGATTGCTTATATTTATGTTATACGTATTTTTGGAGTGTATATTCAAGTTATTTTTTTATCTTGAGCTACATTACTATTCGCTAATTCATTTATTGAAACGATTGACATTTTATTATCATTGTAAAGGCACTATAAAGTTATTACTAAATTGCTACCCGATCAGATTTTAAGGGTTTTGTAACCTAACACAATTTTTCATCGAAGACTGTCACGTCACAACACATAAGGGCAGTGTTTCTTCTTTCACAAAAACCTTTCTTACCTCCGAGCAAACACGCCAACATAATTGTAGGTGTGTGCTTGTATCGCAAGGTTCACGCCTCATTAGGCGCGCGTCACTCAGCAGAGCTCGTAGTATCTACAAGCAGTTCGGCACAGGACATTAAGTCGATACGACGCACTCGCTGATTTACCAATGTATTGATTTACGAAAACAGAAGATGGTTTAAAACGTTTCAGGAGATGGATGTCGTTGAGATAACATTTCAGTACATAACATAATATAGAAACTAGAATAAATTATTGTAGAAAAATTACCACTTTTCGTGGTCAGTCAATTTTCGTAGAACAATAAGATAACAAAATCTATAAAACTCGATTGACAACGCAAAGCAAAAATATTAACCGTCCGAAAAATAGTAGTTTGGTTGACATGAAATTAGGGCAGCGAGGTAACTACCTACTACCTACTATTTAAAACAAAACTTTGTTTTAAATAAATTAAAATATCAAATACAGTACAATGGTGCCAGCAACACTCGACTGCGTATTTCAACGTTTTGACAATTCAATAATTAAAATGAAGTACGAAATAGTAGTGGTTTTAATATTCTCTGTTAATTGTATACTACTGGAAACGAAGACTCAGGGAGTGTTAATAAAGTGAAGTATACTTGTGAAGGCAGCTCACACCGGATCCTTTGGATTGATCCCCCGAGCCCCGTTAATGCGAGCTGCTGTAATGATCAGAGTGCTGTCCAATTCGCGATTTATTTATTATGAGTGTAATTGCAAGGGAGCTATGTGAAAAATGGGCAGGATAAAATATAACACAGTGGTTACAACCGTCTACTGTCCCAGGACAAATAAAAAAGCTCTTCATGTACCTTATTAGGTACATTACCATCACGCCTGTATTCCCCGAAACGTTAGGCAGAGGTGTACCAATGTACACCCACAATCCGCCGTTTATTAGGTACATTGTAGATATGAAAGCTGTCACAATTCATCTTCCTTCACATTCTCTGATGTAACGATTATCCTCTTGACCCGCATCCTTTGCAAATGTCGACAGTTGCTTACTTGAACACACTGACGCCACAGTTTCAGTGTAATTCATTTTTCACGCGTAAGCGAAAAATTCAGACGAATAGCCCAAAAGATCGTAAAAAAGAATTCCATTCTAACGGCGAACATGACGAGCGAATGTTTTCTGATTGAATGAAAACCGCGGGGAGTAGGGATGTGCCAAACGAGGAAAACACATAATACAACACCACGTAATTACGCTTTTTGTTGCCACCGAATTGCGTTTCAGATGATCACGAACGAGATCGTGGCAACTGATACATATTTACCTACCTACATTACACCGTAATAGCTATTAATAAAATAAATTAAATTTATTATTCGTGATAGCAATGCTATTGTTATTTACTAGCATAAATATGCTAACGAAATTCCAATAAAGTTTGCACTTTTGCAAAATTTATTCTGAATAACAGTATAATAAAAAAGGAAATTGCCCAACCAAAATAACCTTCAAACACAAAAACTTGATGTGAAACACTATGATTCGTCAATAATACAAATAAATTAGAACGGAACGGTACTTCGTAATAAAGGATCGTAAATTAAACAATACAATAAATATTTTTATTTTCCTTAAATTACTTTTGCTGGTTTATGTAACGTAAAAATGAGCAGAAGAGCCTGTTTGCGGAAATGCGGAGTAATAAAATTAACTGTTTTGTATAAGTATCCTCGAAGACTGATGGCATGGCTGTCTTCTATAGATATGGGTATACTAAGTGGACAGGGACCAAGAGTTAGCTTTCCGAGCAACCAACTCGTAGAAAATAAATAGTGGTTTCTCTTATTTTTGTGAAATTTTTGCAATTTAGGTTTAAAGAACTTTATTTCTCATAAGAACTTAAATAATTTCCTTTGTTTTTCCTTTTGATGTGAGGTAATAAGAAAGTTACTTTTCTTCTTCTTTATTATGACTCATCAGCATTAAAACAAAAACGTTTTCATTCTTATTTTCCAAAAATAACAAAACAATTATCTATTTTATTTTCACCTATTTATAATTTAAATCGGGAATTTCTTCAGTCAGAGCAACAAACGTTTCCAAGCAAACGTAATGCCCTCGTCGTGTCATGTTCGTGAAACAAACGGCGCATGTTATCGAGTTCCCCACCTCATTGGAGCCCGCTCTACATCCGAACTGTTGCTTCGGTTACACACGAGTATCGTTCTATCAAAACGTTTTTACATTTTATGAGCTCCAAACTGAACGGAAAGAACTCGTGGCTTGTGTAGGAACTGAATCGTAACGAACGCTCCATGAACGAATTAATTTATTGAGCGAAACAGCCGCTGTCGAAGCAGTGGTTCGGAATAGTATATGTTTCATTAATATCGCATATTGTATGGCCTTCAATGTTAGTAAGCCATACGAATTGGAATTTATTGGTAATAAACCCGTTGTACTCAATTTATTTAGAAATTTAAACCAAAGCCTCTGTTGAATGACAATTAACTAACTCAATAGAACATAATGAAATAGATAAGTCCTCTACATCCGGGCTTCATTTTCAGTCGGGCCCCGAAATATTACACCTGTACCGAATAATCAACTTAGCTGTCCCAAAAATGGTCCGTGTCCGGCAGCTCACATCATTACGACGGGCAAACTTGTCGCGCCTCCAAACCCTCGGGTTCGCACAGTTATAACAATATGAATTTTCCGTCTCACGTCCCCCACTACTTCTGACTCCCTCTCCGCTCATAATTCCATAAAAGGTTCCGTTCATCAAATCGTAGGGTGACGGAACCTCTCCGAGGATATTTCGTTAGTTCCGATTCGATTTTCATTTTATGCAAAAGACGATCCAATTTCGAGCGGGGGACAGCGAGGAAAGACCTTCAATCGGGATAATAGTATAGAAGAATGATCCAAATTGAATTCGTTTCGCGACGAATATCCCACCCCGCGCCCCGCGCCCCCGCCGGCTTAGACCCGCCGATCCGACAAATACCTCGATTTCGTCTTAAAGGGCTGCGATTCAGCGAAAATTTTCTTGCTCGGTTAGGTCCCTAGGATTTTTATTAAATTTTCTGGAGATGTTCTTGTGAGGAAGGGAACGATAACGGAGGACCAGTAACACGCATTGTTGCCAGGACGCGTGGGGTATTTTGGCTTTGAAAAAAGTGGGTAACAACCGCGGCGACTGCAACGTGACCAAAAAGGGACGCGCGAAGCTCCGAGAATTACTTGAACCACTGAACGACCCCAATTCTGTCAAGAGTGCTAAATCGGCGTTTGTGTACAACAATTGGCTCACGTATTAACATATTTGTTTAGGGTTCATAATAATATTTAGTTTGCTACGAAAGCAATATCACTTTATAAGATGGATTAAATCTAACTTTCCTCACTCTATATTAAAAAATCTCTTACTTCTTTAAAATTTCAAATGTTACGGCGAACTTTTTCATTTCAGCAGAAGAAAGAAAAACTAAAGCATATCAGTTACTTGTGCAAATAGAAAAAGTCGACGACGACGGAGAAAACGGTTTACTTGGCTACGCTTGACGTTGTAGGACCAACAATAGTCTTTTTGTGCACTATTGCAATTCTTTCGTTGTCATTTTAAAGAAAACGCTCGACTTGTTGTTGCGAAGGATAATATAAATGAACAGACTGACTTTAGAAACATTAATGCTTTTTAAAGAAGACACGGTGGAGTCATTGAACTAAATTGTCTCGTTACCATATTTTGGTGGTGAAATCAATACAGATTAAAACCGTTTGTTAGCGTTATTTTTCAAAATCGATCTACAGTAGTCGGTCGCTTAAGGACTAGAAATAATTATTACAAAAATACAAGATTTATTTAATAACCTTACTGTACCGCCCTGGCTTTGTGCGGGCATTAAAAGGGTAGAATGTATACATTAATATATACTCTACGTTAAATTAGCAATATAAATTCATAAATAAACGTTTTCTATTAAATAAACGAGGCTGACTTCACTCTACAAGTATGTAGTGATAAACGTTATTTACTTCAGTAGGGCGAGTAAAAAAAGACGTCCATACGTTACCCGGACAACAAACCTCAAAGAAAAATGTCCGCCATGAAACGTGAATATGCCCCCGGACTGTGAAATGATACAAGACCAAGTACATACAGAAGGTTTACTTTACACAATACAGTATAGCAAGTTTAAGTGCAGGGGTACCGGACGATTATGAATGCCTAGAACTTATCTTAGGTATATTTTCCAATCAGTAATAGATACAGGTTCAACTGCGGTTTGGTTTGATAGAACCGAATAGGTATAACAGAGGGTCGGAACATTTCGTGACTTGATGGCTTACACCACCCTCGTACACAACTCGGTCGTTCAGGGTCAAAATTTCAATTTCTCAAATTGTCCAATTCCCAAAATGTACAACTCCCAAAATGTCCAAATGCCAAAATGTCCGATTCACAAATTGTCCAACTCCCAAAATCTCTTTGAAATTGTGATAAATTGGTCTAATGAATCGGTCAGCCATATTAGCGATTGTGATGATCGTGCCAACATATATATTGGCCATCACAGCAATGCAGAAAAGTAATATAATAAATATTAAACTTCTATGTATTGTGCTTTCAATGATAAAAGACCTTCTACGAATACGTCCCGAGGTATGAATGACACACACATAGCTTTCACACAAAGAGTAAACAAGTCTAAGAAATGTCAGGGTATCTGTCCTTTTGTCAGTGGATTACTTCGTTACGGCCGCCCCTCACACCGTAATGTGAATATTTCGTGAGTTTCTAGGCTAAATATTTGTCGTATATTGCTTTCAGATGAGATACCGCGCATATATTAAAGTTTTATTAAAGAATACGAGGTGTGAAGATGGTATTAAGAATTCTTGAGTCAGATTCGAAAGGAATCTTGAATAAGCTTATACCGTGAGGAGCAATATAAAAATATTCGAGCGATATTGTTTACCAGAGAAAATATTGCAATCATTGACCAACACAAGTATAAACTTTTTGGTAAAAATGCATATATGTTGTAGAAGCAATAGCTTCTACAACATATAAAAAATAATTTAATAAAATAAAAAATAATTTATTTGTACAATAGTACAAATAAATTATTTTCAAGTGGTATTGTCCTAATGGAACATCGACGTATTTATATATTGCTCGTATCGTATATGTGCATTAGGTACCTACTCTTTACTCTCGTGTACTTCATTCAAGTTTTCCCTCACAAAAAGACAATAAGCACCTTAGATTCACTAGCTTATTTGTTTTACAAAGAAACCGAAAGATACAGCGAAGTAATGTTGTTCCAGCAGATGATACTGCTGGATGGGACGCTTACAGCCTTACACCTGTGTACAACGAATATCTTGCAATACTAGACAAAGCTTTTTGGAAAGAAAATACCATCTTGTTGTGAGACAGTCTTTTTGTAACGTTGGTTCTGTAAAACATTATTTGTTACCACAGTTTTTTCAAAAACAGCTGGTTTGTCCTTTATGGCGTTTTTTTTATTTTATTTTCGAATTCAAACTAAATTTCATTTTTTACCCTTCTTTTTAAGATAATCCTAAAAAAATATTTCTTCTCTGGTTTTAAAATTGAAAAATCTTGAGTTAAAAGTACCTACAGGCACTATTTTCCTTGAACCGATAAATCTTTAAGCCAACGAATGGTGAAGGAAAGATTTGCATCTTCACATTTCAATGTCAGCCAGTTCCATCGATTAAGACCGGCGCATGTGACAAGCACAACTGATAATCTCATTACTAATAATTGGAGCGCTTCGCGTCAGAATTAGTTGCACTAAGCTGCTTACAGCCAATTTGGGCCCGTACGAGCCACAATCGCGATCGTATTACCGAAATGGGAAGAATTAATGCCCTATAATAAGGGTCTAAAGGCAGCGTGGAAAAACCTACCAAGTGCGTATCGGACCACACAGTAAGTTGGCTCTTGTAGGCATCATGCGTTTGAACTCACCTGAGAATTCTAGAAATTATAGCACATGGTTTTTAGTGTAGACTCTTCAGAAACATCAGAATTAAAGATAATAAACTTTTATGCCCACGAAAAATATATGATTGATACATCTACTACGATTTATTATAACATTGTGACTAATACATTATCTAAGTAGTTTAGTTTAGAAAAGATAAATAGACGGACATTTTAAATTTAGAAAGATTAACGTGAAGACGTGACCCCTAAAACGTCTGAGATTGTATTAAACATTTTGCCTAGGCTTCTGAATGAACAAGTTGGCATAACATTTTATTCAGCAAAAAAAACTCTTAGAGATAAACTTAAGATCGCTTAGCAAGATATTGAAAAGCAAAGGAAGCAAGAATGAAGGCAATCATACAGTGGCAACGGTCCAACAGTTGTGGCGATCTATTGGAAAGATTGGAGACTGGAATAGTAACAAGCGTTGTAGGGCCGTTTGCATTAGAAAGAAGGTACGAATGGAATAGCTTTTTAATAGCTAATAGAATATATCAATAAATTATTATATAACTTATCATCACGCATGTATTCCGGAATATATGCCGGATGCAGATGTGTACCAATATACACCCACAATTCATCGGTATGGTTAATGTGGACATTAACTTTCACCCCTTCACCATTTCAACTCACATCTTTCACTTCGCATCTTTCTTCTAACAATAATATTGTGTTAAATAAACTCAATTGGAAAAAGACTTTAAGGTTAACTTTATCAACAACAAAACAAATACATGCACATGCGTCCTTGTCCATTTTGTCAGTCTACAAAAAATTCTAGACTCAATTTCTAAGCGCTACTGTCACGGCAGTTTGCCAGACAATGGCGTCATGATCGATGCATCCTCAATTGATGACAATACCGTTCCCACTTGAGTCCACAATGCATTAGTCTGTAACCTGATCGTGGCCCATCCGTCTTCCATCTATTTATTTTGCATTCGCTTAAAAGTGTCTGAAGATTCCGTTCAAAGTGTATTGGATCGATACCCTCTCAATTAGACTTTGGTTCGTTTGAATAGGATGCAGCCATGATTTATCGAGTTTAAAATAGTACTGTATCATTAGTGGTAACTTTCTTTCTCCTAGAACCGTTTTGTAAACTTGGGTTCATTTATCATCGCGGGGCTTGCTATGCAGCAATTTATTTTATATCTACGCAGAGTTTAATAGGGATGGATGTAAACCGTAAGTTTTAAACAAAGACAATATTTAAAAGACACAACGACAGAGACATCATGTAACACTCTATAAGCTTACATCTCCATAAAACTGTGACATTATCGTTGATTTACTCGTTTTAAAATGGAGAGTTTGTTATTATATTTTCGTATGGCATTTTCTAGAATACTTGTCCAAAGTTGTCTTCTCTCGTAACTCGTGTCTACAATACCCTCCGGAAAATGACTCAGAATTTAAGCACAAAGAATAAGATCACGTGGTTACGTCCATAAACATTCTTTATTGTTATAATGCTCCACTTTGGTGCATCATATTTCAGAAGCTCCCTCCAAATAAAAGATCGTCCCGTTTTTGATAACCTAAAAGAGTATGCACTGCTCATTTTGTATTCTCGCTACGTACTTACATTTTAAACTGTTTAAATATATGACTTGGTTCTAAAGGTATAAAATAAATAATAAGGTGGCACGAAATACAGAGATGTTAAAATAATAATAGTTCCAGCTACGTACTCTTAACATGATCGCATTGCTAAAAAGTTCTACAAAATTATTCACTCTCAACGATGTGACTTTTAATGCGACACCAAAAAGTGACATAAAAAAGTTTGACTGATACTGGAAACCGTTCATTACAATATGATCATCACTAAAACATGTCAAAAGTATCTCCACATAGACCACGTCGTATTAAATAAATATAGGTAATCATAATCATCCATTATAATTATGTATAATCCCTTAACATGTATAGTTCGTGTGCCCCACATGTTAGAGACTATGGCACATTGATCATAGATCAGCTGCCACCGCTGAGCATTGTGCGCTTTTCCTATATTGCTTCTTATTTGATCAGATAATATCCCAACCTTCCAGATGTCATGTATTTATATTAATATCTGTCGTGCTTGTGGTTTACGCTCGTGTGCACGTAAATGCTTCGGCATGGGGGAAGAGAGGAGGGGAGAGGGAGGGAGGGGTGATATTGGACGGGGCCATTCATGGTTTCTTTCTTCTTTGTATGGCATATTTTCATACTAGTTATGTAGTGTTATTTTGATATCAATTTGGTGAAAAAGGAGTATTTCGGTTATTACCTGATATTATTAAAATAATAATTCTCAAAACACAAAAGAAAACTCTAGATGCGGGCCGCTTCCAACCAGTCCTTTTGGCAATGTATAGGGGAGGCTATGTCCAGCAGTGGACGTCCTGCGACTGAGATTACAATGATGAATCATTCTCAAAGATCCTTTTTTTCTAAAAGGTACCAATCGTCATTCCTTATTGACACTTACTTCTTTTCTTTTTCAGGTATGTGCAAAATTAATTCGAATGACCATAAACATTGCAAATTGAGGTAAGTACGTGAACTTATGATTAACGTTAAAACTAAAACGAATAATGCTGACCTAGCATTGGATGATATTATCGGAGAGCATTCCACCGCATTTACTACCAATAACGTATCTTCTATACGAATGGAAAGCTCAACAAAGCAAAAATTAATCGGTTCCCCTATTGTAACTACGTTTTCCGAAATCCGTGCTTATTTCCAACCATTATCACTATCAGATATCCAGTGAAATCTGTCCATTGTCGTCCATTATGGTCCACACATTAGCGCACGGCTTTAAACAAAGCGTCAGTTTACAAATGAATTGCCGTATTGTTTCGACACTCGTTTGGCCCTCGCGTCCAATGAAAACTGTAGCCATTCGGAATCCCAACTAAAATGCAGATATTTTTGATTCTGCTGTTCCATTTGAAAGTTTCGCATTGTATTTTTTTTTGTTTACGGCCTTTACGGCAGTTAAAATAGTAAATTCGGGCATGTCAAATGTACCACTTATTATTTTTGTTTTTGTATGGTTTCCACAACATATATTCTATCTGAATTCAAAACAACTTACAAAATTGCTGGTTAAACGTCAATTTATTTTACAACATAACATACCATCACGCCTGTATGTAGGCAGAGGTGTACGCCCACAATTCGTCGGTATGTTTCGATCCCATGTAATAGGGGGCAAGCCTATTGCCATTAGCCGGGCACAAATCCTAACTCCGAGCTGCTACTGAAAATTTTACATAAAAACCCAATAGCACTTTTTGCTCGAAATGGGAATCAAATCCAAAACCTCTAGCGTAGCATTAGCGCAGTATTTTATAAATAATATGATATTTCCCCGTATATCTACCTACTTCAAAGTATGTGACGCCATGCAGTCTTTCAGTTTTAGAAATGTTCAAAGCATTACATAGAACAGTATTTATATACTGTTCTATGTAATGCTTTGAACATTTAACCGTAATTACTTTTAACCGTAATTTGTGGTAAGAACATATGATTATTCATATGTTCTTACCACAAATTACGGTTAAAAGTTGAATACCTAAGTGTACAGACGTAACCCAAGTTTTTCAAAACCAGGCAGGTCACCAGCCTCCTGAACATTATTTTTATATTTCATAACATACACACGGCTATAGAAATACACGGCCCTTGCCAGACGAAACCTCCGCGGAAGTTCTTTGGGATATTTTTAATCTTTACACAGAGTCACTCTCTGAGCACATTTAACTATAAACTTCTATAGAACCCCGGCTTCGCCTGCTGCAAATAAGTTAACATAGTAACAGTATTGGAAGTAAGTACAATATTAATGTTACTTGAACCATACTATTGACGTTATAAACCGCGTCGCCACTGCGTCGCCATCGCGTCGCCACCGCGTCGCCACCGCGTCGCCACCGCGTCGCCACTGCGTCGCCACCGCACCGCCGCATCACAAGCTACTCAAACTGTACGTGAACCTATTTTGTGATGTTTCATGCTGTTTTGGTTGACTCTTTGTTGTTTTAGAAGGTTAATAGACTTGTTGCCTTCACAAGTAAGTATTCAGACTCCGTTTTAGTTAATTAAGATTTAAAATTAGTTATTAGATACATAACCTGCACACAAAATAGTATAAAACACACAAAATAAAATGATTAAGTAACCCCCGATAGTAGAACAAAAATCCCTACCGCAGCTAACAAAAGAGCTGATAATTTTGAAACCGCTGAACCGATTACTGACAAATATAGCTAAGAACACTCCCGACTAATTCATCTTTCAAACAAAATTAAAATCGGTTCGGGAGTTACAATGCCACAGACACACACAGACACGTCAAACTTATAACACCCCGTCGTTTTTGCGTCGGGGGTTAAAAATAACAAATATTTTTTAATTCGATAGACTAATAACTGTAATTTCTTGCGTACGTTGGTTTATAGATAGGTTTTAAATAAATTGAAAGCTCTCCTAAATGCTACAGCCCAGATTAAAATAAATTCTATATTGAACGAAGTATTTCAACAAAATGTTGGTAAATTGAGCCAATGTAAATTGAGTTTTACTGAACGTACGACAGACAAATTATATTTATATACGTAGGTACCTAAAAATTTCACTCCCATCTGAGTTTGAACGGTTCATTAAAATAAAATATTCGTGTTCAGTGCTAAATTATTATCACAGGCGCTCAAATCCCTGTAGAGTAATTGTGAACAATGTTCGACCAAATGTAAAATCCCGTTATCTACATGCGTGTATCGCTTTGAATCATGCAGAGGAAGGGGTGGGCAGAGCTGTAAGAGCCCTTTAAGATATTGTACACAAGGATGAGTTTATAAAGTAATTTAATGCGTGTTTTAACCGTAAGCCTCCACCCAGTGCTCAATGTGAGCCTTTCAAGAACTTACCTATAATTTGGCAATATAATATCATTCATTATTGTAATATTATAATGGTCGTTGTCCCTCTGAGTACCCATCCTTTCTGGTTGGCTAATCCTAAAAACGCTTTTTAAACATCTTTGGACGGTCCACCTGTTGTTAAGTGGTCACCTCTGCCTAAAGACATCTGCTATACTCCAAAGGCATTGCAAATACGTTCGCATCCCAGAGACAAAGTTAAAATGTCTCATGTGCCCGTAATTACACCGGCACATTCAAATCGGACCACAGCAACGCTGCTTTGCGGCAGCATAGTTATACCTATTGGTAGTACTTCCCCGGACGAGCTCCTTCATATAGAGCTCGACTACCACTAACTCTGGGGTAACGTGCAAGTCTGTAATGTATTAGGGATACATCACACTAAGTGAATGAGCATTGATCATAGTCTCACCTTACTGACGGTAACGTGTTGGCGGGTAGATTTATATCCGACAACATGCCGTTAATCGTATTTGTGGTGAGAAACTATGCTCGAAAGACAGCTCACATGTCACTTTACTGCTCGGAAGACTCGCAGTCTCAGTGTTACTGTGTGCATGAAACGGTTTCAGATATTATCGATACTAAACAGTTATTCTTTTCACAATAACTTCTAATAGACTATTTGTGTGTCATTCAAATGTATTATGTATATTTTCTTTTTACTTCTAATGCCTTTATAATATCATAATACCAGTCTACAGTTGTTCTATCGTGTGCCAGAGGTCTTAGCTTATATTGAGAATTTATTCATATATTAATGACTAGCTGTTGCCCGCAACTTCGTCCGCGTTTCAGTCGTTTCTCGTAAAAAAAAGTAGCCTATGTCCTACCTCACGGTTCAGTGGTTTTGATGTAACAGACAGATTAACTTTCATATTTTAGTAGGGAAATATAATATGTCAATCTACAATACTGTTGAAAAATATCGCAATACGGAACCGCACAATATTATTGTTGATATCTGCCCGCGACTCCGTCAGCTTGTAGTAAGAGTAGACAAATATAATCAGAAAGCTTCGAACTGCTAAGCTATCGGGAGTTACACGTGATATTGTGAGTCAACCATAAAAGATAGACATATGCTGTCGTGAGATATTTTTTATATAATTTTAAGGAGAACATTTCCGTCATACATGATTTCTGTGTAGCTTTAACCATTAAGGTTGCACACGCGACGGAAGCTTAAAAAATGGAGTAACTTCTCCCGTTTTCCCAACATTTCCCTTCACTGCTCTGCACCTATTGATTGTAGCGTGATGAAAAGTGTACTATAACCACCTCAGGAGTATGAAAAATAATTATACCAAGTTTCGTTAACATCCGTCGAGTAGTTTTTGTTTCTATAGCGGTTATACAGACAGACAAAAATTTTACTGATTGCATTTTTGGCATCAGTATCGATCGCTAATTACCCCCTGATTGTTATTTTGGAAATATATTTCATGTACAGAATTGACCTCTCTACAGATTTATTATAAGTATAAAAGATGTAAGTAAAAGTTTTCTTACGACGTTTTCCTTCACCGATGTCGATATGAATTGAAAAACTCACATTGGTATTTGTCCGGTACTGAAACATACCGCAGCGGCATGCATGGTAAACGGGCATCTCAACCACAGGGTTGCCGTGTCGACGGCGCGTTCGTGTTCCACGCGCGCCTCAAAGAGATGTCAGCAAAAGGAAGGGGCCACTGAGGGCCGATGCCTGCCGGGGCTGCGGGTTGTTCGCAAGAGATACCGCGCCCCCGGAACGCAAAGGGCACAAGAAGGAACATGGGTGGGTTTTAGTCAGTAAAAGTCTGACAATCCCTCCCGCCCCGCCCAGGGCGGGAGAAGTTATTTGATGATTTCCCACACACCAAAAAAAAAAAAAACCACAGGGTTATTACGAAACTCTGACTTGAGCACTGTATTAAACAATAGCAGGTATATTTATTTTAAAATGTATTAAGAATACAAAATAAACGCACAATCCAAACACCCCTCTATAGATAGCTGTTTCTTTTTTCATCCTTTTTCCCGCCTAAAGGGTTATTTGTTTAGACTGACACTCTTCACGGGCGGCTTTTTTCTAACGGAATAATAAGAGGGATATGATAAATGGCTGCCGTTGCGTCACTCACACTAGAACAATATTAATATTCCGACAAGAAGCGACACATTGTATACTCGACTAAATATAAATACTTATTATAGCCCCACCGACATCAGGATGTCTCGTGACATGGCCGCTTACACCGATGGGATTTGAATAAATATTCACTAAGTTGAAAGGATTTCGTTTCGTTGTGAAATTGAGTGGATACAGAGAAATAAAGACTTTTTATGAGTCTAAGCAAAGCTTTTCATGATATTTATTACTAGCTCCTGCCAGCGACTTCGTTTGCCATTGAGTTCAGAATTAAGTCGAAGTCCTAAATTATCGGAAAATCTAAAATAATACTATGTTTGTAGTTGTAGAATAGGAATGATAGTAGGAAGTAGTATTACTTCGATCATGAAGTGCAATATGTAGGCTGTTCAGAAAGTGATATTAAAATATACTATTACCTTATATATATATATATACAGATTGCAATAGAAAAACGAGTTGTTTATTATCTGTGTCGCTACCTCGCCCGTCATCTTCAGAAGAACAAAAAAGGGATTAAAAACATTATAACTCGTTACGGTGAAGACTAATCAAAATGGACAACGTCAAAAAAAAGATAAAACGAAATTAGAAAGTAATTTGAATAAGACATTATGATCAATTTAACTTTGAAATATTATATGAAGTACTTTTTAAGTTAGTTACGAATTCATACTATATTTTTGGGTATCTACTTCTTGACTCTTGTGCTATCACATCATCAAGATAAACAGCTTACCTGAGTTCTCTAAGAACAGGTTCAGCGTCGTTATGAAGCCATTTTCAGTCACCACAATAAAAAAAAGAAAAAGCTTTATTGACACAACAACAATTTACATTTTGCCGAGTACACAATACTGTTCTACCATCGAACACATTTCAAGTGACCACTAATGCCCAAACTTCTTCAAGCTTGTACCTGAAGCGTTACAATGGCAGTATGAATTATAAATTTCGGTGGATACTAACAGAGAGAAGGATTTGGAAACCTTTCCTCTTTGACACTTATGGGGGTTATGATCATTGTTACCATTTTAATAATTCAGTAGCCAAGTAAGTAGTTCATATCCACACAGCAGGTGGTCGCAACTGCGCTTTGTTCAGCATATTACACATTAGACAGCTTCAAAGTTACATGAAAGTTATTAAATACATATATTTCTTTGTATTTGCGTCGTCTACGTGTGTGGATTCACAAAGTTTTTCATTAAACTATGTACATATTTTTCTTATAATGTTTAAGTATTATGTTTGTAAAGGATATTGTGTTGCTTATATTATTCAGTTCGGGAGGAGCCGCGTGTACGTTACTCGAGCCCGATTATTAAAATAAGCAAACAAATGACATTTTGTTATGAATTTGCTCAAGCTTATTCTCTAAAAATTAACTGCAAATAGTTCTTTATTTAAAATGAGGCAATAAAGCAGTGATATAATTCAAAAATCAAATATCGTTTAAAAGACATTTTCATTTTTATCTTCTTGCCCAAAAATATCGTACCTTACTCTTGTACTGACACAATTTCAATATACTATTTAATTTGACCGGTCCGAGGAGGGCGCCAAGCAACCAATATCCGGCGCTTTGAGCCGAGCCAATGTTGTCTCGGATAATACTCATAATACCAGCACAGGGTAAACTGTCAACAATGAGATGTTCAACAAATTGTGTTCTATGAACAAGCTCGGTTGCAGGTAGCTTACATGCCTATTGTAGATTTGTGGAATATTTGTGTTGGAATTTGAAGATCGTCCTTGATTGGTAACGCTTCATTCAGTTGGAATGCAACGTGTTTATGTACCTATTGCTAATATAGTAAATCCAACATCAGTCGCTGGTTTGTTTACCGAGTGTTGATAGACATTATAATTCCAGTATTAGGTAATGAATGCAGCAAATTATCTTAATCTGGTTTCAATTGTATGTGATCATGAACGAGGAACGCGTAGATAAACTTTTTTCTTTACGAATAAAACGTAGGTATAAGTATTGTATTGTATCTCAAAATGTTGTCATCACCTGACCGTACCTTCAAAATAAAGCAATAAACTTAATCTGCCACATAACCATTCATGACTTCACGCCACAAACACCATTTATAACATTACCAGTATAATTTACTTAACTGCCCACCCCGTAGGGAACGCTGTTACATAAAATGTCAACAGCTCAATGCATAAAATAATAGTTTTCTTAAAAGCAATGCGACACGAAACTATTGGAATAAACCCCTTTTAATAAAAGGTCAAATCGCATTGCAAATGCTTGTACCCCCACAAGTATTCAATATCATCCATACTTGTTTGCAAAGAAATAGAAACGTTACATTGTTATGGTACGATACAGGGCACAGAAGGTCCAATACGATAAAAGATTTAATCACAGCATAGTGGAACAGAAGATGCCTGACAAAAGCCAGAAGACTGCAGCGATGGGTCCATTTGTTTTTGTCGTAAAAACTATCGTTTTGTTTATCTTTTCTTTTTGAATAAACCTTCTCCGAACATTTCTTCTATATATACCAAAGTGGAATAAAGTCGGCAATTTACCCCGCATAATGTCAACAATAACAGCTGTTACGGACTTACATAAAACCACAAGTATCCTGACATTACACAAGCTAGAGTCTACAGTGTATAACTTTGCTACATATTTCTACTCTTTGTCTGTGCTTGTGTTACCATGGAGTACTGTTTACGTCAGCAGTATTGTCCAACAATTAATATCAACCTCCGAGTATAATGGTATTGCGTTTATTTACACATAATAAAGTGCAGCAGATTGTAATATATGTACTTGGAAACAACATTGTATGACATTAAAATCTTGAAATTGATCAGCTATAGCTAACAGATCACCGCTAATTTTCTACTGACTAGTGTATTGACTAAGCCCAAGATTATATTTGTCTGTTTTTCGAATGCATTTAACCCTAAATCTCTTTAAAGTTCGAGTGAACAGGCTTCTTCTGTGTAAGCTCACTTCATCGTCGACTTCGACTCTGACCTAGACTACAGTCAGAACAAACCCACCAGAAAAAAAAGATTGAGCGTCTAGGCACTATGTCAGCTACCTACGGGTACATACAATACAGACTACTTATTAAACATAAAGTCGTTGAGGGGACAGCACTAATCCAGTAAAGTTACACCTTTATGCAAAGTGATGCTAAAATAATATTATTTTTTCTGATATCGATAAAATAGGTCGCGCCAGTAAAATATTGTAATGTCCACTCGTTCATATGGTTGTTTTGCAGCACTATAGCCCACTACAGCCGCGTCGTGGCATGTGGCCGTTCAATTTAGTCAGACACGGTTTATGCGGAGTTATGTTGATCCTCCATATTTGAACGTGGGCTATATTGCCTCAAATATCCTTTAGGATTTATTTTTGTTGTAAATATTTATACTCACTTTCTATTTTTGATATTTAAAATACTAGCTTCTGCCCGCAAATTCGTCCGCGTCAAATTTGGTATATTATCCCACCGGAATCATACATTTTCCGGGATAAAAAGAATCCTATATGTTATTCCACATTACAATCTATCTCAATACCATATTTCATGCAGATCAGTTCCACCGTTTAAGCGTGAAAAAGTTACAAACATCCATCCATCCATCCTCACAAATTTACGCATTTATAATATTAGTAGAATTAGTTACTAGGATGAAATATATTTAAAACATGAATGTTAATGTAGTATTTAGCTTTTTTCTATTTCTATGGCATTCCCTAATAACTTTACACCGGGACAAACTCAAGATCGTGTTACACAAACCAAAACGAATAATATTCTTCAAAAAATAACTGCAATACTTTTTATCTTTACGTTTTCCCATAGAAGCAACCAAAATACCATCCAATATCATAGTTAAAGGAATGCCCGCAGTTTCAGTCCATTAGAGGATAAGCGTGTATCAAAGCATGTCTACGATCATAAATCATGTCTGTAGGTCCATTGCGCGACCGCTATTGTGTCTCCCTCCCGGCCCCATTCAGAAGCGGCAATGAATGCGCCGCGTGATTTACCGACTCGTTTCATGCGGCTATGTGGATATATTTGCTTGAATAACCGAAGGTTAACAGTATTGACGTCGATAAGTTTCGCAAAGTGAATGAATGGAAGAATATTTTCTTTGAAAAGTTCGTAATTCCGTGGTATAGTTGCAGACGTGCGGAGGAATATGGATTTACTTGCTTTTTGGAACGTAATGTGCGTTTCTTAACTTTGCTGTGAACATTTCGCTCTGGAAACCGATTACCGGTTCGTTTGGAACCGTTTCGTTTGAGAAACATACTTTTATTTATCGTTACAGTCGTATAGATCAGTTTTATTTGTGATATTTTATGGAAGGTATCTGATGTGTAACTTTTGAGGTATCAAAATTAATTTTAAAAATTCTTTATAGTCCTGCTGAGCTATCAAAAGTCCAAGCAATTTATTAAAATGACACGATTCGATAACCAAAGGGCAGTACTCCGAGTGTCGAGATCGTTTTAATAAAAGCGTCTTAAAAGAGTCTGTTGATTACAAAGTTCCACAAGTAATCAATTTCGAGTTAGCGTCGATTGGAACGGCTGATACTTTGAGCGAGTTTATTGGCTTAGCATGACTATTAATTATTTTGGGGTGAGAAGATGTTTGAAAGTATTGGCACTTTTGTGCTGCTCAAATTGGTTGAACCAATTTAAAAATTAAAAGTTCTTAACTTGTTACAATGTTAAGTACTTATGTAAAGTTTATTAATAACAAAAAGTAATAATGCAAACTGACACAATATCATCGAGACAAAGGCTGACGCTGTTTGTATCTTATGGCTTTAATATAAAGTGGATGCCACCTACTCGAGTTTTCCTACATTTATACTCTGTTGTTGTGTATATATGCCATTCTAGTCGGAGAATAAATAAATAAATCTGCACGACTGTGGTTTCTTTTCGTTTACGGTTTTCATTTCCTTGATCGTTTTATTTTCACTACTTACATCTTTAATATTATTGATAGCATCTCCTCCAATATCGCCAGTAACACGAGCATCACATGCACTACATTTTTATACTGTAAGCGCTTCTCGTTTATCCTCAAACATTCGAGCGGAGTGGGCTCCATCAAATATGCACAGCGTTAGGCAAGTGCATTAGCACAAATGCATCGTCTGCTATGATATGTTACTCTTTTTTTGCTTCCCGTGGAAATTCTGCATAAAATATTTGTGCGAACTTTATTTGAAGGAGATTTAATGGACATCGGTAATGTATTGGAAGGATATTTTGATGTGAAATATAAGTTAGCTTACGGCTCTAGTCAGTCCTGTGATTTTTAGCCAATTTTTGTCAATCCATCCCGTCACTTTTAGTCAATATTCTGTTTAGCTTTTGAAAGAAAAATTGTTACTTAAATGATTGAATATCTAGTATCAAGGAAACGGTGCCACCGCAATATTTTTCTGTTTAATAAATTGCTTCTACAATCCTTGCGCCGTCCTGGATAGAACAGGTTAATAAATGTTATTTATTTTGCACCTTTTGCGTAGCAGTAGATTGTTTCTCGCCATAGAACAAGCGACAAATAACATTTCTGAATCTGCTCGTATATATTTGATATAGTGAACCATTTCTCAAAAATCAGCAGACAATAAGTTAGGTAGTGGGTGGCGCTGGAACAAAGCTTCTGTGGTAACTAGTGGTGCCCCCGGGGGCCCTCAAGACCATACATAAATCGGTTATGGCACGCCTCCGAACGCGTTCACATTTGGACACGGAGGCATGAGTAAACGGAGTGCTTGTAAAATGGTAGGTGTAAGGGGGAACCAAGCACTGTAACCTTATAGAGAGATTCCTTTTGGGAGCGCATAGTTGTATCAGCAATGGACAATAGGCTGTTTAGTTGAACGTAAATAACGAAGTATTAATTACCATTAGTCGATATGGAATGTTCGTAAAGGTCTATTACCATATTTATCCATTGATTTCCTTCTCTGTCTAAAAATAAAGATCTTCCATGCCTTCTAGAAACTTGGGCAGCCAGCTGTTAGGATAATTTAGACTATAACAAGAAAGGTAATTTTCAAGCATCCTGTTCAATGAACATTTTCCAGAAAGGAGTACCTACTCGTGTTAAAAGAATGTCTGAAATAACCGATAAGTATAGACATTGCCGTTCAAATAAATACCTATTTGTGGGAAAGGCTTTTGACTTTTTAAACAAACTAGTTTCAAAACTATGGCCAGCTGAGATCTTTTTCGTAACAATATTATAAATTAAACCAAAATTTAACAAGTTAAAGTTAGGTTAGGTTAGTTATTAACCAAAGTTTAAAAAGTTTCATGATTTTGAAATCCTTTATAGGATAGCTGAGATCTGACTGCTTCGTTAACTACGTCAGTACATGTGCCATCGTCAAGCGCGTCTCCAGAAATCTATGTTTCATACGCGGCGCGGAAGCGATATCGCGCCCATAAATCTACTGGCGTTCGACTGCGCAATGAATAAATTGTGCAGTATATAGCATACAGCTATACGCGGCCCGACGCAAACCCAGTCGGCTGTGCGTCCGTGAAGAATGGTGTTTGTAAATACGCCACCGCGGCGCGTTAAGTCTCAATTTCTTTGAATTTATTGTATGAGCCTATTTTATGAGGCTCGCTATTATGGAATATTCTGAATGTGTTTATATATAGTGGAATGTGATAATATCAGGGATACAATATAATATTATGAGTTTTGTTTATAGGATACGACGGATTTCGCCTCAAAGCAATAAAATGAGCACCACCGCTAACGCAGAAAGGAAAACTCTTTAAATAATGCAGATAATCATCCTTAGTGTAGCCAGTTAGACAATTGGTTTGAAATATAACTGTGCAGTCTGGGACCACATTTATAAATCGTGTAGGCACTGTCCAGAGCGAGTGGCCTTTATTATTTTCGTGTTTCGCCTAATTGCCTGTTGTGCCCACATTTATCAGGAGGTGGGGTGTGGCCCACGTGATAAGCATAAGAGGCCCTGATTATAATTATGAAGGTGTACTTGGCCTATTTCAGCTGGTCATACCTACAATCTGCCACAAATAGGAATGTTTTGACACTTAACGAAGCCTTGTTCTTCCCATTGTGGTATTTTATTATTCTGAGCCATACCGTAAAACCATTTGATTACGGAAATATAGAAAATCAAAGTTCCAATTTAACTACATAACATAACATACCATCACGCCTGTATTCCCCGAAGGGTTAGGCAGAGGTCTACCAATATACACCCACAGTTCGCCGGTATGTTTTAAGTCCCATGTAATAGGGGGCGAGCCTATTGCCATCAACCGGGCACAAACCCAAACTCCGAGCTGCTACTGAGAATGTCACAGAAAAACCCAATAACACTTGTTGATCCACCTGGGAATCGAACCCAAGACCCCCTCTAGCGTAGCAGTCGCGCTTGGGACCCCTAGGATAACTACATATATATTTTATTAATATGAGAGCAATTTTTAAATGTTCTATAGGTCAGCGAAGGCTATAATTACATACAACTTTACAGCAAAATTTGTATGAATGCGAAAAAACGTACCTATGTATATTACGTACCGTAGCTAAGTTCCCGCCTCAGCTCGCAACTTGCACCACACTGAAACAAATTCTAACAACACACGTGTACAAATCGCGAACCAATTACTTGCATGTTGACTAATACATTGCGCGCTCAGCGCTGTATGCCTACGTATCGCCCTATACATAGGCATCAATGTATAGCAAAACAACTACATAACATACGTATTGCGATCCCTGTTTGGTAATTTCAATTCTCGTGGTGTGCTGCGTGGGTATTGTTCAATTTAAATTAACTTTAGCGTGTGGTGACAAGACAATGATATTTATATCTGCATAGATTACTTGTGAATGTTTTTTGTTTGTTCGTGGTTTATGGGCGTTTCTGTAAATGGCGCGGTGGTGAAATAGAACGGGATTGTTATTATATTTTAATAGATAAAGCGCTATGACTGTATTCATGCCAAAACTAAATTATGTGTAAATATTAAATATCTTATTCAGAAGCATATTGTAACAGTCAGCATGTTTTATTGAGCAGTCCTAAAACCGTCGATTGCAACACATAAAATAACCAATAAATTCTTATGACCGTCACGAGGGCTAAGTGAAGCATAGGGATTCCTTAACAGCTAGAATAGAGGATTAAGTACCAATGTCTGTGAAATACTACCCTAACGATACTCCAACCGGCTGAATAAGCTAATATTGTGAAACACGTTTTTATCGCTGTCAATCAACATTAAATCTCTCAAATCGCTTCTAACGCGACAACCAGTCACCGAGTGGTTTATAAGTACATAAACACACATTTCCCAGCCGCTGGGACACCCGCTATTTATCTTAAACTCTTGTCAATCACTACAAGATAATCATTCTGAGTCAACAGCTCGAAGTATAAGTGAGAAGGGCAGAAGGACCATTTCTAGCAAAAACGTGATGACTAGCTAATCACATGTGACCGCACTAAGATGAGACTAATTTTAATAACGAATCAACTACACAGACCTTCGGCCAGTATTCATTTTTCCGTTACACCACCATAAAACATCCAGTAATTTATATATTTTTTTAATAAATGGCCATTAACTAATTTATCTCTTTTTCATTTACTTATGTATTCTGACGCAACGTGACTTATTTTTTTTCTTTGTAAGTCTGATTTTTATCAGAATCAGTTCGAACTGATTGGTCACTGCTGCGTCAGTGTTACTTCTGCATCGGTGTATAAAACTAGAGAACATATCACCTGCTGAGTGATTGACTCTCTGATTGATACAACAGTTGGTTCCCGTTTGTTTGGAGTTATTTATTGAAAGCACGCGACCGTGTTAACGGTTCGTTGGTTTAAGGGCCGTCATCGACATATCGATATAAAGTTATCAATCGACAGCATACTGTTAGACGATGCTGAGGCGATGAGTTAGTAATGACACATTTAATGAAGAAAAACTTTTTACTTTGTAGAGAGCTTTTAAAATGTCTTAATGTCATAGTAATGTCCCAGGACCATTGAAAATTATAATTACATAGTTAAATGTATGTTTGACAAGCTATATTTATTCATGCAATATTTTGTAATGTTTTGACGCTGCTCCCTACTTTCCGAAATTCCTTGATACTGCGCCTTATTAACTTAATATTGTTAGTAACTTGCAGATCAGTCGAAGATAAAGCAGTTCGCGTGAGATCTTGTAACTCACTGGCTACACAGCGTGACAGCCTAATAACTACCTAATAATCACTGTCTACTTCAATCTGATAACAAATTTATAGGATTTTGAAATCATTGGAATGACACATACGTTCTTGTTTGCGCTGTCGAGCGTATCATCATCATAAGCAACTTCACAGTAACCGGTTGCAAAGAAAATAGGATGACTATTCCTTTCTTTTATTCATGCCAATAGACCAACCGACTCAGCGCAATAATTACTAAAAGTCATTTAACACTGTCAATGCAACCGTTAATGTAACATTACATCCAATATCATTATTTAATATCTTAGCAAATGCCTATAACATAAAGTCAAAGATAAATAACTTTTTTTCAATGAAACTGATACATTTGAAGGTAATTTTTAAAAAAAGGACCTGAATGTAGTCGCCTCTTCCAAAATGTAGTTTTCCTTTAACTAGAGTACCTTCTTTAGAATAAATAATTATCTATATTTTTACGCTCCGAAATAATTATAATATATCAAGCTACGAGCTTCATCCTCCCTGCTTCATCTTCATCAACTAACATAACCCTGGAAGGAGGGCTTTCCCACAAGCTCGCCGCGTCCTTCAGCCACACTTGTCACTCATGAATGTAAACCAACATCGGTTCGGTAACGCAAACTATCATCTCTGGAGTGATCGATCGCACCTCTCCTTACCCTCGTATAGGCAGAGTTTATTTCCAATCGTCGTGTGTAACTTCAAATATTGACTTACGAGAAACCTCCCCGATATACAGAGCCACGAAATTCGCGGAAGAGTTAAGGGGAACACCCCTCTTGTAAATAGCGAGTGCTTGCTTATGTAAGTGCTCTTTTCCGGCACTTGGAGCTGTATTTGCTGGTTGATTTTGCTTGAGCAGACAGTTTTGGCATTACATAGGTACAATAAGTATCTTTTATCAACCTGGCGCTTAATATCCAAGCATAGTTGGGATGTTTCATCTAATCGTTGGTTTTCCATGTTGCGCCATTCGAGTCACCACGACAAAGACTAATTTCTAATTTTCTTATTCAAATTAAAATGTTTAAAAACCAATTCCAGTTTCCTAAGTGCCTGCGGGTTAATTATTGTCTCATAAAATAAATTCGTTGGAACTTTTTAGTAAAATACACATTTCAGACGAAAGCAATTTGTGTGCCGCCTGTGTTCCCAAGTTTTTTTAATAAAAAATGTAATCCTAATATCTTGGTTGCTGAATTAATACCAGCGTATTGCTTCTGATTGGTTATTAAAATGCTGGTTTAAAGATGATGGTTTGATGACGCAAGCTTGTTTGCATGTATAGTTAAACGTTCTCACTAAACATTTTTTCTGCCTCTTGCCTCTTGTTTCGTGTGTTTTTTCATATTAGTGATGAGATGTCTGTGAGAACCATAACATTCAATAGATTACATAATTTTAAACAAAAAAGACTGATAATATTTTGATATAGTTAATTCCACGCCACAATTGCATTTTCATTCACTTTTAATAAAATCCAATGGAAATTTCAGAAAAATAATTGTTTGCTAATTCTCTCATTTTCATTTTCATTTGCTCATTCTCAATTTATCTCAACTTATACAGAGAAGGAATGAGTATTGATCACCGCCCTTTCTCAAGGCGGATTGGCGATTTCAGACTTACATTAGCTATAAGTCCAGGTTTCCTCACTATGTTTTCCTTCACTGCTATCAGTAATGCCTAAAAATGCTTAAACTTAAAAAGTTCAAATGAATTAACATGGGAACTTGACGTGCCCGGTTGCGAATCCATAGCCCTGTGCATGAAAAGCCAGCGCCTTAACCACTAGGCCATCACGGCGATTCTAGTTGCGATATCTACTAGTAGATAAATAAATCATGGTCTTTATTTGGACAAAGTCTGTATACCTCGAATTTTGAATATTGTAAGTATCGCTGGATGAATGGCCTCATCCGAAGTGATTCTCAAGTCGGCTCGTTACCGCGGCCATAGTGAAGTGCTCGTCAACTAATAGCCGGGACTGCCTCCGACTGCGGCTAACGTGCGAGGTCCGATAGACGCTGAGCTATTATTTTGATGGCTAAGAAAATAGATACTCTAGGAGTCAATGTTGGATATTATTATTAAAAGTTTAGTTGATTGTAGAGCAGATACTTGTTACACTATGTTATTTTAAAAGTCTCATTTCTCTATATATCTGCCTAGCCTTTTCCCACCTACGTTAGAGTCGTCTTCCAGTCTAACCGGAGGCACCTGAATACCAGTGTTTTACATGGAGCGTGTTGTTTCTTGTCTCATTTCTGAAAGATCTAAACGAGGGGTCATGGTCGGCAGACTATCGGACAGACACCTAAATTGGTTTGGGACTGACCGCTCTGCTTACTTTAGGTAGTTAACTATTGTATATTTTGTGCCAGTTTCAGCATTCCTCCACGTGTCTCTACTTGTTCATCAACCTCATGTTAAAGCTCAGCTCATTTCGACAACATCTTCCTCACTACATTAACAGTATAAACACAACGTCTTGTTCCCGCCTGTTCCTGGATGTCGGGCAAATTAAAAAATAACACCACTGTTTATTTTCTCGCAGAATATAATAACGACGAACTTGGGAAACATGATTACTAATTAATGTTCACATAGAAACAGTAGTAGGAATGAGGAGGCTTGTATGTACAATAGATACCTAATATAATATGGTATTATGTAGCTTGTAACGTTACTATTACTACACTAATGTATATTAAGGATCAGCAGACTTAGCATGAGAATTGTAACGTAAAAGTAGATATTCGATCCAAGTCAATTTTAGAACTGGAAATAGATTTAAATAATTGATGGATAAGCCTTTTAGATCAATACCATATTACAAAACCCTCCAAAAGTAGCGACACTTGAATGTAGGTACCTATATCTGGTGCACCCCTAAGAGTCATCTCCGGAACCACTGCGCGACTACCTATATTATATTTTTACGTATCACGGCATCAGTCTACATACATAATATAGCAGGTAGGTACATATTTAATGCCGACACGAGACAAAAAGAACACATTATTTAGGTACCTTGCACCAGATGTTTTACGGTTCTACACCATAAACTCCAACGTACCATTGCGTGAATGTGCTACGACTGCGAACTATGAATATAAAGTATGTACCAAATCCTAATAAAGGGGTAGGTGGCATAGGTCTCTGTCTAAAAGTATTTAGGGGGATATAGGTACTCGTAGCACTTGAATATTTGGTGCAGTCCATTGTCGGCGGTGCTCTAGTAATTAGTGCGGCGGAGGATGCGCAGGCGTTGATGTATCGCTGGGGGAACCATCATGTTAGGGACGTCCGGGATTGAGCGATATTCCTACCTATGATTCATCAATTAACAGTATGGGATGTTCAGCAGACAAAATGTTCAGTCCCAAAAAATGGTCTTTGCATATTATAATGTTAATAACAATGAAAATAAACATATTTTAGAGCTGTTTTTTTGCCATTTCAAATTGATATCTTCAAGGTAGCTAAAAGAGGTTAAGATAGTTTATTGATCATTGAACTAAAACACAAATGGTCATGAGATTCCGTTTTACCTAAAACCGGAGATTCAAAAGCAACACGCCTTCAAATCCCTTCTTTCTTGAATTTAAAGTAAACATTAATATTACAGACACGAAGAAACACTTAGGATAACTGTCTAGAAAGTTAAATCAAGTTGGACGACTGTGACTTGAGTAAGTATTGAAGGGGCGGGATGATTGATGTCGCGAGGCTTTGTACTATTGTGTGTCGAGCGATGTGTCGCGCGTACACGTGCAGTAAAGTGGAGGCAGGGAAGGCATCCGGTTGATATTGATTATGATAAGGAACTGTAAAACTCTTTTACATGGATACTGAATCTAATATGGTAATATCAAACATGAAATCGATTAATTGAATTCAATAATTTATTTCGGAAATCATCCATATTGAATTTGTATTTGAACACACAAAATATGTTAATAGCACAATTTTTTTAACTAAAACATACATACCATCACACCTATATTCCCCGAAGTGTTAGGCAGAGGTGTAATAATGTACACCCACAGTTCGCCGGTATGTTTAAGTCCCATGTAATAGGGGGCAAGCCTATTGCCATTAACAGGGCACAAATCCTAACTCCGACCTGCTACTGAGATTTTCATAGAAAAATACAATAACACTTTTTGCTCGACCTGGGAATCGAACCCAAGACCTGTAGCGTAGCAGTCGCGCTTAGGACCACTAGGCAAACGAGACAGTCAAATTTTTTTTTAACTAAAAATCTATTTAAATATCTTTCCTCGGCACCGGGCCCGCAACTTTGTCTACGGGACCAGTGCATCGGAAAACAGCAGCCCGGCCTCTTAACAATAACCTAATAAGTCATTAGTATATTCGCCTGCAGTATTCTGCAATGTAATGCAAATGCCTCTTCATAGAGAAAATAAGCTTGTGTTACAAGTTCAGACGATCATGTTTGTGTTTCCTTGTATTGATTGTCTTCATTTCAAGTTAGCGATGTTTAAAATAACTTAGCATTGCATAAAACCACAATATTTGCTTAAATATTTTCTATCCTCAAACTTCAAATTTCATCTTCACCATATTCCTAATAAAAGCAGTACATACCTTGAAATACGAGCGCGTGCTTATTGTCCGCGGTGCGTGGGCGCATGTCACCTACGTCGCGTCGCCGCCCCGTCGACTCTTAATAATGACCCGCTGAAATGGAGATCACCTTCAGACTAACCAGTGAAGGCAGAAGTACTTAGGATCGTCGTCTGTCGGGCTCTTGAGATTTTTGAAGTATGGTTGAACTACATGACGACTGCAAGCTGGCAGTTAGGAGAGAATTTGTAGCTGTTATAGGTATTTCTTTATTTCTAGTCTCGAAATAGTCAAATAAGATGAGGTGTACCTATTTGTATTTTTAAAGAATCGGTCCTAAGAGTCATGAGTAATATAGGTAGAGGTTACCGCTTTCTTCTTATCAAAAATGTCTTAGTTTTTAACGGGTTAAGTTTGCTCGTGCCAAATAATTACCGGCATAGTAAGATGACGTCACACTTGCATCGCGCTAAATAAAGCAATAATCCCGCAAACAGAGCGTGTGCGGTGCATTTGTTTCGTGTGAGATTTATGTGCGTACGATTGTTGGCGGCGGCGGCTGCGTAGGCGCGTGTCAAGTTGTTGCCGCCCGGCTGCAGTGACCTGAGAACATCACTTGTTTGAGTTGATGCGCCTTGTAAATAAAATTTAATTCCAGTTTAGGAATCTTTCTTGCCAACCTGTGTTTAGTTTTTGTTAGTCCTACTCAAAAACCACGTTGTGAAAGACGGAGAGAAAGAAGTCTAATAAAGGTTGCGGTTTGTCCTTTCTACTAATCATGTGAATTAAAAGTCTTAGCGGACCTATTTTGTTGCTTGTTTATGTAAAGAAACTTTAATAAAAATAAATAAAGAAAATAATTTAATTTTAATTGGCAAAAACATCTAATTTACCTGAAGATACGTCGGTAACCGCACGGCTGCTACTCATTGTTTGTCTCCATTTATATAATTATATCGGGCCAACTTCCCCTGCTCGCTAAACTTTTTCAATTCCTCATTTTAATACCCCTATTGTGTAATATGAAAACTTGACCCAAAGAACTTACTTAATCTAAGTAATGGCTAAAATACAAGTTTTCCGCCCCCAATAGCCACTTATTTGGTTATTCCACTTTGTACGGCGCGCCCTGAAACGCCTGAAACTAACATTTGTTTTGTAACATTTTCATTTCAAACTCGCCGAGGTGAAGTTTATTTACAAGTTGTGTGTGCTAAACAAGTTAGTGTTTCAAGGTAGGGAACGATTACTTTCGGAATTACTTCGCCTGTTACTAAGTAGTTACGTAAGTAAGCGCCATGTACAAGAGTTCACCAAATTAATTTGAGCAATTTGTTTCAGAAATTGTCATTTCGGAGCTTTGCTAGCTCTAGGCTGCTAATGAGAGTTTTATAAGAATTCTGTACCTGTTAAGCCTTCGATTTGGTGTCACACGATATACTGCTTCAAAAGTTGGAAACAATAGGGATTAGGGGACCTGCACTCCAATGG
Source organism: Caradrina kadenii (assembly GCA_947462355.1). NCBI lineage: Eukaryota > Metazoa > Arthropoda > Insecta > Lepidoptera > Noctuidae > Caradrina > Caradrina kadenii. Next base: position 275,504 of record OX381683.1, on the reverse strand, counting down.
ATATCGTCCTACTTAAGTAATAGACAACAATGTGTTATAATCAGTAAAATGAACGAAACCAAAGATATCACATCACACTCATCAGAATATAGACATAATAAATATGGCGTCCCCCAAGGTAGTGTACTAGGCCCAATATTATTCCTTTTATATATAAATGATATCATAAGAATAACTAATCATAAATGCATACTATTTGCTGACGATATATCCATAATTGTGACATCTGATAAAAAACAAAATTCCATTACAGACCACGAGACTGACATTAATAATACTATTGATAAACTACTACACTGGCTTGACATACACCATTTGAAAATAAATTTAGATAAATCCGTATATATACAATTTAATCAATCTAATAACAATAAAAGTAATTACAAACATAAAATAAATAAAATTAAACAAATAACACATACAAAATTTTTAGGAGTAATCATTGATCAAGATATAAACTGGAAGGAACACGTAAATAACGTTAGTGGTAGAATTAACAAATTCGTATACGCCCTGAAGCAAGTCAAACATATAACAAACATAAAAACTGCTATTATATCTTACCATGCATATGTCGAATCGTTACTACGCTATGGCCTTATAATGTGGGGTAATAGCACTAATATAAATAGAGCGTTCATCGCCCAAAAAAAGTGCCTAAGATCAATTTATGGACTTCAGCCAGATGATACATGCCGGCCAATATTCAAAAAACTTGGTTTGTTACCGCTTCCATCTCTATATATTTACGAAATATGTGTGTTTGTGATCAAGAATAAACAATTATTTAAGGCAGCAAGCGATATATATCCTCGGAGCAGACGTGATCCTTATGGACTGGTGTTGAACGATTTACCAAAGCTAACCAAATATAATAAAAGCTGTCTAGCCATGTGTGTGCGTATTTATAATAAAATACCAAACTATTTCAAACTATTAAATATAAGTTTATTTAAGAGCAAATTATACAAATGGCTAAATGAATGCAGCTTTTATAGTTTGAAAGAATTTATGGATAAAAAAAATGACATCATGTTCTGATATTAAGTACCTACCTTAATTACAATTACCCTGTAACATGAAATTTTTGCATGCTATGTTTCATCTTAGCTAAACATGTTTGTGCCACTCTAACCTATACTTAACACCATTGTATACCATGTTTACGCAAATAAAATATTTTATTATTATTATTCTCATTTATTCATTACTATATACATATAAATTACATTTTTAAATATTGTTATAAATGTAAAAACATTTAAAAATATAAAAAATAGTAGCCCACCGGCGACGGGAACAGGGTCCAAGCCACCGGCGGTCAGGGCTCCTGAGAAAGGAATCTCCTAACAATACGCGCCGTGTCTAGGAGTACCGCTTTCTGAATCAAGCCCTTGATCCAGCTGCCTAACGTGAGCCTCCTTAGATGTTGGTCGAGGCTCTTGGCAATTAAGCCATTGGCTGTAACAACAATCGGAACAATGATCGCTGAGTCCACATCCCACATGTCGACAACCTCGCGAGCCAAGTCAAGATACTTGATTTTCTTGTCATTCTCGGCCTTCACGAGGTTCACGTCATGTGGGACTGCTATGTCAACAATCATTGCGCGCTTCTCCAAGCGATCCACCACCACTATATCAGGTTTATTGGCTACAATAGTCCTATCAGTGATGATGGATCGGTCCCAGTACTGTGACACTGCTATTTTCGAGAACTGGGTCGAGCACATACCTATAGTATGGTACCTCCGATTCCACAAGGCGGTATTTTAGAGCAAGTTGCTGATGGATAACCCTGGCCACAAGGTTGTGCCTATGCAAGTACTCTTCGTTAGCTAGACGAGAACATCCAGAGATGATGTGACGGATTGATTCGCCCGGCCGGTGGCATGCCCGACAAATGTCAACCGTGCCATCCTTCACAATAAATCTCCGGTAGTTATTCGTCATAATAACTTTATCCATAATTGCACAGACAAAACCCTCGATTTCCCCAAATAGGTCACCGAAGCGAAGCCAGGATACGGACGCTAAGAGATCTACATCGGGCCCATGCAAGGTCCGGAAAAAGCGTCCGTGAAGCTCCTTACTCTGCCATACCTCCTCACGATCTTTAGCCTCAAGTACTATTGGTTTGCGCCAGTTCTCTTTAGCCAAGGAGAGCGGGGTCAGGCCCTTATCCACTGCCACCACATCTCGGTGCATCCCCACGTCGGCTTCGAGGAAAAATTCCCTGAGATTGCATATCTCGCGGTTGTGGAGAGTCTTAGCATTTAAGAAGCCACGACCTCCATACTTCCGCGGAATATACAATCTCATCACCGATGACCGTGGATGATGCATCCGATATGCTGTCAACAATGTACGGACCCTTCTATCCAGGGCGTCAAGTTCCGTTTGAGTCCATTTCAGTATGCCGAAAGAGTACATCAAAACCGGCATGACCCACCCGTTGAAGGCGCGCACCTTATTTCCACCTGATAAAAGACTATTAATTACTTTTTTCAGGCGGCCAAAGAAGCGCTCCTTCAACGATTGTTTCACGTCAACAGTATTGATGCCCAACGCTTCCGACATACCCAAATACTTATAGGTCTCAGTTGAAGAAAGGGATCTAAGGTTTATGGAGTCCGAGAGTTGAACTCCCTCAGACTCCACAATCTCCCCTCGCTTGACATGCATGACCGCACACTTGTCCACACCAAATTCCATCCTGATGGAGCTACTGAAAGTTTCTGTTACCTTCAGTAACTCCATCAGTCGCAACCGGTTGGGGGCAAAGAGTTTCAGGTCATCCATGTAAAGAAGGTGAGATATTACCTGACCTCCTCTTTTCAACCGATAGCCCAGACCTGAATCCTCCAGCAGTGTGCTTAGAGGATTCAAGGCTAAGCAGAACCAAAGCGGACTCAAACTATCGCCCTGGAATATACCTCGCTCAATCCTTATCGGTTCGCTATTCCTCTGGATTTGTCGACATCCCGGATAGCGAAGGACCGTCCTCCAGTGCCCCATACACGACATCAGGAAGGCGCGTAGAGTTGCATCAATCTTATACAACTCTAGTACCCTCATTAGCCATATATGTGGTACAGAGTCATAGGCCCTCTTGTAGTCTATCCAACATGTCGACAGATCCTTTCGGGATCGGCGAACTTGTTGGCTAATAGCCATGTCAATTAGGAGTAGCTCCTTAGTACCACAGGACCCAATCCTACATCCATTCTGAGGGGGAGACATGATGGCATTATTTTCTATATGTTTGTTAATTTTTTCTCTCAAAATGGATGTAAGAACCTTATAGACCGTCGGAAGACATGTGATTGGTCTATAATTTTTAGGTTCCGCAGTACTACCCAATTTGTGGAGAAGGTGGGTTATTCCTGTCGTTAGGAACTGGGGTAGCGAACCAGATTCCAAGGCTGACTGGAATCGGGATGCCAAGCAAACGTGTGATCCTCTGAACCATTTTATCCAGAAGTTATGCAGCCCGTCCGGTCCAGGAGATTTCCAATTAGGCAATGGACGGACCGCACGAGCTACATCTTGGGGGCTAATGGTAATTGCCCCCATTTCTGGTATTGACTCGCACGCTCGCTCAACATCCCGAGTCCAATCACCTTCAGCGTGGCTGACAGGCACCGACCAGATGCTACGCCAGAACGAACACATGGCATCATCATCTGGCAGGCGCGTATCAGATACACCTTGATCCGGTCGCTCCCAAGCCCTATAAACCCACCTTTTATCACTTTGGAATCTGCTATTCTGGGTGTATCGTTCCACTCGCCGCTTATACCTACGAATACGGTTTGCCCATGCATACACCTTCTGCTTCAGGAAATCGATGCGCTCTGTGAGTCTCGAGGATTGATATCATTCCCCGAGAATGCCCGTCTCACAAAGCGCATCACTCTTGGACGAGTATTGCCCTCCCTGAAGCAGATTAATTTGCCGATGAGCACTCTGGCCTCACTAATAAGCCGCTCAATCCTGCACTGCCAGACTGGTACAGCTGGTTTAGGTCGTGTAGCAATGTCATTATTAGGAAATTTGACATGAGCTACACGACATGCTGCAACAGCCGCACAGTACAGAATCGAGTGCGCATCAGCAAGGTCTTCGCAGTCATCGAAATAATTCGATAACTGCGAATCCAGAGCACACACCAGCGCCTTATTTTTATTATGCATAGGCAAGCGAGGTAAGCGTGGTCTGTGCTCAAGCGGCATGAGTTTATACTCCCGAATCGCACCCTCCAAAGCACTCCTCAATTCTTCACTGCACTGGGGTACTTACATGAGTAACCATGTCATTACTTTCTTCATCCACGTGTCTGGGTGTTGAGGTGGACTGTGGTAGTGCCACATCCACAATCTGCGACGAAGGAGCAATGACATGGCTCCTTTGCATCTCGGTTCGAAGGCGATCAAGTACAGTGTCATCCAACATATGATTACGCAGGATGACCCGCACCTGATCCGACAGTCGTTGTGCCGAAACGTTGACAGCTGGCTCAAGCACCTGAAACAGAGAGAGCATCCGACCACGGTACGCAGTCAGGTTACTTCCCCCCTCTGTAGCCCCAAAGTATGAGCGCATGACATTTTCATTAATAGACTGTGTCCATCTCATGCGCTGCACACTTCCACCGGTAGCGGGGACCCTATCAGAAGCTAGTGGGCCTCGGGATCCCAAGCTCGTCGGTGGCCGGCGTCCTCCCCGTCGACGAGCAGGTGGTGGCGTCGATGGCGGAGAGAAATACTCGTCGCTCGAGCTCGACGCAACTGCCGCGACCGGAGTGGCAGCACTCACGGTGGGGCTGGGTTCCGGTGGCGGCGAGGCGGAGCTGAGCAACGAGTCCGGAGATGGTGGTTGTGCGATTTGTCTTTTTCTGGCCCGTGTCAGCATTTTCATAGAATTTTCATAAATCGGATTTCATGACAGCCTTGACAGCCGTCATTTTATATTTATATTTTTCGTTTCTTCATTGCTGCTTAATTTATGGAAGTTTATTATGATTTGTGACGATAAATACAATGGAGACTGTTTTAAATTTTATTGTATGTATATAAACCAGGATTATTCGGAATAATATGAAAAAGGAGAAAATTTTCGATATTGTTGACAGAGAGGTGTTGCCAGTTATTATTATTATTATTAAACTTTGTCAAATACAGGACTTTGCTCTTGAGAACTCCGCTCGTAACCACAATTTCATAGAGTAGTTGAACACAGCAGGAGATGTTTCGTTTGCGTTTAAAAAAATACAGAAGTCAAGAGGCAGGTACTTAAGCATGACGATATTTTATACATTTCATGCCCCAAGCCGGTTTCCACGTCCTCCCGACATAAAACACACAATACTCTAGTTTTACTCGCGCCAGCTGTCAAACATAAGGCAATATCAATAAAACAAATCACAAAGCCCTCTGTAGGGTACGAAATAAACGGCTTGCCACACAACGAGATCGGCAAATTTACACTGCACTCACGCAGCAACACTAACTATTTCACTCATATACAACCGCCAGTCTGCTACTACCTTTATAATCCCAAAATTTACTTACAACTCACTCCTATTAATTCAGCATAAAGCTCAAATTCCCATATCATGCTTTTCAAAAATGGTAGCAATTAATGTGGTATTTTTGAGATCCACTCCTGCAAGTTTACTTTTAAAGGCTGTCAAAGGATTATGTGCTTTGTTTATATGGCAATAATGATCCTTTTGAGCATGCTGCGTGGGCGGGAGCCGAAACCAACAAGTTTATGAAGTGTTCGTATGCAAATGTTAGGCTCTTGGTTTTTTTCTTTGAATAATTTAACACGGTTTGTCGCTTCTGCTGCTTCTTTGGCTTTTGTGATTCAATTACTTACGGCGAGACGTTTTAACTTATCAGTTTATAAGTTACTTTACACAATACATTGGTACAGTTATTACATTCATAATCAAAGCTGTAAATATCTGTTAGGGATGTTGTGCGGCTATCATCTATCTATACTTATAATAAATCTGTAGAGAGGTAAATTCTGTACATTAAATATATTTCCAAAATAACTATCAGGGGGTGATTAGGGATCGACACTGATGCCAAAAATGCAATCAGTAACATTTTTGTCTGTCTGTCTGTCTTTCTGTTTGTCTGTATAACCATTATAGAAACAAAAACTACTAAACGGATTTTAACGAAACTTGGTACAATTATTTTTCATACTCCTGAGTTAGTTATAGTATACTTTTCATCACGCTACAATCAATAGGAGCAGAGCAGTGAAGGGAAATGTTGAGAAAACGGGAGAAGTTGCTCCATTTTTTAAGCTTCCGTCGCGTGTGCAACCATAATGATTAAAGCTACACAGAAATCATGTATGACGGAAATGTTCTTCTTAAAATTATATAAAAAATATCCCACGACAGCATAAGTCTATCTTTTATGGTTGACTCACAATATCACGTGTAAGACCCGATAGCTTAGCAGTTCGAAGCTTTCTGAATATATTTGTCTACTCTTACGTTTATAACACTCTCAGTCATCCCTAATTTAAAAAGTTAACATTATTAACTATTCCATAAAAAAGAATCATAGAAATAGATTGACATATTATATTTCCCAACTAAAATATGAAAGTTAATCTGTCTGTTACATCAAAACCACTGAACCGTGAGGAAGGACATAGGCTACTTTTTTTTACGAAAAACGACGGAAACGCGGACGAAGTCGTGGGCAACAGCTAGTTATAGAATATGTCTGCGGGTTGTTTGTAAGAGATACCGCGCCCCCGGAACGCAAAGGGCACAAGAAGGAACATGGGTGGGTCTTAGTCAGTAAAAATCTGACACTCCCTCCCGCCCCGCACAGGGCGGGAGAAGTTGTTTCCCACACCCCAAAAAAAATAAATAAATAATATATGTGTCCATAAATATCAAGTTCTTCATCTCTTAGGTTGTGGTTCTATACTAAAATGCCCGACATACTCAGGGGTATCCAGTAAACAAAACCGTACGTACAGTAATACAGTGTAGTTGGTGAAGTGCGTTATGCGATGCGCCCCCACACACCAATCAGCGCTGCATTACGCATCCCTGTCAAAATGATTGTGTTATACGAGCCACTTCCTCCGCGACGCTCACTATTACGAAATATTGCCGGAATGGTATACTTCTCTTTTACAGGTAAGCATTACTTGATGCTAATAGCAGCTACCTTCTCCGTCCATGGTTGGAGGGTTCAACATATATTTGTTTATCAACCAAACTTGCTAATTTGTCGTAGGTATTGGTCTTCATGATAATTGACATCAGACACTGAGCTGACCCTTTAGCTCATGAGTTAAGAGCCAATAATCTTACAGTGTATTCCATTATAATTAACATGGTACCGTAAGCTGACTGGGGAAACATTTGGCAAACCCCCAGCAGGTATACAAGCAATACTTAGCCTAGTTGGTGTTGAGTGCATCATACAGTAATTACATATCATCTAAACGCAATTAATAATCAAGTGCAGAATGAGTTTTTGATAAGATGTGGATTACATGGCAAAATAATCTAAACAAATCATATAATATCAAGACCATCGTTGAAAAGAATCGTTTACATAAACAAAAAAAAATAAGATACTTATTCGAATGTCAGAATATGTTAGGAAGGGATTGAATCGACTTACTACAGGATATCGTTTAATTTTTTACATAATTACGTCGAACCATTTGTAGCCAAAAATATTGTATTGTTATTTCTTGTCTTTTGAATTGAACTGAAACTTGCATACAACTGCGCTTTGCTTGATTGTTACAATGATACAAAAATTATTGCCAACATACAATTAAGTAAACGTTATTACAGCCTTGTTATTCTAGTTAAAACACGCTTCAACATTGTAAATAGCATGCTATTAACTGTATAAGTGCGAACACTAGTCCAACAGCATCAACAACAAAATCACAGATACTCCGCACTAATGAGAACCGACCTACTTAACAACACTTCAATAAAACTTAATGTACTCCGATATTTGATAACTTAGTTCCGACTTGAATTACATTAATGAATTAAGTTGAAAGCGGACAGCGGGTACAGCCATCGAGACAAATATACCGGGAGCTTTCTCTAGTTAAATACGTACACATGGTTATGTGGTAAAAGTCACCGTCTGTCCAGGTGACGTTTAATGGTGCCTTTTAATGGTGTATAGAAAATAAACAATTTTACTTTGATTTTAAAGGAGTTAAATAGCCATCACACGCCTAATAAAACACGTGAAATTTTAGGATGGCCTCTTAGTGTAAATCAATTTATCCTGCCTATGAGTAGACAGAACAAGACTAAAAATACATATTCATACCTATCTACCTACGCATACACACACTCAAACAAACAATAAAGTAGGGCATAATACCCAACCCAATAATTTAACACTTTCCCGCTTATAACATCAACCAATGTTTGTGTAGTGTTGATAACACTTCCCCCTCTGCAATAACACGCAAAAGGGTAAAAACAAAACTCCACTAATTCAATTTGCCCTCGCTTGTACCACCACCGGGTAATAAAGCCGGTGTCCCACTACCAGCAGAGTATTGTATTGAAATGTCGATGCAAGTTGTCATTACGTGTTGTACATTAGACACCGGTCTCTAGCAACAGTCTGCTCAATTATGAAAAGTGAATCTTTGACTTTATAAGTAAAATGTGAATTTAGATAAGTATGTATTGTACTGGCGTAATTTGTTAGACAGCCAGCATATAAAATATAATCGTTGACATCGCCATGGGTGTCATAACACATTTTCCGATAAATGTTGCTTTTTGTAACATTGGGACCAATAGGCCGTGTTACTTGGAACTTCGCGGTTGACACTTGAAATACCTTGTAATAATAATTTCATGGTTTCAGCGGAAAAGTATTTTCCAAAAAGATTTTCTATACCTACTACGTAGAAAACAATAGCCCAAAATGAATGAGAATAATTGTTGAATCGTTTTACAGTAAGGTGTCATAGTTTTGTGTTCTATTTGTAGCTTACATAGGACGCTGGGTGAGCTAACATTAGAGGCAGTTAGAAAGCAACAGTTTATTTGTAATCGTCCATCTATTGTGGAGCGTTGCATATCAGCTCGCTTTGAAAGTAATGGGCCCGTAACTTATCATTTACCGCGCAAATACGACAGAAGTTGTCTCGTACTACTGTCGCTTCCGCCGTGGTAGACGCTCCGGACGTCGGGAGCCGCGAGACGACTCCCGGCCACCGTAGATACGGGCCTGTGAACGGTGAGCAATGGGTAGCTCACCGTCCTTACGTTGCATAACGACAGGCCGTGTCGACGGCGCGTTCGTGTTCCACGCACGCCTCAAAGAGATGTCAGCAAAAGGAAGGGGCCACTGAGGGCCGATGCCTGCCGGGGCTGCGGGTTGTTCGCAAGAGATACCGCGCCCCCGGAACGCAAAGGGCACAAGAAGGAACATGGGTGGGTTTTAGTCATTAAAAGTCTGACACTCCCTCCCGCCCCGCCCAGGGCGGGAGAAGTTATTTGATGATTTCCCATCCACCAAAAAAAAAAAAAAAACTACTGTCGCTTTTGGAAGTAACAGTAATGTGTTGAGTTTATTACACCGTGAGAGTTACGTTAGGCCTGCCAAGACGTTGACTCATTTACAAAAAGTACTAAATTACTGTGACGCCTGTAGGTACAGTCGCAGTTTGTCAAGAAAGGTATTAGGATGCGAGCCAAGTTACAACATTTTGTTTCTGTTTCTTCATATGTTCAGTGCTGACCCTACTTGTGTCCTTCTCAACATACTTTTTTACAACGTAAAAAAATATGTAGAGAATGATAATAATAATAATTAAAAATGCAGATTCTTAATTTACTATTCACAACTTCTGCCAGATCGTCTGACCGTTAGGTCGCTCACCGGTCTAAAATTAATATATATTATTTCTGAACCAGGTCCTTTCCCGCTGTAATTCTAGACTTAATAAAATATATACCAAAAATAACATCACTCAATATCTCAATAAATTTCCATGTTACTGTTGTGTTGATCCACTTTGCAGCGTGCATCATCATCTCAAAATAATTTTACAGCATGCCCCTGTACTTACCAGTCGCAAAACTACGCACAACGCCGGCAACCTTCAAGCTCTATTTATCTTGTCACTCAACGAGATTACACAACAGCATTCAGCCAATCAAAGTAGCGCGTATCGCACAAATAATGGCACACTGGTAGATACTAGGACATCAGAACTACCAGAAGGTAGACTTCAAGCAACATCACGCAACCGTGAAAGGATCTACAAAAGTAGAAAATTTTGATCTGGACTCTAAATTAATAATAATCTCTAGACTCTTGACGAATATTAAATGTACAACCAAATCAAACAAAAGATCATCCGATTGACACAGCGAAAACTTTGTAGCATACCAAATATCTTTAGCTTACTGACTCTCTCAAGACTCTATTTCGTAAGTACTCGCTTCCACTGACATTTTTGGTTTCACATTGACAAAGTTACCAGTATTTGGTTTTTGGTATTTTTATCGTATACTTTATTTTAAAAATGATTAATCACAAACATTGCTAAGCAACAATGAAGGATGAGATGGTTTAAGATCCAGTGTACCTTCTCCCATGTACCTGTGGTACAAGCGTGCACGTACACGGGTCGTGGTGTAGCTCTTTGTTCAGCACTCATTGTCGGCCGAGGTATACCAGCGCTGATCATATCGGGGCCATTGGTTGGGGTTACCGCTGACTGTTGCTAATTCGTAAGATACTTGATATTATTGGGAAGTGTCGTGTAACACTTTTGTGCGTAATGCTATTATTATAAACACTAGGAGGATACAGTTATGTACTCCAGTACTCGTGTTACTGAAGTTTCAGATGAAGACGATGCTAGAGGAAAAGGTACCTTTTCAATCAATAGAAATGTACGAGTTTACAAGGACCCCGCGGATTCTCCAGCAAAACTACATGACTTGAATTTACCGCACAAACTAATAGCATGGTGCACTTTCAAAGTGGCAATAATTTTAATGATTTCAGCCCTCAATTAACCCAACCCCTGTGTTATTAAGCAGGCATCAAAACACAAACCTCTGACATTATAATGATAGACAATCAACCACACAAATTCGCACAAGGAACTGACAATTTCCAGTTCGTGACGGAAACGCGTTGGAAAGCCGAGTAAGTCACGACAAGGGCCGATGATAGCCGAACAAGTGAACTGCGCTAAAAACCTCTCATTACTACTGCATTCTGCAAATGTGGGCGAGCAGACCTTTACAGTTTCGTTGCGTATTGGCATTTCAAAGGTTACTGCGTGGGAGTAACAGATTTCATTATTTCTCAACGTGGTAAGGGATGTTATTGTTGAATGGCGGAGATATTTAATGAAATGTTAAGCTATTGTAGTTGTTTGGGAAACAATGAGGATATCTTGGCATTAAATGTTACTATGTTCCTAGCATTAAGATAGGATACAATTTATTTGTTAGCGCTAGGAATACTCGTAATATTAAAGAGATAAGATTTCTATTAATATTCATATCGAACGGTTCCAACACAGAATTTCAAGACACATTTATATTCAAAATGCTTATTTATTTATTTATTTATAAAATCTTACCTACAACTACCCTTACAGATCTGCGATAGAATACGATAGAATATATTGATTATTCAAAATCAGTATTTTCACATGAATATACACATCACTCTTGTAGACCTTATGAGATGTATTTTACACGAATATCATGTATTACTATTACGACAGATAAACTGTGACATTAGGACTAAAACAAAAGTATGACGGACGCGCTGTCAATCGACACAGTTCAGGCGTGAACCAAGTAAATAGCTCTGCCAATGTAACAGAGGGGGCTAACAATGAACATAATGACAGAGATTTGTCAATGATTATGAAAGTGATAGACTTTTCTTCAGGTAAGCACGATACAGAACGCAAAGGTTATGGCAAAATCTTTTGATTAGAAATACCATATCTAATCGCCAATATATTCTCATCCTATTTTATTTAACTGATAACAATATTCGAATGTAGAATAGGAGATCGAAGGATACCACGAATCATGAAACAACATCTCAATCAGAATATAAATTAATTCCATTTGGCGATCTATTCAGTTGCTGCAAAAGCTTATGACAATACTGTGACCAACACAGCGCGAGCTTGCATTCGCATCAACGTAATATTTACTCTGGCTATTCATTTGGTCCTGGTACATTCTAAGTCATCTCGCAAACAAAGGATGAAATGTCTAGACGCACCCACACATGCGTCGAACGATTTATTTCTAATGGACAGAGTCCATTACAAAAATAGTGGAGTAAACTGTCGACGGGTTTCCGGGAACCAGCCATGGAGGAAGTCCACTATTGTGGCGATTGTGTTCGTCTGGCATACTAGCTTAATGACCGACACAATTGGGTTTAACTGCTTCATGCTGGTGATGAAATTCGTCTGATATGGAAAGATTGGAGTTATGATTACGTAGGCGTAAATGTTCTGAATACGTGTGAAGACTTCCACATTGACATTCCGGTGTAAATTACCACGTGTTTGCGTAATCATGTTTTCATTAAAAGGTTAACAGAATAGACTTTTGGAAAATATTCTCGTCTATGTCTATGTTTAACATTAGAAATGTTCGCAATATTGCCATTAACAAACCCGTTACTTATAATTATCACGTCAATGCGAATCTTCGCTAGAGCTCGATAATGTCGTCGCGAGTGGCGAGTCGCACGACCAGTCTAGCTTAGCTCTATCCTGTAAGTCCTTATGGTGATCTAACACACTGTTAATAACTGACTAGGCCTATTAGAATATAGTTATGAAATACTAAAATTTTATGATCATGCGTAACTATTTATTTTATATTCATAGAAAACGAGTACCTGGCAACACCAGGAGGCTGTTATGTTTTATTGTAGAAATCGTAGTAAAATTGCCGATAGCCCGACGGCTCCAATATGTAACCAACAGAGAACTAGGCGGCTCGTGAACAGGAAGCGTCCTGATACGATATGTATGGGCGAGCGCGGCGACTGGCGTGCCGTATCGCGCCCTATTGATACCGATATCATAATCGAATGTGTGCCTGCGCTAGCTGACAGTTGTGGGGAATTACAACTGGCAGATATATATTATATGTACGACTGCGACTGGCGATGACGTAGACAGGACCTGTGCGGTGTCAAGTGCCATTTTATGAGATGTCGTATTGAATAGTCATTAATAAATGTTTTACCTAGCTTAACATGCTTTAAATATACTTGGTTTTTTGTTTTCCAATAAATGTTTTATTAGAAATATGTTCGAGGTGGCGCAAAAACAGAAGATGGAAGGACTAAGGCCTTTGCCCAGCAGTGGAAAATTAGAGGCTAGAAGAAAATAAAATGTTTTATAATATTGTTGTCTTTAGATGAAGAGGGAAGAGCCGTAGTAGAACAAGTTGAAATAGCTATTAATCCCCAAATATCTTTAAGACATTACTTCCAGCTTCCTCTTATATTATGGAACCCTCTTGCACAAGTAATAACAGTACATAATACACGGCAGTGTATTTACAAGTACATCCCATTCACCCCCTAAACGAGTTTCCGTGGAGCCGGTCATAACTCAACACCCTTTCACGATAATTTAATCCGTTGGTAATTCGGGCCCTTTTGTCAGATATTCTCGCGTACAGCACAGGATGTTCCAGATGTCGCATGAATGGAAGAGGTAATGGAAACCAGATACACATTCGTCAGCAAAACTGTACATTAGCCTCTTTATAGACTTTTTTTATACTACTCTAGTTACTCTGCCCATCCCATTTACAAAATTCCCACGCCACCTTTTAAAATATACCTACTATGATAACCGTTCCACTTTCAACACGTGTTGCATTTTCTTTTAGTTATCTATAAATTGTTTGTGAAAGTTTATTGAAAACCATTGTTGTTGATGACGCTATTATTAGCAGAACTGCATAGCAAGTTGAGTATATGGGAAGGTTTGTATTAAAACTATATTTAGATATTACCTTCTGCTTACACAAAATACTACACTAATTTTCATTCAGCTGCTTATTTTATTTAAATCTTTATAAATAAAAAGATCTTATCTAGTTGCTATACATCGGTGTGGTTAGAGCACGAGGATGCCCCACCGGTCGTCCGCTCGGACGTCCGGGAGTCAGGCCGGTAGTAGACCGTTAGAACGGTCGCACCCGAATTATTGGAGCCGTGCAACCTACACTCATTGTCGTTGCGTCCGCACTGCGATAGAACAACGACGCAGGTAGGAGCAGAACAACCATTGGCTAAGCAATAACCGGCACAAAGCAATATTCTTTTGGTGTTTTTATCAGCGAATTTATCTCGGAATCACAATTGTCTTGCATATCAGACAGAAAAACTGAAATGAAGGTTATCACTTACACATAAATAGGAATTCAGAATAATATTACAGATCTTAAAAAAACGCCAAGTTGATAGCCTATTTTATAATCGCTTCCTCCTACTTTAGGCAGTATTTATTTCGACATTCGAATTTTTCGAACATCCCTATGATAATGATCTATCTTTTCTCACACATTACCTAATCATAATGCCTTGACAGTGGAGATTAAACCTTCTGCACGTATATTTGTGTGACGATAGTATGTGTCGCTCCCAAACGAATTAAATGGAAGTTTGTTTTAGGATCTGCCTTGAACATTACCGGAAATTACACATCTGGGAGTTGTTACGCTGACTAAATATATTCTCATTTTCTTTTCTCATTTTATATATGTATAGGAGTAAGTATCTGTGCCACGAACTAGGACATTTTAAAGGTAATATTTTGAAATAGTTATAATTTTTAAAATAAATATTTTCTGCTCTAATAATTTGACTAAGCCAAATACTGACAAAACACCAAAGGCAATATTGACGACATTGCAGACGCATAATTCCTTCGTGCATCATCGTCAGCGACGCTCTCAACACTCGGCAATAGATTACTATTCCGAAACTCTCTAACGAACGTCCCTTTGAAACCAAATCAAAGTAAATCCGAAAAGAAACCCAGAATTTAGTTAAAAAAGTCAGAGATTAAACGTTTCTTTAAACTATTCCATCAATCTTGTTAATCTGGGCATGTAAATAACGACAGGTCGGGGAGGGACAGAAATAGAGGGCTTTCAAGTCCTTGGAGAGCGGGCGAGGATCAGCTCCGTTTAATTTGAATTATTTAAGATTAAACTTAGACTTGGTATAGTATTGACGAGGCAAACTGTGGAACGAAAGACTTCACTAAGACTAAGAGCCGATGATGACTTAACAATGCAAAACATTAAATTGAACTACTAATCATGTCGTGCAGTTTGTTAGAGACAACGGTTATGGTACAGAGTGATTAGATGTCGTAACCTGACATTATGCGTTTAAACCAGAACGTGATGAGCCAGTTTACTGTTGCTTATTTAAGTATGTTGTTAGCTTGTTTATTTTTTTTTTGTTTGTTTATATTTTGTGTTTGCTTATTTTATTCAAGCTCTTCCGTATTCTAATACCGGCAAAAAAAAAAACTTAATAGCAATCATAACGATAAAGAACAAGACAATGATTGGAAATCAATAAAAAAATATTTCATGATTGTGTTTTAAAAATAGACCTAAATTCCATGTTAAATGCTTTTGAACTAAACATAAATTAAGGTATAATAAATATTCTTAACTAAATTAATTACCGAGTCTTGCGACATTTCACTATTCAATCCGGAGAGAGTTTAAATCATAGAATATTATTAGCAGGACTTACGTCGTTTCAACACCACATCCCATCTATGATGATAGGTGTAAACTGTAGCATCGACATTGTGTAAATATACAGATCGTTAATGATCTATGGGGGGGTTGTGAGGGGGAGGGAGAGGATGGAGGATTAATTAGGGGGTTGATGCAGTTGATGAAGGCTCGTGAGTTTGCGAAATGTACGCGTCTGGATCGCGACGTCACCAAGTAGGTAGGTAGGTGCAGAAGGAAGGCTGTGCACAAAGAGCAAACGGTTCAGAGTTTGTACCGCGTTCTGGAACTTCCTCCGAAGAATGCTAGCCCCGAGTCTCGTGCACTTACACTGGCTGTGAGCTAAAGCTTATCTGTGTGTGCGTGTATTTTCGCTCTGTGTACTCTTGGCTTCGTGTTTGCACTCGTTCAATCGACATGACAGACAGACGTGTTCAACAAACGGGACGACACGACAGATAAAACTTTGACATACCTGTGGAGGTTCAGTCGTGTTTGGATTTAGTCGCACGTGAACCTAATTGAAAGGGTTCAGGAGTTGAGGGAATTTCTAAAGGAATTGTTTCGCTAATGTTTTACTGGTCTCCAGAGATTTGTACTCATTTATGTTGTTCCTGACAATACACTTAATTTTAAAGTTGGAAACCATTTTCTGTAGACAAGCATGTTCCAACAAAATGTTTAATTCTGAATTGTAATCAATGCCAAGTTTTTAAGACAGAAATCTATTTTTAGTGTGTCTTGGCATTGAACTGGAAAACAAGTCAAATACAAATAACCAACGCAGTCTCCTACACTGCAGCGTGCACGGGGCACGCCTGTCGGGTTACACAAATATTGTGGTGACACTGCCGCGTCTGGCCCGGCGATGAGACAACACGTAAGTCACTGCTATGGTAGGTACTTATTCGGACTTTACTCCAACATGTTACTAGCTTTCAAACACTTAGAACGTGTGTTCTACGCGAGACAGACAACTTCTCGCCAATGAAAATCAAGTTTTTACTTCTAATTAGCCAGAAACGTTTTATATTTAAGTTAATACGCTTTTCAGTTACCTTGGTACTAGCACAGATAACCTGAATCTTTGCTAGATAATTGGATAAAAGCAGCACTACTACCTACTTAACTTTCTACTTAAGATAAAATTCTGAAGCTGAAACATAAAAGCTATTTCATTACTTACTTAATTTAATTCACATCCTTAACTCACGACTTGCAACTGCACACACGTACACACACATGCACTCTGTGACCTCATGTGCTGCAGTGAGGGTGTGTGCGAGAAGATAATAGACTCTTCTTTATGTACACTACACTATGGTCATATGACTGCCCCGTTGGTCTGGGTTCGATTTCCGGGTCAGGCAAAAAGTGTTATTGGGTTTTTCCATTACGAATTTCTCATTAGCAGCCCGGAGCTTGGAATTTGGTGGCGTGATACAAAAAAAAAACTGATATTCAGCTGTTTCCGGTTAGACTGGAAGCCGACCCCAACTAAGTAGATGATGACTATGGTCATATCATTCATTATTAGTCCATCGTTCTTAACTGCCGAATATTATTCTTATGCAAATGGAGAGCCTCCTAAGCACAGTTAATTTAATCATTTTTGCTACCGTTATTAAAAGGTAGAACCAAGCAAAAATAAGCATATTTCTTCTCTATGTACGTGTGGTACGAATGACCTTTTTTAAAGTTCATTTAATCCGTTCAAAAAAAGGTATGTTTTAGCACAACATGGTAAAAACGTGATGGTAAAAAAAAATTAGAACCTGAACTAAACAAGTTACGGTGAAAAAGCTAGATCACTCAATCTGCCCGTCTGCTAGGCGAGAGAGAGCTAAGGTAGGCAGAGGAGTCTGCAAAATGTGCTGTCAATATAATCCACAATGGTGACGACCGAAGCGTCGCCATCGGCTCTCGGACTATAATGGTACGAGTATTTTCCGCCGTATAAGTACATCATGCTATGGCCGTCTCTCCAGGTACAATATATATATAGGATAAAACATACAAACATACATTGGGTAGGTTATGACAGGTTGCACTAATTACCGCAAATTTTTTGCTTGAGAAATTAAAAAAATGCGATAACTCTTAAAGTACAATACTTGGAAAAGCAGAAAATGTGTAAAATTTTTGTAAAAAAAAATTACAATTTTGAGTGTTAGCTCCGTTTGTCTACGAGTTTGGATTTTGTACTTACAGACCAAAATATGGATCACTCAGATCGAGAGTTTAACCAATTTTCAACTTTCGTTAGGTATTGAATTATTAGGTATTTAGTCATGATTTATGTTTTACAAATTTTCCTCTATTCGTATTTGTATTCGCTGACTGATAGCGTCGTACCATGCTGTAGCTAAAAGCCAAACATGACTACCTACCTAATTTGACAAATCAAATAAAATCATCAACTTGGCTTGGGGTTCTCGTTGCACGAATGTGCGAGGAAGGATGGTGGAGGACTGGGCTCTGGAGAAGGGCCTAGTCGTCCTAAATCGGGGTTCTGTCGCCACGTGCGTGCGGATGCGGGGCGAGTCTGTTGTGGACATATCGTTCGCCAGCCCCGCTCTGTCACCACGGGTCCTCGACTGGCGCGTTATGGAGGGGGTGGAGACCTACTCCGATCACCGGTATATCCGGTTCGACGTCTCCGCCCAGGACTCCAGCGCGCCGGTCATACAGGCCACGAGAGGCGTGCGTCGCTGCGCGGCACCCATATGCCAGGCATCGCAGACTCCGCGTTCGGCCTCCGAATGCGGCAGTCATCGAGGCGGAGTTGTACGAGAGGTACAGAGCGGCGAAGACCGCCCTCAACGAGGCTGTCATGCGGGCCAAGGCTCAGGCCCGCGAGGAGCTGCTGGGGACTCTGGACGGAGATCCGTGGGGGCGCCCTTACAAGACGGTGCGGCGGGGTAAACTCCACACCTGGGCCCCCCCGCTGACGCAGAGTCTCCGGCCGGAGCTCGTTGAGGACGTGGTGAGCGCTCTGTTCCCTTCGCGGGGGGAACATCCTCCCCCGCCCATGGCTCCGCCGCTTGCGATGCCGGAAACGGACCACGACGACGACGACACCCCTGAAGAAGGGGTAGACCTGAGGATGGCGGTACGAAGGCTGAAAGCCAAGAATACCGCCCCGGGACCCGATGGCTTACCTGGCAAAGCCTGGGTCCTGGCCTTAGAGGCCTCGACTGGAGGGGCTCCTAAGCGCATGCTTGGAGAGGGGCCAGTTCCCACGTCGCTGGAAGACGGGGAAGCTGGTCCTCATACGGAAGCCTGGGCGCCCTGCGGACTCGCCGTCCGCATACCGGACCATCGTGTTGCTCGACGAGGTGGCAAAGCTCTTTGAGAGAGTTATTGCGGGTCGCCTCGTCGGGCACCTGGTTGGGATGGGGCCGGACCTTGCGGACAACCAATTTGGTTTCCGCAGGGGGCGCTCTACGGTAGACGCCATCATGCGCGTGAGAGCCCTATCGACGGGGGATGCAGTGGCCCGGGGCGGGATCATCATGGCGGTGTCTCTTGACATCGCCAATGCCTTCAACACCCTGCCCTGGAGTTGCATTAGGGAGGCACTCCAGTATCACCGGATGCCGACCTACCTCCGTCGAGTTGTCGGGGCCTATCTGACGGATAGGGCTGTGATCTACCCTGGTCGCACAGGTGAATGGAACCGGCGGGAGGAAACGTCCGGGTGTCACCATTGTGTGGATCGCCCTGAGGACACGGTGGAGCACTCCGTGGCGGTATGCCCCGCTTGGGCGGAGCATCGCCGAGTCCTCGTGGCGGCCATCAGCGGCGGCGAACTCTCGCGTCCGGCCCTGGTGCAAGCCATGGTCCGGAGCGAGAGGGAATGGGATGCAGTCGCCTCCTTCTGCGAGGCAGTAATGCTTGAGAAGGAGGCGGCGGGACGGTTGAGACAGCGGTTCTCCCGTCCCAGCCGCCGCGGTAGACGCTCCGGACGTCGGGAGCCGCGAGACGACTCCCGGCCACCGTAGATACGGGCCTGTGGACGGTGAGCAATGGGTAGCTCACCGTCCTTACGTTTAACAAAACGACAGGCCGTGTCGACGGCGCGTTCGTGTTCCACGCGCGCCTCAAAGAGATGTCAGCAAAGGGAAGGGGCCACTGAGGGCCGATGCCTGCCGGGGCTGCGGGTTGTTCGCAAGAGATACCGCGCCCCCGGAACGCAAAGGGCATAAGAAGGAACATGGGTGGGTTTTAGTCAGTAAAAGTCTGACACTCCCTCCCGCCCCGCCCAGGGCGGGAGAAGTTATTTGATGATTTCCCACCCACCAAAAAAAAAAAAAAGTGGTTGGGAATAGTGTGGCGGGCTTGTCCCATAAAAAAAAATATAGCAAAATAATAAATAAATAAAAACATATTCATTTGAATTCACTCTAAAAACGGGCCTACATATGGTGATGGTAACTGAAAAAGAAGTTATAAAATCCAACTTTACAAGGTAAGTTCGAAAAAATATTATCTATTTGTGTAGCACCGCGTGTAGAGGGAAGTGGTTATAACAGAGACTTGTAACCAGCGTTACGTATTCATTTGAATACTGAAAAATAGTCGTTACGGAGTTAGTCTTCATTAACTATCAACATTTCTATGGAGGTGTTCGTAATTTTCGAGTCAATACGGTCGACTATTACACGTACACTTGTAAAGCCTACTTAAGTGTGATAGTTTTCCTTTAAACTTCGTTATATATAGAAACTACTCCCGTGACATTTGAATTTCTAACTACAACCGCTTAGTTGGTAGAGGGGGGGGGACACTTGACTCTAACAAAAATTGGTACTTTAAAGCTGATAAGTCACAAGCGGTTTACTTAATGAAAAAACGGTCTGCCCAAACCCCTAATTTTTTTGACAGACCTATCCAACGATATCCCACACTATGGGAAGGAACAAAAAATATATATCATCCCCACTTTACATATAGGGGAGGTACCCTAAATAACTGTTTTTTTAAATTTACCACTTTTTCGGCGTCATTATCGTGTATAGACATGCCAAATTACAACTTTCTAGTACCAATAGTTTTTGAGCAAAACCGCGGACATACACACAGACAGACGGACATGGCGAAACTATAAGGGTTCCTTGTTGACTACGAAACCCTAAAAAAGATCACTGGTACCACACGTACATGCTTCTCTTAAAAAAACTATTTTAATTCAATGTGTATGTAACTCTTTGGTTAAATTAAACTAAGTCGACTACTACACCGTATAAATGTGTGTGTAAGTGGTTTTTAAGAAAACACCAGTAGTGCATTACGGGCGGAGCGGGCCGCGATCAAAGCGCGCGCTAATGAGCCGGGTCACTCGACGCCAAGCGAAAACACGCCACCGCACGCGTGGCTGGGATTGCCATACAATTTGTCCAACCCGCAGTGCACATCACATCACTTTGCACACTGATTCCTCAGGAAACACTTTTATATTCAATATTTGTTTTGTGTCAAAAAATAATCATCTAAATGCTTGTTTGCATGCAAAAAAGTGTAACTCAGCCTGAGTTAAACCTTTTTTTGCAAATATAAGAAACATGCGGCCATTTTGAATTAAGACTATAATGTTTTAGTGTGTGTATCTATCCGTTACGATGAATTCATGATGGGTATAGGTACCTATAATAAGCTCTTGGTAGATATCTACATAGACACTTCTGCTTAGGAGGTATATTCGACAGCCTGGAGGGACATGAAGTCTATAATTTCACGAAAAGTTCATTATCTTGTTAAACTCGTAACTGGATAATAGATTAGGGGAAAGTCCTTATTCAGCTGTCAAAGTTCAAAAGCTCTAATGAAGTTAATTAAAAAACGAAAATGAATACTATTTCCGAAACTAGTTCACTTAATCACCACTGTAGCTAGACCCACCATATTAATGAGAACTCATTGATTGGAGAGTCAAGTCTTGTTGGACTCCGATGGTCTGGGAATTCAAATCCCCTCCCCACACGCCACGGGCTCACCGAACGGAAAATGTTCCGGCGGGAAACATCTCTTAAGTACTGGTTAGGGTTGTCTAACATAAGTTTAAGATTTTTTTTATATGTGATCGTTTAAAAAAAAAAACAATAAACACACAATGTTTTTTATGTAACCACGGTGATGGAAGATCACAGAAGGCCGCAGTTTTTTCTAAATTTCTGAGTATTTATATAGTGACCCTGTAGTGTCGCTGCAGTCCGCTATCGTGGTTGGGCGACAGACGCTCCCGTTCCCGTATGTGGTCAGCCGTCACCTTTGAGTGATAGTACCACAATAATTGACAACAAAACTTTCCTAATATCACGTTTAGTACGGGAAAAATGGAAAAGGCCTCAATAGCTAGGTGCCACATGGCACAGAAAATAAGGCATTTATCAAAAGAATATCATCTAACACATGTTATAAGGAAAATTGGCTTCTGTGTTGTTGTGAGGCGAAAATTGCTTTTTTTTTACTTTTTGTATAGCGTGAAAAGATAAGTACGTTAGATAAGTAACATTACATCTGAAGATAATATTTTTGGTATCTTATTAACAATTCGCCCTAGATTTATTTTCTCTCCTAATAAAACCCTTCTCGGCGCCATAACAAGAATTTATTCGCGAATAAATCGTATGCAATGTACCTACCTACATAATTCATACGTTATACATTATTTTTCTTCAAAATACGGTTAAAAATGTAGAAAACGGCTTCCAGTTTCTTTACAGAATGAAATCAGAAAGACTGGAGATAAGAATAAATTATGAGAGAGGGAGTGGCATTAAAATAATATTAATTCGTTGGTAACGCGTGGAGGTCGCGACCCCCTCTGGCGGCGCCCAGTGCGCGGCTCGGTGACGCCCGCCTGTACCGCGAGCTATCCCTAGCGATGTAGCATTCAGGTATAGCTCAAAGCCAGCTACGAGTATGTTCGGTGCTATCCCAAAAATATAGAAAAGCATATTTTTAGAGACGACCTCGGATATTATTTTCTCCTACAATGGTTAAGCTTGACGAGATTGGAAGCCATTTCTACTATCCAATTTAGAACATAAGGAAAACCGTGGAGGTAAAGACATCTGATGAAAAGCTCCTGACTCCGAATATGTTGTTTTATTACACTATGCAAAAGAATGCCATTTCCACATCAATTCATCCTTGCGCTGTTACTTCATTTACATTATTTTAATTAATTATTCTCCGGACAGTACTATTTTGTACTGCAGTGTGGCTCAAACGAGTTCATGTTGCGATTACATTCTACTAAAATTAGGCAATAAAATAATAACACGATGAATTATTGCCGGTAATAAGTTATTTTAGTAACAAGGCAATCACATTATCATAAAAACTCAAGCGATCCCCCATATATTCAAAGATTATAACAAGTTCGGCTATTAAACGTATCTCTCATAGGTACTTACAAAGTTCTGCAGTTACACTTTGCATTCGCTATCTTAATCCAGAATGTGGGTGAGTGGATTTTTTTAAACGCTCATTAGACGCATTAAGGTCCATTCTGAGGGATCTGACTTAGACCGACGAAGGTCGACGAACCCAGTCGGATATCTTAGACTAATCTGATTCTTGTGGTTTAACGCAAAAAGTAGACGAGGGTCCCTATCACCGCAGACGTTCATATTTTTGACTTGGCATACTGTAACTTCAGTGTTTGCAGACATAATGAAATGCAATGTTTGGATTTCCTCGGGAAGTTTCTGCTCCACGTCAGGGGATACTGGGGACTGCGGATTTGAATAAGGATCGTGTAAACAATAGCAGAGCGTATAATTTAATGACCATTTCATTATGTGAATTGTAAACCCATTTATATTAACCAAATGTATGATGTACGTGAATTAATTTTGTTTGGATAGTATAAATAAGTACTCGGGACGGGTTTTTCTATTAAATGAAGTGGCAAGTTCCAAAATATGGTTCGTACAAAGTGGTATTGTTACTAGGTCAACGGAGTCACAAATTGGACTGCAGCCCTATCACGTAGCGCACGTGAACGAATGTGGAAGTAACAGTTTATTTCGTTAGCCACTTACTAGCTGATTGACCTGGGACAGCGCACACATTTCACACACACACGCTCACATTAACGTCCCGACCTCCAGGAATAAGCTATGTACAAGTTCTCACAATCATATTTATGTGGTCGGTTGTTTGGTAGCTTGGAAGTTTGCTTAATGACGTAATTACAAACGTCAGTACTAAGACGTTATTTGAATAATCAGCATCTTCTAAGAAGGCTTTCATTATTTGATTTGAAGTGTCCTGGCCAAATGACAGTAGGTATAACAATTTTGGCTTGAAGATATTTTCGCTTCGAAAATGTAGAAACACACCAACTTAGTATCGAATTGTAGTTTAACAGTTTCTCACAAGAAACGTTAAAACAATCGTCAGTCGAAAAATAAATCGC
Organism: Caradrina kadenii; assembly: GCA_947462355.1. Lineage (NCBI taxonomy): Eukaryota > Metazoa > Arthropoda > Insecta > Lepidoptera > Noctuidae > Caradrina > Caradrina kadenii. The sequence continues at coordinate 251,260 of OX381683.1, read as the reverse complement.
TAGTGTAGTGAAGTTTTCACATTTTCAAAGATACGGCAGCTCTAGAAGTTTGCCAGAGCTCGACATTGTTAGTTTTCAGTTTAGAGATCGCGGGCTAAGCTAGGATACAACTGAGAGTGTGGCGGCGTCGCCGGCGCAACGCACGGGGTTGTTACCTCTCTACATTACTGAGTTCTGTTTTAGATATGGTAGTCATGCTAGGTTTCTCAAAATAAACAAAATATAATAAATATGTACCTACTTGAAATGTAATTTCCGTATCGTGTAATGTAGAGTTTTCTAGAGCCTTTATGTTTTGCATCTCTTCGAGCAAGCACATGTCATTCTCTATAGTATTATGCTATAAGTCTATAAAATGTTTTATCAATTGTACAACATTATCTTCTTTATGTTTAACAGGTGCCAGAGACCAACCACCGCTTCGTAAATGATTTTCTGGAATACAATTTTAGTTATTCAGTTACAACAGATGGCACGACCACGCCGCTTGTTACTTGGGCCTGTTTAGTGTTCCTAACTTAGCGGTCAGTGGATTTTAAAGATTTCCTACTTACAGTAAATTCCATTAAACCTCAGCGTTTGCTATATGTTTCGGGTAATTTAAACTTTACTTATCGTTTGTTTGGTTTGAGTAAACATATCGGCTTGCTCTTTGAACAGTTTGCTCTCGACATTGAGAACAAGACGAGCTGCAGCTATGCTAATGCCATATAATGTTTATCGTCGACAGGCATCAGTAAACTGTATTTATTATTCCATGTCATAAAGAAACATAAGAATATAATGGTAACAAAACTAGTGAACAAACGATCCATCATAATAATCGACACAAACGAATTAGTGGAGGCGCAATGATCTCTGACCTGACCAATGCCAATCAATCAACTTGATCCCGCTAAACACCGCATTCTGTACTACGTAGCCACACACCGCCAACTAATAATGAACCCTGTGATAAAAGAATTAAAGATTCATTTGCTTTGATAAATGAACATGCGCTGGGTACCCACATTGACGTGATTAATGAAACAAATCTCAATGCACACGGGGAGGTGTTTAATCGTTACATTGATGTATTAGTTCAAATAATAGCGGCACTCTCTTAAAAAAACCTTTTTTAAGAAGACTTACGTTGAAGGAGGAACGTTTTAATCTTTGCGGAGCACCATAAATCTATGTGGGACGATGCAGGAAAAACAAGGACGTAACGCGGGAACAGTGATAAGACAAATGCGAAATAAAGCGTCTTCCCGAGGATATAAGAAGTAATGCTCATTAGAAACAAATGTTTCCTGCTAATAATCCAGAGGCGGACATTTTATGTATTTCGTAAACTGCGATACCCAGACGTTGCGCGGAAATTATTTCCTTATTTTCTGTTTAAACTTCGCTTGTAATTGTCTTGCTGCGGAAGGTTTTTGTACAGATAACTGCTGAAGCATTCGAATGTGCTCAGCAACGTCCACAACTATGTGATGTTGATAATACAATTGAACTTAACTGAAGCAATGGCTTACTTCGAATATGCTCTGATAGTAATTCTGTAATTAGTGTAACACGATACTGTGCAATACTCGAAGGCGAATAACTAAAACTGTTCTTGAGTATAATTTATTTCTTCATTTGAATACACACCATCAAGAACTCGTTACGAATAATATAAACAAACGCCTACATACATTGCGGGCTTTGTTTACTGAGCCTTAACCGTATTTCCTTTGATATGAAAGCCCAACGTATCAGTACATAGTGGAGCGTTCTTATGTACGCGACGAACAAACACGCCGATATATTAGTGCGGCGACAAGCGCATTGACAAAGCGAGCCACTGATCGATGGCACAATTTATCAACTATTTACTGAACTATTCAGGGGTCCTTATCGCACTGAAGCAAAAACATCTCGGCGATTTGCAGAGGTCTCAACAAGACGAGTTGGTATTTGCATAAATTTGCGTTAAGTAAATGGGGTTCCATGACAAGTTTAATCTTGTCTTTAGAATTGATTGCCTCCTAGTGCCGGCTGCAACGTCCCAGCATTTGCATTGGCTAAATAAATATTCGCCCTCAGTTTAAACTGAGCCGTCTTCACTGACTCTCTTTAACAAACACTGTTGCTTTTATGAACGCTTTTGATTTTATATAATTTGACCTGATAATGCATAACTTCGTGAAGTTATGCATTACCTAATAAGTATTTTATATAAACTTATAAAATACTTATTATTAATTACGCGGTATTTACAATGGAAAATTCATGGTACTTACACGTTAAACAAATCTAATTATGGAATCTGTACAACAGAGAATATTTATTTTAGGATTTTGAGACACCAATCCAAAAATATAATATCCTAATACGTAGTAACTAAACATAATCATGTTATGAGGGACTTGAGAGTACTTTTCTCGGAAATGGCTCCATCATCGTCACGGAATAAATCGCTTTAACTTTCAGTACATCATATTGAATTATTCAACGTAACGCTAACCTGCCGTAGCAGACCTCCAACCCCGAGGAGATCTTCGTTCCGATAATTTAATTACTTAAACTCATAACTCTTTTAGCCTTCAAATAAAAAACTTAAGTGTCCGTTAATATCATTTGCGAGCACGCCAAAAACTTTTAACTCAGACCGAACTCGAGTTGGAACCCTATACACAAGCTGTAAGGTTGAATTTAGCTTGGGAGAATTTAGGGGCTCTGCAAATGTCTAATTTGCAAATGGAGGCATGTCGTAGGCCGCGCAATTTGGCTTAAGCGAGAACTCTTAGCACACCGTTTGCGAACGCAGTCCCGTGGAAAAACAGTGTATATTTATGAATACCTACCGACTGCTGTTTCATCGACGGACCTTAATTATTTTAGCCTAAGTAGTTGCAATGTTGATTGGATAAGAAAGTTGTTCCGAGTCTGGCGTTCTCTGTTATTCCTATACTTGACAGCCAATTTGAGGTTTCCATTAGCTGATTAGCATTCAGGAGAACGCCGAAATATACTCAGACTTGTTTCTTTACGCTGTGGAAGATATGTACCTATAATACTAAACGAAAAACTCCTTCAAACTATTACTAAAACCACCGTCAAAGTTGAATACAGTAAATACAGCACAACACCCCGTACAAAGTACAAGTTTGCCCGCAACTGGCCCCGGGCACGTCGGTGAATGTCTATAATAGCCGGTCTTATCTAGTTACCTTTGCTTTCATTTAAGTTCTTTTTGTTCGAGATCTCGTCGACATGCTTTGTCTAATGTTCAGTGTAACGAACTTCGTACTTTTATGAATGGAGATAGAGTTTGTGGGGTTGTAAAACTGGTCCTTTGATACGCGAGCTAAGAATTTTATTATTAATGAGAATTTCCCCTCAAGAGAAATGGCTAGGTAGTTTCTAACTAAGTGTAATTTATTTTTTACGATTACCGCTTTTTTAAGAACGTATACTTTTTCTTAATTATAACTTAAAGCATTATCAATAAATTAAAACACACAAGAGTCTAAAATATCAATTAATATTTCAGCACCCCGTATTTCAGATTATCCATCATGTAGTAACATTAATTACTTCTAGGCGTAGCTACGTCCCAATCCTCTAAGTTTACTGCTAATTATCCTTATTTCTTCCCGACTCTTGGCTAAAAATGTACATTAGGCTTTTTCGCTGATTTCTTACAAAAACTGCTTTGCGGTCAACAGTACCGGAGGGATGGGGAGGGCAAGGGAAGGCGATTTATGTCCCTCTCATCCCTTGAGGATTCTCTTATCGACTCGACTCATACCGCCTGATATATGACCGGGTAGTGTAACGGAAAATCTGGTTTATATGTTTCATTTAGATTATCTGTAGCACGACGGGTGGGTTCAGTCAAGGGTTATTTGAGGGATATTAGGTAACCGTATTGCTATTAATTGGGTAGTCGTAACTGTGACGCCGAGGAGAGCTTTCAACCGAAGCCCGGTTAAAGACTTTATGTTCGCTGTTCTTAATTTCCAATTAATTTATTGATGGAACTATTTATGGCGCTTTTTATATTAACTAGACTATCGTATTTATTTTGAATTCATAATTTTGTGTTATTTACCATCATCATCACGCCTGTATTCCCCGAAGAGTTAGGCAGAGGTGTACCCAATGTACACTCACAGTTCGCCGGTATGTTCAGATCCCACGTAATAGAGGGTGAACCTATTGCCTAATGTGTTATGGATTGAGATCTATTTACATTTACAGAGTACAGAAGGCCAGTTCTGGTATTGAAAACGTTTAAAATTTAGTCACAATCTCATCTCAGCGACAATAAATGAAAATACTTGGGAAAAAAGTACATTAAATTGAGGCATTTATCATAAATTCGAAAAGAAAAGAGTTCTGCCCCCCCGCCCCGTTTATTTTCAGCGTCGATGCGTTTCTAGAGCATCCACAAATCCACCAGCTTAACTGAACCCTTTTGGGAGAGTCCGCCACCGCGGCAAATTGCCGCTCGGCGGGCCGACCTCCGGCTCGATCTCATGGCGACATGGAGACAGCGACTGTCGCAACCTCGTGCTGGGCACGCCTTAATAGAGGCGGTAAGTCCCCTCTTTGAGGAGTGGCTGGAGAGGCGCCACGGCGCCCTCACCTACCGCCTGACGCAGGTCCTCACCGGACACGGGTGTTTCGGGAGGTCCCTGCACCTTATCGGGCGGAGCGAAGGAAACGTCCGGGTGTCACCATTGTGTGGATCGCCCCGAGGACACGGTGGAGCACACCGTGGCGGTATGCCCCGCTTGGGCGGAGCATCGCCGAGTCCTCGTGGCGGCCATCGGCGGCGGCGAACTCTCGCGTCCGGCCCTGGTGCAAGCCATGGTCCATAGCGAGAGGGAATGGGATGCAGTCGCCTCCTTCTGTGAGGCAGAAATGCTAGAGAAGGAGGCGGCGGGACGGTTGAGACAGCGGTTCTCACGTCCCAGCCGCCGCGGTAGACGCTCCGGACGTCGGGAGCCGCGAGACGACTCCCGGCCACCGTAGATACGGGCCTGTGGACGGTGAGCAATGGGTAGCTTACCGTCCTTACGTTGCATAACGACAGCCCGTGTCGACGGCGCGTTCGTGTTCCACGCGCGCCTCAAAGAGATGTCAGCAAAGGGAGGGGCCACTGAGGGCCGATGCCTGCCGGGGCTACGGGTTGTTCGTAAGAGATACCGCGCCCCCGGAACGCAAAGGGCACAAGAAAGAACATGGGTGGGTTTTAGTCAGTAAAAGTCTGACACTCCCTCCCGCCTCGCCCAGGGCGGGAGAAGTTATTTGATGATTTCCCACTCACCAAAAAAAAAAAAAACTGAACCCTTTGAGCCGAGGGTTTAGTTCAGCTATTACAGCGTCCGTACAAACATGACGTGTCGCGTAATACAGTAGGTACGCGGGTGTTATTAATTAAGACTCGGCGGTTGTCGGCGCCTCCTGCGCTACACACTCGTGCTTAATGCTGGTCGTAATAACGCGATGTGGTTTGACGCACGATTTGGTTGAGGATCAGGCATGTGAGGGAATTGTGGTGACAAGATATTATGTATTATTGCTTTACCTTGTGCATTGCCTAACCGACATGGAACACAATTATGACACACAATATGACTTTAGATTTTAATTCTTTTAAAGCTGATACAGAATGTATCTCGACGCAAACGAACAAAGTGTTGATATGTTTAAACATTAAAGAAAATTGATAGGAAATCCGTAATTTCACCACAAAACCACAATCAATAAATCAACTTTAAATATCCACAATTTCCATACAATTTTAATGTAGGTTCTTCCTTCCACTCCTATCAATCACTTCACTACATTCATTGAAAGCCAGCTTCCTTTCACGCGCGTTATCTCGCCCATTTTTTACCGTTTCTGCTCGGCTCCCGATGATCTCCGAGCGTTTCATCACACGTCATGTTCGTCAGTAAATCATCCCGCGCCGCCGGCTATCTTCACTCGACCGAATAACACCCCTTAGACTTTACCCTGCACAGAGGAGTCACAGAAATAGCAGTTGGAATCCTAGTTGCAAGTTTTACCTAGTCTCTCCTTTTGATACCCACCACGAGTACTTGTAATTTATTCTAAGTTGTTTTTGTATACTTCTAACGATTGACTAACACGGATTTATTTTTTAACCCCCGACACAAAAACGACGGGGTGTTATAAGTTTGACGTGTCTGTGTGTTTGTGTGTGTCTGTCTGTGGCATCGTAGCTCCCGAACGCATGAACTGATTCTGATTTTGTTTTCTTTGTTTGAAAGGTGAATTAGTCGGGAATGTTCTTAGCTATGATGTAATACGTTTGATGGAAATCGGTTCAGCAATTTCGAAGTTATCAGCTCTTTTGTTAGCTACGGTAGATTTATTCTTCTGTCGGGGGTTACTTAAAATTTTTAATTTTGAGTTTTATTGTTTCAGGTATATAAACCATCTTTTTGACAAATGAGCATACCTCCAGGCGGCACCACAGTCATGTAATCATGCTGACTTTACACTGGCATGCTGTTCTCGGTAAGTGCTACATGTTACTGTAAGTAACAACTAAATTACGAGTGCAGGAGTCGAACCTTATGCGTGAGACTGGTGGGCGCAGTGCATTTACAATGTGTAATCAAACGTATAATCATAGGGTGCCAGTCCTATTAGTCAGTACGTCTAATACCATTACCGATGCCCTTTTCAACAACAGTTTTACTGAAAAGGAACCGAAATAAAAAAAATATTACGTTAATGTTCAGCACGCGAACTTTATAACGTAACTTTGTAACCATCTTAATATAATTATAATAATATTACGATGGTTACAATCGTGTCTGCAATTGAACCTTTTCCAGCTTCCTTCCATAGTAGCAGTCATTGATCCCCAGAGCCATGGAGTGGTAATAAAAACTCAGCGTTGTATCCTCCTCCGCGATGATTAATGCACTTCTGCCAACACCCATAGAAGCCAAGGGTCCTCACAATGGATGGCTTTACACCCATGTGTCTATTATGTATGAGTACTCCTTGCTTAAGGCTTTGACCGCTTAAGTTCGAATAAAAAGAACTCGCGGTACAAAGAGATTAGCGAGCGATTAGCTATCTCGTGAAGCCTGGTGAGTTTTGATGAATATTATTTAAGCATTCAATTAAATTAATATTTATTATAGCATTTAAATATCAGTATATAATTTATACATTGTTTTAGATTATTATTTATTATTTAATTTTTTATTAAGCATTTATATGATTAAAATTTCACCAACAAATGAAATAATTTCCTATACTGCAATAAAGTGTAAGTGTGTTTAAGTGTGTCCGCACATCGGTCGCACTTAAAATGGTTGCCCATCAGACAACGTAGGGCCTTAAGGGCTTTGACAACTTTGTTCTCTCTTCTAGACAAACCTAGTTCTCCTTCCTATCTGACTTCTCACTTTCAATACTTGTGCTCCGCGCACAGTAAGAATCTTCGTTCCTCCAATAAACGTTTTCTACGATGTCCTTCTCACAGCCCTGGTTTTCTTAAATCTTCTTTTCTTGTCCATCTTGCTTTCCTTTGGAATGCGCTTTCTGAGAATATCAGGATGGCTACCAGTCGATTCACATTTAAAGTAAAAGCTCGCGATCACTTGCTTATGAAGTTGGCAGACTCGTCTCACAATTAGTTTGTTATATTTCTCCACCGATGTATTTTTATCTCTTTATACTCTGTATATTTTGTTTGTATGTAAATATGTATTTATTATTATATTTGATTCCTGGAAAGTTTCTGTTTCTTGCACCTACTATGTTTTGTCTCTGCATCACCCTAAGGTAGACTGGTAGAAAATGCCTAAGGCATTAAGTCCGCCTTTGTACAGTGTATTTTTTACATTATGTGCAAAAAGTTTTAATAAATAAATAAATAAAACAGAGAATAGGGTAACTACAAAGCTTAACCAAGTAATTCTTCCTAGACGCTGCTTGGCAGAAACCTTATTTTAATTTTTTTTCCGTGCCCTTTCTTGTGAATAAAGGACGGAATTACTACTACCTATGTCTACTAAAGTAGAATTATCTTGATGTTGGCTTGATAACTTGATGCAATGCAATGAGTTTTTGTATTTATGTATCTTTTAGCTTTATACCACTAACATCTCATAGAATGTTTATTTTTTTTTAGGCTTCTGTAAATAACAATTTTTATATATTATGTGCGTCACTTTCTCATGAATAAACTGTTTTTTGTCTTTCTTCTTTCTTTTTCTATAGCATGTTAAAATACATTGAACTCGACCCGCCAATATGGGAGTCTACTATATCGACGTCATTACGTATCATCACACATAACATACTATCACGCCTGTATTCCCCAAAGGGTTAATGGGACAAGCCCGCCACACTATTCCCAACCACTATAACTTCTGTAAGCCAGAATCAACAGTGGAGACCGCCAGAAGAGCGCGGAGGCAATGAAGCTCGACGAGTCCCGGACAAACGATATAACTGTCTTGGATCCCGCAACGAAATTAATCAGAAAAGACTAGCGGAGGAGTAAAAAAAAATATAATTTCCACTTCCCTCCAAACAAGCAGGAGACAGAACAGAACTAGGCCAATAAGCACGAGGATGTTTACAACTGGGAGAAGCCCAGATTGCTAAGATTATTATTAACTTAATGGGTCCTAATGTGAGCTGTTACATTTGATTCCAGTAATAAGCATGGCAAAAACGCCTGAACGCACGGAAATTAGTTCTAGTTTCTACGAGGCCCGCGAAATAAACTACTCCGGATAGAACCAGTATACTGTTCAGTACAATATAATATTTAATATAATATAATATTCAATTATTATTATAATTTAATTTAATTAATTATTATTATTTTAATATTCCGTTCAATATAATATTTCGTTCATTCTGCCAAAGATTACACTCCCATGAGATGTGATGAGCAGACTGTTCATATTCACAAGGGAGAAGCAACAAGCTTGAAAGAAAACAATTTACTCTTAAAGTTGCCGTGACCTGTGAGAAATTGGGCAACACAGTGGTCCACCTTCAGCCATGTTCTGGCCAGCCGTTCACGAACTGAAGGAAAGAACTGACGACCGACGAACTGAGACTGATGGAGGTGCCGGCCCTTAATGGAATGGATGGATTATCCCACCTACATTGCCACCCGGATAAAAGTAACTCCCAGACGTCAGTCTGGGATGCAGTCGCCTCCTTCTGTGAGGCAGTAATGCTGGAGAAGGAGGCGGCGGGACGGCTGAGACAAAGGTTCTCACGTCCCAACCGCCGCGGTAGACGCTCGGGACGTCGGGAGCCGCGAGACGACTCCCGGCCACCGTAGATACGGGCCTGTGGACGGTGAGCAATGGGTAGCTCACCGTCCTTACGTTTAACAAAACGACAGGCCGTGTCGACGGCGCGTTCGTGTTCCACGCGCGCCTCAAAGAGATGTCAGCAAAAGGAAGGGGCCACTGAGGGCCGATGCCTGCCGGGGCTGCGGGCTGTTCGTAAGAGATACCGCGCCCCCGAAACACAAAGGGCACAAGAAGGAACATGGGTGGGTTCTAGTCAGTAAAAGTCTGACACTCCCACCCGCCCCGCCCAGGGTGGGAGAAGTTATTTGATGATTTCCCACACACCAAAAAAAAAAAGACGTCAGTCTGCTGCTTACATAATCTAGAGATCTTAGCACGGTCCCGTTGTGTTAGAAAGCTTGCGTCCATGGTCTCTTGCGCAGAATAGTACATTGCAGCACGTCGCTGCACCTCAAGATCTACTGGAAGTACACCTGCAAGTACTGGTAGCGCCTCAGTACTAACGGTCCTATACGCTTTGCATAAAAATATTAAAGCTAACCGTTGACTTTGGAGCAATTTACGTCGTACCGCCCCTATGGTGGCCCTATCGGCCCACACAGGTGCACCGTAGCACATACAACCTAGGTAAGTAGCCCCATAAATAGTTTTTAGAGTTAAGATAGATAGACCCCAAGTAGCTTTAGAAATTCTCGCTAGGGCATAAAAAAAATTCCCGAAGGGTTAGGCAGAGGTATACTAACGTACACCCACAGTGCGCCGGTATGTTTTTAGGTCCCATGTAATAGGGGGCGAGCCTATTGCCATCAACCGGGCACAGATCCTAACTCCAAGCTGCTACTGAGAGTTCATAGAAAACTCAATAACTCTCTTTGCTCGACCTGGGAATCGAACCCAAGACCTCTAACGTCATCATTAATCTTAAATATGTCAAATAACGCCTAAATATAAGCCATTACCTATAAATTTTCCCGTCTTATGATTATATTAAAAAACATTTTGATACTTTGTTAAATAATAGTGATCGCAGTAGGTACACACATACATCATTTCAATAAACCGAAATAAATATTTTGTACATAAACTACAATTATCGTTAATATTGCCTAATTAGAGAAGCAAGTGAAAATGTTTGAACGCTAGGTTACTAGGAGGTCATAAATCAGAGGATTATGTCTTTATTATGTTAATATTATATTGTGGAAAATCAATTAGTAAGCTGAGGCGCGCTTCGACTGGATTACTGTAAGAACTTGATTTAGTACTTGTGAATGAATTATTGCGGCCAGTGATTAAAATGTTTTAGTTTCAATTTGATTTAAGATTCAATTATTGGAATCTCTTACTTTATTTATTTACAACACACCCACGTCTTTATCAACTTATCTACCTGGCTGCTTGTCCCAAGGCAAGCTCGTAACTATTACGAGCTTGCCTTCAAACTCTTAAATATTATTAGCTTTCGTTTAGTCGCTAGCGTCTGTTGCTGCCAGTACGTCACGCACTTAGGCTGTTAGTACCACGGCTATCGGATTAAATTAAACCCACTCGTTAACAATACAGGTTTCTATGTTATTTATGGATATTGAAGATAATTCCACGCTTATTTAATAATAAACTCCGACTAGAAAGCGTCTAATTTACCGACAAACGTCGTCCATTAGAAATATAGTACAATTCCTTCACAGTACATCGATGTCACATTAAATAACGTAACCCCAATAGCACTAATACATATCACAGTCCGACGTTAAAATTCCGTTTAAAAAATAATAATTAGACAATAAATAAGCTTTTCTTATATTTAATAAGTACTTAATAAATGGCTGCGCGGGCGCCGCCGATGACGTCATAAACGTCAGTTAGCGGCGCGACTCCGGTCCGAGCGATGATAGCGCGATATCGGTCGCGCGGGGAATCAAAAGGGAGTTACAACTGTGTTTTAAAGTTAGATAAAATATAATGAAGCTGTTTAACTGACAACTTGTAATGAGGTACTATACAATGTTACACGTTATACTTTCAAATATTTTTACATTAACATTTAGATACTGACTGTTTGTCAGTCTGTTGTTGAAACTGTTACTGATAGCTGTGCTACATATATACAAAAGAAAGCCTTCTGGTTATCTAAGTTAAGAGAAATTCATTCTGTAGTCACCACTAAACTGAAGTATGGAATCATTACCTGTAATGTTTCTAGCGCTGAAATAGTTGCCAGGGTAAATATTTGCAGTCGCTGGGCACGTGGCCACACTAGTGTAGCCGTCTGACAGGTATTTTGGCAAACTGTTTATTTTCTTTATTCTTTAATAATTTAATGGTATTTTTTTGTAATGACTTCATTAAACGAATCTGTTTTCTTTATTTTTTAAACTTATATCTACTTTGAATTGTTGATGAATTAAATAATGATTTTTCTATTTACATAATATATTTCCAAGTAAAAATAAACATTTTTATAATACTTCTAAGCAAACCCAAATGCTTTCACTAGATCAGTAAAACAAAAAAGGTGCCATCACCTATGAATGTTAAAACACGTATGGTAATCACAGTAAAGGCATAAAAACTCTATGGTCGACAGTTTGGGAAAGCGTTGATTGTAAATTTTAGTTTATGAGCAGATCCCGGGGCTGATCGTGACCACATGTTCGAAATCGTGAATAAATCACAATAGCATTGTGTGCCGGAGATATTGTGAACAAGGCGAGGAAGATGCGTATGAATATTGATGTCTGAAATGATTTCGCGTCTAACCAGGCGCGGTGGTCTATAACCATAGACCACCCTTCACACGCAAAAAAAAATCGTGAAAGCGAAACTATTGAAGTTGAGCACGCGCTGTTGTGAGCGGCGTTTGATAAAGCATTCGAGGTAATAATTTAACTTTTTTTGAAATCGTCCATAGTTGTCTGAGAACGCTGAAAATTTGCACACCAGCACCTCCTGGAGTATCCTGGAGTATCATTAATATAACCCACTGCATGCTTTGTGATGTCCAATCATCATTAGAACTTCGATCAGCTTCCATATAATTTATAGGGTAATCTAGGATGGAAGGGATTCTTTTCGGCGAACCCCGGTGTTCGCAAAATCTTGCTTGTTTTTTGACTGAAAAATTTACAATGATTATCAACATACCTACATCATGTATAGTCAGTGACAAACTAGTAACTAAATGTTTCAAAGGCTTCTGGAAAAGTGAAAACAAAATGTATCATGCCCATCTTACATATTCTGACCACGTGAAAATGTTCGTACTCTTGTAAAAACGAGTATTCACAAAGTTCGCACACATACATATTCTGCCTCATTTTCCTAACATTTTCTCCGTTGGTTGTGAAGAATTTAAAATTGTACAGCTTCCCGACCCGCAAAGGCGTATTATAAGTAAGGTTCTTTGGCAACTATTCTCGTAGTATAACAATTTGACACCACACAGTAGTCACTAAATTATTCTTGAACTCCACTTATAGTCAACAAAAACCACCATCTGCCCAAACCACTACGGTTTGGGCAGAGTGTGGTTTCAATTTGAATCAATGATATCGCTATGAAAACTGTCAGCATCAGTTAAGTATGTTTTGTCCACCGATAATGCCATCGCCATCTCTAGGCTACAGGAGCTGCACTATACGGTAATGAGAACGTGAGAATATCTTCACCACCGGTCAAACATCACCAACACGTACTTAGAGAGCAATGCGCGGTTTGGGACAGGCCTCTGCCCTGAAGACGGTTACAAGTTAAATAATACAGTCTGTTTTTTAATTAACTACGCATCTTTCAGCGGGTGACGAAACTCATGAATTCAAACGATTATTATTAAGAAACCAACCCTGAAATACATATCATATAAATGGAATACATACAGGGAACAGCTGATGTTTTCTTTGATAAATCAGAGTTGATTAAAATCCGCCTGTATCTTTATATATCTTTTTATTTTTTCGTTTTATATAAAACATGATGTTAAAATAACTCAACGAACTTATGTATAAGTCTTCCATTGTATGAGAGGAGTGAGGACCAAGGAGGTTGGTCGCGAACTCGCTAGTCCTTTCCTTTCTTTTCAATTATGTTCCTTTATGCAAAGTTTTGATTGTGGAGCGAAGAGAACTAGGAAATAAGTTGTTGAATGCAGTGGAAGTTGATAAGCGGGCCGGTCGCTTAATGAGCTTAATTTGTTAAAGTCACGCGAAAGATAAAGTCCTTTCGCTAATAGAACTTTGTCAAAGTATCGAGTGACGTAACTGTTTTACTTACTCGATTGGAAATTACTGTATTTGAGCTTGAATATTTGATTAAAGTGTATTTTTATTCAGATTCTGAAAGTACAACCTGTGAGATACGTTAATGAGGTTTTTTAGAGATTAGTTATTCAAAAACATTCTTAAAGAATGGGTTCTCATCTTCTAGCCGTTTATAGATGTATTGCGAGACTATTAGATTGTAAATCTTAATAAATAAATAAATAGAATTAGAGTGAGCTCGAGGAATTTACCAGCAATGTATAGCACATGTTAGGTCACGTGGGCGACCGACATGTCATCGGTAACAACAAAATATGGAGCTACGGGTCAACTTCATTAAATTATGAAAAATGACACAATTAACGTTTTGCCATTTAATTTATTTGTTTGATTTTTACATTATAATATTATTAACAACGGTATGTAATCTTCATATAACATACATCATAATAGACAAAATTCTTGTTATGTCCATACAACTACTAAGCTAGTTAGTTAAGTGGTTACTTAACCTACGTTGTAAATTGTTAAACTAAGGACTTAATAAATACATCTATGTTAGGTATTTTCAATAATTATATTTTTTAATATGTGGGCTCAGTTTGATTAAATACTTAAATAAAACTATGCCCCACACCAAGTATTTCTCCTGTATCACGAATGTGCCTGTACGTGTGCCAACAATAATATCAGTACCTGCTAGCGAGTTGCCTACATTCTAAGCCCATGAACATGAAGCTGTGTTATCAAAGTGTATCATCGTCCTTCACACGTTGTTGTACAACGTGCGTTGCTTTATTAGGCGCGGCTATTAGCCGGCCAGCTGCTCCATCAGCGTGCTCGCTATCGACGCTAACGAAGCCTTGCGGGCGCCACTCATGCGCATTAGTTACAACGCTGAAATAATGCTTACTCGGTAAAGCCTAAAAAGAGATAGGAATGCGTGAAATACTCCGGACTTATGAGTTTAAGGTTAACTCAGGATTTTCGTTATTCTGAATAACAAACAAGTTATTTTCACAGTTAGTTATTTAAATACCGACATCATACAAGTGTAAAAGGCTGCAATAAGTAAATTGTTTTTGTCTACAGTTTTTAAATAATTATGTTTAATCGTAGCGTTGCCGTTGTGTTGGCAGTGTAAACCCTGTTAGTCGCGTTGTGTATCTAGACTAGAGAGGTCAGTTGAGTGTGGTCTCCTGGCGGCCTCGTTCGCCTCCCAGCTGCCCGTCACCTACGCTGACCGCGCGGGACTCTCGCAGACGAATTAAGGATCAAACTGTAATGGTCGTTCTCGAGCCCATCCGCCCGTTTATTGTGACTGCACGCCGCCATCACGCTTTATGGACGAAATTTAGCTGTAAGTAGTCCCATTAAGGTTGTAATTTGTTTGATTGCGAGTTGTTCGGAGGTTTCGAGGGAAGCTATACAAATTGATCCCATCACCGAAGGATTCAGTTTAAGGAACGCTCGTACGATACACGGTTTGTAGGAAATCACACTATTTATATGAGCATTACGTTAATAGCAGGCTTTGTAGTAGTATCGGCTGCTTGAAATAGACGCCATTTTCAACTCAAGCGGTACACGGAACCGAGAAAATGAGATTGAGGGTTTAAAT
Source organism: Caradrina kadenii (assembly GCA_947462355.1). Lineage (NCBI taxonomy): Eukaryota > Metazoa > Arthropoda > Insecta > Lepidoptera > Noctuidae > Caradrina > Caradrina kadenii. Next base: position 236,081 of record OX381683.1, on the reverse strand, counting down.
AAAAAATAGGCGGTTGTTACAATTTGTTTGGCTGAAGGCTCTGCTGACACCCTGAAGTTTAGTAAGTAACAGCAAATTGTTTAGTACATTTATAAAACCCTTTGTATTTCCCAGTTATACCATAATTATCGAATTTTCCATCATTAAGTCTATCAAGGAAACTTTTGATTTCTAATTAGAAACCAGCAAGTTATTAACCGACCCGCCATATAACGCTGCTAGCTCGTCAAAGCTACAAAAAGGTAGTTAACCCACATTTTGGCTAGAAACTCACAATTTTTTCCGCCGTCTATAAACGTTGGCAGGTCTACCGTAAGATAAAAAGTCAGGCCACAACGTTAGTGGACAATAAACCAGCATACGTTTACTGCGTAAATAAACGCGAAGCCAGGCATCACGTAGGCTGCGGTCACACGAGCGTTAGGCAGCTAAGACTTGCCTGAAACTAGTTTCAGTGCTATTTTATTTTCAGAAAATTAAAAGGCTTCTATGCGCAGTACAATTTTTATTTTGTATATATTTTATTTAGAAGAATATTGCAAACATTATCTCTAAGTCTAAGTTAATTCCTTATTTCAATTAGGTAGGTCCTCGTGAACGTCATTTACAAGAGAAACTACAATTGAATTTAGTTGCCCCTTCCAAAAAGTAATTTCGTATGGACAAGATTGGACAAGCAAATAGTATAGTATAAACATGGATTCAATAATTATATAAATATTTATTTAATGGTCAGAAGCCGGGAAGTTTGACTACCAGTCTTACCAAGAGGTATCGTTTTGCCCAGTTACTGCGTTATGGCGGTTAAATAGGCAGTTGCTTTATGTAAAACACTGGTATTCAGCTGCATCGATTAGACTGGAACCCAACCCCACCGTAGTTAGGAAAAGGCTAGGCAGGCAAGGGCACGCCGTCATAGCGGCGGTAAGACCCGTAATGGAGGATTGGCTAGGGCGCCGGCACTGTGCCCTCACATTCCGGCTGACGCAGATACTGACCGGACACGGTTGCTTCGGAAAGTATCTGTGTCGCATAGGCCGCGAACAATCGCCCGGTTGTCACCACTGCGGAGATTGACTGGAGGACACGGCGCTGCACACGCTGGCAGGTTGCCCAGACTGGGCAGAGCAGCGCCGTGAACTCTCCGCAGCAGTCGGTGACCTCTCGATTCCGAACGTCGTTTTCTCGATGGTCGGGAGCGAGAGTGCGTGAGAGGCTGTCGCCTCCTTTTGCGAGCACGTCATGCACGCAAAGGAGGCGGCAGAGAGGGAGAGGGAAGAAGCTGCCTCGCTTCCCTCCAGGAGAAGATGCACCGGGCGCCGGAGGGCGCTGAACGACCTCCGGCCTCCATGAGTTGCCGGCCTGCGGGTGGTCGACTAAGGGCAGTCCACCACCCGATCAGATGCAGGCCCGTGTAGGCGGCGCACGTGTTCCGCGCGCGCCACACCAGAGAGGATTCGGCGGCGCTAAGACCGCCGACGTAGACGGGACTCGCCTATGCCACCGGCGGGTCAGGGCCTGGCGGTGGCGCGGTAGAATGCGCGAGCGACCCCGTACCCCCGCCCGAAGGTCGGTCGAGGAACACCGTGGTGGTTTTAGCCGGTAAGAGTTCGGCACGCCCCCCCGTCTCGCCCAAGACGGGGGATAGTCCATGAGGATTTCCCCACGTTAAAAAAAAAGGTAGGCAGGCAGTCACCAAGTGTAGCGTCGTCCCATGAACGCAGCCTAACCAGCCTTATAGCGGGTAGGTACACGTATGATGTGACACAGGCCGGGCGGGCGCGCGCCACCCTGCCGCCGAGCAATACCGCGGATAACACTACATTAACGGGCCGTTTTTTATGGGACGCAGCCATCACGCCAATTTGGCGATCACACGGAGCCTGTGAGCCCGATGCCCCGTAATAGCAATGATGTTTTAATAAACGAACTGTACAGTTGCTTACGATACTTGTATGACAATCTCTTTCTGGAAATTGAAGTGTTTTAATTGTAACCCGGAATACGTACTTTTCATTTAATTGTATACTACATATCCCACGGTGTGTTTGGTTACAGCCTTGCTTCCCTTAGTCGTAACGTGATGTGAATCACTCTAACTATTAAAGAAAACGCATTAAAATCCGTTGCGGAGTTGAAAGATCTAAGCGTATGGACGGAAGTAAGCGACTTTGTTTTATACTATGTAGAGATAAAATAGACGTGTGAAACTCTATAGAATGCTTGTATGTCACTACTATATTTACTTATAAAAGTCAAGTCCTTTTCTTTCTAGTTTAGAACTGTGTTTACCCCATAACTCAGTCGAAGCATAAAACTACCCGTATGAAAATGAGGTTGTACAAGGTACATAGTCAAATCAGCCAGAGCAAAGAATGTAGATATTGCCTACGAAAAAGGAGCACCTACTGCAATATTAAAGCCGATACAGTTTTTTAACAGAAATAAATATTCAAGCGTATATTTTAAACAATATGCTCACAACGAACAATTATTCAAAACGTGCTCTATCACAAAATAACACATTTGTGATTTACTGAAAAAGAGACGTGAGCCGAGCCGGGGCTCCGTAAATTGCTTTGAATATTTGTATTCACACTAAAAAACACTTTTGTAATAAAGTAACCAACATGTTACTATCATTATTAACTTAACTATTCATAGCCAAACCCTATCATTTACCTCCACAAGTCTTAAATAATGCGTCCAAGAATTCACCCCTAAACTTCAATTTAGACAAACGGCTATAAATTATCTTTTTATAAATACAATCCCCAAAACTCATAAAAAAAATAATTGACCATAATTTCGATTCAGTCTAACGCCTAATACAAATTATGTATTCTGAGAACGAACCATTCGATTTGTACAACACAAACATCGATTCTATTGTATTCCAATTATAATCTATTCAACAATCGATTGATAACGATCGCGATCGTGTGACATCTCGATTGGATGCGGGTGTTACGGCACTTATCTACATGAATTTATTTACGGGTGTTCCGATATCAGATAAACGGCCTAGTAATGTGACAGGCAGTGCATCAATTCGGGTTTCCCTTTGAAAGAAAAATGAGAATTTATTTTTATATTATTAAATCTTATATTTAGATATTACGTACGTGTTAGCCTAGGCTTAGTTAGGTGCAAACAGATAATGAGCAATTTTAGTATGTTTAGTTGGTGCTTTTTACTTTTCATACCCCATTCTTTTTAGCGGTTGGAACCAGTGTTGTCACGCGAGCAGCAGACTCGGAATACTCAGCAAAGTTTGTTGCATTACAAAGTTTGAGTAGTCTGTTCAGTGCCGCGTAGTTTACGAGCGTAAGCGACTCACTTATGCAAAGCAGATGATTCCAGTTTTACTGAGTTGACAAATGAAATAGGAACAAAGCAACGACGCGAGAACACGTCCTATTTTATTTAAGTAGAAATTCTTCAACATACATTTTATGCGCGCCATATTTTATGCTAAATAGTTATAATTACTTCAGTAAAAGCTACGTTATTTATGTTTACAAGGCGAACAATTAAATAAACACGAATAAAACTCACATAATAATGTTATTTATAAGAGAATCACTGTTTGAAAGACTTCTGAGGATCTAACTAACTAGTTTTATCAAACTGATATTATGGTAATCGTCACTATAAACGCTAAATGCTGTCGTAAGGACAATGTTCGAGATGTACAAGAACTGAGCTGACTCACTGCTTACATGTGCACTACGGGTCATTGTCTCGTTACTCCCCCATTGGTTGCTGATCGTAATTCGGTTACAATTGATATCGGAAGCTGGTTAATCTTTTCATCTCGCAGCTGGTTTATTAGCTCTTTTTAGTGGCACACGGTTAATCGATTGATTGTCAATCGCGTGGTTTTCGATTGATTGGGTCTTGATATGTACTTGTGGTGCGGTGGGAGATAATTGGGGTCGTAATCGTGTGTCTGTTGTTTTGCTGGGGCTTTACATGTGTGTCATGGAGGAAAAGGCTATGATTTACGAAAGTGGTTTTCACACTGTCTCATACTTATCATCGTCTCTCTGACATAGCGAGCAGTCGAGCACTACGTAACCTATCAGCTTAAGAAGGCGTGTTCTACGTTCACCTACACACCCAAGTTTAAACGTGTTCCTATATTGTTCACCTGTCTCGTGTAAGATCTAATCTTCACCATAATGCATTGCCATGTATTATTTCGGGAGCCGGTCGCTTTCCACTGTCTTGCACCTTTGTGCAGAGCTCCTTTCACTGGGCAATACACAAAGAATTTACATTATACTAGATGAGCATTGGCATACAATATTCCTGCATCAGCGTATGTCTTTAGTAGGTATGAACGGAACTAACTCAAACATTTACAAACACAAGTTATAAATAAGTAACTCTTGATAACAATATTATAATAATTTTAATGTACTGAATTATTCGTATAGGTACACAAATATCAAATACGTTTCATATTATGTTTATTCAGGAGGTACCTAGCCAAATATAATATTACAAAAATCGAATATTTCAAAGTATAATATGTAAGCCTACGTTTGCATAACCAGATTAATTTGCTAGTCCTAGTGGTTCGATTGTCTGGTAGTAAAAATTGCACATTCCTCAGCTGCAGAGGAAACAAAGACAAAGGAAAACAAAGAGCTGTCAATGATACCTTCCAATAAATCTTAATAAATAAGAGTGAGTTGTAAGCAGACATCTCTTAGGACACAATTATATAACGAGTTTAACAATTGAATCGGAGCAAGGAGTACATTTATCTCCGATCAAGTCGGAACGGTCGCAACGCGTGCCGTATCGTCGCCGCCGATCGCTCGTCTGATCCCGCCGCTAGATTGCTCCGTTCGGTACGTTCCATTACCAACTAGATACATATTTGACTACGTTATATTGTTATTAATTCTTGATAGGTATGAGCTTTGTTCAAATATTGCTCGTATTAAAACGAATTTAGTATCAGTTCGCATACATCGCCTTACGCGCCGCTGAGGTTTGTTCGTTCGTAATTTATGTCCAATGTACTCTAAGCCGATGTTATCTTTTCTTCTCTCTGCATTGTGTTATTTGCAATGTACAGCTTTCCTCGCGATGTTTTTCTTTAAAGCTTCAAGGGTTTACTCTCGCTTGTTTGAACAGCTTCTCACTTGAGGATGTCTACTGTGTTTTGTAAAAGATTAGATCTATCGCTCTCGTCCCATTGTCTTCTTAGTTCATTGTAATGTTCCAATTTGCAAGACCAGTTCGTGATTTTTGTGTATTAATATGTAAAACATTATAATACAAACAAGAGTCCAACAGATTTACAATACAATATAGATTTATGATTTGAGATTGAATAGATAAACGATTGCAGATAAGATCCGACCAGCGATAAATTTGCCACTTGCAAAACACAAACTGTGCTGTGTTAGAGCACGCTTCGCGTTCAACAATATTGTGTCTGAGACAAAATATGCAGAAATGGGGATATTAATCAGTGGTGATCGCCCGAAGCTTTGTCCGGTGGTGATAAATTGTGAAGTTGAAGTATAAAGCACTTCGCTAGCAATAAATGTGTCGCCGCTTCAGTTGCGTTGAAATCACAGAATTATAAAACAGACTGTCGCGCCGATAGCAGTAATATCGATATATCTAACGCAACTGGATGCGATTATAGTCGTGGATATACAAACCAACAATTGTTAAATATGCCTTTTAACTTCTCTTACTAAAATATTGATCGAAATATAAATGGAATGTGAACCATTTATTTTAAAATCACCTTCCGTAGGCAAAAGGCAAAAGTTACTCATCGTGCAAAAGTACATGTACGAGTGGGCACGCCTTAATAGAGGCGGTAAGTCCCCTCTTTGAGGAGTGGCTGTAGAGGCGCCCTCACCTACCGCCTGACGCAGGTCCTCACCGGACACGGGTGTTTCGGGAGGTTCCTGCACCTCATCGGGCGGGAGGAAACGTCCGGGTGTCACCATTGTGTGGATCGCCCCTAGGACACGGTGGAGCACACCGTGGCGGTATGCCGCGCTTGGTCGGAGCATCGCCGAGTCCTCGTGGCGGCCATCGGCGGCGGCGAACTCTCGCGTCCGGCCCTGGTGCAAGCCATGGTCCGGAGCGAGAGGGAATGGGATGCAGTCGCCTCCTTCTGCGAGGCAGTAATGCTTGAGAAGGAGGCGGCGGGACGGTTGAGACAGCGGTTCTCCCGCCCCAGCCGCCGCGGTAGACGCTCCGGACGTCGGGAGCCGCGAGACGACTTCCGGCCACCGTAGATACGGGCCTGTGGATGGTGAGCAATGGGTAGCTCACCGTCCTTACGTTGCATAACGATAGGCCGTGTCGACGGCGCGTTCGTGTTCCACGCGCGCCTCAAAGAGATGTCAGCAAAAGGAAGGGGCCACTGAGGGCCGATGCCTGCCGGGGCTGCGGGCTGTTCGTAAGAGATACCGCGCCCCCGGAACGCAAAGGGCACAAGAAGGAATATGGGTGGGTTTTAGTCAGTAAAAGTCTGACACTCCCTCCCGTCCCGCTCAGGGCGGGAGAAGTTATTTGATGATTTCCCCAACTATTCTTCTGGTCCCCCAGAAGAAAAGTTGTCCCTCGTAAGGACTTGTCACAGCTTTGTGACACAGGTCCCTCAGGAGAGTCGCGGCTAAACAAGTACAAGTAGGTACACAATAAACTCTGTTAATATTTTCATTACATTATTATACATTTACGTTACTTAGGTAATGTTAATTTGTTTAACATTTTGTGTTTATCGCCTCCGGCTGTCCGGCCCGGGTTGCCTTTGGCTTTCTCAAAGTCAAAGTCAAATTATTTATTTCAATTAGACCATTAAAAGATACTTTTGAACGTATTTTACTAGAAAAAACAATTCAAACTAATTGCCCTTTTTTAAAAGGTATTTTTGTATGAAGAAGAGTAGCAATCTCTATAGGTACATTAATTAAATAATTACAAAAATGTAAAGACGATGTACATAAAATAAAGTACTATACGTCCTGTAATAGGCGCAAAGTAATACAAAATAAATAAAACAAAGACACCCACATTAATTATGTTTCTAGGAATATGCTGCTTACACATAATAATATTACAATGTTGTCAGTGTAGAAGATCACTCCTAACGTTTCAAAGAACAATATATCGGTGTCGGCCGTAGTTACAATCGCCGAATGTAGTATTAAAGTCAGAGCAGATATTAAAAATATAATATATGTATAATTATTTAAATTCTCTTGAACAAAATATTTTTTTATAAAAACATTACATACATACATAAACTCACGCCTTCTTCCCATGGGGGAAAAAGAAAGAGAGAGGAATCACAGAACGCCACCTGCTACGGTCCTTACATACTCCTTTCGCCTCGTCCTCGTTCATACACCTGATCATACAAGCACGCGGGTTACGAGTACTGCGCACCCGACCTCTCTGAGGAACCGTTACCTTAACAATATCTTCGTTTTCGTAATATCCTCCATTACTTGATACTTTTCTTTCTCTTTCTCTTATCCTTGTTGTTTGTTAACGGACAAAAGCGGAGAAATAGTTTTGCTATCTAATTTCAGATTTAGTGTAACTGATTTTTCTGCACGGATCCATCCATTTGTGAATAAAAACATCGCTTTAAGCTTATAAAACCAAAGTGCCTTTTATGTTACGTATCTATCACAATTATCGTTTTCGGCCGCCCCTAAGCAAGTCCCGATATTGGTATAAAGGGATACTTCATGACGCCGGCAAGCCCCCGCGTTATTACTTGCGGGTGTATGTTTGTTGTAATGCAGATTCCAAGACAAACGTCTCCATTTCCTGCGGTGTTTGCTCGCAGCCATTGTTTCGACTTGTTTGACGAGGGATATGGGTGAAACCATCGGTTATCTAATGTACAGAGTTGGGGTAGTCGGGGGAAACTCAGGCTCATAGTTTTTGTTTGCTACTATTGTTTTGAGAGGTGACTATTAATTTTGGTTTAGTTTGAAATTGTCGTGAGTGTTAAGTCCTGATCACAGTCACAAGAAAAGTTCAAATTACACAATAATACTTCATTATTTTAGTATGACGCAACCATTTCACAAACTGCCACTAAAGTTTACTTAGCGAGATATGCATGACGTGTAATCATTCATTTGCATGCATCGATCACTAATAAAGAACGTGATCGATGTTTGCATGTCATGCTCTGTACCTACCTAACTGTTATCATATGTCCTATTATTGATATTTATGCAAATGTTGTTTTGTCACTCTGATTTATAGAAATCCTTGCCGTATTCGCATTAACTATGACCTTGCATGAAAAGCTCTAACGAGATATTACAAAACAGATGGTTTAAAGAGGCTGCGCCTAATATTAGCACGCAGATAAAATAAATTTTCATACCTTGTCTTTTCTATAACATATAGTTTGCAGTTCCTTTATCTCCTAATTAGATCTAATTGCTACTCGTATCTAGCAAATCGCATAATATAATAAAACTGCAAGTATGCAGGCCTCAATCTATATATTTGTACAGTGAATTTTAAAATTCAATTTGGACGCAAATAATATGGTTCGTTTGTTATTGTTTACGATTCGTGATCATAAAATGTTTAATATTATTGTTATTGCCAAATATCTAAGAATACATCGTTATTTTTAAGCGCAAATGTTTTAATTTTTTAAGTTTTCGTAAATTCGTACCCAGTAGAATCATTTATATGTAGGTCTATCATTGAGTAGAGTCAGATCATGAACCGTATTATAACAATAGCTCCTTATACTCTGCCACCTTTCTTTTATGGCTGATCTGATCAAATACCATTTCAGAGTAAGTACTAGATAAATAAGTGAAATGCCGACACAAACATTATTTCTACAACAACACATAACCTCAGTTTATTGCAATATTGGTTCATCATAAAGCCAGCAAATAAAGCGCCACATTTAAACTTCCACGTAATAACATCAATTCTGAACGCACATTCAACAAATTACAGGCACTGAGAACGCTGAGCCTACAATTTAGTGCCAGCCGAGCGTGCAATACCAATACCGACACAAGTACACTACGTGCTGAAAGAACTACAGTCCAGCGACATATTTGCCGCTTCCCGTAATCCCGTGTTTGATATCAATCTTTATCTGGCTACTGGTACGTTTACATAGACTAGATGTTTTGCAAACTCACCTTAATTACACTGTCCGTAATACTTGATTTTTTTATTGTAGTATTATAGGCTGTGGCCCAACTGCTTTAATCCGAACAGTGTGAACGAGACTCTCGCAATTCGCATACAATTTCCCCCGCACTAGGGGCCGGGATGGGTCATAGGCAAACATTTGCCCAAACATTACCCGCTGCCTTCACGACAGGACCGGCTCCGCTGAATTATTGAGACGTCCCGGTTTTAACACCAGATGCTATTTAGATGTTCTCATGTTTATTAGTTTGTCCCTTGTAATTTGTCATAGACCGTTGATGGCTGTAATTTAGGGCATCCCATGAAGCGTTGATAGAATAATGTTGGGGAACTTTGTAGACCAAATGTGCTTTCGAAAGCATAAATCTTACAGAATATTGCGTAAGCATCTTTTATCTTAAGTTCCGGAACAATGAAATTGTCTGGAGCTAAGTCTAACTTACACAAATTATTACTTTGGAAATTGAACTGAAATTGTAACCGTAAGAAATCACGGACAAAAGGTTCCGTAAAGTTTTATTACAAGTATCGATTGTTGATCCGACATCCAGTTGGTTAAAGAATGGTTCCAAACTGACGCTATCATGAATGAGTCTACCTGATAAAGGGAAATACCTGTAGAAATCAAACGGTGGAAAATAAATGTTGTCGAAGGCGAGCGGCGGGCGCGCGGCGGTGGCGGGCGGCGCGGGGGGCTAGGACTCACTCGGTGCGGGCGCGGATTTGTCGCGCTCCTATGACATTAGTCCGCTACCTTCGCTACTTTATTTGTCATTGTCACGGTGTACGGTTTCTTTGCGTCGACAGTTTTTCTTTCAGTTTCTTTTTCCTCGTTCCTTGTAGAGCTTTGTGAATTACCTTTCATATGTTACTTGACACGATCGAGTCGTAATGTCATGTTCTTGCCTATGAGCACAGTATGAACTTAAATACTTTATTCACTTGGACGATATTGTACGCAATAACATAACAAGTAAGTACAAGATAAATTAAAGACATTGTAGAAAAAAAACATCTTACTGGCGGTTGGGTACTCAACTTGCATTACTGCTCACTAATGACTTTTTTTTTTTTTTTTTTCGGTGGGTGGGAAATCATCAAATAACTTCTCCCGCCCTGGGCGGGACGGGAGGGAGTGTCAGACTTTTACTGACTAAAACCCACCCATGTTCCTTCTTGTGCCCTTTGCGTTCCGGAGGCGCGGTATCTCTTGCGAACAACCCGCAGCCCCGGCAGGCATCGGCCCTCAGTGGCCCCTTCCTTTTGCTGACATCTCTTTGAGGCGCGCGCGTGGAACACGAACGCGCCGTCGACACGGCCTGTCGTTATGCAACGTAAGAACGGTGAGCTACCCATTGCTCACCGTCCACAGGCCCGTATCTACGGTGGCCGGGAGTCGTCTCGCGGCTCCCGACGTCCGGAGCGTCTACCGCGGCGGCTGGGACGGGACAACCGCTGTCTCAACCGTCCCGCCGCCTCCTTCTCAAGCATTACTGCCTCGCAGAAGGAGGCGACTGCATCCCATTCCCTCTCGCTCCGGACCATGGCTTGCACCAGGGCCGGACGCGAGAGTTCGCCGCCGCCGATGGCCGCCACGAGGACTCGGCGATGCTCCGCCCAAGCGGGGCATACCGCCACGGTGTGCTCCACCGTGTCCTCGGGGCGATCCACACAATGGTGACACCCGGACGTTTCCTCCCGCCCGATAAGGTGCAGGAACCTCCCGAAACACCCGTGTCCGGTGAGGACCTGCGTCAGGCGGTAGGTGAGGGCGCCGTGACGCCTCTCCAGCCACTCCTCAAAGAGGGGACTTACCGCCTCTATTAAGGCGTGCCCAGCACGAGGTTGCGACAGTCGCTGTCTCCATGTCGCCATGAGATCGAGCCGGAGGTCGGCCCGCCGAGCGGCAATTTGCCGCGGTGGCGGACTCTCCCCCCGGCCTAGTACCTCCACGCGCCACTCGTACAGGCGCGCGAGGACCAGCGCCTCCAGATCCCACGGCGGCAATCCGGCAAGGAGGCTCGCCGCCTCCCCCGAGATCGTGCGGTATCCTCGGATGGCCCTTATGGCGATCACCCGGTGGGACGCAATGAGGTAGTGGGCGGCAAGTCGCCTTAACCCCTGCGCCCACACTGCTTACTAATGACTGACTTACTAAACTTGTACGTTTATCAATCAACGGAGATATTGCTTCACGTCATCTTCGGTCATCGTGTCTAATCGTCAGCAGCCACAAAAATGGTTGTTTATTACTGTTTAACAACCACCACTATAACATCGAGACGACCACTGTCGACTTAATGTTATTACCACCTTCATTCATAAATGTGCTCGTAATTTACCTGAAATAAGAATACAATTTTATTCAAATTTTAATTTTGATTGTAAAATTAGACGAGTTTCACGAATGCAAGTCAGAGAGCGAAACGACTCGTTGAAACAAATTGAATTTTTAAAAAGTGTTTTTTGAATGAACAAGCTGAGATCAAAGCGAAAAAGAAGATTACTGAGCAAATGAAAGCAATTTATAAAGGCTAGATAAACAGGCTGGTATTAATGAAATAGGGGAGCTGTATCTTTTTACACAGCTCAATGAGTGCGAACAAAGTACACGATATGCGTGGACCGGCCGGGCGCCCGCCCGGCCGCGCCGGACCGCCGGCCGTCCCCTTTGCTTCCTTATCTCGATTCATTTTCTCTGCTAATATTTGTTGCTGTGCAGTGCACTGGTGTTTACTGCTGTTGTGACTGTGTGGAGTATACGCTGGTTGAGTCGCACGTTTCATTTTCTCCAAGCATGTGCGCGGTATTGGGATCTTTTACTAAGAAATCCATTGTTTAACTTAACATCCTATCAATAATTCCCTATCTACTTTTACTGCCCGCGAAGCAGACATAATAGTTAAACTACCACCCTGAACCACATGTGGCTTATAGGACGGGGAATGTGTCAACATTATACAGTACCCCGAAAATAATTTAATGTTATATCGGTAGCCAATTAAAAGGGTTATTTTAAACGAAAGGAGTATAACTACAATTTATCACAGTAGGTATAGGTTATTGTTGTCTCCGACCTAACTAGTGCGTACCATAGATTCTGATATTGTTTATACATTTAAATAGTAATCGTTACATCTAAACGTAATAAATTGTCGAGCTAATGAAAGTAAATAAGATTAACTCAAAATAATATCACGACTATAATAAAGGAGACAGTTTACGTTCGCGGCGGCAACACTACTCACTAATAACTCGACTTGATGATAAATTTAACTAAATGAGTCAACGAAGCGTGGGCTTCAATAAACCCGAGGAATTTCAGGACTTCGCTTCAATCAAACTTGAATCGAGATTGGTAAATTGGTGAAATTATTCTCGAAAATCATGAATTCGGAGTTCTGATGATATCTAATTATTGGTTGATTCGTACCAATGGTAAATGTCCAAATGGATTAGATCATAACCAGTACTAAGCAAATTAATGGGATATTTTGAAATAGCTACTCATTCATTGAAATAACATGAAACATGATGTTATTATATTCAAACTAGGTACGATAATGGTGGCTGTAACGAATTCTTCAATTATAGTTTATTCTGGGTTGACACAATAAGCAAAACGGAGGGTGATGCTTGTACGAGACTTTCAAATGCTCTCTTGGGACTCTCAAACCCAACCGTCATTTACGTGCAAAGCACCACCAAACATGAGGTACGCAGATAAACCTTTTTGAAATCTGTTACCAAAATAACCTAACCTACCTAATAATAAATTCTAAAACGCAAAATCATCAAAACACACGTGTGTATAAATTCCACTAAGTAGCGACAACAAGCGACTCAGGAAAATTAAAGGCCGACCCGCAAATGTCGCGTGCAAGTGCTGATGTGGCCAGCGGGGGCTGACCTCTCACTCATCTCCACATATCACCGGCGCCGCTATTAGTGGAAGAGCTTAATGAACGGTCTGGGGTCTCATTAGCCTGGTCGAGGTAAATTTTCTTAACAGCCCAGTTGGTGGCACACGCGTCCTAAACACACACACCCTTCTGCGGACAGATAATTTGTCCAAACTTTGGCGGTGTTAAAGTTTCCGCTTGCATAGTTTCTTTATCAGTTTATATCACAGCCCCAAGTTGAACTGTTGACGAGCCGAGAGATGTCTCCGCCGCCGCAGGGCTCTTGTTTGTTCGACTTGTGTTGAGATTGAAACCGTTGTTTACTTTAGCAATTATACAGTCTAGACCATAAACGATTAGGAAATAAAATATTTATTTTCCTGTTTCAACATCAGAATTATCAACCCACGCGCCATTACCAGTCTCATGTAACATAATTACTAATGCTAAAATGGAAATACTTATTTCTTTAGTCCATAAATAACCAAAGCTGGTTGCTCTATTTTAGACATAAACACAGATCGAGATTCGGATAGGTCATCAAGCAAGCCATATAGAATGATCATTAAAGTGAAACAATGTGTTGCTTCCCATCACGAGAGGGACATTAGAAAGCATCGCCGCGTCACCGGCGCAGGCGTCAGTGAGAGCAGTAATAAACACTTGGGCGGGTTGTGTATCACTGAGTCCGCAGTCCCGCGGTCACGATTCCCACAACTGCGGGAACTATGCCCGCCGCACTATTTCGGTGGGAAATGCGGGAATCGGCACGAGTACGAAGTTACTCTTTATGTTTCACCCGTTCAACCTCTTCTGGGCGCTGAATAATTTTATTGCGTTACTTGTTGTTTGCCGCTTATTTCGTGTGTAGTTCGTAATCTGTTCTGAATTTACACGTTGTTTAGTTTTCAGCGTATGTCGGGCGATTTAAGTTCATGTAATGTGGGTTCTTTTCTGTAATAAACACAATCAAACACTAATCTATGTCCTTTGCGTCTACATTTTGCTTAACAAGCTTAACTTACTTTCCAAAATATTGGTACACCTGGTATTTGGTTGGATTACCTATATTTTGTACCCACATAGGAAAACATCTTTTACGTAAAAACAGTGATGACACAAATCTACGGTATCACATTTTTGATTAAAGATCTGTCCTAGTTTTAGTAAATGTTTACGTTGCAACTTCAACACCGCGTCGCGTTGCTCTATGTGATTTATAGCGCGGCGTTCGTCTGCGGCCGCCCCCGGCTGCGCTATATCTTTATTGTTCTAATCTTCACTGTTTACAAACTATTGTGCTATTTTAAAATTATGAACTGCTCAGATAGCACTCCCCAGCCATATCGCCGCCATAAATTTCAAGTTTTCTTGATACATTCCAACTTTATGTTACCTTTTAAGGTTGATGATTATTCAGAATCGGTTTAGCAATATTCAGAAAATATCTAACATACGTAACTGTGGTTCGTGACTTCGGCCCGCATCGTGGCATCGACGCCAGTGCGGCTGTGGGACACAATAAGTATAATATCCAGGAACAAACGCTGGTGATGCTGGTATCACTGGTGGTAACAGCGATTCTAATGCTTTACAATTACAATTCACGCAATCACACTGATCGAAGTTTGGTTGTAAGACCGCAAATTGGAGCTCGCCGAAGGCTCGGAGTGATTACATTAGAACATCACGCGTCACCTCGACTCCAATTTGAAGGGTCCAAAGTATTTGTCCCAATCGAAACCCATTTGGAATTCAGATGGAATCGAAACGTCTAATTGCTTTCGGTTCAGCTCTTCGCATACTAATCTGTGACTGTGGCTGCTCTCCATGTACTACGTGTGCTGTTGTCGACTACATTTACTTGTCCGTCCTCGAGTTTCTGTATCGATATCGTTAGTTCCCACAATAATACTACTTAATGCATTATAATGGATTTATTCTGCGATCCTACATCACCCAGTAAAACCGAAATATGTCTCGAACTTTTCCGATTACAATCTGGTTTCAAATAAATACAAATGAGAATTTTAATCAATGTCGCAGAACAAACAAGTAATAACAATAAGAAGCCGGGCCCCGCACTGCGGACTGCATTTTTTTTCCAAGTTCAATATTTACGAGCTCGAAACATCGGGACTCGGTATTGGTGTCGCCAACTCGCAAGTAGGTGACCGCTCGCCGACAATTCATAAAGTGGAGAAGTGCCTCAGTTCACACCCTCGCTCTACAACTCTCCCCCCCTGTTCTTCGACTCCCCTTCACAACTTTTCCCAATTCCACCACAAACTGTAAATAAAGCAAACGATCCGATAACGTGGCTGCTCCAATTTGGTGCACGGGCGAAGGGATATTTCACTTTCGTTTCGGCGATACTAAGCTATTTACATTTCGCGCAACTGCTGGTAATATTTACGCCATCATTCGCTGAAATTGGAATGAATTCAACAAGGTCACGACGATTCTGATTACTTGAAGGAAATTGAATGTTCCTACAAACAATTACAAGGGCGTCGGAGAGTAGCCGCTACTCATTCATGGTCGTGAATTGATTTACAATTGAGTTAGGAGACAAATATTATGGTGCGACTTATCTATGTAAAAATGAGCCATTATTCATACTTATTTTTAACAAACTGCCTCGTTAGCCTAGTGGTCCTAAGCGCGACTGCTACGCTAGAGGTCTTGGGTTCGATTCCCAGGTCGAGCAAAAAGTGTTATTGAGTTTTTCTTTAAAATTCAAAGTAGCTGCTCGGATCTGTGTCCGGTTAATGACAATAGGCTTGCCCCCTATTATATGAGACTTAAAACGTACCGGCGTACTGTGGGTATACATTGGTACACCTCTGCCTAACCCTTGCCTGACCCTGAAAGAGTGTCCATGGAGTTTCTTGCTCGTTCTTCTCCATAGAGACCTACGCTTTGGAACGAGCAACTAACTTCAACTTTTAAATGTAACTTCTTGACAATTCAAAAGTGCTTGTAAATGGTCTAATTGAAATAAATGCTTTACTTTGACTTTGACCTTCGGGAAATACAGGCGATGGTATGTTAAGTATTATTTTTAGCAAAAATTTAAATGCAATGAAAGTATTATTTTTTTGAGTTTTATTTGGCATTATTCATATTTTTTTACTTTTTTGGAAACAGAAATTAGTTGTAGAAAATCTATGTAGATAATAATAATAATTAGCTGTACATTACCAACTCGTAGATATAAATTGAATGCTGTCTTTAAAACTAAACAAAAATGAAATATAACGAAATAAATTAAGCCAAACGAGAATACGAAACGCTATAAGGCTCCTTCGAGTTCTGTCCCAAAAGACGTTCAGAATATGTTGTTAACAGTTTAAGTCAGCTAACATAAACTTAATTCAAGTATAAGTTTTTGGAATCACTCTTAGCCTCTATCGTTACCTATTTATAAGTTTTTCATGAAATGTAATGAAAGAGTTAAACTTTAGCGGTTTCCAGCCATGTCGGTAACCAACATAATTTTAATTCACCTCCGAAGATTTCCCTCGGCACTCGTCGACCTTCTATAATGATTAGACAAACTTGAAGTTAAACAGGAATGTTCATTGGATACGAGTCGGCTGTGAGGGAGAGCCATCGCGCTGCTCAATTATTCAAAAGAGTACGAGATTAAATTAAAAAAATGTAAACTGTCAGCGCAGGACGTTGTTTTAAACTTAGCGTTTGACGAAGCACAAAAGTTTAAATTAAATTTACACAAGCGAGAGCGGAGATAGATGTGCGCACCGTCGCACACGTCCGGCACCGCGCGCCGCTAAACAACGACAATCTAGTTTTAATTGCAGCGATTTGTCTCCGCTCCGATGTTGCAGATTGCGTCGCCGATGGACCAATTTTGCATGCTCTTAACGTATTAATTATAGCACTCTGAAAACGAACGACAATACTGCAAATGTTTAAACGATCCTCACAATGTTATAGTTATAAGCTCGACGCGTCTCACACACTTCTGTGATCAGTGTTTGAATATTCACATCAAAAATAATACCATCATTAAGCTTCAAAACGCTCTGTTTAATCCTGTAAATATTTAGTATTAGAAATATATGAAATCCAATTATGGAGTCGTAACTTTAAACCGAATTGTAATGGCGATCGTAAATAACAATAATAAAAATTGTGAAATGACCATTTAGATGTGTATGATATTGATAAGGATGCGCATTAGAGGCGCAGTGCCTTATTAGATCGGTATGTGATGAGACGGTATCGGAATTATCTTTCAATTTTATTATGAGTGCTTTATTACAAAGGCTCGTAATGCATGTCAGGGCTCAAGTAGCGTAGCGTTTTTTGTGGCAGCCGGCGCTTGCGGCCGGCACTCTGTTTTTAATGACTCTATTAAAGAGATTAATAGCGTCTATCGCTTAAAAAACATCCGTACCTACTTTTTTCATTCTTTACAAATTTAATTAATGTCGATATGGATCTCTTAACCGGACCTGTGTTTAGGCCGGCAAGTATTGTGATGGTGGCGGCTACAATTTTTTGCTTTTATTTAAACTCTTCATCACCGTAAACGGGCGTAAATAATTTCATTAGACATCGCACGGGCACGTCATATCAAACCTAAATGTACTTTGTATCCTGTGGTGTAATATTGCGAAACACAACACTTGGATCATACTACGTATATTGTATAGTTAACTCAGGCCTAAAGCACTCATCTCTCATCATTTATAACGTTCAACGTTTTATCAAAATTGTATTAACAAAAGTCTCTGATTACCAATTGAAAGCTCTCTTGCATGAATTTCCATTTGTTTAGCTTGAACTACGCAGTATAATACTTTGTCTCCGCACTAAGAATGTAAATTCATCGTTAGCTTTAGGTTCAATTCGTATTAAAAGATGAGACAGCGTAAGTTGGAGTTAAACCGGTGTTACGATTCAGTGTCTGAGTACGGGCACCGGGACCGGGTACCGGGGGTGAGCGACTAACTGGATTGGCGTCCCCCCTCGGTTCTTCCGCGCGAGCTAGCGCCCAATTTGGCGGCTTGCTCGGGCTTGCACGTTTTTGCACGCATCGCCTTAATATGGACCTTCCGACGAACTCGCAACTACCGACTATAAAACATGCCCCGCCACGCTGACTAACTTGATTGCGATGAAAAAACCTTCGCCAATAAAAGCGTCAGTTCGATTCTCGAAATCCTTCCTAAAGCATGGGAAAGCTTAATGATCTGTGTTTTCATTTTCGTCCTTTCAGTACCGTTAATTAAACTACGTGAGATTTACCCCGGTTTTCCATCACCACCATTTTCTGTGCCAACAAAACACAAAGTTACAACTCTGTGTTTTGTTGACATTATTCAGGGAAAAGAGATATTATGCAAAATACATCTTTTTCTAATATATAAAATGAGACTAGAAATGTAAGGTAAATTAAGAAACGTACTAGCTTTTACGAAATTATACATTCAAAGAAAAATACAAGCAGAATAACAACGTATTCAATAAGAATTTCCGAAAGCTGTGTCGTAGTCCAGCGTGCCGTCGCGTCAGCCGTTGCCAGCGCTCGGCGCACGCTTGTCTGCGGAGCCGCGGCGACTTGATCCACTGCTCTGCCAGTCAGTGGCGCTCCGCCTGCCGACTAGACGGTACGTCCCTACGCTTCTCGCGCGCGAACGCAACGAATTCAAACACGATCCCATCGTCGACAGCTGCGACTGCTACACTACATTCATAACGTATTTCTAAGTTTCTTTTGATTTTTACTTAATTTTTCTTTAATGTGTTTTTCTTTGTTTCGTATTTCTGAGATCGTATATTAAGTTTTGTTAAAGAGTAGATTGTTACCGTGAAAAGCTTGGAGCCGGACGCATCTATTGTGAGTACAATGTATCGCCTTGACGCAGATCGGGCTGAACATTTACGATGAGAATATCGAAGACGATGCGACTGACATTCCATTGGGATAATAGATGCGACTTATGAGATATAAAATTGAGGAAAAATGATTTTGAAAATGGGAGGGAAGTCGCCTCCGGGTGCAAAGACGCTGGAAAATAAAGAGACGAAGAAGGAAGAGAAAAAAGAGACGAAGAAGAAATGGGAGAAATGCGAGGAAAGATGTCCGGGGGACCCGTGGGCGTACTGTGCGGTGTTATGGTGTGCTTGTGCCATGAGCCTGATCTCGAGCGGGTACAGCCTATACAAGCAGCAGGGACTGCAGGGACGTCTCTCGTTATTGGAGGAGCAGCACCTGGCGCTGCGGAGCGCAGTGCTGGAGCCGCAGCAGCCGCTGGTGGAGAGGCTGCGGCGCGAAGTGCTGGCCCGGCCGCCCATGTACTGGCGACCTCGGAGGAGCATTCGCGACTACGGAGACTGCGGCTGTCCACCAGGCAAGTAAACAAAGCATTGCACAACCTTACTAATCTTGTACGATTTATGGACGTATTGAGATTATTTGGAACCTGAAGTTGCTATAACGTTGAAAGTAAGTACCTACACGATATTGTATGCAACAATAAAAAAACATCACCATGGGGTAAGTAAGAAAAATGTTCTTGAGAACATTAAAAATCCGAGGTGTTAAGAACAACTACGCTTAAGGGCTATCAAACTAAATGGGTTTGAGCAAAAATTACAAATCTACTAATTGTTTGGTGTGTTAAATCATTGTTGTGCTTGTATGTTGTTGTGTTATGCAAAAGTACACGAATCGTGGGAGTATTAAAACTTTATTTTAATATTGAAAACTTATTTTTGTAAAAAAAACTTACAAATAATTGGAACATATGTGGAGCTTCAATATCGTCGTAACCAGAAGGCACCCAAGTATGGTCCAGAACGATAAAATATTGCAACGATGGCAAAAACATGTAACATTCAGCTTCGTTAAGTTTCTTTTTGTTGTCGCTTATTTCTAACGAGCCTGTTTATTTGGCAAGCATCTCCAACAATCGCAACATTTACTCCTGCTGTACTGTACCTACCCACACCAACGCAACGCACATTCATCTGATCAATTTAATCAACATTGTTTAACGAAGCATTCGCAGATTTAATCATCTCTCAATTCTGTGTAAATTTTGCATCGTCCTCGATTTGTGAACATTAATAAACTACATTTGTTATGTCCAGTAAACTTATTTCGTATTCATCACTATTATTGATCTTAATTGTGTAATTAATGAGTCCATTGTAATAACTAGCTCTACCGGTCACTGATGAGCTAAATGAAGCTGGTGATCATTTATAATGCATTCAACTCGCCCGGTGTTAGTAAAATTTTCAAATTCACCGTTGGTAGGTACCTAGGTATAATTTAGTTAAACGAACGATCGTATTTTACGCAGATTGGATATTGTTATATAGTTTTTAAATTATAGGGTCGTCAGGATCCCTCAACAGTTAGCAACACTTCACACGAGGGGTTCGAGCCAATCTTTTCGGAGCTATTAAATTTTTTCCCTCTCAGCCGCAATACAAAGTTAATCCGGAGTTGAAAGCTGTCACTAACCCCATGGTTATCAGCCGGTGCGGCTCGAGATGGAAAAAATGATAAACGCCGGATGGCGCGAATACGTGTCGGGGTGATGGCTCAGTCCGAGGGTCTCGGGCCCGGCGACTCGGGGGCCCACGCTCTGGATAATAAAGGAGTTGAGCTTTTATTACGAGTTGTTGTTTGGCCCGATATTGCTGTTGAATTTGAATTATGTCGTTAGTATTCTGTTCGCGGTCCGCCAGTTTATTTTGATGATTACGAATCTTTTGTTTTTTTTTATAACTCATAATTTATAACAAGGAAAGTTAGTAGGTCTTGCAAACGTTTGTTATAGCAAGGACGTTCGGTCGGGGCACTTCCCTTGTATATCAAAGTTAAACGGTGCGTTTCAACTATATTTAAGCTTACGTGCTCGACCGATAATTTGGGTGAGTTAGCTGCTTAATATGGGAACCAATGGTCCAATCAATAAAACTGGGGTCGGGGCGGAGGACTAGAGCGATAAAAGTGTCGCGTGTCGTTGACAGCACTGTGTTTATTTGGATTATTGGGTGTTGTCGAGTGGCTGGCGGTCCGGCGGGTCGCACTATTGACGGCTGTTCGTCCGGGCGGCCCTATGCCGCCCGCCGCCGGACACGGACTCATTGTGCTGATCCCTTTATGTACGCGTTATGAAAATACGTAATTGATTCGATTGGACTCGTTTAAATATGTGCAGTGGATGGAAAATTGGTATATTGTAGGCTCTTGATATTATGCGTTGGAGTTAATTTATGGTAATGAATTAGTGCCAACTGAGTACTTGCCCTCAAACTATGTACGTGCCTATCCTGGTAAGTGCCGACTAAAACCAAATACAATACTGACTCCCTGACATCATAAGTGATCAAACGATCGACTGAACTGATTAGCTGCTCAAATGTCACAACCGCCACTATACACGAAACGAAGATTTTGTAGATTTGATAGTATAATGAGTACTTAGGTGCCATAGGGAGACCGTAATACGTAAGTTCATATTAAAGTCTTTTTATGCCGACGCTCCTAAATTATAAACTTGAATCAGATAGTTCATTTACCAATCATTCAAAATCAAAATAGCCATATGTAGGACAATGTTTAATCTAAAAGGATCGTGTGAGTGCTTGTGTGGGAGGTAAAGGACATCGAGTACATTCGTATCGCGTCGCGTTACCGTACGCAGCATGACGTGACGCACTGCCATCAGCTCGCGGCTCAATCCTCACCACGCTACGAGTGTCCAACAAATTACTATTATGTAAATGATCCTCTATCAACAATATGCCATTAAGTTTGAGTTAATACGTAGTGATTGCTTATTCTCTCAATAATTCCTAAACACACTGAAGTCTTTAGAAGCCTATGTCAACATTGGCGTGTAAACTTTAATCCAAGCCAGCGATTTATAAGGTGTTTTGGTACATAAATAGTGGCCGAGTGCGGAGTGGTAAAGGTTTAGCCTTCATAATATATTATATTCGTAGGAATTGTAAAGGTTTCCCTGTAACTCATTGGAATTGGTTCGATAAAGAGTATTTTATGACCTGCATGGCTTACGGAAACAGATGGTCGTGGACTTTTAGTGCTATTTGATAAGTCTTTTCTAGTCAAATATAATTATGTTTACATTACAACCACATACACTTTTCGATCAAGTATTTCAAAACTCTGGTATTCTTGTTGCCTCTGTATGTATATGAAAACAATGTAGGTAAACAGCAATGTAAGACAATTAAAAAAATTAAGATATAAGTTAGGGCAGTAAACAGATGACTAATCTCAACTGATAGCACCCTTAATTCAACCACCTTAAATGGAACCACATAAACCAACTCACGAGCCACCAACAGCGAAACATTTGATTGAGCATGACAACGCTCTCAACCGATGAGTCTGATGATTGAATCTGATGATTGTATCGCTTCGCACACCTAACTCAGTACTCCAAACCAGTATTCATATTTTTTTCGATTTCATTTTTAACTGTCTCGTTAGCCTAGTGGTTCTAAGCGCGACTGGAAATTCTCAGTAGCAGCTCGTAGGTGCCCGTTTAATGGCAATAGGTTCGCCCCCTGTTACATGGGACCTAAAAAAACGTACCGGCAAACTGTGGGTGTAGATTGGTACACCTCTGCCTAACCGCCTTGATGGTATGGATTCATTTTTAACGTTTTCCGTGATGCTGATTTGAAACAGAATTCAAAGTATGAAATAAAATCACATTGTAATTTTCCAATTATTTTTATAGCTTTTTTTTCACGTCGATGGTATGGTTTAGCATTGGTCCGATACTACGGTACATTCTCGTCATCGTCGGTCGTAGTGCAGAGAGAGCTGCTAACAGGCCAGGCGAGGAGTTCGAGGAACAAATTCAAGGTATTGGTTCCAGATCTAACATTAAACTACTACTACTTACTACTTACTACTACTACTACTACTACCACTTAGGACTTTTTTCAACTTACTTTTATTAGTAGGTGCTGTTCTACGAAGCTATACACCATGAACAATGTCCACTATACGGTCCGGTACATCCGTTTACACGTGCCACTATCCACGCTAGTTTGCGCGAGTAACTAGCGCGAGTGTCGCTCGCCAGTGCAATTACCCAGCTTTTTGTTCCGCGACTTAGTCATAACTAATCCGTTGAGTCTAGCTCCATTGTTGGCTTATGCACTACTGGAATGAATGAATGGGGCAGCGGCCGTGCTGCACCACGTACGCGTTCACTGGCTCGGTATTAAGTTATTATGACTAGGTATATCACAGGCTCCCCTACATCCTTCTGTTGTATGTGTGTAAATCAGTTTCATTCTATTGCTCTCATTATTATGAGTGCACTTAAATATTGTCTTTAAGACTTTTATTATTTACTAGCTGTTGCCCACGACTCCGTCCGCGTTTCCGTCGTTTTTCGTAAAAAAAAGTAGCCTATGTCCTTCCTCACGGTTCAGTCGTTTTGATGTAACAGACAGATTAACTTTCATATTTTAGTAGGGAAATATAATATGTCAATCTATTTCTATGATTCTTTTTTATGGAATAGTTAATAATGTTAACTTTTTTAATTAGGGATAACTGAGAATGTTATAAACGTAAGAGTAGACAAATATAATCAGAAAGCTTCGAACTGCTAAGCTATCGGGAGTTACACGTGATATTGTGAGTCAACCATAAAAGATAGACATATGCTGTCGTGGGATATTTTTTATATAATTTTAAGGAGAACATTTCCGTCATACATGATTTCTGTGTAGCTTTAACCATTAAGGTTGCACACGCGACGGAAGCTTAAAAAATGGAGTAACTTCTCCCGTTTTCCTAACATTTCCCTTCACTGCTCTGCTCCTATTGATTGTAGCGTGATGAAAAGTATACTATAACCAACTCAGGAGTATGAAAAATGATTGTACCAAGTTTCGTTAAAATCCGTCTAGTAGTTTTTGTTTCTATAGCGGTTATACAGACAGACAGATAGACAAAAATTTTACTGATTGCATTTTTGGCATCAGTATCGATCCCTAATCACCCCCTGATAGTTATTTTGGAAATATATTTCATGTACAGAATTGACCTCTCTACAGATTTATTATAAGTATAGATTAAAACATCTACTACCTATCTACATTATTAGGTCTATTTATCATCATCATTATATTATCAGCCGAACAACGTTCACTGCTGGCAGGCATACATAGGCGTCTCCTAAAGATAGCCACAATGATCGGCGCTGACAATAATTATCTATAGAATCAAACTTATTTCAGAATGAATTAATAACATACATTAATACTTATGATGAAGCGTTAGACTAATTAATAAAACAATAACAAATCAAGACAATTGATCTATCTATTATTTTGTTTATCTTAACCAGTTATAATACTGGTACGTATTAGAGTAGGTGCTACGGTTCAATTGTTTAATAACTCCTTATCTAAACGAGAGAATTAGAAAATGAGATGTCTCATAAATTGCTCATTACAATCTCCCCTACGGAGCAGTGTCATTACTTCACATGCGGGTGGTATGAAGACATCAACCTAAATCAAATAAGATGATTAGGTATTATTGCCTAATGACGATGTAGCGGCACTCGTTCAAAAATAAAAAACAAAGCGCCATGCAATAGCACTGCAGTCATTTATTTGTTGCTATTTATTTACTGACTTGTTAGCCTAGTGGTCCTAAGCGCAACTGCTACGCTAGAAGTCTTGGTTTGAATTTCCAGGTCGAGCAAAGTGTTATTGGGTTTTTCTATAAAATTCTCAGTAGCAACTCGGAGTTTTGATTTGTGCCTGGTTAATGGCAATAGGCTCGGCCCCTATTACCTCAGACCCGAACATACCGGCAAACTGTGGGTGAACATTGGTACATCCACATTGATTATTTATTTACAATAAACACAATTCAAAATGTAAATCTCAGGTTACAATTAAATTATTTCCTTAACAAGTACTTACCATTTTATTAAAAAAAACTCTTTGACAAAGTTACCTCTCTTTCACATTTCTCGTTACACCCGCGGTCACACTAAATCGCCGACTGGCAACAAATCTTATTAGATAATTGAAATTAACGATAATAGTACAATGAGCGGCTATCGACCATCTCTACAACATGGCGATGCAACTGGTTGTTAGAGAAGTAGCGAAGTGACGCCTTTGGGTGTGTTTACATACAAGCATGTTAACTAGAGCCTTCGTGAACTTGTTCAGATAAGCATTATGAGTTATTTTTAGTTTTTTTTTGTTGTTATTTTATTATGAGGTAGAAGATATTAGAGCTTGCCGCTGGTATTCATGTTATTTTTTTTTGTTTGTTTTACATACATTCTGATATTGCTATAAAAATATAATGATTGAAGTAATAGCAGTAGTTTCCTTAGTGTTTTCTGCGTAAGGAAAGTTGCTCGTAAAAAAGGTGCTCGTAGTCCGATCAGCAAAGTGCTAAGTCTTACAATCAGTAACAGTCTTGCAGTTAAATCATTGTGGTTTTTTTTAAATGAACACTAGCTTCTGTCCTCGACTTCTTCTGCGTAGATTTCAGAATTAAACCAAAAGGCCTTAATTATCCCGCATAAACAAAAACAGAATAAAATTATCGTTTGTATTAAACTAGATCAATATCTATAAGAGTTCAGCTAATTCCGTGCAGCCGTAACACTAAATATTCACACGATCCAAACTTATTTTCGTTCAATTGTTTTAGATTAAACGGAAATCCCTGAATATCCTGTAACATAATATTCAACACGCAATTGATCATGTTTATCTTTCCTGTTTATGTAGAGGATGTATTACCTACGAGACGAACACGATCACTAAATGATGAAGGCTTCACACATAAAACTCGATTACAGAATGTTCAGCAAATCCCCCGAGACTTCCGCGCCCGCTTTCACTTAGTAGAAGTCGTTGCGATTGATAGCAGCTCGCTGAATACAATTATATTATATTTATTACTAACCGCTAGCAAGCTCAATTTATAGGTCGGGTAACACTTAGTAGGTGTCCATATTTTATTGTTTATATATTTTTTTTACCTACCTGAATTTAGTTCAATAGTCAAGAGCTGCTATTTGTATATGTATACCTAGTATTAAAACCAGGCAGTGAATTTGAAATAGGTATAAAAAATGTAGAAATGTCATTCCGATTCCACAACGTACATGATAAGCATAACAATTTTATTACGAGTATCTCCGGGCACCGCGCGCTGCGGTTCAAATGAACTTACAGAATATGTGCGAGTATCGCGGGTAGTGGCGGGTAGTGGCGGGTACAGTACACGCGAGCGACATCAAGGACATCACGACTACCCTCACATTTGCGCCGCTTGTTTATCGCAATCAACATTATTTATATTTAATTTGTATTGTCATTATTTGTGCACTCGATTTTACCCGACTATGGCAAAGCCAAAAGGAGGGTTATGATTTTAACGGTACGTGTACTATACTAACTGCCTCGGTAGCCTAGTGGTCTCAAGCGCGACTGCTACGCTACAGGTCTTGGGTTCGATTCCCTGGTCGAGCAAAAAGTGTTGATTTATTTATTTATTTTGGGAAAACCAACAGCTACACACATTTCTTAATTTGCCATATTAAAACGTAAAAAGTATGTTTACATGTATAACTCACGACGTTATCCGCATCTTAAAAACAAAAACAAACTATTTGCATGCGAGTCAAAGTCAAAGTCAAACCATTTATTTCAATTAGACCATAAAAAGGCACTTTTGAACGTCAATTACATGTTAAAATTAAAAATATTGAATCTAGTTGCCCATTCCACTGAGTGAAACTTCAAAGTGAAAAGGAAAGAAAAAATACATAAATATAAGAGTTTAAACTAAAGTAAAGCTAATTCACATGTTCTACTTATCGGAGCCATTAATCAATTTTATTAAAGAGCTTCTAAAGCTATTGGCAGACAGTGAGAACAGATCGACATCACCAAATAACGTGTTAAAAGTGTAAGTTAATAAGTGTTATTGGGTTTCTCTATGATATTCTCAGTAGCAGCTCGGAGTTAGGATTTGTGCCCGGTTAATGGCAATAGGCTCGCCCCCTATTACATGGGACCTAAACATACCGGCGAACCGTGGGTGTACATCGTTACAGCTCTGCCTAACCCTTCGGGGAATACAGGCGTGATGGTATGTATACCTACTATACTATGGTATACTTGTACCTGTTTGTAACTATGTTCAGATGTAGGTACCCTCATATCCGTGGTTTTTTTTTTTTTTTGGTGGGTGGGAAATCATCAAATAACTTCTCCCACCCTGGGCGGGGCGGTAGTGAGTGTCAGACTTTGACTGACTAAAACCCACCCATGTTCCTTCTTGTGCCCTTTGCGTTCCGGGGGCGCGGTATCTCTTGCGAACAACCCGCAGCCCCGGCAGGCATCGGCCCTCAGTGGCCCCTTCCTTTTGCTGACATCTCTTTAAGGCGCGCGTGGAACACGAACGCGCCGTCGACACGGCCTATCGTTATGCAACGTAAGGACGGTGAGCAACCCATTGCTCACCGTCCACAGGCCAGTATCTACGGTGGCCGGGAGTCGTCTCGCGGCTCCCGACGTCCGGAGCCCGTCTACCGCGGCGGCTGAGACGAGAGAACCGCTGTCTCAACCGTCCCGCCGCCTCCTTCTCAAGCATTACTGCCTCGCAGAAGGAGGCGACTGCATCCCATTCCCTCTCGCTCCGGACCATGGCTTGCACCAGGGCCGGACGCGAGAGTTCGCCGCCGCCGATGGCCGCCACGAGGACTCGGCGATGCTCCGCCCAAGCGGGGCATACCGCCACGGTGTGCTCCACCGTGTCCTCGGGGCGATCCACACAATGGTGACACCCGGACGTTTCCTCCCGCCCGATGAGGTGCAGGAACCTCCCGAAACACCCGTGTCCGGTGAGGACCTGCGTCAGGCGGTAGGTGAGGGCGCCGTGGCGCCTCTCCAGCCACTCCTCAAAGAGGGGACTTACCGCTTCTATTAAGGCGTGCCCAGCACGAGGTTGCGACAGTCGCTGTCACCATGTCGCCATGAGATCGAGCCGGAGGTCGGCCCGCCGAGCGGCAATTTGCCGCGGTGGCGGACTCTCCCCCCGGCCTAGTACCTCCACGCGCCACTCGTACAGGCGCGCGAGGACCAGCGCCTCCAGATCCCACGGCGGCAATCCGGCGCCTCCCCCGAGATCGTGCGGTATCCTCGGATGACCCTTATGGCGATCACCCGTTGGGACGCAATGAGGTAGTGGGCGGCAAGTCGCATTAACCCCTGCGCCCACACCGGGGCCCCGTAAAGGGCCATCAACCGCACGACTCCTGCGTAGAGCCTCCGGTAGGAGGCGTTTGGTCCCCCCAGGTTGGGTAGGAGCCTCCTAAAGGCAGCCCCGGCCCATTCCAGTTTGGGGGCCAAACGTCGGAAATGCTCCGCAAAGTTCCACCGGCTGTCGAGGACGACTCCCAGGTACTACATCGTCGACCCGACGCCGATGTGAACCCCTCCTACCGTTAGTTGGGATCCCGACGGTGGCCTATTCCGAGGCCCATGAAAACACATGGCCTCAGATTTGTGCAAGGCCACCTCGAGACCCAACCGCCGGACCCTCTCAACGACTATCGCAACCCCGCGTGTCATTAAGTCGGCCGCCGCCTCGTGCGACCTTCCCTGCGCCCAGACCAGCGTGTCAGGGAGGTCGGCTCGCAGCACCCAGTCGTATCCGATGTTCCACAGGAGCGGCCCCAGAACCGAACCCTGTGGGACACCGCACGACATCTCTCGCCGGTTCCATTCTCCTGTGCGACCAGGGTAAATCACGGCCCTATCCGTCAGATAGGCCCCGACAACTCGACAGAGGTAGGTCGGCATCCGGTGATACCGGAGTGCCTCCCTAATGCAACTCCAGGGCAAGGTGTTGAAGGCATTGGCGATGTCAAGAGACACCGCCAAGACGACCCCGCCCTGGGCCACTGCATCCCCCGTCGATAGGGCTCTCACGCGCATGATGGCGTCCACCGTAGAGCGCCCCCTGCCGAAACCAAATTGGTTGTCCGCAAGGTCCGGCCCCACCCCCACCAGGTGATCCCAACTATGCTTGGATATTAAGCGCCAGGTTGATAAAAGATACTTATTGTACCTATGTAATGCCAAAACTGTCTGCTCAAGCAAAACCAACCAGCAAATACAGCTCCAAGTGCCGGAAAAGAGCACTTACATAAGCAAGCACTCGCTATTTACAAGAGGGGTGTACTTTAATAATAATTTCAACATTTATTACATGGGACCTTAACATACCGGCGAACCGTGGGTGTACATCGTTACAGCTCTGCCTAACCCTTCGGGGAATACAGGCGTGATGGTATGTATACCTACTATACTATGGTATACTTGTACCTGTTTGTAACTATGTTCAGATGTAGGTACCCTCATACCCGTGGTTTAAGGGAAAAGATTTGTATTTTTAGTTTGTAATAGATAACCTCAAAAACGACATAACCGATTTAAAAAATTCTTTCACCTATGGAAAGCTATATTATCAGCGAGTAACATTGGCCTTATTTTATTTAAAAAAAAATGGGATCCCTAAGAAAATCCCCGTGGGTGAAGTCGCGGGAAAACCCGCCTAGTAGAAACAATTGGAGAACATTGTTTTTCTCCTGAACGTAACGGGTAATTTTACATACACAAACCCGAAAAATAACAGGTTTTAATTTTCTAAATCGTTTTAAGGATAAAACGGCCCGCAATTATGTTACGCGTAACAGGTCGAAGAGTTAATACATACATACGTATACAGTACTTCGTCACTACAAATAAGTTACAAGACATGCGGAGCCCTCCACTAGCTCCCGATACTGTAATACTACTCACTGTTGTAGTGACCCGATCCGTTTGTTTCGTGTGCACTATTATTACAGAAAGTGTCCATTCTCGCACTGTCTTACGTATATCATCTGCTGACAGCTTAAGATTTGTTGCAGAGAAATTCAAATTATTTCTATTTAAAGCCGTGCCAGCTGTGTGCGCTCGCGACGTGTAAAGGTCTTTCACACAACAACACATCTCTAGTCTTAGTGCTGATTTTTCAATGGTCAGATAACTTTTATGTGACGAATAAATATGACAGTTTGACTTAACGTCTATACAAAAGCTGTCAAACCGCCATATTTATTCCTCCGTTAAGAGGTATCTGAAGATTGAATAATCGGCCCTTAGTCTAATGTCACAGAAAATAAAGAAATGGGAAAAGTTTAGGAACTTGGTGGCACTCAGAAAAACTTAACAAGACCGAAACTAACATCTATTAAATAGAAATGAAAGAAAACAGAAATTTGTCAACCTGATGTGACAACACTAATTTCAGGTAAAATAAGTAACATCTACAAATTAATGTTGTGGTTAATCTAGATTGGACATAAATATACCTATGTAGGTACTACTTGTTTATTACATGTGACACGAATTTGAACGGGAAGATTATTATAGACGACGCAGAGTCGGATGGAATCGAACCACAAATCCCGCCGGAGTCTGAGTATGCGCTGCAAATGTACGCGGTGGCAAGTGACGGGCAGAAGCGATACATGTGCCATACTTTACTAATCCATAACAATTCCTTAATCTATAATGAAATGTGATGTTACATCATCTCAACAATCATCTTTACTCGGAATTAATTGATAGTTTCAATCCTAACCTCGCCAATAGAACCAACGCCTGATTGGAGCCTGGCAAAGATTAAAAAATAAGGCAAATTATAAGCGAGAAACCTCATGAAAGCTACAATTTATTTAAAACGGTGCATTTAAATGCGTTCGCTCAGCTTTTGTGAGAAGGATCACTTGGTGGTGGAGTCTCCGGGCGTCGGTAATGGCGGCGCGGTGTCGACCTAATTGATTCGTCGCCGGCACCGCACGACTCGCTCCCGAGGCACCGCGCACGGGGAACACACCTTCCACACCACCATCATTATCACACCTTTTCATAAATTCAATATCGTTTTAATGATATTCACTTACCACGTGGAGTTTTGCTGAAGTTAAATGCAAAAATAAGTAACCGTGTAACTCTAACCCTACAATAATATCATCAGCCTGACATATTATATTGAAAAGGTGTAGACTTTTACATTAGGACCGACATTTATCCATGTAGTTCGAGAAAGCGTACAATTGAAGTGGTGGACCAAGGCGTGGTTCAAAGCTAATTGATTACTAGGCGAAGTTTTACGTACCCCCAAGTAATGGAGTAGACGTTATCTCGAACGCGCTAATTATTGTACGCTGATAATTGTACTATAATAACTTGGATAGAGGGAAAGTTTGTAAGCTTAAAGTAACAGACTTAGCAAATTGATTCCTTCGAGACGAAACTTTAGAGCTGAGCTAACACATTTAGCACGTTCCGCTCCGGAGCTGGAAGTGTCGACATCTACGAGGAATTGATTGTAAATTATTTAATAACTTCATGTAACTTAGTACTATCTAATAACACTATAGTAGATTACAACTAATCAATTCCTTTGACACTTCGAATTAATAGAGCTTGGACTAGTTTTGGAAGATAGTTTTATACGTGCAGGAATTTAAACAGGGCTGGATTGAAACAGTTTGAGAATTAATTCAATTATTGAAGAAGATATGTAATATGTTACTTAAGATATATCAATAGGTAACCAGTTAAAACTAATCTATAACTTATAGAAGCAAGTTTAACGGAGCATATACAAATGGCAGCGCTCTACAGTCTGGGTGACGCGCGCGCTGCATAGTATTCATTACTTTATTACATGACGCGGAAAAAGTTTATAACAGTTCAGTTAGTTTGGACGTTATCGAGACCTCGAAGAAGACTCCCAACGGTTATGAAGCTGATGAACACACACTATTATATCAGCTCAATTTACCGGGTACTCTAAGTTACTAAACACAATTTAAACTGTCCCAAAATGAATACAGTAAGTCTGATAACATTAGGAAATAGGCGCATTGGGTGGTAATATGCTGAATGTTGAGTATAGAAATGCACCGAATGGGCTCACAGTATTTTACGGATAAAAGTTAGACTAATAATGGAAAAATTAAATTATGCATAGATATAATTAATGTTGTAATTTAGACGAGGAGGATTTATTATAACCATTGGCATAACTCGCGCTCTCTTAATAAAGCCGTCCAAATAGACAAGACGCGATACAAGTAATATATAACCTTGTCCTATCGCATTCACAATGTGGCGAGAAAGTAAAACATCGACGTAAAATTAATAACTTTACCTTTAGCTCAACGTGAGGGAAAGCGGTTGTAATGTCGGAGCGGGAGCAAACTAATTGAATCGTCCGAGGTGCGTACGCGCTTGCCTTACTAAGTGGTACTAACATGTCAGACCAATGCTAACGAATTTAAGCAGCATTACTGAGGGTAACACGGCGTCAAACATTTTGAAATTACACACATGCCATCACGCCTATATTCCCCTACGGGTTAGGCAGAGGTCTACCACTGCACACCCGCAGTTCGCCGGTATGTTAAGGTCCCATGTAATAAATGTTGAAATTATTATTAAACTAAACCGTTTTCGTTTTAAATCGAATTTCAAAAAAGAACCTGTCCTCGTCATTTTCTTATAATGTTTCACACGATTTCGCCCTTATGAAATTTGCTGTCGCGTCGAGCGTCGAAGGATTTGAAAATAAAGTTACTATTTTATTTTTACTAAAGCTGTGTTTTGAAGTTTTAAAGTATTTTGTCATCTCATTTGCTTTCTAGAAAAGTCTTTTAAAGAATACGGATTTAAAAAACAAATATTCTTGGTTTAAAGGTAAAGTAAACAGGTTACGCCTACTGATTTAGTTAAACACTCAAAACAGAAAGGGCAGTGATGCTCATAAGCGGTGTTGACTCTATCAATTGTTGAGCAGCAAGCATTGAGCACGGTTCAAGTTTCGTTCTTCAGTAATTGAGAGCTCAACCACAGCATCAGATGGTACAGAAGGGCAAGTCATGGTCATCCTTAAACTATGTCTTGTTGCCGTTGTCGAGTTCCGACAATGAAAACCAAAGATAGTTTGTGAATTCTCTTTTACTGTATGAAATACACACAATTAATGCAACAAAACTTTAGTTTGTTTGTTTAGCGTCTAAGAAATAAACAATGAAAGCCCGATAGTTTAACTTGACAGCTTATTGGTATTTTGCTATGACCTGCAGCCTTTTGTCACCTTTCCTTTAATCACTACACTTCTCGCAGTGTGTGCCTTCTGTATCTTCTGTCCCGTCTCTCAATTCTATCGTTCGTGAGCCCCTAATTAATGCCTTACGTATACGATACGTTCCTTTACTTAAAATTCCTGTCTTTGTTGACTTTGTTCAGTAATAGGGAAATTGCTTTCGATGCGCCTCTTGAGTTGTGGCTTGATACGTTTCAATTAAATTGTCTCTTAGTTTAATTTCCTTCATTAAAATGCTAAGCTCAATTGTTGGATTGTTTTGCTTTCGTTTGTTCTAAATTGTACTGTTTTCGGTCAGTAGGCTGGGATTACGTGGGATCAATGAGAAGACAAAAGTTTCTCCTTTTTTTTCTCTTAACGTATTTCAAACGAAAAGTGGGGTATGTAATAACAAGTTACGAGACGAATCATTTTTTTACCTTCATTCTCCAAATTCGGACATCCAGGTTAAACGCAAATCCAGCAGTTTAATCGAATCAAGTTCAAAAGTAAAATAATATCTACAAACATTACGTGTTTTGTGTGAACAGCAGTCGGCTGCTAATGAGTTGGCAAGCGATAGGAGGTGTGGACCTTGATTAAGTCATTACCTCTAGGTAGAATCGAATTAAAGGACAGAGGGACCAATTATTTTCAGTAAATTACTGGAAGTATGTAGGTGCTTGATACATATACGTACGGACTTCTGTAAGAGTAATTTATGCAAATTGAGTACATTAGATGTGCATGAACTATGCAGATAAAAGAATCTTAGGAAAAAACTATTTTTGTTGTAGATCGGTGGATTAGCTTTACTCCAAATTGCTCATAATGAGCAGTTTAATATTATTGTGTAAACACCCCATATACATATTCTTCAAGTATCAGCATACAATAGAAAGAGAACTCATTTGGACTAACATGAAACATCGCAAACTCCCTGCGATTTCATTTCCAAATAATGATTACTGAATAACATTGCCGTTTGTCTGTTTACATTTTACAACGGGCTTTCTGTGCTTTTTTCGTAGGTTGGTAAACACTTAGATCCTGGCTGGGAATTGAACTAAAAGCTGTTAGCTGGTAATAGGCGCGGATATGGCGCGTTACGCGGCGCTTATATTTATAGCCGCGCGTTTACACGTCCTGAGGTAGGCGCGAGGAGTTTGTACTCCCATTCGTTTGTTATGGCTGCAATCTTGTTTATCTGTGAGTCTCTCTCTCCTCTTATCGTCTTGAACAAAAGAAATATATATTTATGAAAAATATCAGCATCTTCATAAGTACATCACAACGTTTCTACTAACCGGTAACTGCAACAATCTGTCTAGTCATAATTTACGTGTCTACTATACAATTAGGTCTCCCATAGTAAATTAACCAATTTCAAGCACTCAGTGTCGCGTTGAAACAAACACTTGAACCACTCAATTATTCGCAGAGTAATGTTTCGAATACTTTGAATTAATTAACTTAACACCAAGTTAAAGATTATTGGTGTTTGTTCTGTTATCGGGCGATCGCCGGCGCACGTGCTCTAATGGTCCCGCCAGACGGGTGCACGTGATCTAATGGTCCCACCAGACGGGTCTGCAGACTGACCACTCACCACGTGCCAATTATAATGTCGTAATCAGCACTACATTTAACATAATTACAATCACGATTAAGTAGTTTTGTGGTGTTGAGAGTCGCTGCAATGAAAGGGTGCGGCGACTCGCAGAAGTGACAAACCCTTTCTTAGTAATTTGGTTCTTCTAGTACTTATCCGAGACATTATCGTAGAAAACAGTAGCAGCGCTATCTCACTGAAATAGAAGATCTATCTGTTGAACGTCATGTGCAAGTAAATAGAGCATGAAGTGTTCTCCTGGCACAAGTGCTATTCGGATATAGAGACTGAAGTAGACTTAACTGCGCCTAGTAATCGCACCTATCAAAATTTTCATGAAATTCTAAATAAAATTATTTAAGAACTAGATAATTAGAAAACCTAATCCGTCAAAAACTCGAAATTATAACTAAAACTTTGATTAAAACACTGCGCTTCAAACGTAATTCATCAATCAGTGAACGCAAAAGCACGCGAGTGACATGTGCCGCCGCGCTCGGCGACAATGTTCGCGAGCGTCACAAAAGCACGCGAGTGACATGTACCGCCGCGCTCGGCGACAATGTTCGGGAGCGTCACAAAAGCACGCGAGTGACATGTGCCGCCGCGCTCGGCGACAATGTTCGCGAGCGGCACAAAAGCACGCGAGTGACATGTGCCGCCGCGTTCGGCGACAATGTTCGCGAGCGTCGCGAGTAGGATGAGCCAAACGTTATTCAATCCCAGCGGTGCATTTATCACGTACGGCTCTAAAACAAATCCTTTTGAGGCTCGTAAAATGCTCATAAAAATAAAAGCGAGTCGCCATCATGGTAGCACATTGATAGGCGCGACACGACCACATCTGTTTGTTTTATTTTTCCACGTTGATTGCTTGTTTGCACAGCGTGGCGGACTAACGACGCCTCTGTTACTACGCAATGGTTACAGATTAACTATTATCTGAATTTACGTCGTTAAGCCCATTGTTGTTTTAAGTTTTATTCGGCTTGCTTTATAATTGTATTAAGTTTTTATTCGGCTGTGGGCTCTATTACAACTTGGCCATTTTAATTGTCATTTATACCCATTGAAGGATCAGTAAAAAGCGAGCAATAATAAATGTTGGTTTTCCCCTCGGTACTCGGTAGTAAAGATTAGAGCTAAGCTTCCGTATCACGGCTCTCGGATCTCGTAATAATGAAGATGGATGCATGTTCACTTAATTTATATTTAACGACGTTAACTTTAGTGTATGCTGTAATGGCTTCTTCTGTTGTTTAAATAATGTTTACTTTCGAACATTACCATCACAACACATTGCGTAATCAAATAATCTAACACGAGTGAGTGGGTCTATAAAAGTAGCTATGCATAATAACTTAATAACCCATTACCGACTACAGTTCACTGTATTCTGTTCATGAATATAAACCAAACAAACCGTCGTACGTACAGATTTCTCACACATCTGCAATATACCAGGCGACTTAGCACAGCACGTGCCCGCGGGCCGGCTTGGCTAACCGATGCACTACGACCATAAACTAAATAAGCACAGAGGCACCACGCCATACAATAGGTTACGTATTTATTCATTTACTCAGCGTTTGAGCTATAGTTAAGGAGTGAGTAACAGAATATTCAACTAGAATTAATATTTGGTCTGGAATGCAAACCTGAACTATATATTTTGTTGCAGTAACCATGACTGACTTTTCAGATGTGAAAATAAGTCAAAAGTTTAATTATTTATTTCTTTTTTGTCCATTACCTTCTTATGAAGAAGAATGGGCAATAAACCCCATTCGTACTCTATTGACATTATTTTATTATTCTATATAATACCTGCAACAAAACGTCTACGCTGTAAACTGCGCGTTACACACAGTCAACAATTTGTTTACCAGTAACAGCAACACAATTATAACAGTTAACAATTTCTGCAAGTTCACAATCCCGCATTGTTACAAGTGTCCCTTCTGTATCTGTATCTGATTATGCTCCTCTACGTCACCCTCTTTTACCCCTCACAATGCCCTCGCCCTTTGAAAAAAGCATTTGGACAACGCTTCAACCCTTTTTCATTGAATAGGGATGTTTTTGTTTTGATCACACCGTTGTGTCAATAGTTTAACTGAACTTTAAAATGAGAGTTCGGTTTTACGAGCTTGTTTTATTTATATTTGAATGGAGTCGTTTGATTGTTTGTTTTTATTTTGTTTGTGTTTGTTTTTGGGCACAAGTTTGTGTGGGAAGGATATGGTAACACTGTTTAATAATTTAAATGTATCTTTTTCGATATGTTGTTGCCTGAGTTAAGTTTCTTTTTCAATAATATGCTAAATATGTAGAGAACAAGCCTTGATGTACAAGTCACCTATTTGATACGTATTAATGCTTTAAGACATTGGTCTATTATGTAATAGTTTATAAGGTGTAGATATACTGTACCATCCTATTTAAATAAGTATATTTGTCATCTTTTGGTGAACAGAAATAAAAATTTAAAATGCCTTGTAATAATATTGTTTTTGTTTTTTCACAAACCCGGTGTCCTTGGTCCGTTCTGCCTCATCGCACGCGCAGCTGCCCCGTTGTGCCCCGTGCACTAGGTGCACATTGTCCAGAGGACATTTGCATGATAAAATGCCCAGCGTGGCCCACTGTTAGTACACAATGGTGCCGAGCGTTCACCGCATGTTGTTGTTATAAACGCACTTGTATTCAACTTTCAATCGACACAAACTCCTTTGTGCATATTAAGCTGTATTTAAATAATGTTTTTTATTCCGCTGCCGAACGTAATTGCATCTGTGTAAAGTGTTCTTTTGCATTCATTAAAATGTATGTACCTATATATGTATGTACGCAACTGTGGGAGGTCTATAAAAAGCGATTACGGAGACTTAAGTACAGGCTACACAGCTTCTGTAATGAACATAAATAAATACACGGAGAGCTCACAGGTTAACAGTTTAAGCCTCAGGATCGTATAAAAACCAAACAGGGTTTGGTTTACGTACGTACCTATTTATTGTATAACTAGCTCTTGCCCGTGACTTGGCCCACGTACACGTACGACAAGTCACAGATTAACATGTTGCCTGTGACTTTATTCAAATCCAAAGCTGCCGCGTTGTCTGTCTTTACGATTATCGGTTTTGTGGTTTTGCCGTAATGAGGTAGGTGACAAGCAGACAGAGGTACCTAAGCATTTATAATATCAGTGTAGATACTTCTGATGTATTAGTTGGTATCCCAACAAACGCAGAGTCAAAACGATTCAGTTTTAAAATATCAGTGTAGATACTTCTGATGTATTAGTTGGTATCCCAACAAACGCAGAGTCAAAACGATTCAGTTTTAAAATACCTCCTCTTCACAATATTAGTCGCGGTGGCAGCTCACGTTAAACTGAAGTGAATCAATCAGCTGATTGCACTCACACGGGACTGTGCCAACCTAAATTCCTAACTTTACAATTCTGTGAACGGCCACAAGCGGCTATTACAATTTCTTGAACATTGCGTCATATCGACAGATTCATAGCAAATGGAATGCAAGTGTTAAAATTTAACTCATACATTTTCGGATAAACGCTAAAAGAAGTATTTGTCATTTTTAGAGTTCCGTAGTCAGCAAGAAACTCTTATTGTTTCGCCATGTCCGGTTTAGCGCAAAAACTATTGGTACTAGAAAATTGTAATTTGGCATGAGTATACACGGTAATGGCGCCAAAAAAATGGTTAAATAAAATTTTGAAACAAACAATTATTTAGGGTACATCCCCTACATGTAAAGTGGGGGTGATATTGTTTTTCTTCCTTTCCATAGTGTGGGATATCGTTGGATAGGTATTTCAAAAATATTAGAGG
This sequence comes from Caradrina kadenii, assembly GCA_947462355.1. Lineage (NCBI taxonomy): Eukaryota > Metazoa > Arthropoda > Insecta > Lepidoptera > Noctuidae > Caradrina > Caradrina kadenii. The sequence goes on along the minus strand of OX381683.1, from coordinate 197,291 downwards.
TTTTGGAAAACCGTTTTTTGATTAAGTAAACCGATCGTGACTTATCAAGCTTTAAAGTACCAATTTTTGTTACAATCAAGTATCTCCCCCCCCCCCCCCCCCTCTACCAACTAAGCGGTTGTAGTTAGAAATTCAAATGTCACGGCAATAGTTCCTATATATAACGAAGTTTAAAGGAAAACTATCACACTTAAGTAGGCTTTACAAGTGTACGTGTAATAGTCGACCAATTGTATAGTTGACCAATTGTATTTGACTCGAAAATTTCGAACAACTCCATAGAAATGTCGATAAATGGCGCTAGGAAGTCAAATTAGGTAGGTAGTCATGTTTGACTTTTAGTTAGAACATGGTACGAAACTATCAGTCAGCGAATACGACCTCCACTTGACTGTTATAAAAACTACGGAACCCTACACTGCGCGTGGCCCGACACGCACTTGACCGGTTTTCATTCATCGAGTTGATTAATTATTTTTTGTTTAGATACGCATAATTCTTGACGTAGTACACAGTACTGCTCCAGTTGCTATTAGGTATTCCAAAACCATAACGCTTTTGAAAGTCTTTGTTGAACAATTTACATATCAGTCTGTGCAGCCCCTTTGTTGCGAGATATTCCGGATCTTAGCTATAATCGCTATGCAAATACACCTTTTGGATAGAGATTAATAGTTCATTTAATCTGTGCTGTCGGCCGTACGGGGAGTTGCGAAACGGTTGAGAAAATCCCTTTATTGTCTCAGCTGGAGGCTGAGTCGCGTGGAGCTTACTAATGTGCCTCGTAAACTAAATGTAGGGATAACTTCGATAGTGTCCCATTACATTGCGCATAAGTAATAGTTGTATAAACGGGTTGAGCAATTAACTCCTTCAGCTATCGGAATGGTACTTACTAGGTTTTTAAACAACTGAAGATATTTTTTACAGACTGACGATTTTAGCCTTCAATTTCAAATGGCATAACTACCAATACAATAATACCTAATTCCTATTTCATCCTAACATTTTATGCAAACGTAAAAAGTTGTTATCTATATAATTTATTTCTCGTCCTCAGTAGTTTCTCTAAACCACAATTCAATGGTTTGATCTCCATAACAAACCTTTTCAAGAGGTGTTCCTCCACCACACACGTACCCACTCCCCATATCGAAACGGCATTCGTTCCACGAATGTGCTCAATGAGCCGTGTGCTGTATTCGTCGCGTTTCACGCTCTTGCCGCGCGCGACATGACCCGTACTGGGCTGACGATGTAATAAACGTGATTTTCATTTATGCAGCGTGCATTCGTCAACGACTGCCACGCTTCGGATTATATTCATCACAGCTATTGAAACACTCAGACCTTTTCTTGTTTTCTTTCGTCACTTTCTTTAAAGTATCATTCTATTGATATTTTAACAATAAATTGTACTTTGTCATATTATAAAAGTTTTAAAAAATCCTTGAAATTGATAAGAGCAATGCAGCCCAAGCTTCTCCTTCATGTTGCAATCAGATTCAGAACCAGATAAAAGTATCTTCCCACTTCTAGCTATAAAAATTAGTCAAAAAGCCCGAGCACACCACTAACCCTACTTTGGCTAATGAACTCCTGCAGTGAGTAGCGAACCTTAATGACTAGTTAATTCTAAAGCAGTGGTTCAACAACTCCGCGCGGTATTCCACGCTCGCGCGAACTATGTCTCGGCTACATTGTGAGCCGTTTACATTAGTCGACAACTCGACCGTAGAGCATTGTAAAGCATACAGGGAGATTTTACATTCAGGCAAACGACCAAAGTCGACAGGTCGTTTCGTACGACTTCCGTACTTCCTTAATACAAGTTGTAGTCATAAAGTATCCGACTGATGTTACAAAAGTTTTGTAGGGACCGATGGAAAACGATGCTCATGTAAAGCCACATTTAGTTGATCTTGAAGGTTGAACTAAGTACGTACTTGGGAACAACAATTTAACGAGATGGAAATACGCGTACAGACCACTGACATAAGCGATACAATATGTGGCCTCCTTGCATCACATTAGACATCTAACTCATCCCGCAGCTTTGAATAATGTAAATGAGCCATTAGGCAGGCGTGCATCACCGACCATTGTATAATCCCACAATGCCGATGACGCGACGCTTTACGTCGGATTTCGCTACTTGACGCCACTTGTACGAGGCCGTGAAAGCGCGCCTGTCTCTTTTTTATTGTGCCCTGGTAACATAGGAGGCCATAAGCAGGATTAGCCCTACACTTAATATGGTCCACTAAATTACTTTGAAATAGCACAATAGGCCGTAAGTGGGATCAGCGTGACTTATTATATTTCCGCCAGATTTAGTAGTAAGTGCTACGAATTTCACTGACCAGTAGCGAACTTGATACCAAAAATATGAATAATTATCTTGAAAGTTCGTGGTCAATATTCTGTCAAATGCTAAATCTGTGTGTAACAATTGGGCACGCGTACCTCGCTACTTTAGTACCGTCGTATGTATTATTGAATTTGTCTTCAATTTCTTCACATGCGAGCTTTACAACAGATCTTTGTTTTTTAATGATTTACGATGCAATGTCTTTAAAGGGCTCAGTTAATTTATTATACTTTTGTATTCTCCAACCTTTTGTCTGAGAGGAGTTTATTTTTGTGACGTTTCTGTACACGAGTGCGTCACGTTAGTTTAATACTTTCATTGTTTGAGTATATTCACATCATTATTTAGGATTTCAACATCGTGTTAACGTCTAGTTTTTACCTATTTGATGAAAGTCTGAATATTAAAACCATGGCGTCAAGTAAATTATTTTTCAGTGAAAGTGGAACGTTTTAAAGGCGCATGTTGTAGCTCATTGATACCAAAATAACAGCGGGTACAATAGTCTATTGACAATTGACTCACAACGAGCACTATTCGCCAACCCATAGCCGTCAACAATTGATGGTCGCAACTTACACATTCTTAATAATAGCTGATGCTCTATGCATAGGTGTGGCATTCAAATCCTCATTTAAAATAAATAGCATTTTAATTCTGAATCCCTTTTAATCTTCAAAAAAGAAATAGTTTCGTTTGTGTTCGCAAATTCAAATCTCATTTTTCATCCCCAAATTTAACAGTGTTGTAATCTCGTCCCTCGGTCGCGCCGGGGGGGTCAGACATAGCATTAACGTGCTTAACTGTATAAGCGTTAACCCCCTGGCTTGTTGCAGAAAGTTCATTATCCACTGGTCGTAGTCTGTGCTACAGTGAGCGCTAAATGATGTTTGCTACACATATTGGCCTTAGAAGGGAAATCTTTACCACTAGGCATCATTGATATCGATAGAAGTAACAACTGGGCTTGCTTAACTGGTTTCATCTGCATTCCACTACTATATCCTTCACTAGCATATTTCACAATTTTCTACAGTTTTTTATATTCTTTTAGGTACTAGCTTGTGTAGTGACTCATTCAAGCTTACATCATTCGTCAACTTTTTATTAACGTTATAAGAAGTTTGAGCCTGCTCCTCCATATTCTCTAGGTGTAAATAGTCAGTTGAAGCTGACTCGACAGCTGTTTATTAATGTTACGTAACATGTTCTACAAATATTGGCGAAACAAACTGTCGCCTAATGTCGGTTTCGTTTAGTTTCGTTGGCGACAGATGTTTGTTTTCAATACTTTTTGTTTCGTCTTCCCGGTTGTTCCCGCTTTCTTTATTAAGTTGCCTTCCATTGTAGCGTTTGTTATTTCTTTAGTGGTATTCATCAGCTTGATAGCTAAAACATCTGCTTCATTTGGCACCCGCCTTGTCTTGTATTGAGTTTGTCTACTTTGTGTCTCAGTCTCAGTATTTCTAGAAATCAGTATTCCTATAAATAATAAGGTTAGGTACGGAAAAAATATTTGAAATTACTACTAAAGTATTTGTGTGAAGTGTGTTTCACACACAACAAGTTTCGATTTGATTTAGACATTAGGTACTAGTGTGGGTATATTGCCAAACCTTTATCAAACTATTTTTATTTCCTTAGTTATGTCAACATTTTACTAGAATTGTACATAATTATTTAGAAGTAATTGAACTACGTCTAAAATGTCATAAAATTATAAAATACTTTTTTCTTATAAAATGTAATTCCTTAGCGTTAATTTACCAAACTAAACATTGTTATCACTTGTAGATGACTAGACTTACTGTTTCTTTTTACTTACTTTAGTTTGCACATACCCAGACAATCGAGTCGACACAAACGAGGTCGTGTCAGTAACATTTCCAAAACATTGTACAATATTAATGCTTTACTTATAAAGAGACAAGCGGCGACCTCACTCAGCCTGTTTCCAAAGAAATGTTCTAAAATTACAGCGCGTCATGGTAATAAACAAACAAAGCATTATCTGGAACGGGCGACTGTCCCTGCTACACTGTTCCAGATAATTCTGGAACAGTATAGCAGGGACAATCGCCCTCGAGCACCAGGGATCCGCGGGCTACGACGTGCTAGATACGGAACCGCGACACCAACTAAATAGGTCAGCAGGTTCACTCCATTCAATACGTCAAATTAGGAGTTCATTATTTCAAACACAAGACACATTCTCGAAAGATATAATGTGGTTAACACTGCAGTTTTGGTACGTTTATTATGATTATCTATTTGTTTCACAACATTTTACTATTTTGTTACTACTAGGGAAAATTTAAAACAGTCAAACAATTGCATAAAGTTTCAGTGATTTGCAGAAGTTAATCGTGAGCCCTCTGTATGTCGTTATTCTGTGGCATACGACACGGCAGCCGGCGGGACCCAGCCACTTATCTGCTGAATTAAAATCTGCTTATCTGGCATTATTTATGTGCCAGTTATATATTCATAAATGTTATTGCATCGCTAGATCATAGTAGCCTTAGTATGCAGTTTATCTTCATGATGTGTTATAGGCTTTCAAAGACTGGTAGTCTCAATAAAATGTAAAGGCAAATGCAGAACACAGCTTGCATAATAACAATGATGTTGTTGTACTACTATTGAAAAATGGCTGAGATAACACATGGTCGAAAATAATAACACTATAATGTGTTGATCTACTGCTCGAGTGACGGTCGCTAATACGCAATCACGTCAGCGAGCGACACTACAGACGACCTAATTATATGTATAATGCTCGGACTATTTTTCACACTGAAATATCCATAATACGCTGTCATCTCCGGCTAATTAAATCAATCGTTTGAACTTGATTACGCCGAACTGCTCTGGTTCGGGGAAGTAACAAAGGCAACCCATGTTTACACATGACTGTCAGTACTGTCACGCCAATATAACGGGGAACATTATCTCTCAAACAAAAAGCGTTGTCCAAAAATAAACTTTAAAGGGGAAATATCGTAAAATTTCAATATCCGTTCGGCGCGGGCGTCTCGTTTAATCTTGGTTAAATTTGTCGCCTGTTATTGAGTTAGGAGATCTGTCGAGCGATCGCCCCCAAATGAGTCGACGGCGTGATGATAACAATCGACAATCGAGACGTAATGACGCGCGGGGCGCGGGGCGGGGCGGGCAGGAGGAGGGGCTCGGAGGACCGAATGTAAATTGTTACGAGTTTGACAGAATGATGCCCTCACTACAGAGTAATTCCTTTATTGTTGGAATTTTATTCGATTTTCACGATTTAGACTTCCAGAATTTATTTTCTGCCATCATTGCCTTTGTGATGTCACTGGATACAGTTCGTTGGCCGTGTAATTGGATATAATGAATTGTTTCGTTTATTTTTAACATTGAAACAATAAATTTCTTTTAATGTATTTTTTGCCCGACAGCCCCAAAAGAGAGTTATGTTTCCATTTCATCATAACAAACATATTTATTAGCTTTGAAAAACAAACGAAACGCCCTAAACAGTCACAGTCATTCCCGTAACCCGCCAGCGCCACAACACATACACGCAGGAAATGAAAATGTTAAAATAATGTAGAACGCCCACGAGGTGGCGCCTATGACAAGTGAGTTGTAACGGAAATTAACGAGCCCTTATCGCGAACCCTAAATTAACCACTTCCAACCGGAAATGGAACCCCGGACACGGCGCTGACAATTAATTACGAAACCGGTGGGGATTTAGCGTTTCGATATTTATGTTGATTTCAGGGTCAAAAGGTAAACCTTCTGGCACCGTGGGGATCTGACGGGGCTTCGGGAAGGATAGCTTCATGATCTTTTGTAGGAGCTGCTTCTAATTTTCTGTGGCTATGATTAAACTAACCTAGCAGTGGGCCAAGTCATAATTACCTGTGACGAACAACGTCTATGCCATGGTATAAAAATACACTAACTAATGAAATACGTTTGATTATGATCAAATGCATGAGTTACACGGACTCTAGACTGAGCAGTAATTATTACAACCTGGCCGACATGTGTGTCAGTGGGTAGTGTAGGCGTACACCCGTATCAACCCCTGCTGAATTAGTCTTGGAGGATTACACTAGCACCACTTGTCATCCTGTCAAAGCATCGCGATAACATTGATTAAGTAACTGAGGTACAGATTACACTCGGCCCACAAATACTGGGATTACATTGAAACTCTTCTAGCTCACTACAATGTCTCTATAAGCCGACACAGATAAATTAGGTCTTAAACCTGGCTTACACAGAAATAACAAACAAGTCGGTGAGGAGGTTTTACAACATCACAATGTTGGCAAACTTTTTGATAGTCCTGTTGATCTGGCTGGTTTTGTCAGCAGAATTATTTGAGCAACAGATATCGAGAAGCTTTGTTATGATACTGTAACAGAAGGTCTACTTAAGATTTCAGAACATAAATATTAAACAGACAGATTCTGTGTGCTCAACAATTGTTTCGCTTTTAACGGGTGTCTCAGTAAGAGTGCACTTTTTAAAATTGGAATATTTTCTTTCATGCAAGTGGCAACTCTGAAGTTTTACAGCTGTCATCCCTATTTATTCCGGTTATTAAAAATGTAGCGCTTTTTTAAAGAACAATGCGTTATAATTGTGAAAACTCATTACAAAAATGGGGAAACTGACGCTAAAACCGCTCGCAAACTTCGCCAAATTTTCAGCCAAGAAAGTGCACCTAATAAGTCAACCATTCGAAGAGTGCTCAAAAAATTTGAAAAAACTGGGTCAATGATGGATAATAAGAATCCTTTGCGTCAACGTACCTGTCAGTCTCTTGAAAACATTGCTGCTGTAAACGAAAGTGACGTGCAATCCATGAAAAACAAAACACCCACAAGGAGTAACTGTCTGATGCGGATTTCAAATATCAAATAAAAAAAAATCCTGAAACAATTCCTGAGCTCAAATCAGAAATCCAACGCGTCATCAGTGAGATACAGTCACATCTCTGTGCAAAAGTCATGGAAAATTTCATGAAAAGAGTAATGGCCTGTCATCGGAGCCGTGGGGGTCATTTGCCGGATATTTTTTTCCATACTTAATCGGAACATATCTTCTTTACAATACAATAAAAATATTACAACTCTGTCATAAAATACTTATTTTTATTTTCAAATTAAAAAGTGCACTCTTACTGAGACACCCGTTAGTTAGACATACGGTACTTTCTTGTATGGCTCCCGTAAACACGCACGTACTTAGATGAATATCTGCTACTTCTGTCGACTTTTGTTTCTGACTTTGTTCTTCCGAGCGGTTTTTACTATTTGGGAAAAACAAATTGAAGTATCTTTTAAAACTTAATATTATTAGAATACCAACACAGATCAGAAAGCCGACCACTTGACCATTAGTAGTCTAAACTTACGAAGAAATGATTCATAGCCGTTTTTCGACTACTTGTAGCATACTATATAGCTTGACGTTATTACGGAAATGCCAGAAGTGTAGTAAATTTAATTTAATGAATCACAAACATGTGTAACATCCTGAGACTGCCGAACACACGACACACACGAGTCGGAGCGACATGGCCGAGATATTGGGGACGACTAGTATGGATTGTTGTAAGGAACCCCGCTACTTCGTATTATCGTGGAATTTTGAAAATCAAAATTAGGCAGTATTAATTAATGTATTAATTATTATTATTAATTATTGATTAATCTTGTTCAATTGATACGCCTACAATACTGGGTAATAGCTATCTTTATAGTAAATGAATTGAAACATAGTTGAAAAACGTCGTGGGAACAAACAGTGTGGTAAAATACTGGTGAAAATGTTATTGTGATTAAAACGAGCAACTGACGAACCCGACACATGTTCTATGTAAATGTGGCAGTAGAGACGGATACAAGCCTACAAGAAGCAATCGTGAACAAACCACCAGAACCCATTATCGCGAGTTGTTTTCTCAGCCAACACAATAGAATTTCAGCTTACGTTTCTAATTCCCGTAACGCTAAACTATCAAGCAAGTACCATTCTATTATTTGAACACTTTCCACTTAACTAAATAGGATCTGCGGAGGTTCGCAATCTCTTAAGGCGCTAACGTGTTGCTGATACAACCATTGTGCGAGTCTACACATTACCATGCAGCCCTCTAACTCGCCGGCCATTCATGCACACTGTGCTAACACGGCTGATGGTGCTCTGGTACACACGGTTGAGTTTTATACTGTATTGTGGAGGTGTTGGGTTATGTCGCTGTCTTTATTAATAGCTATTGTCTTCGTAGAGGTCGTAGTTTACCCAATTGAACTCATGTTCATTAATTCGCCTTAACACTACTTAACAGCGAATTCTAAAAGCAAAGTTGTTCGTATACGTGAACATTACCTACTAGTAAAATAATACTACTTGTCGTCCTCCGCGACTTTTGCATTCCGACGACAAAGAATACTGAGTTCTAGATTATAATTTTAACTTTTCACGCACCCATAAACACTGAATGTTTTTTTCCCAATCATTTAAATTACACTATTCAGTCGTCTGGCCGCACTAAGCGTGCGCGTGTTTACTCTCTCATAGCATGTTAATGACTTCCCGCCTCTGTTTTCACTTACATCCAATTTGCGAGCGAAATGCTCTGCGAATTAACATTGCGTCTGAACCTTGCTGAATGCATTTATGAATGTCCGATTCCGGTTCAAATATCCTCATCATTTGTGTTATGAAATATTGTAACTTTTGCACCTGTACGTACTGCCAACGGGGCTGTACACACAATGTAAGATTCTAAGGATAAATGAATTGTTTAATTAAGGCAGTAATGTAGGTAATTAGTAACTACCTAACGTGCTCTTAAATTTAAATAAAACTCTCACACACACGAACAATGTTATTTGTTAATGTTATAAAACATTGCTCTTTTAATTTATTTGTTTGTTCAATTACACTACGCCAAGGAAAATGACTGCGTACGTTGCGGATTGCAAAATAAATAACAATGGTTGATAAGGTAGTACAGGACTCAGCTCAAACCGTGTTATTACATAGGTACATTAGCGGATACTCCTAAATAAGTTAGCGCGGTACAGCTACATGACTCTATGGTCGTTTAGCGATGTTGTCCGCGAGTAATGTGCGAGCCCCGCTATTAGTTCCGCGTGAAACACAAACTGTCATGTCTGCCCTCCTACGAGCTACGAAGGGAAATGTAGTGCGCTAAACGGTTACCATTATTTCACTACCTACGATAAAGTGGGAAATATATTTCCAATATTTGTGATACTATTGCGGGCTTTATAGAATTCCAAAATGGTAGTGACAAGATAAAAATGTAGGGCTTCGTCTTATTAGTTGTATGATCAATTTATTGACGACAAGGTCAGCGCAGTGGCTGAGCATTTGGCTGCTGCGCTACATGTCACGGGTTCGATTAAAAAACGGAACAAATATGTGTATGGCCTACAGATCCATGGTTCCTGGTCTGGCTGTTTGTGTATGTGAATTGATATGTTTGTAAACGCACCCACGATACAGGAGATATTATTAGTGTGCGGCAACGTTTTATGAAAAAGGAAAGGATTTGTAAACAGCTCTTTGTTAAAGTCTTTACCCAGCGGCAGTGAAGTAATGTCGCCATGCCGACTTCGTTACAGTAACACTACAGGGACATGAGATGTATTCACTTTTTAACATTCTTAAGGATTGCAAACCGCGAATTTCTATCAAATGAGTCCTTTTTAAAGTTTCCACCTTTCCATTTCCCAGCTACTAGAAAATTTATATAATTGATGATTGAACAATATTACGTTTATTGGGCTGAAACAACCGCTGCTTTAATTAAAATTTTAATTACCACAAGAAATCATTTGAGGACGAATGCATTCCGTGTCAACATTAACAAGGCATCCTACATGTTGAACATACTCTTCTATATCTCAAATTAATCGGAGTTTGTAAGTAGTGATAGTGAATAATTTATCTGTGGCAGTCGAGGCGCTGTTCCGAGGAACGAAGTGTGAAAAAATAAAATACCATTACGTTATTGATGGGCAGAGAAATGTTACTCATTAACTACTGCTCTGTTATTTTAATTGGAGGAAAGTGATTAGTTCGGATACGAAGTTTGAATTTTATCTTGTGACTGAACATTTGAACTTATGAGACAAACAACATGTAAAATATATGTAGCTACAAGTAGGGCTCTAAATATGATAAACCAAGTATGCCTAAATGACATTGAAACACATTCGCACGTTTCTGTATTTAGAGATGATGGTAATTTCGATACCTCTCTAGGTACGACAACATTATCAAAACTTGATTACCAGCCAGCACAAACAGCCCGTCCCATTATCATAACTGTGCACAATAAGCTGAAGAGATTCTTTCCTTCCGGAGCCACTCGGGCGCTGCGAGCGCCCGCGGGGGCCAGGGCCGGGGCCGGGGCGCCGGGACGGTTGGCGCTCCGCCAGCCCAGACAGACGGGGCGCAGACGACGCCCGCGAACGACCGGGTCGGCGTTCGCACGTGCACGCCGCGTTTAGAATACTGACCACTTCATTAGATAGCGTGTCTATAGTACGCCAAATTACTTCACATACAAATATTTGATTAAAAATCGAATTTTACTCTTTAACTCCGAATTATATGGGGAGCATGAGCTTGCAGCACGTTACATCTTACACAGCCTTCATTTCCTCTGCTTCAGTGAAACCTCTGGTCGTTTCTGTTCTGAATGTTGACGTTTTCATGTGTCTTTCTACGTTTGAATGCTTGGAAAGAGAGGGCTATGGATACCCCTGTCTGATAATCAAATGAATGATACTAACTAGGCTAAAGTAGTCAGACGTCAAGTAGACAACACCTACGATACAACTGTGGAATGCCACGGTCTGTTGTGAATGACAAATTCTTTCGGTCAGCGACGTTGTAGTAGATCTTTATAAACACTTTGAAGACGTACCAAGAGACGCGAACTCGACGCACGAGAGAAATGCATCAACTTGAGCTATTCATAGTAAACACTAAGGTGGCGCATACCTCAACATGCTGATCGATGCATTACTTCGGTATTAAAGTCAAAGCAAGTATACATCACAACCACACAGTATTATTACTTTCCCCTCAGCGTTATCACAAAACATCCCATTCACTAACGGAACACATTCATTGACACTGGCATGTACCAACGCACCTGCATGATTTATGCTATAGAATTTTAAATATATCACATAGAGATGCTCCCTGTAATATGCAGCAATAAATAAATAAATACTTCCATAATATCGTACATTTGTGTGAAGTTACGAGCCTGCCGGTGAACAAAGATCCCGGGACATAACTCAGGGGCTGGCTTCAACAATAACATGTTACTTAACCGCTTATGGACTGTCGTTGCATCCAAATCGACGATTTATTATAATAATATTATATTAGTCGTGGAATAATATCGCAGTTTGCATATTTCAGTTTTTTATTAAATTAAATTACACTAGCGGTTTTGGGAATGTTTATAATATGTATTTAGAATTACTTATTACTAGCCGTTTTTTATGTTTGCTCAATAAATTACATCGTGGAAAAATGTTCTTACTTTTTATTACATTATCCAATCAATGTCATAAACATAACATTCCTCTTAAAATGATAGCGTAAGCAGCTATCATTTTAAGACTACTGCCATAAGCAGTACATGTACCATCTTCACTAAACGTGAGCCTTCTAATTTCCATATCTTGTGGCTGAGCTAATTTCCTGCTACCTATATTTTGACTAGTTCAAAATTGCCCAAAATAATAATAACCCGTGGTAACATGACGTAATCACCGTTTACTTCCGATCTACTTTGCCACAAAATTGAATGCTCAAACTGTCAGCTGAAGCTTTTAGTTGGCGCGCTACAGTTTCAGCGACAACTAATAAAATAACTCAGAAGTTTCAGTCCTTGTAAAGGATTGAAATGCAGAGGAAAAACGAAGCTATGACGTTATCTTACTCTGTAGAAGGACCTTAACATCGTAATTAGAAATTGTAATTATCACATCGATATTTTTACAAGCTCTGTAAATGTTTAACTTATTGTGACAGTTTTATTGGATGCTACTATGTCTCCATTTTCACATTGTTATGAAGTTGGTCCTTCTGTACGTGTCTGCGAAGTGTTTCAATAAAGTGGATGATTAAAATGTTAATAGTTGTCGGTGGCGGCACCGTAAGCACCTCATGAATAATTCGCTTGCCGATACTTCGCCTTATCGACAGTTATTGTTGGCACTACTTTGTGATGCACTTCTTAGCTGGTGCTGTGTAATACTTTCCTTGGTGCTACAAATGGAGTCATCTTAAATAGCCCCCAAAATTAAGTTAAGTTAAATCCGTACTGTTTAGTTCAAACGATTATGTTCCTCTTTATCGACCAGATGTTTTTAAATAGGTAAAAGTACTGAATTCGTAATAAGTGTTCCATTTCTAGCCCTGCTAACGTTGTTTCTCAAATTAATAAATTCGATGTTTAACGTGTATATTAGGAATCACTTTGATCGCTTGAGTATTTAAACGAGTGTAATTAGTTAATTTAAATGATTCCTTTTACAGCTGTAATGGAGGCTAATTATATTTTGGAGGGATATACGAGTATTCGTTCCTATGATTTCATGACAGTAATTGAATCGGAAAGGGTTTGGTTCATGTTCTTTATAGTTCATTAAAACAACCCGTCTTGAAACGTTTAGTAAATATTTAATGAACAGTAATGTTATTCCTATTTCAACTTTTAATTTGGTGATAAATATTATTAAAGCAACATGTTTTCAATTAGCGCTGACATTGTGACCTACTGTGCTGAGACGCAGATACATAAACAGCGACAGGCGCGCTTGTCTGCTAATTATAATTTGTGCTTGCAAGATGTTATGACTTGTAATCTATAATCGATATTTATTTTATGCTAACCCTCTGCTAATTATGGATAGAATTAACATTCCAGGGATCGGAAATGCTAACCCTATTTACGAATTAGGCAGGTATGTTAGTTTTGCGACATTCCCCACACTAACAATATTATTATGTAATGAACTATGGTAAAGAGGTAGCCTCAGGCTGGCAGAGGCAGCCTCTCTATCCATGCGCTGCTGCATGGATAAGAATAAGATTTCTTTTTAATTTACGATTTCTTTGCGTCTGTATACTTTATTTTTAAATTGACGGCACGGTTGGCGCAGTGGCTGAGCGATTGGCTGCTGCGCTGCGTGTCGCGGGTTCAATTCTCGCACGGAACAAATATTTGTACGACCTACAGATAGTTGTTCCGGGTCTGGCTGTTTGTGTATGTGAGTTTATATGTTTGTAAACACACCTACGACACAAGAGAAATTCCTAGTGTGGGGCAACGTTTTTTTATAAAAAAAAGAAAAAGAAAGAAATTATAAATCTATACCTATCTATGAATAAAATCTATTGGCGTATGAATGAACCATCAACACTTGAAAACGGCTCGATCTATTTGACTGTTTTTTTGTTGTTTTTGTAATTGTCAGGACAAGAAAACCCAGCGGTAAAGCTAAACAGCTATTAGGGGCAAATTTACCCTTTTTTGTAAACTAATTTGTAGTAGGTAAGGCGGAGCTTTTCTTTGAACGAAGTTCCGTAGCAGTGGCGATGAACTTATCCCAAGTATTTGAAGATTTCTTGTTAGTTCAATAATTAGAAAAAGTTTTTAAAGAAATACAAAGTTACGTAATTTAGTTCAGTTTAAATACAATGAAAATTGTGTTGTGGATCTATCTAACTACCTGTATTGTATTTTGAAGCTAACTAAGTTACGAAACAGTACTATTGTTCATACAGTTAAAAATAAAACTTCCTTAATAAATAAATATTAAAACTTTGTCGTGTCTTAGGAAACGCAACACAATGGCTCCTAGTTACCGACAGCCATAGGCCGAATAGGTTGTATCATGAATGTTCACCTGTCGCGAATTAATGTTCCGACCGCGACACGGGCGCGGGGCGGTCGGGGCGGAGATTCCCACCAAACAAAACTAGGTTGCACACCAGGGATGGCAAACCGGTGGATGTTGGGCAGTTTCCCTTGTTACATTTTACTACTAATCGACATTGAATAATATTACCTATTATGTATAATTTAATATAATTCTGTCTGTTTTTGTTAAAAATCACCCTTAATAAAATATTTGTCTGCGTTTTTTTTAACATTTCTCTAACCGGGACTAGTTTTGGAAAGAAAAATCTTCATTATATCGACACGCAGGTGAATTAAAAGTTTACCATCCCTGTTATACACTATGTTTGAGTATCATTCTATGGTTATACAGTGTAGACTGGAGATCACACGCCGCCATGCGCTGTACAGCGCTATGCTACATCAGGGTAGGCAGAGCAGTTACAGTCACCATATCACTAGTATAGTAGCTTTTTAAATGCCTGTATTGAGCTTAGTCAATAAACTCAGAGTACATTAATACAGGGCCATTCAAATTTTATGATTTATACTTCTCGTTCAATATGCAATTTGTATAAAACTAGTGATATAACAACCTCGTTACGTTTGTTAATAATCATAAAAAGCTGCATGAAATATATATTTTTTATGGAATTCCTAAGTAACGGTGTATCGTAAACCCACAATGAACGAATATAACGTTATGAATATTTCATCTTATATGTATAATGTATGTATTTGTTAGACGAATAGGTAAATCATAGAACATAATTTACAACACTTGTGACGGGTATGGTGTACGCAGAGTACTTGTCTGGTGTGGAGGTGGTACTATCGTGTCAGCATGCTACACCTCCATGCATACTGGTAAGAATTCTACCCCGGAGACATCACTCAAAATTGCACATAAGACTGCATACGCATCTCAAAACAGACGAAATTATACTAGAGTTACTCATTTTATATTGGTGCACGTCTGAGGCCGCCGCGTGGCCACAATCTGCCATCAAGCTATAATGTCTTGCCTTTAGCCGAGTCTAACAAAAAGTGGTCTATCAGTTAGCCACATGTTCGCTAAATACCGCAACATTCTACCAATATCAACAACTGTAGTGATAAAATAGGTATTCTATCGCTAGAGAAAAAGTTGTACATTGTGATTCGGTGACCATGACACGACACAAACGATTTCGGCCATTGGATACTATGGGGATATTGTAAATAGCATTCTAGTAAGTTCGACACTAATGCACTATCGATTAAAAAACCTACTAACGCAGAGATTACATCGCTCGCTCCGAAACTGTGTTCCCGTTAATTAGAGCGCAGATTTAGTCGCGCGATACCGCGGCGCGATTTATCTTAATTTGTCGCTACCGTGTGCACGGGTGCTTTACTATTGTAGCTCACAGAGTAGGGACGAGCAGCACGCCCACACGCGCCTCACCTGTGCTCATAGACCACTGCGAATTAGCATTGAGTGTACCCCACCTATCCTACATACTTAACCGATGTGTATTGCTATAATATCATTTTATGTGATGTTTGTTTCTCAAGGCGACGTAACGTAGGCGTAGGCGATGCCAACGTAGAATCCTAACGTTCTACTGTGGATGTGTGGGGTGTTTTGTTCGCTGACTTACTAAACGGCGCAGAAGTAGCAGATTTACATAGTCTCCTGGTAGTCACAGACTTTTACGGATTTTTGTCAGTTGGACGACACACGAACTTGATTGTCGTACTTACTTTTTGACTGAGGGTTGATTTTTCAATAGTCAGATTACTTTTATCTGACGAATAAATATAACAGTTTGACTTAACGTCTACACAAAAGCTATGAAGCCGCCACATTTACTTATTTATCCGTTAAGAGGTATCTGACGATTGAAAAATCAGCCCTTAATGCAATAATTGAGAGATATATCCACCAAGAATTTTAATTGGTCGATATATCTCTATATATTATATAATATGGCAAATTCCACGTTGGTGAAATATTCAATCCTGATAAAGATGCCATATTTACTGGCAGCATCTGTATGTCAAATGATGTTTAAGTTGCCATAGCTTTGAATATGAATACATAGTTCGCGATTCAAATTAATTAGGTATCGAGAGGCATGCAGTTGTTAACATTAATTGATTCATATTGAACACGCTTGTCGTCGGTGAAGCAATACATAATAGGTACCTATTGGACCGAGGTTCCACACTCGACATACCTACGGCATTTTGATGACAGGAAGATGAACAAGTCAGTATTTATAGCAGCCGCCACGAATCGTGAGCACTAACGTCAAGTTAATTCTTGGGTTTTTGGGTTCCTTTCTGGGTATCTTGGGCCGCCGAGGCTGCACGCTATTGGTCCGTCAGTGGGACCGATCATGTGCTCACGACTCGTGGCGGCTACTATAAAACAAACCAATTTATTTTAAAGAACTACTTTTGCTATCCTATATAGGTACTTACGAGTCCTTAAACACAGAAAGTTATACAATAATAAACAACATGATGGTAAGAACTTATGTCATGTTACTGTGTGATTTTCTTCCTGTGGGTGTACATCAGTACACCTCAGCCTAACCCTTCGGGGAATATAGGCGTGATGGACCATCACGCTGTAACCCGCTAACTGCCCGCTAACCGCCGCTGTGACTTACCATGTGGGTGTAAGTAGTATGACTGTATGTATGAATATTTGTGTTACGATACGTGTCTGTAGCTACGGTTATTGTTGTATATGTTACTTAAATAGGTACTACATATAAATGTGAATAGGTGTGAATAATGCATTCAACCAGCGCGGCACCCATAACGACATAGCAAAAGTGATTGACGCGGCTGCATGTGTCCGCCGAGCTGGAAACTAATTCGTGAACCATCGCTACTACACGAGTATGCGCCGCGTGACTGTGCGGTGTGCCCTCAGAATCCTGCGCCGGATATTTTAAGACTGTTGATCTTAGTTTACTTTCGAAACGAACTTCTGACCAGTTATTTATTTTACAGTATTTTTTTCATATTTAAATGTCATAAAATAAAATAAAAATAAACATTCCGTCGATTCAAATATACGTAACCTGTATCGAGTGTGCGTGTGGTCCAATCATTCGTCGCGGCTTGCTTACCGTGTCGTCATCTAGTAGGATGGCTTGTAATCATATTTTTATTGGCCCTTCATGGAGTAGCGAATGTGATCCCTAACAGAATAATTATCATATCATAACTGTCGCCGCCAAACAAATAATGAAGGAAAACCAACAAAATATGAAACATAAACAAGAAATCAACAAAAACTTAGTCCCATTATTGGAATTGTAAATAAAAACAAACTGAGGTCTTCATCGGAGCAACAAATCACTTTGTTTTTGTGAGTGGGTCCCGCGCCGTCCCGCCGCGCCGCCCCGCGCCCCTACAAGGCGTTATCGAAAACTGTGGTACAAACACAGTTTCGCTTTTTGATTCTCGATATAGATATACGTGCGGTCGTTGTTAGTAATAAAACAACGATAAAACGAGATTATCCGTCGATTGGAAACACAAACACTTGCCCAGTCTCCATTGTGACAAAAACTTAAATTATCAAACAACTCCGGACAGTTTAACGCGATGAAACCGATATTCCGAGTCGTTTGAAAGGGAATTACCAGATAAACTATTCTACTTGTGCACTATCATATTTTTATTCCGTTTTGTTCGAGGTAACATCCAATACTAGGATACAACCGTTGAGTTACCACCTTTACTATAAACAGTACTAAAGCCTATATATTTGTTATGTTTGCTTCATGTGTAATCTGTTTGAGCTTGTTCCAAATGTTCAACTCGTCAAAAACTCAAACAAAATACACAATGGGAGTTATTTTTTGTCGCACGGTGTCATAATAACGTCGTTACCAATAAAAACACCATTGACTCCCGGAACTGAACAAAACATTATAAATCACTGCAGAGGAAGCATGCTCAGTGAACATTTTTTCGAGGCAGTTATGGAGGGCTGGGACCCCGCGGGCCAATGTATTGTATCCTGCACCGCGCCGCCACCGGCACGATGGTATCGCGCCGAGGGTCGCGCGCACTGGCGCACTCGTGTGGAGCCTGGCTGTAGGGAAATTACAGGGCTACGTAGCAAAGTAGGCAGCGATCATGCACTCGAAAGTGCATGTGTCTACGATACTCAATCGTGCAGCTGGTACCACGCTGTTTCATTTGTACACATCTGATAATCAAGCCATCAAAATATAAATAAAAGGAAAAATATGATTCCAATCAATTTAATTTCTATTTAGGTAGCTTTTACAAGGCCACGCAGCTAAATAGATATCTCAATTATCTACTCGATTGGTCCCATTCACGAATACGATCAACAACAAATCAAACTCGATGGACCAATTTTTCAATCATAATAATATCTATATTCTTTCTTTATCGATTCGTTTTTCTAATAGTACCTAATATAATGTACTGCGTGTATAAGAAAAAACAAAGATTATATGATAGCGGTCTCGTGGTATTGCGGGCTGGGTCCGCAGGTCCGCGCAGCGAGTGGTCCACGCTGGTGGTCTGGTGGACCCGCGGGGGGTCTGGCTCTCCGCACATATATCACGGCGATGCGTTCGCTCGCGACTTTTATACGTGCATGTTATTAGCAAAAAAGCAATCAGGAATCGAGTGAGACAATCCTTATTGAAAAAGCCGGACGGTTTAAATCCTGTTAACAAATGGCGCGCTGATATTCACTAGATTTTCTATCATGCATATATATTTTTAGTCTAGTTTTATCCCAACAGTTTGGCCCTACATCCATCAATCTATTTGGATCAAAGCTTTTTTGTTTTAAGGCAACTCACTTTTTGCTGATCACAATTCCTAAATAATGACTAAAATTTATAGTGAATTAAGAAAAACGTAATTTAAAATTACACTGGGAGCTTCTGTTGTTCTGTTGTTGTGGGACATCATTAATAAGTAATGCGCGCGCGCTGGTAACCTCTGACTGGTAATCTCCTGATTAATCATTGGCATGATATTGTATAAGTATGTAATGAGACATGCGTCGTCCGTGAGCGCTAATTGATCCACACAATGAAGCGCGTTGTGTCGCCCGTCCCGCTAATTACTTCATTAGGTGCCACACTGTTCATTGACTATGCGGACACTATAATATTATTAACTACGTTATATTATCTTCTCTGCGTTGTTAATGAGTAGTACGCCTACCGACTAATAGAATATTTACCTAAAACTTCTGTTTATCCAGTGGACATTTCATATCCGCTAAAAGTTTTCAAATAAACTTCTACCTAATAAGCACATGCAAAAAAGATGTTCAATCAAGACCGCAATGCTATCAATCATATTAAGTTGAATCGTTACAATTACGAATACTCAAAAATAAGTAAAAAATTATATTATCTGAAGCACTGAGCTCTTTAAAAGGGATCAGCCGTTCCTAATAATATTTTCAAGACATTTATCGCAATAGATAGATATTACGTTCGAATGGTTTATGTTAATTTTGAAGTAAAGAGAAAATATTTTTAAAGCTCAATGACAAGTGAAAGACATCTAAAGCTGTATTATAAAGGAGCTGAATATAACAAAAAGAGGCACTGAGCGCGTCATGTCATCATTAACGAAAATGAATTGGCAATAACACTCAACGCTTCAGTAAACTGTCAACACGACTCTCTAGCTCACCCCGTCCGACAGCGAGCGAGGTCAAGAGCCAAATATAAAATCGAATTAATGAACATTAAATGTAAGTACTAATCCTATCGAGGCATCGCGCGACGGATCGAGAGCCCTCACGTCACCATGAGTACTCACAATTATCCCCTAAGCTAACGAGCTCGGCTAGGCTGCAGTGTAATTACCGACCAATACGTTATCACGTCAAGTGATTTAACTGCGTCCAATTGAACGTAGTTATAACTTTGCCAGTTATACTCACAATTAGTTAATTGGTAGCCCGGCCGCCATCGCCACGCAGTCGCGTCGCGTGCGTGACAGCCCTAACTGAACATGATTATCTGTTATTTGTTTTTCCTTTTGTTCGGTTAGTTTGTAGTTTTATAAATTCGGAGCCTTCATTTAGTTTCTTTGTATATGTAGAGTAGCAGTAGGTACATATATTTTGAAGTAAATTTACTATGCTATGTATACTTCATCAACAATGCTGTCTAATCTCCTATTCGATTAATAAAAAAAAAAATAAACAATAATAATAAATGATTTATTATGCCAAGACACAGTACAAACAAAATTTACACAGTAAGAACCCCACACTAGGGTTCCCTGTGTTGTGGAGTCAAGTCTCTTTCAGTCCAGTATATACAATCGACATAATAAAAACAGAATTTAAACAAAGAAAAAATTAAATTTATAGTTTAGAAAAGAAATAAAAATATAAAATTATACAAAACCAAAAACTATTTCTAATTGTGTGTGATTGTAATTGTGTGTGATTGCTGTAAACATATTTTATTTAACACTAGCTGTTGCCCGCAACTTCGTCCGCAACGTCGTTTCCGTCGTTTCTCGTAAAAAAAAGTAGCCTATGTCCTACCTCACGGTTCAGTGGTTTTGATGTAACAGACAGATTAACTTTCATATTTTAGTAGGGAAATATAATGTGTCAATCTACAATACTGTTGAAAAATATCGCAATACGGAACCGCACAATATTATTGTTGATAGCTGTGCCCGCGACTCCGTCAGCTTGTAGTAAGAGTAGATAAATATAATCAGAAATCTTCGAAATGCTAAGCTATCGGGAGTTACACGTGATATTGTGAGTCAACCATAAAAGATAGACATATGCTGTCGTGGGATATTTTTTATATAATTTTAAGGAGAACATTTCCGTCATACATGATTTCTGTGTAGCTTTAACCATTAAGGTTGCACACGCGACGGAAGCTTAAAAAATGGAGTAACTTCTCCCGTTTTCCCAACATTTCCCTTCACTGCTCTGCTCCTATTGATTGTAACATGATAAAAAGTATACTATAACCACCTCAGGAGTATGAAAAATAATTGCACCAAGTTTCGTTAAAATCCGTCGAGTAGTTTTTGTTTCTATAGCGGTTATACAGACAGACAGACAGACAGACAGACAAAAATTTTACTGATTGCATTTTTGGCATCAGTATCGATCCCGAATCACCCCCTGATAGTTATTTTGGAAATATATTTCATGTACAGAATTGGCCTCTCTACAGATTTATTATAAGTATAGATTATTAAAGAATTATTTTTGTATTTCGTTTTCGATTAAACCATATTTATCTAGACTTGAATCAATGTGGTTGCACCATGTTAACACTCGAGTCATGTTGTAATGGTGCATTCAAAATGACTGCTACCGATTTTTGTTAGTAAGTAATGACATATTACAAAAACACAAAATTAAAAATTTTATGTAACCGCCGACAGAAGAATAACTATCCCTACCGCACCTAACAAAGAGCTGATAACTTTGAAACCGCTGAACCGATTTCCATCAAAAATAGCTTAGAACACTCCCGACTAATTGGCGGTATGCCCCGCTTGGGCGGAGTATCGCCGAGTCCTCGTGGCGGCCATCGGCGGCGGCGAACTCTCGCGTCCGGCCCTGGTGCAAGCCATGGTCCGGAGCGAGAGGCAATGGGATGCAGTCGCCTCCTTCTGCGAGGCAGTAATGCTTGAGAAGGAGGCGGCGGGACGGTTGAGACAGCGGTTCTCCCGTCCCAGCCGCCGTGGTAGACGCTCCGGACGTCGGGAGCCGCGAGACGACTCCCGGCCACCGTAGATACGGGCCTGTGGACGGTGAGCAATGGGTAGCTCACCGTTCTTACGTTGCATAACGACAGGCCGTGTCGACGGCGCGTTCGTGTTCCACGCGCGCCTCAAAGAGATGTCAGCAAAAGGAAGGGGCCACTGAGGGCCGATGCCTGCCGGGGCTGCGGGTTGTTCGCAAGAGATACTGCGCCCCCGGAACGCAAAGGGCACAAGAAGGAACATGGGTGGGTTTTAGTCAGTAAAAGTCTGACACTCCCTCCTGTCCCGCCCAGGGCGGGAGAAGTTATTTGATGATTTCCCACCCGACTAATTCACCTTTCAAACAAAAAAATAACTTAATTAAAATCGGTTCATGCGTTCGGGAGGTATGATGCCACAAGCAGACACACACATACACACACACAGACACGTCAAACTTATAACACCCTGTCGTTTTTGCGTCGGGGGTTAGAAAGAAACAGTTGCAGATTAATGATCAGAGTTGCTAAACACAAATAGGAGTATGTCAATCAAATCCAATGTACAGTAATAGTAGCTACAGGCTACAGGGAGAAACCGACGTTGCTCCCAAAGGGTTTGACTGTGATACATATTTAATACGTGGAAACAAATCCGGTTAAATGTGATCTTTCTAAGTATCCTGTCCGACCTTTGTCAAAGACAAGCCTGTATGTTCGCCCATCGATACTGAATTAACTATTAATAAAGTTGTCGTTCCATATAGTAATAATACTACGTTATTTTGTCAAAAAGCGACTTAATAAATATTAACGATAGAGGATAATTCGCATGATGAAATGGCATTAAGATCAAACAAATAGTTTTAGTACAACTGGTCATAATCTTGTCATACAATTATTGTATCTTCAACAAAATGAAACATTTTTCATGGAACAAATCATTCTGTAATCTATCAAACACAAGATAGGTAGATTTAAAAATAAGCGGCACTTCGATGTTCATGAGAGCGAAATAATCCGAATAGTGAGCCAGTTGATTGAAGACTCCTTCAGCCAAGTTTAAGTGCAGCAACTGGAGAGCTCAGACAATACATCAATCAGGATCATTCCGGATCTGCTCCATATTTATTTATTTCGTTCCATCACGATCTGCAGAATCTTTCGCCACGTCATAATGAATTGTATTGTAGCTCGTATTATGTTTCCTGCAAGAAGCTGCGATGAGTGCATAGTAGTACTTTTTTATCGAATAGGGCCGCCATAGTACATGATGTGTACACATTCGATATTTATTGAACTCCACAACAACAGGAGCATGAGTACTGTAACGTTAATCGTGAGTCTTTCTCACGACATTCTCAATGTGAAGCTCAGAATATTTCATGTAATCGTTATAGTCACGTGTTACAAGGTGGGTTTCAGAGCGGCTTTTCTTAGATATTCAATTCCGCTCAATGAAAATGCGTGACACTCAGAGTGCTGTATGGTGGATTACGAAACCGACTATAAAAGTAACTGTGTCATAAGGAAACGGCACTAAATGAATGCATCTTACAGAACATAGCTCATATTTAAAACATCTATTTATTACAATTCTCATCTCACGATCAAGAATATCTTATGATAATAGAGAACAAGTCCATTAATCTTAATATATGGTCTAAGAGAAACGTAATAGAATCTATTCATTCAGAAACAGGTTTATCTGAGGCGTAACCTAAAGAAATGTAAAATAATTTTAAATCAGAGGTCCTTTGTCTGACTACTCGGGATTGTATTTGGAGTGATAGAATGAACGGATGGACGGGAGATGTCGTCGAATAATCCGCGCGTATACCAACCAGTCGTATCAATCTTGTGGCTTTTAAAAAAGGTCTTTCAAGATTAGCGGCAGACATCACACGTTAGTAAATACGGATTTAAACGTCTCGGCAAAGATCTTTACAGTCTTTTGTTGGAAGAAGGACCAAATATTTTCTTTGTACATTTGTTATCTTTACATGTACAGGTATTCCATTAAATTCTACCATGACAGTCAACTTTCAAATGCTTTCGTAAATGGTTTTTGTGTCTACGAAAGGTTTAACAAATAGCTATTCATTAACTTGTAATACCACCATCATTAAATCAACTTCTTCACCCGATACATCCGAGATAGGCTATTAATCACAAGTACAACAATTGTCTCTATCTTAAGACGATAGTGTTCTATTATTTCCATTATGGAAGCACTATTAGTTAGCTCGCCTTCGTCGTGAGGCTGCGGATACTGCGGGCACTCCCGGACACTCGACAGTCGCCAGATAACCATTCCGCGTGAATAATTCACGAGAGTAGAGACACGCGCGTCAATCTCCGCCGATCCCGTGTGTCGTGAGAGGTGTCGCCGGACACTTGACAGTATTAATGAATCGGTGCACTGTGTCTGTGCGTCGATTCTGAATGTTTGATGGACAGTTACAAACGAGGATTTGGTTGGCTAATGAGGTTTTGGTGTTTGAGTGTTTGAATGGACTTATATCATTCATGATTATCAAACGTTTACCATTAAAATTGCAGATTTTATATGTTGAACTAGGTAAGTTAATTAAGTATTGTAATTTAGGCACCAATCGGCCAATATTATATTATTCACATGCACTACGAATTATGTTTCCTGTAATGATGTTTATACTTATTCCCTTTTCTTTTTTTACAGGTATGTGGCGGTAAACATCTGTCTCAGGACGAGAAGGTAGCATTTTGACAGCTTATTCCTTTATTCACGATAGTAAAGTTAGCCGAACCACATCCCACAGCTTAACAACTACTTGTCCGTTTATAAACAAGACAACATACTACAAATGATTTGACAACAAAATTATTTTTCTGGTGCTTTATGAGTATCAAACTTTACTTCGAAAGGAATAAGGGTTATAATTATTTCAGACTTTCGTTGTAAGATTACTATCACCTACAACAAAAAAGACAACCGTAGTTGAAAACTTGTCAGAATATATTTAAAGCATTTTATAATTCCAGCCTATATTGGTCTATCGACGGGGGATGCAGTGGCCCAGGGCGGGGTCGTCTTGGCGGTGTCTCTTGACATCGCCAATGCCTTCAACACCCTGCCCTGGAGTTGTGTCCGTCGAGTTGTCGGGGCCTATCTGACGGATAGGGCCGTGATTTACTCTGGTCGCACAGGAGAATGGAACCGGCGAGAGATGTCGTGCGGTGTCCCACAGGGTTCGGTTGCCGAAGGCTCCACGCGGGAGTCGTGCGGTCGATGGCCCTTTACGGGGCCCCGGTGTGGGCGCAGGGGTTGAGGCGACTTGCCGCCCACTACCTTATTGCGTCCCAACGGGTGATCGCCATAAGGGTCATCCAAGGATACCGCACGATCTCGGGGGAGGCGGCGAGCCTCCTTGCCGGATTGCCACCATGGGATCTGGAGGCGCTGGTCCTCGCGCGCCTGTATGAGTGGCGCGTGGAGGTACTAGGCCGGGGGGAGAGTCCGCCACCGCGGCAAATTGACGCTCGGCGGGCCGACCTCCGGCTCGATCTCATGGCGACATGGAGACAGCGACTGTCGCAACCTCGTGCTGGGCTCGCCTTAATAGAGGCGGTAAGTCCCCTCTTTGAGGAGTGGCTGGAAAGGCGCCACGGCGCCCTCACCTACCGCCAGACGCAGGTCCTCACCGAACACGGGTGTTTCGGAGATTCCTGCACCTCATCGGGCGGGAGGAAACGTCCGGGTGTCACCATTGTGTGGATCTCCCCGAGGAACCGTGGCCTTAGGGCGGCAACATTAGATACTGTTTTAATTGCGGTGATGACCGCCATTACATTCTGATTACTATTGATCTAACATGTTCCGCGTTGTACTCTAGATGATTATAATAGATACGCGTGTCCGAGTGTCATGTCCGAACGGATTTGCACGACAGTGGTTAACAATTGCTTCGGGAGGTTCCTGCACCTCATCGGGCAGGAGGAAACGTCCGGGTGTCACCATTGTGTGGATCGCCCCGAGGACACGGTGGAGCACACCGTGGCGGTATGCCCCGCTTGGGCGGAGCATCGCCGAGTCCTCGTGGCGGCCATCCGCGGCGGCGGACTCTCGCGTCCGGCCCTGGTGCAAGCCATGGTCCGGAGCGAGAGGCAATGGGATGCAGTCGCCTCCTTCTGTGAGGCAGTAATGCTGGAGAAGAAGGCGGCGGGACGGCTGAGACAAAGGTTCTCACGTCCCAGCCGGCGCGGTAGACGCTCCGGACATCGGGAGCCGCGAGACGACTCCCGGCCACCGTAGATACGGGCCTGTGGACGGTGAGCAATGGGTAGCTCACCGTCCTTACGTAACATAACGACAGGCCGTGTCGACGGTGCGTTCGTGTTCCACGCGCGCCTCAAAGAGATGTCAGCAAAAGGAAGGGGCCACTGAGGGCCGATGCCTGCCGGGGCTGCGGGTTGTTCGTAAGAGATACCGCGCCCCTGGAACGCAAAGGGCACAAGAAGGAACATGGGTGGGTTTTAGTCAGTTAAAGTCTGACACTCCCTCCCGCCCCGCCCAGGGCAGGAGAAGTTATTTGATGATTTCCCACCCCCCAAAAAAAAAAGAAGCCTACTTTGGTCCTATTGTAGGCCAAAAGCCTCTTCTCATACAGAAAGGGCACGAGCATTGATAACTACGCTTGCTTAAGGCGGATTAGCGATTTTAGATTTATATTCATTATAAATCCAGGTTTTGTCGTGATGTTTTCCTTCATCGATGTCAGAGATGTCCAAGATAAACTTGGAAAGTACTATAAATTCAAAATGTCACATTAGTACTTGCCTGGTGTTGAACCCGCAACCTCATGCATGAAAGGCAGGCGCCCTAACCACTGAGCCATTACGACATTTAAAACCCATTTTAACCCCCGACGCAAAAACGACGGGGTGTTATAAGTTTGACGTGTCTATGTATGTATGTATTTGTCTGTGGCATCTTAGCTCCCGAACGCATGAACCTTTGGAGGTATGAGAAACAGGGTGTAAAGTCTCTCATTCCCCATAGAAAAGGGACGTATATATGCTAATTGTCGCGTCAAACTTTAATATCGCGATCTAGGCAACGTTAGTTCGCATGCTGAGCGATAGATGTCACTACAAACCGATTTTGATTTTTTTTTGTTTGAAAAGTGAATTAGTCGGGAGTGTTCTTAGCTATGTTTGATGGAAATGGGTTTAGCGGTTTTAAAGTTATCAGCTCTTTTGTTAGCTATGGTAGGGATTTCTACTCTTCTGTCGGGGGTTACTTAAATTTTTACTGTTACTTAAAAAAAAATATTTTGTGTTTTTTATTTCATTTAATTCATTTGCAGTATTTGCTAAACAAAATTTAGGATTCATAAAAAAAAAAATCCTACTTAAATAACCAGATTAGGTTTTTTTGCATATTAAGTTTTGTTTAAAAGTATTAGTGCCTTCATTGCTTTGAAAATGACTCTACTAGTCCACGCGACAACATAATAAAATATTCCCATCGCACTAGCTACGTATTCTCTATTTGATATTTTATCTTAATATAATAGATGCAAGATCGTCTTCTTATCAATTCAATCGTCGTTGTCGTGGTACACTCAGTTCACAAACAAATCACTACTTGGTGCTGTTTGAATACATTGCCTACAAATAATAACATATACAATTGATTCCGACATAAAGAGAAATAGGAATGGACCGAGAACATTGCCCTGGGGAACACTGCTCGTTTCGTCTCGCACTCGGCCACTTGTCGTCTCGTTTTTCTTTGCACCTATTTATCACTTCCCACTTGCTGTAATAAGTTATAGGTGTCAATTCTGTTTACCATTTTTAGGTAGAAACTATGTTGGTTTTATGGTCTATCATTCAAATGTTTTATCAAGTTGTCATTCCTTATATGTTAAATTATTATTGATAGTTTAGTTTTATTAAATTTATTTGGTTCAGAATAAAATAGAATTATGATCCTATTTTTTTACGGAACATTTTAGTTCTAATTCACATGTTAGTCGGTTCTCGCTAGTCAGTTGCATTTTAAACGACCATTGCAACCAAGCTGAGAAACACTTTACGTACAATGGTGCATATTTTGCATACGTCACTAACGGAGCAAATCCGTGTGTCTGCGAACAACAAAGACTGGTAGTGTTACTGTTTCCGAGTCATAAAGTTTAGTGGCGAAGGCAGGAAGTGTAGGTACCGACCTGTAGGTACGCGGGTGGGGTGACGCGCGCACTATTGTGTTCGATGTGGACTGCTGAAAAGGATCAGCGGTCACGTGATGCAGAATACTTAAATACTTTGAATGGATCACCTCTTCATGACCTTTACAACTTTGAACTCCACTTACCTTCGTCGAGTTGTGAAACTTTAAAAGTCAAGTTTAGAAATGTTCATATTCTTAATTACAATATATGTAGGAAAAGGAAATGAAATCTTACATAAAGCTTAAATAGTTAAGTATCACATCTTTTTTTCAATTTCATATCTCTTCACCTACTTTCATCTTCCGTTTTGAAGTCCTAGGGTAATTGATTTTACATTACGCACTCGTCTCAGATTTTCCTGTTATAGATTCTGAAAAGTTTATGAGCGTATAAATTGAGATTTTTTTTTACTTTATGAGTCCCCGATTAAGTTGCGTTACATTTCATCTTTGTTCTTGCGTCGTATTAACATACTGGGTGCTGATAAATTTTAGGTTTTACGTGTTCTGTTCGTCGCAGTAAAATTGCACAAAGCAACGTAAAGCCAGTAACCTGTTGTAAAACTTTTATTCCAAGTATAATGTTGATGGCCGCCAATGTCATGCTGCTGCACTGATGTTGTTTATGCTCAGCAAGTTGACCACAGTGGTCGTTTCGGTACTCAAGGCGACGTTTAGGTAGTGGGTTACTGCCTTTAAATGACTTAAGTTTTTTAATTACAAGGGACGCCGAAAACATCTTAATTAGAGTTAGAAATGGTTTACAGAAAAAAACTACTAGCACAGAATAGTGAAAGTGCAGCATACGAGCTGAATACACACAGTAATGTTACTTACACAAATATGTTTTGTAGAGCAGGTGAAATACAAACGTCACAACGGTAACATCTAAAATATTATCTTCCCCATACGAGAGTAGGCTGCTGAATGACCGGCTGTGTGGACTTGCCTTCAAGTGGATCGAACATACGACATCCTTTTATTCGAAAAATTGTCAT
The DNA here is from genome assembly GCA_947462355.1 of Caradrina kadenii. Lineage (NCBI taxonomy): Eukaryota > Metazoa > Arthropoda > Insecta > Lepidoptera > Noctuidae > Caradrina > Caradrina kadenii. The sequence goes on along the minus strand of OX381683.1, from coordinate 168,004 downwards.
AGCAAGTACGCGGACGACCAAATGTTATTTGTGGAGCTCTCTAAAACATTCGACAAGAGTTTTTCTCTACATTTCTGTAAACAAAACGATCAACTTTGTAAAAGTTTAGTCAAAAAGGGACAGTAAATACAATTCTGTTTGTATAATACTTAGGGGCGCGCTTGAGAGTTAGAGTTACGGGAGTTAAGTTGTTTCCCATACACAAGTTGATATTCAAAGAGAGGGTACATGTTATTAGCTACTTCAAACGTATTAAAGATCACGTTTACTTTGTGAGTCGCTACAACAACTTGGTGGAACATTTATCATTACGCGAAAATAAGGGCCCGAGTGTAAGTTGTTAGAGAAACAAGAACTCGTGAACAGGAACCACATTATTTGTGATATTCTTTTAAAATAAGTTCCTTGGAATAAGGTAGAGGTTATCTGAACAACTTTCTCCATTATAATGTAACTGAGTGATACGTGAGGTTTAGCAAATGCAATAGACAAGAGTCATTAGGAGGTTTGGCAGTTAAATACGGTACAATCGCATCTAGATAAAGGACAACAGTTAACTTTAACACTAGAAAGTCAAGCGTTATCCAAAAAAGGTTAGTGCTGGAGAGGTTAATTGCGTTCTAAGAGTTCGCTTTAGTTCAGCCGCCACAGAGGTCGGCACAGAATGTTCACTGATGTTATTATTATTTTTTAGTCGAGATAGGTTTGCTTTTGACCCTAGTTTATTCCTCCTTATTTCTATAGCTAAATAATGTCGACATAATGAGTTACAGTATTCGGCTATTACATTTATGGCACGTGGAGTTTTAACAGACCGTGAATCTTCGTTTGTGCTGTCTTTGTCAGTGTCACATGACTGACAGTCCCTGTGCTGCGCTCCCTGTGCTGTCTTAACTGTCACGTTTCCATATTAGGTTTACCATCCTAGTCATTAATGTCTTTATATTTTAATAGCTGCATAAATTTATAATTTCGTCACAATACATAATATTGTTCTTACCTACATATATTTTAATCTCTCATGAGCAGTTGTGTGTTAAGTTTCTTTCATATAATATAATACACCTACGTTCGTTAAAGCTTATACGTACATTAAAGCTTATCGATGATGTACTGACTATTAATCTGCACATTTCCCGTAAGAAATGGATCTTTTGTTGGTTGCCCACCATTGTGTGGCTCTCGTGGCCCACGCATTCTCATGACACTCTGCGTAGGCGCGCACTTAGTTCTGTCGACTATTGTTACAGCTTAGTTTAATTACAAATGGCCGCGTACAAACGGATTTGGAGTGACACGAGGCAAAGTGGTTGTTACAGAGATCACTTGAATTGTGAGTCATGGGAATATTTTTTTTGGTTTCTCTGTATTTTAGACCTGTTAGCAAGTCTTCTATGCTCTATTAATAGTAATATTCGATTTGCTGATACATCGATGCCAACACAGTTAAAGTGTCTAATCGTTATGAACACCAAGTTTAAGTAAAACTCACAGCTTAATGAGTAAACTTCATTGCCCCAACTAGCCATAAATAGCCGATAAAATGCTCGGCTTGCATCCACTCCCAAATTAAAGCATATTATACAACACTGTGGCGTCGTCGTGTGGAGCTATAAAGAAAATAATTGAATTAATAAGTTATTTGATGCTGGATAACTACTGCATGGGTTTCAGCTATGTACGATAATGGGACGATATGGAATATTTAGTCAACAGTATCGCACTACTTCGCCAATGCAGACATTTAAGTACTCTGCTGGCAGTATTCTTAAATCACAATAAACAATTATGTTGCTTTATTTTTTTGTTTCTTTAACATAATTTTGAATAATAGGTTCGGATGTAACCGCCGCTGGGGCAAATTAAAATGATTATGATATCGAAGAGGTTCGTACCTCTAACGTCTCTCAATAGCTATCTATTGAGAGACGTTAGAGGTACGAACCTCTAACGTCTCAAAATGAGATTTTTTAGAAATCATGAAAGTAATTACCAAAAATACTGGAACTGTAGCCTATGAAGCCACATATATATTTTTTATACCCCGTCTTTATCCAAACATGCACCAGTCTTTATTCCATATGCAAGCGTGTAACATTGGTATTCCGCACTCCCCACGGATGAACCACTCCTCGCGTGGGAACCTGCACACTCCGCGCTCCCCGTGTTTTTCTTCCATCTAAAGATCCTGCTACTGATATGATAAAGAAAACAAAGACTAATATTTCTTTATTAAACAATATAAATAACCTTCTCGCGTCATCCGAAGGGTTAGACGGCGGCGTATTGTCAAGTCAAGTGAGCTTGTATTTTGTTACCGGGGTAGTAAGCGAAAATCACAAAATTAATTATTTCATCCGAGACATGTTTGACAGGAGAACTTTGTTTTGTGTAGACTTAGTTGTAACCACAGTCGTCATAAGCTTAGCTACGCTTGCCATCAGTAAAGCTAAGAATCCTATAAATGCTGTATGTTGTTCAATGTTCTGTACTTTCATCTCATATTGCACTCTCTCTGGCGTCACGTAGACCCTTTATAGGTGTTTTAAGCAGAGTGTGTATGTGCCCGCGTGCATATCATACATGCAATATAAGCTATATATCATAAGCGGTATAAAAACCTTCATATCGACGTCGTTACCGAGGGTTCCCTAGGAATTGGGGTCGTTCCCTTCTTAGGAGATGATTCCCTAAAAATGTTGGTTATATTAAAGTTTCAGCTGCACAATAGCTTCTCCGAGCTCCGTCGAAATTTTCTCAATTTACGTGTTGTAGCATCTAGTAGCAACGCAAATGTTGCTTTTCTCTATTCTATCACAATATCAACCGTAGGAAAATATAACACAGTTACAGATGGGTACAGATCTAGTAACGAAAAGTTTTCAACTCCACATCTGTTCCTCGTGTCTCACAACACTATCTACGGAACCACGACAGTTTTATTTTCGGTAGGTAGCTGCTTATTTCCCACGTCACGTTTAAGTCCTTTTTTAAAATCTACGTGTACTTTACATTGATATATGGGGCGCAGGTGGGGACTCTTCTTCATGTAGTCTTATGTATTCCACGTAACAACGGTACTTTTGTGGTTCTTCTTTCAGGAAACATAAGGTTTATAATCGCGCGCTGTGAAAAGACTGAATGTAGTGAGAATCGGATAGTATGAAACAGTTTGTACGCATCGATGATTCTCTGTACTATGAATAAGTTAGCAGTTACCACCCTGTTTTGGGGGAGCGCGGAAACAATGTTTTGTAAAGAAAATGTTGTGTACATAATACTTGTTCACCGGCTTTTTGAGGAAATTGCAGCAACACAATACGGCGGGCGCGGGGAAATGACGTAATCAATACCCGCTTCCTGCTTGTGCCTCGGGAGCGAATTTATTTTGACACTTTAAACTGCACTTATATTGTACGGCTTTAGACCTGCCGACTATCTTCATGACGCTGACGTATCCTCACAAAAACCCACAATTTAACTTTCTGGAAAATTTTCGAAAGCCAAAGCTGCAGCGTTTAGAAGTACTTAAATCGGCCGTAAGTTAGAAAAAAGTAATTCAATTACAGTTGAGTTAGGTAAAGAGGTGCGAACACGCGATCACTTACTTCCACGTAGCACGCCAACAAACCACCATTGTTAGTTGCTTTACCGTGGACATGGGACGTCCTCACAATGTTCTATGAACATTCCCGGAGTAGCCATTTGTTCTTGGAGTAGAGAGGCAACTTAGATCATTGCTTAAGGTAAGTTGCAAGCAAAGTTTCGCCTGAAGTCTTTAATCGCAATCAACACCTTGCGTGCTTAACTTGCTACTAATGTTCCACGAGATTAGTTGAATGGTTGAGAGTTTATATCAACATGGTAGCGTGTGTGCTGCGTGTGGGACATTTATCAATGTTTGGTTTTACAATTACAGCGCGCTGTGATACCTACTGGGTGCGACTCAGATTCAGAAGGGATCAGACTCAGATTCGGAAGGGAGAATAGGTACTTTTATGTTTTCTCAGCAAATGAAACATGTCTCAAGTTAAACATTGGAGCTGACGTGGGCCTCTATCGGAATGTGTTGCACGAGGGAGTGCGCGGCCCGCGACCATTTTCAGCGTAACGGTTGAGCGGCGGTGCCACGAATCAATACGAGCGTGTTTGTGGACGCACCCGCCGCTGTCAATACTTGCGCAAACGACACGATACGGATACAATTACCTACCTTTTAATCTCACGACAAACCGCAAAAGAGAAATTATAATACAATACCTAATTAAAAGCGACGGTTCGAATTATTTAAAGCGCATACATTGTTTGCTGGGATTACAGTATCGAATTTTCATAGGTGAGAATGATCAAATAAAAAAGTGATTTCCGTTCATATTTTAGTGCCAACATCGTGACGTTCTTGTGAGAACGCTTCACGTCAATACTGCTTTATTAATGTTTGACAAGTTAAGTAAGTTATAGCTCCGTATAATTTGGCATCCCGCGTATTGCAAGCCCGCCCGACTTATCTTTTTTGTGCTCACTTCTCGTTACTCTGTCCCCACGGAGCGAACTTTGTCTATAAACGGCTCTTTTTAGACTTTTTATGTGTATTCTCTGTTGTACAAACTTTATTAAACTTGTACTGCCTCGTACAATTTTCATTAAGTGAATCGTTGTTGCGTTAATAATGGATCAGTGGATATTCTTCTGAATCTTTTGATCTCTCATAATTTTAGAATATTGCCAAAGGAAAGATGTTTTGAAACCCAGTTTAAAGTTGGTGCCGTGGTAGACTGTAAATTACCTAAATTATGATTGGTTTGCCAACTAACCGTTACATATGTTATGCCATCAAAGTCAATGACATTTTAGATTTCATTAATTCTATCAAGAATTTCATGCCCTTGCTCTTCTGATGAGTAGGTATGTAAAGTGCAGGGATTCTCGGAGCATGTTTCATTTCAAACTTTTAAGCGTGCGCTCGTCGAGTTCGCCGCGGCTCACGACAAGTTCATGTGATATATTTTACTGGTTATAAACCTTTATTCGAGTGCAGCGAGTTAGTGTTGGTGAGAAACTTTATTACGGCTTTATGCCGGCTATCAAACTTTGGACAAAACTTGACTCCAAGACGAGGCCAACTCACACGAGCCACAATTAAAAAGTTTTGTGGTCAGAGTGTCGGGTTGTCGTGGCGCAGCGTTTATACATCGCGCTCGCCTGGTGAACTTTGTGGGTTATTATAAACATGTTGTTATGAACGTGGCTACTTACTGGGACCAAGTAAATTGAAAAAACCATAAATCCAAAAGAAGAAGTCAGCATTAAAATAAGCAGCTGGGTTGATATTGAAGTAAGGAGTTTAGTTTTTTCCGTATGCTCTTGTTTGTCTTGTCTTCCTTTAGTTTGGTCTGTTATTTCTATTTCTCTATTTTTCTATTTAACTTTTATTAACTTTGAAGTTGCTATAAGCCTGATTACTAACAAAATTGCATTAATATATTCCACATAATTATCTTCTTTTTATTTTTTTAAAAAGCATTGCCCCCCCCACTCTAGGAATTTCTCCTGTGTCTTGGGTGCGTTTACAAACATAAATAAACTCACATACACAAACAGCCAGACCCGGAACAACTATCTGTAGGCCGTACAAATATTTGTTCCGTGCGGGAATCGAACCCGCGACACGCAGCGCCGCAGCCAATCGCTCAGCCACTGCGCCAACCGTGCCGTCACTATCGTACACGTCGTATATATATTATCTGTTGAACGTATAATTTTAATGGTAAGGGAACTCACCCACCTGAATGCAGTTATCCGTTAAGCACTCGTCCCTCAGAGCAGCCACAGCGTCGCGGCCGCGCGGTCCTGTGGAGTGTGGTCCGGCTGCGGCCAGTGCGAGCCACCGCGCGTCCTATAAGTTTATAACTAGCGAGTTATCCCGCTACAGTTATGGAGGTGTTAACTGTCGCGGGGCGTGATTGGACCACAACCGAATGTATTACTTGAATTATTGCTCCTTTATACCCTCGTCAAACTTTATGTCTTATTGGTTTGTTAACATCTCGACTTCACTACGATATTTCGCGCTGGTTTTAATTTAAGTGAAGATTTTGCAATTGGAATTGATTTTGTTATCCAAAACCAAAGTCACTATTACATACATAAATATTAAAAATTGTGTAAATATGGAGAACCTAAGAACTTATAAGCCACGATATATTTTAGCCGCAATATTAATTAGGAAGTTCATCATGAAAAACAATGACAACGCTAAAACTGAGTTAGTATTGTTGTGCAGTAAGCGCTGAGTCAAGTATCGTACGATTATAAAGGTCAGAGTAAATTCTCGGCCCTCACCAAATAGTTAGTCTACGGAGGTCCATAAAGGGGGCAGCCGGAAAGTTAATAAGCCTAGGGCTCCCCTAGGCAGGCTCCAGCCGTATTGTTATTGCCACGCAACCAAAGTGGTGTTAAGTAACCGACTTTGCTCTCGGTCGAGGACGGCCTAACCCTTTACGATGGTAATATTTACGAGAACAATTTCCACTGCTGTTTGACTTGAACTATAACAGTGTTTCTTCGTCGTCAAGACAGAGCTCGACTGCCAGCACATATTGAATAATAAAACGAATTATATACTATTTCGCTTTGAAATATTTTCCGTCATTAGTGAAGCTAGGTTTTGTGCCCAAATTAATAACAATGATATTGTAATGTAAAAATAAAATGTCATCGAATGTGGCGACTAAGCAATATAGCACCATGCTGCACACCCCTCGCCCTCAGAGAGCCGCAGTACTAAATACTTGCCAGAAAATAGTGGACACAATTCGCACTCCCCCCCCCCCCCCCTTACACACTCGCCATTACTAAATCCAAGCACATCATCATCTCATCCTATTACCGCTTTCCCGAGGTAGGGCTTGGGTTCTGCCCGTACTATCCCATAAAATACAGCGTAGCTACGCAAGTATACACAAATGGATATATTCAATCTTATTAAATCAAGTAAACTATTACAACTCTAGTGCAGCGGCTGCCGAGGGGGCTACTCTCACATACTTGGACCCCGCTCAGTAATGATGATGTTGTAGGGCAACATTGAAGGGAGCCCCTAGCTCCTAACTTACTAACAGCTTTTTGAGAGTCAAATATCAAAGGAATAAGTTACGTACTCTTTTTACTTGGCTACTGGTCAAACTATGTATTTAGCAGCAATAGTTGCCTACAATAAAATGTTTCCAGGGACGGTGTCGATCCGGTTCAAAATCCGTATCGTATATGTTCGCAACCGCGGATGTGCATCCGGCTAAAGGGGCGAAGGGCTACTACTACACTGCTTAATATAAAAAGGAATTCCTAAAGTTACTAACACTTGCGCTTGACATTATTATTGTTCTCTACTAAATACTGTACTGCAGCTGCAAGTATGAGCCAAAGCACTTCGAAATTGTATTCAGTCGACTAATCACCTGTAGATTATTTAAAAAAAAACCAGACGGAGATGATAGAAAGAATGTTGGTGGAGCATTTTATTACACGTTACCCCTCAATAATGTTATTGTTATCCTAGAAAATGTAATCTCTGTTAATGATATTGCGTTTTTATGTCGTGCGTTTCCAGCTTACGTAGTACCTGATGGGGACCTTGTATCGTTTGTGTGGGGACAGCGCATCCGAAGCGCGACCCCTCGCCAATCGATCGCTAGCTCGCGCCCCGCCACATACGCGCATCACTTTATGTCAGGGGTTCTCTAATTAGCACTGCTTTATTCTCAAATGGGATGTCGTTAAAGGATCCATTAGGACGGTATTTGCGTGGGAGCCGCAGACAATCTCAGGAGTTCGGCGAACAATCCATATTAACGCAGTAATGACTCACTCCAACATAAGTTCCTTACGAACACTTGGAACAGAATAGCTCGAGTGGCAGACAGAATTGGGTGTATGACGAACGGCATTTCTAATTAGAGACGACGATTTTCATTACGCGTAAAATGTAATTTATCATGATGGCTAATTGACACCAGTTGAACAAGCGCGGACGCGGCGCGCTCGTGTAGCGGTAGTCACAGGAATAAATAAGCACCGCATAAAACTACTAATGTTTATGGTGAGCGACTGTAAATGTCAATCGTACTGTGATTGGATATTCTTGAGTAACAACATTGGGGTACTTGGGAGTGATGTTGAACCCCGGGATATTGCCGGAGCTTATAGTGCTACTTTACTGCTTGTCCCGGGGGGAAAGCCAGCAGAGTCCCTCTACATACCCGTACACGTTAGAATAAAGATCGATGGCTCAGCCGAAGTTCGATATAAACTGCAGCTATTAAGGTGATTTTTACGTAATTTTAAGGTTGTAAATATTAAGTAATAATAGAGTAAGTTTTATGTTTAAATGCATTATACAACTTTTTATGGGTGTTTAACTAAACCAATGCACGAGATATCTGAAACAATATTTCTTCATTTTATTGAAAAAACTATGTTATTTGAAGCCGTACTTTATGGCTAGTTAATTAGCTGAGGCTGAATCGTAGACATAAAACCGCGGACTTGTCGGACGTAGTCGAGCGGGTCATTCGTTGCGCGGCATAACAGCTCGCTCTCTACGGACAATAAACCGCCATAACCCTTCATCGCTATCAATTCTCTAATGCAGTTAACGTCACTACTGCACTCCGACACCGGCGCGAGGTGGTTGCGTGCTCTCCGCCATCACCACTAGTTTTGATCCACTCCTAAAGGTTATTGCTTATGAGGTATAACTTCTCGAGTTGAGTCTTGCAGTGTCTTTAGCTAGAATTTGAAGTAAGTTACACACAAAAGCGGTGTACTGTTGATTACATGGGTCGGTATACAAGTTGATAGCCTGTCTCCTTGCTAAATAGATCTGAATTTTCAAAGCGACTTTTCTTTAGGGATCTTTTTATGGCTCTCATTTTCAGACAATAATTTTCAACTAAAAAGCCACAAACATCAAAGGATGAACAAGCTCTGTCTAATAATACCTGACTACTTTAAAACGGTTTTGAATTATGGTTTCCATAATGTGATCATAATGTCAGAACTTATCGTAAACTTGGTGCACATTTTAAAATCCTTCCGGAGGCCATTATGAATGTTATATGACGTCTGACTGTTGGGAAATTACTGTCTGTCAGTCAGTTGCAGCGCGTGAGTGGCGCCGCCGTCGCGGACGCTATTTATAGGGCCACGGCTAAGGCCCGGCAAATAATAGACATTCAGGAGTTGTAATCATATGTTTACGAGTGTGTGCACGCCCTTGCCCTTAGGGGAAACTTTGATTTGAAGTATTTTCAACAATCATAAATTGATTGACTGGTGGACAGTGTAACGCCGACCGCGACGACTATTTGATTTGTTAAGTTGACTGAATTACATCCAAGTAAGAAATACCTTTGCCCTTTCGAGTTGTAAGGTAGAACTCAATTGCAGTTTAACCGACAAGGATATCAGAAATAAACTTAATCTAACCGCGCCGAGGAAATCGCAACCGTAGACCACTACCCTTCACAATCAGTAGCACTGTAATCCGCAACCCTATCTCCGTTATTTGGATCCGGCAAATCCTTTAACCGCGTATCGTTTAAAATAAAACAACAATTTACTGCCACCCTGTGTTTTGGATCGTCTCTGGGCACAAACAGAAAAATCCGTATTATAAATTCAGGGACCAACTATGGAGGAAGTTTTCCGATATAAACGGTCGTCAGTATGAACTCGCGAGTTACAATAGGCTCTCGAGCATGTGTTATTGTCCATTACATATAATACTATCGGAAAACGATTTGGGACTCCAGACGCGAGACGGTATCGGCGACAACGGCAACAAAAGAAGCCCTCGCCGCTCGCAATTGAAACAACGAAAAGTTTATATGCCGCGCCGAACTGACGCTAGTCCTACACCACCTACGGACGGGTTCAAGGAAATGCCTGCTTTATTAAGAAATCAGAATTATTGTAAGGCATTATTAATATTATTATCTGTGTTTTAAAGTTTTACTGTCATTAATGATTAGATGGCCAAATCAAGCCATTATTTGTACCGCTTTGCCACATAATGTGCTACATACGGTGCATCGTGATTACCACTTTAATATTAAATATCTTATTCTTGAATTTGCTAGGATCCCGCATCCGCGTACTAACAGCTGTTAATTTTCTTTTGATTATACTAGATCTGAGTAAAAAATACCCAGTGAATTGTCACGAGTTTGGAGGGCGGTTAGTCCTGTGGGACGTGTACCTTAAGTCCGCCATTGCTCGTCACGCCACACCGCAAGCGTTTTCCGCATTATTGCACACGTGATTAGAGTTGATTTAATCTACAATATCTCCACGCCACTATAGAATCGTATCGTCATGTTCTCTAAAGTTGTCACGGAATAGCTTCATCTTTTATTATAATCCTGTTTTAAACGTTTTTTTGTTTAATTATGTATATTGTTAAATATACTTAAAAAGAGTAAAAACGATATAAAAATAAGCACAAAATTGACACACTTAGTAAGAATTGCTCCGCTAATCCCAGTTGGTGAAATTCTTATACTTTTCTATTAAGAGTGGAGAAAGTTAAATCTATTAGACCCATGTCAAATTGATGATATTATGCTGGCTGAACCGCGAGTCGCTGTCTACAATATTTGTAAATACGTAAAGGAATACTTATCTAGAATAACTTGTCGACTAGGTCATAAAAATCACTTTTCAGATTTCGGTTCCGAAGGACATGAAGCCAATGTGCTTACTATTCACATGAAAGATTCAACGCTGACGCGTTATGACGCGTTAAAAAGCTGCTGTTAAAAAGCATTTTACGAGGGCGATACCTCAACCTAATGAATTTTTCAACAGCTTCGTCAGTTTTGTTGAAACTTGTGTTACGAATCTGTGCTGGCCTCGAGGGCTCGTTGGGCTTGTTTATTGTTTCTTGTAAATGTGGAATTACAATTTATAAACCACGCTTGTAAAGATTGATGGAGGTAGTGCTTTCATTGTTCTGCTTGAAAATTTGATATTAGTTTTGCTTTGTCTTATTAGGTCGTTTCAAAAATTATTGACGTTTTTAAAGCTCATTGAACTTATTTTCATTATAAACTATTACTTTCTAGGAGAGATTTTCGCATCGAAACTCTCCAGGCATGTGGTGAGGGGTTGCACGTCCGGGTCGCCGATACTTCCGCTCTCCTCTTTCTTGTGGACGTCGTTGTCAATGGGCACTCAAGCACTCGGCCACTCGCGCTGGCCGGTCATCTAACACCGTTTCAGCGAGTTAGCGTCTAACCTGTAATTCTGTGTACGTCGGGTTTCGTGCCTGCACAAGAATCTTAAAATAGCGGTTGTTAGCCCTAGCTGTTTCGTTTGTTATTGTTCTATCTAACGGCTGCGTTAGTGTTGTTACTTCGGTGGGTTTCTGTGAAACCATTTAATTGTTCTATCGCTCACTCAGCTTCTTGCTCTATTAGCTGTTGTGCCTTTTGGGTGGATTTATGTTTACTTACAACTGAACAGCGAAGTACGTTTATAAAACATTACAAAAGTAGTTGCACTTCTCAAATTGAGACCAACAAAGGTCGGGATACAGGTCGCTGTATCTTTTGTAATTTAGTCTAAATTAACTGACTGCTCTTTTTAAATTTAACAATGATTTAGCTAATGATAGTTTCATACTTTAGCCTAGAACGCTCAGCTGTAACCAAGTGTCGGCGGCGTCGCGCGGCGGCCACCTCACAGCCGCACGCAACACTAACTCACACAGTCGATACGATAGAGTTTAAAGATCGCAATGAATCACTAGCGAACAGCTTGACACAGAGAGTACTCCTGTTGTATATTCCAGCGCAAACCATGGCTTCTGCTGACACTTGCATTTCAATGAAGACTCTAATAGAATGCACTAGCGATGCTTGAGAAACCATTTGTTCTTACTAAACCTAGCATAGTGACAAAAATAATGATTTAATTTTCTTCTTTTACAAAGTTCAACTTTTAAAAACTGTGTCCGGTAAATAGCCAGATTTATACGGAGGTGCCTCCTGATATTCCATCATCGTTGAACTGTTTATGTATAGGTATTTAACACCTTTCTACTTCAAAAGGAAAATACACTCGGCTCGTGTTCTCATTATCGTCACTATAGCTAGTCGTAAAATGAATCGTAAACGGTAATCACCGTACTGTCATCCGGTGGCGGACGGCAACGCGCGACACTTGCCACATTTGCATCCTTGTTATTAGCCAGTGTAACGTACGCCTGCGCGTGCTGTGCGTTTAGGCGAGTAACCAATACTCTACAACACCATGGTTGTAAGGATTCGTTGCAAGTTTAGTTATGTACAGTCGTACACATTGCACACTACATATTTGCATATACATCACGTTACAGTCACCAATCTAAAGTAACGAGTTGCGGTATTTTACAACTAAAATAGGCAAGTTTTACTGAATCGAGGTGCGACGTCCGCTGTGCATCGCTATTCCACAGTTTTATTTGATTGCAGTTGAAGAATGACACACACAAGTTTATCACTATGTTACTTGATTAAGGACTTCGCTAGGTAGGCATCCTTTAGATAACTATTTCTTTTTTGTAAAATATTTAAATAAACTTAGGTCAAACTGACGCAGACACCACCTCTTTTCTACTTCTAAAGAGCGAGATACCTACTTGTACCCAAATATTACGCATCACTTGATCAGTAGCACCGTCTCGCTACACCTTCGCAAATACAATTGTATAATATTTACCTACTGAGGGTTCATACCTAACGAAGGTGAATTTACATGTATATTAGTGTGCAATGAGGTTCTCTCAGCGTACCAGTGTTCCACCGAGCCATCTATATGGAAATCACTTATTACTTTATTAACTGTTGAATTCAACTGTACGAAGTCAGAACGGTTCCCTCCGACTGGATATTGCTTATTCTGCTCTTATCTAAACATTTGCATTTGTTGATAATGTTACTGTCATAGTTAATCACACTTTATCAGTTATTGCCTTAGTTACAGTCCACGTTGTCTTGATCTCGTAATGGATTGCTGCAATCCATTTTACATATCAAGAGGAAAGCTAGTTTGCCTTTACTTCTAGCTTCGCTATGTTTTTCCAGGTGTCGTGTTCGAGTGTAGGAACCGTAATAGCAGTGCTTCTAAAGTAAAGTGAGTCCTCATTGCTCATATTTCCACGTGTTCATAGTGGTCAGTGACGACGCGGCCGATCAAGTTTTATTACTACTGTAACATAAACGTCGATTTTAAAGATAGACATATGTCATGACCAATTAACTGGGTCATCAGTTCTCCTTATAAATTATGAGGAAAGGTAAAATTATGAGGAAATTAAACGTTTTAACGCTCTAAAGATGGCATTTCCAAAGGCGTTGTTAAAAAAAACATAACTCAAATTGGAAGGAGGACAAATAAAATAATCGTCGTGGACATTCAGAGTAGCTAGCCCACGACACGTGCCGCGACCGGTGCGGTAGTGGCAGCGCCGCGCTCTATGGCGCAGTGCAATTTTACACTCTTTGATTCTACTAGGCATGTACGATTAGCCAAATAGTAAGTACCTTCAGCTCAAATGACCAGCTGCTCATTGAAATGTACGACAATGGCGGCGTGTGCATACAGAATACCTACGATCGCTTGCACTCCATCCTCGGTACAAACATTTAACTGTAAATAAATCACTCCAACTTAGGGAGCACTTGGTAGTTTTTGATTAAATCTACTTCAAATTCCCCTTTTAGGATATTATTACCTTGCCATGGAGTTTTTCAAAAGCTGGTGCTCGCGATAACATCTCCCCCGAAAGTGTTTGGGAACACGCTCTTTTACTTCAACAACAACTGCGACACGGCGAAACAGGCGTCGTCGACGACGGTCGCACTTACTTTTTCTATACAAGGTGAAATTACATACGTCAACGCATTCAATAGGGCGTTTAAAAGCATTCCTGTTTGCACCCCACGTGTTTGTGTAACTTGGAGCTATTCTCGTCTTCACCGTGACAGATGGCTATTCTAATCTTGCATAAAATATGTGTGAACATTTTTGCTAAATCTCGATGTACGTGCAGTTAGGGTCGCGCCACACACCGCGACGTTGCGTTGCTCTATCAAACTTCGTTAGCAACGTTGCAACGCTTTCGCGAAGGGATTCTAGCTGCAGCGGAAGTGATAAATAAGCCAGTTTGTTATCTTAACGTAGTTCAACTAAAAAAAATAATTTAATGAAATTGTGAAATTATAATATTGAGTGAATTAATTTAATCACTAAGTATAAAGATCTGTCGGGAACTGTGTATCGGTTATTCTGGTCGCAAGCGTCATCCTTTCCTCGTCTCATATAAAACAATGCAATAATCAGATACAAACGCAGTGACAAAAATAAATTTTGTCAGTGCTTGACAGGCGGGTGACGCGATGTCGCGTCGCGTCAATCTTGCGCGCTAATTTACGACTTGTCGCATCGCGTGTATTTTTGGAAACCATTCAGATCGCCCCTATCGGTTACTGATGCGTTGTTTTGGTTGTGGTGGACTGTCTCGTTTGTCATCTTAATGAATGAACACTAGTGTTATGGGTTCATAAGAGATCACGACTCCACATCGGTTGTACATACAACCGCTACAACTACAACTCCACAAACGTACCTACTAGCCTTTCTCATAATATATGTATTGTGCGCTTATGAACCGTTGAAGTTAATCTTCCTACTCTATAAAGAAGGGAGGAGCACAAAATAGGTAAAACACGCCGTAAAAAAGAAATGTCTGACATGCTAAAATATGCGAACACATTTACAATTTGATTGAAATCGTCTGCCACCTACCGCAAAATTGATGGAGCCCAAACGTGCGAGGAAAATAAAAATAATGTGTCGTTCCGACCCCATTTCTAATATAACTTTATAAACTCGATTTATAACACAAATGGAATCGAAGCGACGCATTGATTGACACGTGGAGCACATCAATGTGATTGACTGCCGCGACATTCACTCGGGATCATTAATGGTACAATCAATCATACGCAATGCTCGACAGTGCACTATCTTAGTATTTGATTTGGCCAATACGTTTGCTTGAAGCTCTAAAAATTACAGATTTTTATTAATATTCTTCGTGGGTACAAACTTGTACAAACGTATTTTCAGTTCATTTCCACAGTAGGGCGCGGAGCACGTGACCCGCGCCGGGTCGCGCCTCCGACTCCTCCGAGCGCTGCTGATGCGCAGCGACGCCTCTCACACACCCGAGTACTGACGCGCCATCTGCCCTGGCTTGTGTACTACTCTAGCCCTCAGATAAAGTAGCACTCAAGCTGAGATATAGCAGAATCAGCGACTGATTTTAACAACTACTGTTTTCCAATGTCGTTTGATAAAGTATTGTTCCACGCTGCGCTGAACACTTCTCCGCTGGTCGTGTACACAAGAAGTTGTCTAGACAATCAGTACGAACACATTTGCACACATATGTATGGAGTTAAGTGCTCGGAAACCACTTCACATAAAAACATTCTTAACAAATTCATCGAAACACTAGGTACCTGCAAAAGTCAAAATTCTAGCACCCGGAATGATGCTCGCTTAGCAATATGCTAAACTGTACACAAAAGGTTACATCTCACACTAAATATGACACTGGTTGTAATATTATAACTTTGTATGAATTAGCCCTAAAATCTTTACGGCCACTTGACTGTCAAGCAAACACTTGACGGAGCCTCGTTCAGACGCTGCGGCCGCCACTCTACTCGCACTAGTGTTTGTAATAAATTCACTTTATTAATAGCGCTGACAGATTTAGTATAGTAATGAAGATAGCAAGAGAATACAAATATCGACCAAAATCGTGAAAGGTTACCGCATCTCTTCACGCTGAGGAGACACATGTGAGAGCTACCGTGTATCATGTCATGTGACGGTGCTAGTAGATAGCAAGTAATGTTGCACAAGAAGCCTTCGGTCACTTGTGTATTGCTTCCAAGTATAGTATTGTTAAATATTCACAGACATCTTCTGAACATTTTTAGGGCAACATCAGTGTAATAAATATTATTTTTATATTAAGGCGATATCCGTAGTCTTGAAACGGAAACAGAACTATTGGCTCCAAAAGTTTTATTCGCTATTAAAAATGCGACTAATCAGTTATTTTACTGCACAAAAATCCGTTTTATGTGACAGTGAACATTCGATGTGAACGTAAGGCAGCGTCCGCACTGGCGCGCAGTCAGCGCTCGCGTGTCGTTAAATTTTATCACGCCTCTCCACACATCTGCGTCGCTCGTTACCGCGCCGCCGCGCGCCGCGGCTGCGAATATTTGTTGCCGCGTCGCGCCGAACCGCGCCGTGCCGCGCCGCGCCGTCTTGCCTGCCGCAGTTGGCAAGTGTCCACTGCTCTTTATGGATTGTATTGTTTTGAATAACTCAATTTGTTTGCAGACATTTGGAGCGCTGAAATACATTACAAAACCTGCTACATTATCATAGGTAGGTATTATTTTGTTCGGAGTCGGTGCGATCAAAACACTTGTTTAAATTGTTACGGGTATTATTGTAGCATGAATGAAACACGTTGGACCTATACCGGAATGCTTTTGTTGGAGTTTTTGTTACATGTGTACGTAAGTTCGTAAAAATATTCAACACGCGAGTGGTGATACAAAACGAAAAATTACCATGAAACGAAAACCAAAAATAAACAAACAATAAAAATATTTACAGTACAGCTGTTTACTATAGAAGTCGAGCATTTGATGACCAACAACACATCGAGTGGATAATATAGTGCGAACGAAGACGCGAGGCGGAACTCGCGCGACCCACACGCGACCCGAAAACACAGCCAGACAGGAATGCCGACATCTGACAATCCTTATAAGTTGCCCTACTGCTTCCAGATTATGACCTTTATGTGTTACAGAATAGGGAGCGAAGGTTCAGCTTGCGACACCGTAAACGCAGCAGTAGGTATATTTTGACAGCTTTATACTCCTGGTAGTTTACGCAAAGTAAGTTGGATAGTGATCGTGACTCTGAGATACAATCTAATAAAAGTGCAAGATAGGCCGGGGTAGGCCTATGTGTGTATTTTGCAGCAGACATGCGATTACTGCAAAATCGCAGTTAGCAATGGAAATGTCGCTGTAGGCATATATCTTATTGTTTCTCGAGGAAATCGGAATCATTGCCAAGTCACCCGGTAACGTGACGTGTTAGACACGTTATCGCAGCCACCGTGTCATCACCGCGGGACGGGTGCTGCGCCACGCGGTCGTGGCTAAGGTTCTCCTTTCGCCCCATTTCATGTCTTCAAATGTTTCCAACACATTTCAACTTATATATCGCATATAATTTTGCTCTACATTTCCCTATGAATGCGTCAAAGAGGTCTAGGTTTGAGTCCCGGATGCTGATAATGTCACTCCAACGCGAAGCCTTCCGTACCCCCGTACCATTCTAGACCGTATCGAGCCGCACCGAACCGCAATCGAGCCGTACCGTGCCGTCCCGACTCGCACTGGCTGATTTTACGCTTGGGCATTTTAATTGAAGAGATTTAAAATGGAACAGAAATTTTGAGATCGAATTTCGTAAGATTTCATTTTATAATCTTCTTTTCTGCTTCACGTAACATAAAACACAGGGAATTTTGATCTGACAATTTAGTTATTTAAAATGCCCAAGTATTGAAATAAGATCCTGACACATTTTTATTTAACCTTTGTTTAAAATTCCGTTGTGCTAATGTGTTGTAACTATAGAAAGTACCTACATGGTCTGTCAAACCCAGCTGGTGTCAGGAGCATCAGGTTTACGAAATAGGTCCGGCCAAAATATCAGGCTATAAGTGCAGCTGTCGGATCCGTCTTCATAATTATTATAATCTGCAAGAGCCGCCACGGAGGCGGCAGGTAACGTTACGTGCAAGCTTACATTTGATTAAGTTTGACGTTCTGACTTGTAAAGCCAACACCTTCCTACATTTGTGATAAGATCTGACACGGCCGTTTTATTTAAACAACAATTTAATTCTCCGTCAAACAGTACACCAACATCATCCCTTTAGTACTACCCTTCCGCGGGATCGTCTGAAGCCTGTTATGAAATCCGACAGGACGTATCGTTGGAACGAATCGCAGTACGTCATAACTGAGCACTTTGATCAGACAGCTACGCACAGCGCTCGCGGCGCCCGGGGATCATATTTTATCGCTCCCAGGACGTATTAATCCTTGTTAAGTCCGATAAATTATTCAGTTTACTGAAGCGCCAGGTTGAGCAACACGTCTTTAGGGAGTACAACGACGGACTTAGCAACTTTTTAGCCCTTTTGTTCTTAATACCACTTAATTTAGCTCTACTTTGTGATGCTCTGATTTGCATCTGACAAATAATATAAGTTGAGAAACATGAAATATTACTTCGGCGAGGAAGTCCGACCCGTGTCGGTTAATGCCAAAGTTTCGTGTCGAGCGGCGGCGGAGTGTTCTTCTGAGGAACGGGCGACGTTTCTATCCACTCGCTACTTCTTCGTACTGAGATGCTCTTCAGGTAATTTAATTATGAAGTGCCGTGAGTACGAGCGGATACATTTTTATTAATCACACAATATGTATAAGTCGACTTTAACAAATTAGTTTTGGTTGACTGAATTGAATTATAGATGCACAGGTTAATGTCTTGAGTATTTCTTCATCTTGACGATATCATGATGGTTCTCCGTCACGTTTCCATCAAGTCGGCGTCCCTTATCCGTCACGGTGTCATGTCACGCACCGTTAGCGCGATTGCGCGTCCGTGAGCGCGTCACATCGACACGCCAACACGTTGACACGGCTCGGGTTACAACGCAGGACCGGGAGTGTGTATAGGTGGCGATGAGCTTCAACTTCAAGTTAGTATAGATTAGTAAAACAATACTTGAAAGTACAAAGTCTGACTGCTATATTTTATTAGCATTAATAGACTCTCGCCTAATTCTAGATGAGTTATGGGGATATAGTCTGCACCAACTTACAGTAAATGTTTGCACACTCACCGCCCACTAACCTACTTCCCGGTTCCACACGAAGGTCACAATGGCTGCAAGTTTAAAACGAATACAGAAACTAGATGATCAGTAATAAAGCTAATGGGTAGCTCGCCTTGTTTAGTAACGCAATTAGCGCGCTGGACTGGCGGGCTCGCTGCCGCCACGAATATCTTAGCATATTGCGCGCTAATGCTGTTATAGAATTATGGCGGAGTTGCTGCAAACATCTTGCATTGGTGCGGTTCTATTTTCTTGCAGATTCTTAATATGTAAGGAGGTAGGGATAAAGTAAGCTAGGTACTCGCTGTGGTTGTGCGTGACAGCAGTGGACCGTCTCAGGATCGAAAAGAGGGTATCTACTGCTGAAACAAAAACAAACGAAGAAACATAATAGGTAGGCGACACAACACATTCATGTTCTTAATTGTGAATTTTCAAGAAGTAGACCAGGAGCAGTGATCACTGAATCATTAAAAAGTCCCAACTTTGCAAACCCTTTCTATAATATAATAAAACGCAAGTCAAAATAAACAGGAAATCAAGTCCGGCACAACATCTGCAACTGTCAGAATCGCCACTTGTTCGTTATTTCGTAAATCCTTCGAGAAACGGAATGTTTTGTATTCGCTCTTCCACTCACCGAAGAAACTAATTAACAAAACTTCATTACGGAGAGTTTATTTAGCCGATCTCAGTGTCTTCACAAACATCGGTCCAGCGAGCGGACCAGGGACTCGCTCGTATTCAAACAATACTTACATTATATTCGCGGTCAAGTTGAGGATCACAGCAGAAATTCATCTCTCTTCTCTCTCTTACAAAGTGTAGAATCGGACAACATTTTCTGCTTTCTGTTTGAATTACATATATTATGTGGAGATGACATTCTATACGTGTCACGGACGCCTTCCTTGCTGAGCTTATTCCGCGTAAATAAATTTAAGATGAAGTACCATGCAAATCCCATACCTATCCATCCTTAGCTAGGCACAAGCCGTCTTTTCGTCTTTTGTTTCTGTATATTTCACGCAGGTCCCGCCCTCTTCTCTGACGTCGTCAGTTGCACAACGAGCTGTTTATACACTCCGCACTGAACCTCGTATATCTCCCGTGCAAAACACTAAATACCTCTTAAACTAACCCATTATAAATTCAATTACGGGCTCAAGACGTAGACAATTTGCGGAACGGGTGTGTGGGTGTGCCAGGGTGCAGGGGAAGACGTCGGAAGGGGAGGGG
The DNA here is from genome assembly GCA_947462355.1 of Caradrina kadenii. Classification (NCBI taxonomy): domain Eukaryota; kingdom Metazoa; phylum Arthropoda; class Insecta; order Lepidoptera; family Noctuidae; genus Caradrina; species Caradrina kadenii. Next base: position 147,708 of record OX381683.1, on the reverse strand, counting down.
TAACTAAACATATTGCGGGCCACTCGGGGTCTAAGTCAGGGTAATCCGACCCGCTGCTCCTTTATTGTAAGGATATAACTGAGCTACTGATACTGCGAACTTCTCAAGTGTTCGAGACATATGCTACAACAACATTAGTTGGCGAAACTGTCCCGGCTCGAATAACGTCTAATCAGGTTACTGCCAATATTGTCTACAATTCATGACTAAAAGGAAAACAGAAACAGAAAAAGAAAATTGGAACGGCCTGTTTGAACAATGAGTCACAATGAACATGAGTGAAGTGGAGGTTCCAACATGAATCACATTCACTTGCAACCACGCGCTTCCCGGAACACTATTTACTTAGCACACTAATACATTCAGGTTAACGATTACATTCATGAATTGATGAGTGAAAATGTCTTCTCTTCTCTTGATGAGGTCTTTTTTTAGTGAAAGACCTCTTTTAAAAGCGTGGATTGATGATTTCACAAATTGTTTACGAGGTTTTTTGGGCAACTATCTAACTGTTCTTCGAACTTCTAACATTGGCATTGTCCTAAAGTCATTGATTGTGAAGATGCTCATCGCATGCTCTTATGGTCATAGAAGGTGGGCACGTCGGTTATCGGAGTGCGTTCTCCAAGTCCGCAGTCTCCGCGTCGGCCGTCTTTAAGATTTCGGCGGCGCCTTTGTGCGGTCCTGATAAAGGCGTGAGCTGCGCCTCGTCGGTGTCTCTCGTATTATTGCGGCGTGACCGCTATTGTGACAGGTTCCACACTGTTTACTAAACTGCGAGTTTCACTGGACCTACAGTTTATAAATAAACCCTTCAGTGTGTGCGTGTTGTCCACTTGTCCTGCGCACCACAAGTGAAGGTGTTCCGAACCTTTTCATTTTATTCACGTAGTTAGCCTATTATGGTTTGCCAATAAAATACATATCCTTTCATTTGTCAAAGCCATAACAATATGGCTTCCTCTACACAAATTGAATACATTTCTAATGAAACTGAACTTGCTTACTATTCAGTTGATTTTATTGTCCTTCACGAGTCTCGGATTTAAAAGGTCAGACGATTTTTTTTTTATTGGATAATTAATTTTCCTTCCGTTATAAGTTTAGCGAAATGTCCTGTTTAGCGGGACGTCCTATTTTTCTATTATTTCTTGTATCATATTAAAGGTCACAATAAAGTTGCTAACACCTACACTGACCAAACAATGTCATGCACCACTCACTCAAAACCTAGTTTTAGGGCACGTTCACATGAGCGCGAATTTCTTTGACGCGACTACGACGGCGACGTGAGCACCGAGCGTGTCGCGCTGCGAGATGTGTACTCAAGTGTACGTGTGAACTTGCACTTGACTGTTATTTGAACAAATCAATGCTAATTTATTGTTAAATTAGCACTTGTTTTTAGGCTGCTATAGTGCGTTATGTAAAACAAAGGTAACTGAAGTTAGCAGTTCAGTTTAATCAAGAGTAAAATCACAAAGCAACTATATAGTATCAAGGCGTCCTCGTATTGTCTAATCAGCGTACAATGACACGCCACGGCTAGTGTTGCGACGGCACGGCTTACCGCCGCCGGTGCCGCCGCGCCGCCATTGTTGAAGCCGTCCGGTGGCTTGCCGCTCGACCCTTCCGTACATTGCGTACATTGCACAGACTGCTAGACGCCAAGGCCTTGTGTGGAGCAATTCCGTGGAATGAACATGTAGTGAATAAAGGATTGAGAATACGCAGAATGAACACACACTGAATAGACAACACAACACAGGTGAGACTGCCTTATGTTTGCAGTGTGTGCACTAGTCGCTCATCAACTAACAACTGTAGTTGTCATACAGTGTTGTCAGATAACTTTTCGTCTGGTTCGGTATCAGTAGTATCAGGATAAGCTTAATTCTGAAAATACATTATTTAAAATAGTGTCTGTATCTGCCCATAACTCCAGGTAATATACAAAGCAGCAAGTAGCCGTACAACACAATGCTCATTGTTAGGAGGTTCCTCTGTTAAGAAAAAATACCATTTGTATAAGCGGGGTGTGCTGGCGTACAATGTTTAATTCTCGCTACGTATGAGTTCAGCTTTAAGCTGAGCTGGTCTCTTCTTGTCCAGCACATGCATCGCATACGTAGGTATAATAAATGTTTAGTTAGCGCCACAATGACGGGCCCTGACGTCGCGGCGGGGGCGGTGTGACACTGTAGGACGGGATTACCCGGCTAATACTCGGCATTGACCGAGCGCACACTCGCTCGCATTGTGCGGCAACTTAACCATTGTGTATTGTTTGTTAGCAAGCTACTTCTACGTGCAGTCGTGCACCGAGCACTGGAAACTATATTAGTACAAGTACGTGTGCAGACGTGGGTCCCTTCATCACAGCGTGCACCTATTGATAGCTGAATGAAGCAAAACTTTAGCCTCACTAAGTTTGGCGCAATACGTACAATGGATATACTGATACTATCGCGTCTTTAGTTGGGAATATTAACAATATAACTTGGAGAACATATATCGTCCTCTGTCGACTGTAATCGGTAACTCCTCAGTCAATGTTGTTGGCAGCAATCTTTGACACGAAGTAGGTACCTAATGAGTATGGCACTCCAGCACAATGACGTCTGAGGCAGTGTGCCGACTGTGAAGACTGTACAGGTGGACGCAGAAAGTTAGTTTCATAATAGGAGGTAGCGGACTCGGTAAACAGTTTTAGTACGTTGTTAACAACTACTACATAATATATATTCCTTTTAAGATGACTACATAAATCTGTGACTTTTGTTTGATTTTTGGTATTTTGAATTATAAAAATTTGCTATTTGTTAAATTTTTGCCCATTCTCGCCTGAAACATAGAATTACCTAGTTCAGACACAAATACTTTGGGAACCTAATATAGATTTAAGCAAAACTGCTTATTATTTATGTTTTTGTAATGTTGGACTTATTTTTATTTGTACACACTTCCTCCTTGAAGCGGCTGTGTAACATATAGTGCAAGTTGCAACCACCGAACTGTTAATACTATTCGTTATACATAATTTCACCGATAACTTGTTTGAGCTTTTATGTACGGTGAACCTAACAGGAATATATAGGTAGGATAATAAATACTAACGGAGACCACGAATGGGACCGATTTGTTAGAAAGCGACGCGGCTCCACCAACGTGGCTTTGTAGCGTTGGACCAACACGTTGCCGTGTACCTACTTCCCTTTATTCTATTCGTGACTGTACCATGCCCCGCACTCATCGCGCTGCACTGCTACTGATTGTGTTGCACGAGCACTTCAGCCGCGCCATGTCGGTGTGGGGTGCGCCTGCGTCTCTGGGCGGGGTTACACACGTCTCCGTTCAGTGTACGTGAGATTTTATCGCTGCAGATTTACCAGCTTTACGGGTGTAATAACTTTAGCTAGCTAAACGAAAAAGATAACGCTGAAAAACTGCTGCCTTTCACTTTTGTTGGCAGAAACAATATAAAGATTCGCACTTTATTCACAATTCGTTCCGAAAATTATATCTAATTTGTTGTCACCCTGACCCGTAATGAGACAAAGACGGGAAGCTATCAAAAATAACGAGTCAGGTGAAGACAACGCTTTATATATAGCTATTGTAGTAGGATAGGCTGTCAATTAGGCGTGGGCCTGGTCCATTGTTCCAGCAGCTGACGAGCGCCCCCGCGCTGACCACTCACTGGCTATGCGACACTGGTACTCGCCGAAGAAAAGTTGAGTGAAACAATATCATATTGTAGTTATGAGTTAAAAGTAACACATATTTGATCTATCTGTAGTTACCCGTAGTTATCTAACTAGATAATAAATAGTCTTTATTATAACGAAGGAATTAATAGATAAAAGTTATCTGAATATAGACTTGTTTGACACTGAAGTAGGAGTAGACGTCCTATCTAACTTTTCAAACGACACATAACTTTTATCTGAAGAATAAATTTGCTAATGTGACCGCGCAATGCAAATGTACAAACATTACAATCATGTATTTATTTGTTCCAGGTAAGATACCCACAACAACTCTTCAGAACTGTGATTGTATACGACCGATCATGCGAGTCTGGTAAGATTGCTATTATAAGGAAAACACACACACTTACAAATAACTAAAATATTGCAAAATGAGGTCTATAAAACTCTATTATAAAAAAATATTCAAACTTTGATACGTTTACATTTGCAAATATTGTATTCAATATTCATTGAAAAGATTATCGGTAAAAAAAAAGATACGGCTGTTTATTTAGCAAAAAACGCATATTTCGATACAATCAAAACTCATGGGGTAGTTCCCGTTGACCTAGAACTATGAATTTTGACAAGTAGCATCGTAATAGACCTTGTGGTCTACAAGAAAAAAATTCAGAACTATAATCATTTACTAAAATTTAAAAAATTTAAGCTGCTAGTACACATTGGGGCATCATTTAAAAGGGCAGGATGTGCACATTGCAAAACATACTTTATGAATTTTTTCCGACGCATAATTTCTTATTTATCATAAAAAATATAAAAAAATACCGTTCCCCTCTGTCTCCGAAATCCGTGAAACGATTTTTTTAAATTTAATGTACTATTTATTTATTTCAATAAACTGTAATTAAATAATAAAATAATTCGATAAATTATAATGATCCCTCGTACGGAACCCTCGGTGGGCGAGTCCGACTCGCACTTGTCCGGTTTTTAAAAACGACTAACTTTTTTAAATATTATGTATAAAAATGGGATATCAAAACGAAAATGTTGAATGTCAACTGACCTTTTTAAAGCACCCACATAAAATTCTCATTATTTTTCAGTTCCTAGTTTTTTGTACTTTCATAGACATACATATTTGGGAATTGTAACAAGTCAGGTACAAAGTGCACAACATAACCGAGAAGCACCTACCGCACGGCGTCGTCACTGAACACTGCTCTTCAGAATATCTCGAGTGGATGATACTAAAGTCTATACAACGGTATCGACTACTACACACCGTAGTGTTACCTTAGCCAATAGATGTTTCGGGAGAAAACGTCCGGGTGTCACCATTGTGTGGATCGCCCCGAGGATACGGTGGAGCACACCGTGGCGGTGTGCCCCGCTTTGGCGGAGCATCGCCGAGTCCTCGTGGCGGCCATCGGCGGCGGCGAACTCTCGCGTCCGGCCCTGGTGCAAGCCATGGTCCGGAGCGAGAGGGAATGGGATGCAGTCGCCTCCTCCTGTGAGGCAGTAATGCTTGAGAAGGAGGCAGCGGGACGGCTGAGACAGAGGTTCTCGCGTCCCAGCCGTCGCGGTAGACGCTCCGGACGTCGGGAGCCGCGGGACGTCTCCCGGCCACCGTAGATATGGGCCTGTGGACGGTGAGCAATGGGTAGCTCACCGTCCTTACGTTTAACAAAACGACAGGCCGTGTCGACGGCGCGTTCGTGTTCCACGCGCGCCACAAAGAGATGTCAGCAAAGGGAAGGGGCCACTGAGGGCCGATACCTGCCGGGGCTGCGGGTTGTTCGCAAGAGATACGGCGCCCCCAGAACGCAAAGGGCACAAGAAGGAACATGGGTGGGTTTTAGTCAGTAATAGTCTGACACTCCCTCCCGCCCCGCCCAGGGCGGGAGAAGTTATTTGATGATTTCCCAGCACCCAAAAAAAAAAAAAGCTAATAGATGTTTAACGCATCTATTTAGATTTTGTTCCTTAATTGTCTAAGTTTTAGAGCGAATCGATACAGAGTCTCAACTAATTTGGGTACTTACTGTTTTCTACTTTTTGATTGTTGCGCCCAACACCTCCCAAAAGATTTTGCATAGTCAAAGTCAATTTATAATTTCCTAAAAATATATATAATAGCGATACCCGTAACGGATCGTCCTAAATAAGGATAACACAATATCACGTGATTATCTTCCCGCGACAAAGCACAACAAACAAAGTCACAAAGTGGGATACTGAACTAGCAGGCCTCTGTCCCCATGGCAACCAGAGCAGTCAGAGAAATTGCCATCTCTTACTGTTTGATGGTATTGTATTTTTATTATATCAAATCCGACAACATAAACATCTGTTCACGAATAAGTCATTACAGGTACCAGTGTATTAGCTAATAATGGGATTAGTATCGATCATAAATACAAAGTGGCTACTGTTATATTAAATAGTCCACACACACATTGCCCATATTGGTAGGTAATTCAATCTGAATTAACCGTAACGATTGTGAATATGTCTCATTATTGATTAACCATCACAGACCTAATAATTTTATATTAGATAATAGTACAAGGTATATTCTCGCCATAAATAACATCAACACATCAACGATATATTTATCAAATTGATTTATGATAAAGTACCGAGGAGGCAACTAATAACGAGAGCTTACCATCTGCTGTAGCAGTCGCATATAGCTACACATTTTACAGGCTGTTAGGGTAATCGAGGGTCTTTCTTTAAGGAAGTGCAGTACTCATGAAAAGGAACAACTTTTACTAGTACGAACCGTAAAACCGAAAAAAAGAAACAACTGCTCCATACATTTATGTTCGCATAACTCAACTACATGTAAGGAATAGCTGATTCTTTTTTTTTAATTTTAAGTTTGATTTTATAGTGAAAGTGGTTTTACTGTCATAAGCACTACACTCCCTTAAAGTATGTCCCTTGTTTATAAAAAATTAACAAAAAAAACATAGACAACAGGAAGCCAATTACAAGGCCTCACGTATAGAAATAGGCTAGAAATGACGTGAACACAGGATCCAAATCATGCTGCTTACATATCATATTGAACTGCTTACTCACACGCACAATATAACTGTTCTGCCTATAGTTCGTATAAGTATGAGGTACACGTAAGGGCGGATTGAAACGAAATAATTTACCTGATACATTAAAATTGGATAATAGCTCGGGGCTGTCAATGTTATTATTAAATATTTTTAACAGAAATCAGACAGATCAGAAACAGACAGTCAGCAATCTCACGTCGGTCTTGGAGTGGTAATAGATGGTATTTTTTACAAAGTCGGAGATAATCGATTGAGTGGTATGGAATCTTTTGATGATAACGGAGAAATTTAATGAATCGTTTTTGTATGTGTTCAATACGGTCGATGTACCTATTGTAACGCGGGTTCCACATCTGATATGCATGCTCCAGCTGACTTCTTAAAAAGTGCAGTACTATGTAAATGTTTAGTGTCTTGACATTTTTAAAGCATTTAGAAAGGCGCATTATAAATCCAAGCAGTAATTTTTTAATTTTATACAAAATTGTATGTAACTGACCACAAAAATCTTTAAATCAAAACTAAAGAGCAGAAATCCGATGTCTTAAAGAGCACGTAGGGAACCTAGTGTAGGCGCCAGGCTTCCACAATGCTCACCTCCTCACCGCCAGCTCATCCATCTCTGATATCGCGTGTTTGTAAATATTGTCGTGACTAAATATTTATTTCATTTTTGCAATACTTGAATATTTAATCAAAATAAATGAAACAGACTCATAACGCTCGCACAACTTCGCAACTCCAATGTTAGCTATTAGTTATTGCCTATATTACCGTTCAGCAGAGCGCAACTCGGTAAAAGAACGTATCTACGTGTAATGACTGGCTTAACTCCACTAGAAGCGACTTCATTACTATACTGAAGCTTCACCGCTAAACCTTTCTATTATTATATGACAATTATCTCCGTCTCTGTTGCGCCCCTAGCTTGCGGGTGATGTGTCTCGCTCTAGCGTTCGTCAGTAATGAACGGGCATTAGTGTATGTTGCCAGTGAGCGTGTTTCTGTCCCCGTCTTACTCGTCGCAGCTTTTGTCTGTTCGTCCGTTTGTGTTGCGCTTGTGCCTGCTGCTGCTACTTATCGCTGTAATATAATACTGCTTTGTGTACAACGTAATGTTATTAAGATTGATGATACGTTTGTACATTACGTTTGTTTGTTCAGAATTACTTACGTCTTGAGAACAAGTGGTTATTGTATTTCTTATTATCTCTGCCAAATATTATGTATGTTTCAGTGTAATTGTTGAACTGCCTCGGTAGCCTAGCGGTCCTAAGCGCGACTGCTACGCTAGAGGTCTTGGGTTCGATTCCCAGGTCGAGCAAAAAGTGTTATTGGGTTTTTCTATGAAAATCTCAGTAGTAGCTCGGAGTTAGGTTTTGTGCCCGGTTAATGGCAATAGGCTCGCCCCTTATTACATGGGACCTAAATATACCGGCGAACTGTGGGTGTACATTGTTACACCTCTGCCTAACCCTTCGGGGAATACAGGCGTGATGTAATTGTTGCTCAAGTAATAATGTTGTATCCCAAATCATTCAACGTCAGTTTACAATATTGGCTGACCTTTATCTAGCTTAGGCTTACTCAAGTGCTGCGCAAAATTTATTTCTAAGTAACACTGTGATCCTAGAACTTGGCCATTCCACACGAAAATAGTTTATTTCTGTACTTAAAATACTTGACGCTTAAGATACATTTTTTCCTATTGTAAAGTCGGCTCTACTGATCGAGCGATTAATAAATTATTATGTGTGGATGCAGTTTCTTTATCAATTATAACCTTGATGCTTATACTGCGGATGGTCATTCCTTGACCATTGTAGAAAATTAAAATAAATTTCGATTTCTGTCCAGTGTCTGTGTCTACATTATTTTATTTAAATGATGACACCAGTTTACAATAAGTTTGAATAAGTACGGATCCAAGTGTATTAACTAGTTAAGGGAGCTATTTGCAGGCCATCAAGGCAATACGTCCCGGGCGACTCTTCGGGGTTGTTGAAACAAAATGTAATATAACTATCTATTGTGTTATTACATAATTATTTTTTGTTGTACCAAACATGAACATGACAGTCTCGCTTCTACCTGCTTCAAGAATGTCCAGGTGTAGATGTAAGATTTAGAACGTCTACTTATCCAAATATGTAATTATGGTGTATAAAAGTTCTTAGCCTTGTAAGCTGACATCCGTTTATGTATCCGACGTCGATCAGTACAAATTTTTCATTGAATGAAAGCTGTTATTACTGAAGGGCACAGAGTACCATCATACAGTAAGACAGCTCTGAGGGGCTACAGATAGTATACATTACTTACTTGTTGCACAAGCGACACGGCTCAATGGTCCCTATTTTTAACCGACTTCAAAAAAGGCGGAGGTTCTCAATTCAAGTGTCTCTTTTATGTTTGTTGTTACCTCGGAACTTTCGACTGGGTGGACCGATCTTGATGATTCTTTTTTCATTTGAAAGCTGGTGCTTCCCGTGGTATCCCATTCGGTTTCCATTTTCATTCCAGTTCTGACATTGGCATCCATTAGAAGACCATATACTGAAGTCTTAAATTTACATTAAGTATGTGTGTGATTATTCTTTTTGTTTGATAGGTCATACTTCAGAGGTGGTCCCATATAAATTTTATCAAAATTTGATTGGGTGGATGGTGGATGGGTTACAAAGTTTGATAAAAAAATTAAAATACCATCACGCCTGTATTTCCCGAAGGATTAGGCAGAGGTGTAACAATGTACACCCACAGTTTGCCGGTATGATTAGGTCACATGTAATAGGGGGCGAGCCTATTGCCATTAACCGGGCACAAATCCTAACACCGAGCTGCTACTGAGAGTTTCATAGAAAAACCTAATAACACTTTTGCTCGACCTGGGAATCGAACCCAAGACCTCTAGCGTAACAGTCGCGCTTAGAGCCACTAGGCTAAAGAGGCAGTTAAAAATAGTTAAGTTAGTTAAAAATTAAAATAACTGAAAATAATTTGTCATCCAACATCCAAGTAAACGAATAAGCGTCTATTCTTCTTTCTTGTGACGTCTAAGTGGTATCTTGTTAATTGAGGTAGCATTACTGTTCCTTCATGGATTTGGATGACAGGAAGTTGATACTAGAAAGCGAAAAATAAAAACGTTTTTACAAAAATGACAACCGCCTTCAAACACTAGAAAGTGAAAAAGAACTTTAGCATTGAAAGTCTGACGCAATACAAAATAAACTAAACCAAAGCCATTATTTTGTTTGTAACCAAACAAAATAAAAACTTAAAGGTGCATGAAAGTGTATTAACTTGAAGTAGGAAGATACTCATTCGCATGATGAATGTGTTTGTTTAAGCAGTCTTCTTATTATACAAAGTTGTGTTTCCAATATTCTTAAACACTCGTTTAGTTTGGATGTTAAACTCATTTTGAGTAAGTACAACTCCTCACACTGTGTCGGATGGGCGAGTGTATGCGTTGTCCTAGCTATCTGTTGGGCGTAATGACATCGTCGTTATGAAGACATTCCTGTTGCGGACGCCCCCGACGGCGCCAGACGACAGACGCAACTCTTGAGCCTAAGGCGAGTCTGGGAGACTCTCTACGGAGTATTCATCAACATTCTCTACTTGTACAATGACGATCCTAATGACCGATAGCTGTCTTTTCTCTTCATAACCCTTTGAACTAGTTTATTCACTTGTTCAAAACCCGTGACTCTTGGTTTTGTACTCGTTTCCCACTTATCACAGCTATAACATAAAACAATACTATGTACGTATATTTTTCTATGGTTATCATTTTCTATACCGTTTCATAGTTTCACATACATTGGAAACGAGCATCACAAATATTAACAGTGAAATCCAATTAGTAACTTATTACTTGAAAGATAAAATTGCGTAGTAAACGCTGAATTACATTCACGAAACGAATGTTAAAATTGTTCATATTAAAATTGAAACGCTTGCTAAATTTAATTACGATATTTTCACATTTCAGTTTTAATTTTATAACTACTGGTGAGATCAATATACCAAACACCTACAGAGTTACTACAAGCTACAAGCAGTAAACGCAACTGGATTTTTGAAACTATTTGTTAGAGGATCTTTGTATTCATCCAAATCATACCTTTATCTAAAACGGTTGCAGTGAGAGCGCGGGTCGCTTATCGCATGCACAACGTTTATTTCTTTCACCGGCTCGTAAGCGATTAATATTGTCTGAATTAACTAATCTAGTGGTTACGAGTAGACACGGCAAGCTGGCCGCCTCATGGAAATACGAGAGAACACGTTGATTGCGACAAGCGCGAGCCGCTCGATTATGAAGACGTATATTACAGCTGTCGCCGATGCCCTCGGGAACTGTTAGCTGTCTCGTTCCACATGTTCGCTTTACGTATAACGGGATCTTTGTGTTACAAATTCTGTAGAACCGAAGAAAAATGAAAACATACAAAGTTCGGAGGGATGTTGGTTATATTTGTAAATAAATTAGGAAATAATTTTAACATAATCATACTTAAACACCGTTTGTGGGTTAACGACTAGAATCTCCAACTTGCTATCTTCAAAAGCTCACGTGAAATTAAATGAAGTCTATGGCCGTCCAGCTTAAACAACAGTTTATATTTCCTTATTCCTGTTGTATGACAATTTAATATTGATATATGCATCAGTTCAACTACACACTACCACTAGTCGCCAAGTGACGCGACACAAGTGTTGCGTGGCTTGCGATTCAACCTACACCTTTAGCCCACATCCCAGCAACGGTTATTATCCGACGTTATGGTTTCCTTAATGACGTTTACACAACATGCCAACACATGTGTGAGGATTATTGGCCATAGACAGTTTTTTCAATCAGCAGTTTGCAATTGTTTTAGCTTTTGGAACACATTGATTGTTGTTGTTTACCACCATTTTCCGCTTTGTAAGGTTGAGCAGGCACTGAAGCTGGCAGCTACATTACACTGAACTTTGTATTCGTACTTTGTACGCGTCTGTGGCGATCGATTACAATAATAATTAATTGGTACGTCGCTCGTGTCCAATGAATCAGCAATGGAAACAGAATGTAATGGTAATCCCCGGGTTGTACGTCACGGTGTAATGCGATGCTGTCGACTCGTGCGGACCCTCCCTGTTGAAACAGCGCCGGTAAATCATCCGCGAGCACACAGGGCTGCCAGCCGCCCTCCAATATACTCACACTAATCTTCAATTCAATCATTAAATAAGTGTAATGAGATCAAGCCTTTAGCACAAACTCTTGCTCGAAGTAGGTACGCTTATTTAACATTTTCTTGGAATTCCCACAAATGTGTGCAAGATATACACTAGACGAACAGATTTTGTACAATTGTATATCGTTACCACATCGTATCGTTCTTCGGTGTGTGCCAAGTTCGATCGCCTGTTAATACTACATATAAGCACGCATACAGTTGAATTCAGAATAAAATTGTGTTAGTTAAATTGGACCTTAATTAATTGTTCGTATATGCGTGTAGGCTACTGATTCAACCAGGTTTACGTAATAACATATTGATCATGTGTCGTGCAATTGTGCGTATATAAATAGACAAAAAGAAACATTGATTACATTAGTAGGCAGGAACATAAAGTAGTGTAAGCCGTGCTCGATACGTCTGTGATATTGGAACAGCCGGGAGACATAATTACAAAGTTGTCGGAGCGAGTGTCGCGCACCGCAACGCTCCCGGCCCGCTGCCCGGAGCCCAATATGTAGGAGACGGATACACACTGATGCATTTCAGTAATTTAAATTGGGTTTCCATACGATTTCGCTTTTCACGGAACATTAGGGTGACGGAATGAAAACACTCATCGAACCTCTTGAGAGTAAATGTAATAGGCTCAGTGTACTCCATTGGTTAATGGTTAACCCCAAACGTAGTTTCTTATAGTAGTCTTTTCTGCTTAGCCTTTTCCCAACTGTCTTGGGGTCGGCTTCCAGTCTAACCGGATGCAGCTGAATACCAGTGTTTTACATGGAGCGACTGCCTATCTGACCTCCACAACCCAGTTAGTGGACAACACGATACCTCTTGGTTAGACTGGTTGTCAAAATTCCTGGCTGCTGACTATCCGTAACGACTGTCAAAGAACTACGAATGACAGCTGGGACCAACAGCTTTACGTGCTTTCCGAGGTACGGGGGTGTCACACCACCAACTTCCAAACTCCGGGCTGCTACTGAGCAAATCCTAATGGAAATTAAGTCCGCCTTTGTACGGTGTATTTTATTTTACATTTGTGCATAAAGTTTTAATAAATAAATAAATAAATAAAAACCCAATAACACTTTTTGCCCGACCTGGGAATCGAACCCGGGACCCCACGCTCATCAGTCGCGCTCGCGACTCGCGTAATTGTATAGATAGAGCAATGGTGATTAATAACATACGAAATATATTGTGAGCCGTCACGGGGCGCCTGGCAGATGTGAAACATCGAAATATTTTACATACATACATACATAAACTCACGCCTTTTTCCCATGGGGGTAGGCAGAAACCACAGAACGCCACCTGCTACGATCCTTACATACTTCTTTCGCCTCGACCACGTTCATACATCTGTTCATACAAGCACGCCGGTTACGAGTACTGCGCACACGTCCTTTCTGAAGAACCCCACCAATAAGGTCAGGGTAGGTCTTTCTAGGGCGTCCTCTCCCGGCGTTGCCACTCACATCTGCCATATAAATCCCTTTCGTTAGTCGCCTTTCACTCATCCTCTCAACATGACCCAACCAATATTTTGTACAAGTAATATGCATAAAATAACAGATTACGACAGGAACTAAATATGTAAAAATGTATGTGTATAAATAAAATATTAAAAATTCTTTTTTTTCTGAAAATGATAATTTGGTACTGGTAATTTGGTAAGCATTTATCTTCATTAAATACCAAAACTAATAATTCAAGAATTTATTAAAGATTGTGACAACTTAATTCTACCATCATATAACGTGGCGACAGGTCGCCATGGCATGAGATACACATTCCAAGAAATATAATATTGTATAGTGATTATATAATTGACAATATGTAATGGTTGTGTTCAGTGGTGGCCCTACCGCGCAGTTCAATTGAGATGTCAAGCGTTGGCGGACCTCCGCGAGCCCCTGATTACACGCGTCGCGAGTAGCGTAGCTCTGCAGCGGTACTGCTGCCCTGTACATGGCGCGGAGGAGGCATCCGCCACAAGGCGACGCGTGATGGCTGCATGTAGGGAAGTGAACTTGATTAAACTTCGAGTAACACTTTATAGCGTTTAACAACAAACTATGTATATCTAAATAACATACAAAATGGACTAAACTATGATGACAACACATATAAATAAAATTCATAAACATGAGGGCTAACGGATTACAGCTGAAAAAAACTACCCTAATTATATTTTCAATTTTCACGAAGCTCCCGATGAATGGCATTTTGAAGTTATTTTAGGTGTGCTTAGAAATCTTGTGTATGGTGTAACTCGGCGTCACCACTCAGCACAATGTATGAAGTCGCGTCGCATACATTCCACTCTCAGCAATAATTTTATAGCACAGTCCTTTTCCCGCGAGGCCGCTTCTTCGTGGACCGCGACTTGCATGTCGCGTGTAGTGTTTTGCACAAACTTTATTAACCTGAATGTTATGCTTTTATCGATATTGAGTCCATCCCAATGACAGTCCTCTCCATTACCTTTGACCATCGAGCATGATTTATATGTTTCGCCAATAAAGCAATAAAGCTTGTACTTCACCTACAGCGACACAGTGACGTGACGGTTATTGTGAAACTGCACATAAACATGGAGCCCGAACGACTTGATTCAATCATAAATAAATTAAGTTAACGGAGTAGGGATTAAACGACACTGTGTATCTATAATTTACATTTGTAATGTTATAGCTGTATCTTTGAATGTCTGCAACGAGCGCGACTAATCGCGTACGAGCAAAGTGTGGCGCAACCACCGCGCCAGCCAATAAATCAACATTCAGTTGGCGATTCATAATTGAACAATTACTACTAAATGGTTTTTAACTTTGAAATAACCTAAATCAGGTGGACGTATATTATTACAATATTGTACAACGTTCGTAGGTGTGCTTAAAAGAGCACGGCCTCCACGCTGGCCGAGCGTTCATGAAATCAGGTAATAATGCTCTTATACGGCAATTATACACATTTGCGTCATTACAAAGGTACGTTAATAAAACTAACGCATAGTGCTAGCTCCACTTACTGGGTAGCTTTATAACATTTATATCCGCCTAGATTTGAGTGCAATAATAATGGTCTTTAGAGGCATTTAAATTCTATCATTACTTTAGCTCACATGCCACGACCATGTCATGGCATTGCCCGACACTTCCTATCGGCGGGCGGTTGGGTTTGATACTTCTGATCACTTGATTGTCAGAATATGGCGGTGAACAATCCCATTTACAGTGCCTCGGTAGATGTAAACTAAAACCAAATGCATCCACATGAGAGCACGTATGTATGCGCTTCTCTTGAAGAGAGTCCAAAAAGTCTTTCTAAGGTATCTCTCCAAGCGCATGTATGGGTATTATCCATACATATGCCCAACCAAGTTTCGCTGATGCTTGGGCTAGCTTTAGTTCCGAAGATTGATTGACCAATTTGTTGTAACGTGTAGGGTCCTTAAAGCCGGAAAGGTAGATATGCCCCTGAGTTAAACTGAGAGCTGTGTGTTTCAAATAATTATCGCAGTAGCAGGAATCGGAGGCTGTTTACAGTTCCAACATATGTGTGTAATACTGCTCGTGCTGGACAGCCCTGTCCGCGCTCCATGCTCTCCTGAGCACCAGGCCAACTGTTAACCGGCCTACCTATAAAATGACGGGCAAATGAAATGGGATCTCTTCTTTACGCATACAATTTTAAGGCATAATATTGTTTGGCATAACGTTTTCGCATAACTTATATTAGCGTCATAACACTGTGACATAATAGTACTTTGGCATAATACAAAGGTCAGCGTACCTGTCGTTCGATCTAATTTGGAGCAGCAAAAATTTTCTTGCGTAGTCAAGTAGCAGAACACAGGGCACCCCGACATGGATAGGTAAGGTTCGAATGGCGTGATATAGCTCCCGTATGGCATTCATGTTAGGTTACTTTAAACCCTGCTGACAGAAATGGGAGCCCCGCGTAGCAGGGCTCCGTCGTCAAGGCTCTCATACACCTTTGATATGAAATGTATGCCAAAAAAAAGGATGTCGAGAAATTTAAATATGTATTATGCGTAATGATAATTATGCTGACATTCGTTATGCCAATACAATTATGCTCTCGTCTTTTACACACATTACCGGCTGCGCATTTGGAATTGCATAGAATACATGGCCAAGGTATAAAAAAAAAAAAATTCATACATAGCCTGCACCTGTTTTAGGTATATACATTGCCTAGGTATTATATAGAATACCGGATTATACAGTTTGTCTGCAACATATATATACGCTGTACGGTGTACATGTGACATTATGTGGTGTGTGCGCAGACGGTCGGAACAAACAATCGCTGCCAAGTGGCGGCGGGTTTGTTCAGCTCAAACTTTGTTACATTATGTATTATGTACACCCGTAATTGAATTGTCTGACAAATATTTGAGTCTACACACATACACACATGTAACGTTAACGAAGCGATACGTCGGGAATTAAGAAACTCATCTTGAGTTGCAAACGTACACATTGTTATGTAAATACTAAGTGTTCTTTCATTCGGGGATGGAATATAAGTGAACGGGGTTTATTTCATTATAACTAGCAAACTGAAGTACGGACTTGGCGCAGGCGGTGACACCAGCTGCTGTACCATATTCCGCCATTTGTAATGTAACTTAATACATAATATAATTATAACACGAGTGCTTTGCTTTCCCGACTGTGTGATGAATAAGGCAATTTCATTGATTTTTATTTTGTATTGTATATTATACGCTATCTCTATCTACTTGTTTTTTTTTAAATAAATAGTTAATAGTTTAACATCGCTTTGTAATTATCGTGAAATAACGGAACTTAATAAGCGCTAACATTACGGATCAACGGAAACGTTATACAAACGCTATCCGCGGGTTGGAGTTGTCCACGCGCCCCTAGTCCTGGCCCTGCACCTCTTCAGCAGCTGTAAGTCACAACGGTGTAATTTTAAATATCACAATGTCGTTTTATATTTAAAAATGCACGTCAATAAGTTAGAATATTTTTGTCGAAGTAGAAATTATAAATGACTAGCTTTCGCCCGCGACTGTTTCCGCGACAAAGTACATATAATATCCCACGGGAAACGTACATTTTTCTACACTACAATCTATCTTAGTGTCAAATTTCATCCAGATTCTGCCAGTAAGGAAGGGCTACCTGTAACAATTACCTTCAAAATCAATTTTTTTATTGAATTTCATATGCAAATTATTGTTAACCACTGTCGCGCAAATCCGTTCGGACATGACACTCGGACACGCGTATCTATTATAATCATCTAGAGTACAACGCGGAACATGTTAGATCAATAGTAATCAGAATGTAATGGCGGTCATCACCGCAATTAAAACAGTATCTAATGTTGCCGCCTTAAGGCCACGGTTCGATTGCACGCGGTTTTTTATAGATAAGAGCCAAGTAGTAATTAGGGGAAGCGATATTTCACGCCTAACGCCCGATACGGCCGAGTTATGGGACCGCTGTCGGCCCGGCGGTGTGGTGTAAGGTGCAGGTTTCAGCGACGCTGTGATGACAGTGTGGCGAATATTTAGTGGGTAAGTACAATCACGTGTATAAGTATCGTGTATATTATTGTATTATGGTATAAGGTGTCTGGTAATAGTCATCTTATTATGTATATATAGGTTGAGGTTCGTATTGATTATAAACAAAAAACGACTACTGAAGCTGCTGGCAAACCTTAATGTGTAAATAAAAGTAATACCTAATTAGTAAGTCTTACTAACATATTGACTCAACGGATTATTTGTATTTCCTTACTACCTATCAAAGGAATCCTTTATTTTAATTTAAATATGGGTTATGATTAATCTTCGAATGTTGCTCACGTAACACACGTCTTTAATAAGGATTAACAGCATTAGCCTACCTGCCCTGACACAATCGACTCGTGATCATGCCCTATGCCGCGGGTCGCGTGTCGCTCGCGCCGCGGTCCCCGTGCGTGGGCTGTGATCGCGCTGCAGTTGATCTGTGGCCCGCAATAGCAATTGATTCATCTCCCCATCGCACTGCCACGAGAGAAAGAAAGGTACAGAAGGTTGGCTCCGTACTTTGAGTGAAGACTCACATAGAAGACACATGCCGGCGACAGCGAGTGCTCTCGCGACTAGCATGCGTTTGTGGCAGTAAGTGTGCGTGCCCGTTCTCTTTCATTGCATGGAGTCGACCTTCTCTCCCGATGTATGTAGTGTACTCGCTGGTTAATACACTATATTGCACGAAGCACTATTAACTAACTGAGATTTACGGCGATTATCTCACGACTGTACTGTATTAACTAGAACTGATGTTAATGTGTGTATAAGTTGTTAGTGTTCATTAATCGTCCCGAATTATTGCAGGAGTGGCATGAAAGCTTCATGTTGTTACGGTTGGCCATAACTTCCGCATGTATTGCCTGCAGTGCGATTGCCTACTACCTACATTTTGTTTGTATATTCGTCCTTATTGATTTCTGTTTCTAGACTGAATTTAGAGTGACAAGTAAAGCTTTTGTTTCGGTTAACGTATTTGGCATTTTTCTTGAACAGTTTCGAGTCGTTTTGGTTTGGTAGATATTATATTTTATCTTATTATCTTAATATAATATATTTTTAATATTATCTTGTACAACTATACAATAATGATAAAAAATATATTTTCTCCAGACTGATTTCGGTCACGGCGGCTAATCTTAATGGAGACTAGCCAAATACGCAGGAGATACTTTAGTGCACAAGTGTGTGCGCAAACACAGGTGCACTTCCTCTCCCCTAACTCTCATAGACCGATGGGACGGCAATCCGACACAACTGGAAAAAGATAAAGCGCAGGATAAACGACTTTACGTGCTTTCCGAGGCGCAGGGATGTTACACCACCAAGTTACGGGCTATTAATGAGAAATTCCTAATGGAAAAACCTAATAACACTTTTTTCCCGACCTGGGAATCGAACTCCAGACCCCACGCTCAACAGTCGCGCTCGCTACCACGAGACCAACGGGGCTCCAAAACAAGCTGTGTGAAGCGACGCATCCAACATTCGAAACTCATTCGAGCGACCGCAACACACAAATTAAAGGCGATGCAGTGCATTTTTAATGACACATTTGTGCTCTAGTTAAAGTTTTAAACAGAAAATAGAATAACTTATTTATGTAACTCACAATCACTGCAGTATCATTTTCTTGACTGAGCACTGTCTCCCAAAATACAGGCTCTAGCCTAGTTTGGGAATCAGTACCAGTATCTTTAGTAACTAATATGCATTGTCAGAACTTTTAATTGTGTCTAAGTTAAATTAATGGTGGCAAATATAGTTTTTTTTTTTTTTAGTTACTTTTGGCTGCTGGGAGGGAGCACTTGACACTCGTCTGAGTATCGACCACGTGAGCAGTCGAGAGTCACGTGATACAACAACATAGCGCTGTGTGCCACCTGACTACAATTTACAGGAAGGCGCGCAATTTCGTGCTGCAGTGCCTGCCTATGTACTACGCGAAACATTTGAAACGCTTCTCATATTCCTGCTCACAAATTAGCTACCTGTTCTACATACGAAACGGCCAACTTTGGACCTATATTACTTAGAACTTCACCACTACTGCTAACGTATAATAACTCTACACTATTTACCCATCCCTATCCTAAACTGCTTCTAAGAATAAAATGTATTTTCTTCGTGCCATAAAGCAATAATGGAAAAATCGTTTTGGCTCGCGCCGTCACAGAGACGTTTGCTTCGTTCCACAAAAGTTTTATATCCCTGGGAGCGTAGGAACCGCTAAATCAGTGGAGACTCGTGTCCAAACAGGAGGTGGTTTTAGGGTCAGCTGACGCCGGGGTATTTGTTAAAATGAAGTGATGTGGTGACGAGGAGGCTCGTACACAGCGCCACTCAGTGGTCGGCGGCGCGCGGCTCGCGACTCCCTGGCCCACGTCCGTGTCTGCGCCTGTGCACTGCCACAGAATACATGCTATCGCAACACGTGAAAGCACAACCTTTTTTACGTCGAACAATTTATTTTATCGAGAAGTCAAGTTTTGTAGGAATATACTGACAGAAACAAGGACATACAACTAAAAATTAACACTACCGATTGACAGATCCCAGTATTTCGTTTTACTTTCTGATCATCGTTGGAATAACAACTCTTTATAATTTCCCTCAACGAAATAATGACTCGCTTTTCTTCAAGCCTTTTCCCCTCATTTCCCGCGAGCGAGCTTTGTTATACTCGACGACACTGTGTAACACGCGACCTGCTATTTAATTGTATTCGAGCGATATAATTACTTAAATTAATTAATTACTTAATTGCGTTCTGAAGGAGCACATTCTGGTGCCTACTTATTCGGATAAGATAATATCAAAATTAATTAGCCAGACATTTTGATAAAGAGATATTGTTCGGGTAAAGGCGTAACGGGTACCTACCCGCTAGGTACATAACTCTAACGCTAGCCAATACTGTTTATTTCTAATTGAACTTTAGATAAAACGATCACAAATATCTAATCTGGTTCAGTCGAAATGGTTCGAAGCAATTTGCAAGCCGCTTATGGCTAAACGTTGCTAAATAGAACATTGTTAGTGGCAGCGGGTGAGTTATTGTTCAAAGCGCTTGCAGTTATAGTATAATAATACACCGACATGCTGAGGTAGGTAACTGCTCTGGAATTTGCAAACATGGTAACACAGCCGCGTCCCCCCCGAACGCGTGTGACTCCTTCCTTACGCTGTTCACTTAAACACAACAATGGCGTGCCCTACCTGCTAAACCGTCACATTCACACTTCCCCTTGTAAAATAAAACCAGTGCACACAGTTATGTAGTCTCGCTAATTGTAACATAATCGTGCATTCCCGTGTGTCGCCGGCGTCCGGTAGCCGTCCGCCAGTCGATGTCGGAATGAATATAATTTTTACGTGCGCCCGACCGGTGGACGGCTCCGCGTAATACTTTATTGACATTAAATCTTGATTCGGAATGACATGGCGAGCCGTGAGCCCGCCGGCCGGCTACCGGGCGGCGCGACACGCGTGCCCTGAGTCCTCGTGTAGCAATAGTTTTTGTTTCAGCAATGACTCCTGGAAAACAGATTTAAAAACATTACGCTCCTCTTTTTAGACAGACGTAAAAATTAGCGTACAATTGGTTTATAAAGTTTATTTAACAATCGCTGAAGCATAATCTCAGTGAGTTTGAGATTTTTTATGAAATTTAGAAACTTTTTTATGTATAACTCTTAGTGCCTACGATTACCGCTAATGATTTGTACCGTGTATTTTTTGCCCAAAACAAAAAATAACAACATTCAGTAGACTTAGCACACATTGGTTGAGTTACTGAGTTGCTGCTGTCGAGCTGAGGGATAATACAATATAGTTAAAAGTATTATTCTGGCGTTAACAAAACCACCAAACATTCTGAGTAACCAGTGCAATATGAATTGGTGTCCTTTTGACACAAACAAATAACTAAGTTAAGTTTAGAATGTGAAATTCTAAAAAATCCGGCGTTACTTTACTACACACATCGGTTGACTCTGGCACGGATAGGAAGGAGTAGGAACAGTTGAGTATGCGGATATTATTTACGAGAACACTTGGCCACAGTCTCTCACTCCTTCAAATAAAATGTAATCGCTGGCGGTTACACCGCCCACGTGTGCCGCTGCCGTGGCAACGACTACTTTTATTAAATTCCTTTGGGATTCTTTATTCATTAATAGACTCAGGGGAAAATTATCATATCTATTAGGTTATTTACGACGACCCGATGGGCATTTGATTCCAAGTCACGTACCTATTAATAGAGCTTCGCAGTCCGGGACCCGCGGCGGCCTGCGAGCAGGGAGCCGGCGCCGGCAGCCGGGGGGGGGGGGGGGGGGGGGGGACGCTACAGATCCCACCAAATTAATCGACGCACTTTACAGCTATTTAACATTATAATTGCGCTTGTCACAACGGTTTACTTGGACGGCGTTAAACTCATTCCAAAAGCTTTGCCGTTAAGCGTCAATTTGCAATAGTAATGAGTACCATTTGAAACAACTTATTTAACACTAACTGTTTTAAGCACAGATATTGTCAGCCGATACTGTTAGTCAAGTTTCATCGAGAATTATTGTTTTCTATTTCAGAAACTAATTTCAAACAGGTTCAACGTAATCGTTAAGTCCTGTTGTTTTATAAAGCGACGTTTAAACCCCTATGAATGAAACCTTAAATCTATATCAGTAAAATCTTTATTAATTTAACGACCAAAATGTGTTGAATTAGACCATTAACAGGCACTTTTGAGTTTCTGGTTTGTTAAGTGTCTTGGGAGTTGCTCAAGACACTTAACAAACCAGAAACTTACATTTATTCTTCCTATCATTTTACGACCCGTGTACTATTGGATAATGACAAATCATTATCCATGTACGTATACATCCATGTCATAAACAGCCATATACACTAAAATAAAAATCGTTTCGAAGCAACAATGTTGCGCAGTTCACAGCTATGTGATGTGTGTCTTTACACGCGCTATTATTGAAATTGTAAATCATTACCTACCGCTTCAATGCTCCTCGTCGTAGGTACTTATAATAGGTGCTTGCGGTCAGACTACTTACACTTAAAACCTTTACACGAATATTTGTTTGTTATTCCCAAATCCTGTATATTTTCAGAACGCGTTTCTCTGTCTGCAGCTGTTTAGTTCCCACAGACAAATAAAACTATGTACATAAACAATCAGCTATGGTATTATGTACTACCTGAGGCTAGCGATTTTGGTTTACAGTATGGGTAAAAACCTTTGGTGTGTTTACTATAATTATCTCTGTTTTAGTGTTCCACTTGTGAGTTTAGAACACTACAGTCCAAACATCTTGACAGGAAATATATTTTCTGTTTATCTTATTCTGTACACATTATTACATAAGGACGTAAAAAGAAAAAGAAAGTAGAAAAAAAAAATAAAGTAGTTAATTTTTGTAACCAGTTATTTAATTAGAGTCACCAACGACCAACGCAAATGGCTTGTTACTAAATGGACACTTATATGTGGAAGCTTGTATTTAGCAATTGTCCTTATTTATTAATGATATTTATAATTGTTATTAGTCTGTAAGCTTTCCTTAAAAATAAATAACGGCGGTTAATTTATAGTTTCCTCTGCTGCAGCGTTTAACATGTATGCAAGTATTACTACCGACATTGCTTATTATTCATTACTATTTTGAGAACATATTGTGATGTTTGCTAAAGACGCGGTTAAAGGTAGAAACGGATGAAAGTTGATTTTATTCGTAATAACCGAATTCTACCCTTTTACTTTCCGTAGTACACAAACAAACATACCATCACGCCTGTATTCCCCGAAGGGTTAGGCAGAGGTGTACCAATGTACACCCACAGTTCGCCGGTATGTTTTAGGTCCTATGTAATAGGGGGCGAGTCTATTGCCATTAACCGGGCACAAATCCTAACTCCGAGCTGCTACTGACAATTTCATAGAAAAACCCAACAACACTTTGCTTGACCTGGGAATCGAACCCAAGACCTCTAGCGTAGCAGTCGCGCTTAGGACCACTAGGCCAACGAGGCAGTTCCGTAGTATTCACGCCAATCAAAACCAAAAAGATCAAAACGCACAAATTCTCCAATCGATATAAACGGCAAAATGTCAGAATGTCCACAGATGAAAACTTTACGACGAATGACCGAGGCCGACAGGAAAAGCATTGCGAGTGTGACCGAGAGCTACATGAAACACAGCCCGCGGACCGCGGGAACATGTAGCCACGCTGTAATATATGCGCCGTGATAAAAATCCGCACTCGCTGACAAATCGCGAGCCGATAACTTTTACTACTTCCCCTGCTACCCTGACTCGACAATGTCAAGGTAAGGACAGAAGGACCACTTTGCAAAGAAAAGGATGAAACTGAGCCTCGGGAATGAGGCAGAAACGTATTATCTGTCAGCGTTACAAGACTCCAGCAGCAGATTGCTAAAATATCAATGAAGTTACCCGTTCTGTACCTACGGAAAGTTGCTGTTAAATACCCGGCCGTCTGACTATCCTAACTTAACAGCCGCTGAATTTTTGTAGCGATACCTTAGTACAACACCTGGTCTTTGTGAGCTCTTTCATCTTAAATATATCTAGTAGTTCTTCTGCCATTTCAAATTCAACTTTCAACCAGAAATAATATTAAAATTCGTCTCTGGTGGGCTGCTACGATAAATCAGGGCGCGGCGCGGCGGCGCGCGGCGTGTCGCCTGCACCTTATCCATTCATTCGTTCATCTCGGTCGCTGAGTACCGCACCTCATTCAATAATTTATAACAGATCACTGCGTCACTATCACTTTTAACGCGTAACAACATTTATAAGAGCACAAAATAAAATTCAAACGAATGCTGCCACAAGTTCCCGTGCACCACCTCGCACAATTAGCGGTGATCTTATCTCGTGGTCGCAATCAAAATAACTCCGTCAGCTTGTCCTCTCCATATCGCTAATGTCAATTAAAGCAAATTACTAGGTTCTGTTGACATTTGTAGTCAACATAAACGTAGCTCAACAACAACCCTGTATTCACAAATCAACTGACACAACTTGACTAGTAAATACGGTTCATTTCAATGCAATTTGTAGATAATGTTAACGAATAAGTAGGATTGCGTAATAATCAGTTGCATATGAGAATTATAATCATTTGAAAGGAACAGACATACAAAGTAATGGCAACCCACTCGTAGAGGTGGCACACGCTCACATGCGCACACATGTTGCATGTAACGTGTTTACGAGCACTCACTTACCTACCAGACGAACGCATTCTTGTTACTTAGTTGTTTTTCTTCCAAGGAGGCTCAGTGCCTCTTCACACTCTAACTATAAATGTCAACAACAACGACATTGAAATAATCATAAATTACAATTATTATAGGGTACAACAAAAAACGGTTCCATTAACATTATTGAAAATTAAATCGACACACAATAGTCACACTCGCCTCAAGTACCGTACGACGATTGGTTTACCTGTACGCGATGTTAAGCAGCCGATACACTCCACATACATTTCTTTTTACCCCTAGATTACAGCACAAGACATCATTTGAGTATAAGTTCTATGAATAAATAGTACATAAGAACGCCTTGGTTCATTGAAAATATCATCGTATTTGCGCAGCTTGAGAAGAATTTAAGTGATTACAGTAATCGAAAGGCGTGTAAGCGATATTATCAATAGCTTTATCTATCATTATTAAGTATGAGGACTTCGGAGATAAACAGCAGACACAATGAGATTCCTGTTCACTAGGAGCAAGCAGTTCATATGCTAGTACAGAGTTTTCGCCGCGGATGCACATGCACAGCGGCACTACGCACCGACGACACTCAGCACAATCTCTCTATTGTCGGTCTGATTGCTACGTGCGTTTAGTTTAGTTTGGTGCTCTCTATCCCGGCATAGTACTCCACATAGGTAGATGTCAGCAGATATTTGCATCCCAACAACACGAAAACATATAAAACGTACGAATGTGGAGCCGATCACGTGCGAATATTACGCGTCATGCAATTTGAATTGTGTCGTGCGACGTCTCACGGCCCGCTGCGGTGCGGTGCGGCGCGGGACGACGCGCGACCGAAGGGCGTAGATACTTGCTCCGGAGATTTTTACCGACCGTCTTCCTTCCGTGACACTTTTATTTATGTTGAAGTTGTTGAAGATCGAATGGAGATTTCACTTCAAACGTGTTCCCAAATCAATATTGCTAGGAGGGTTTATGTGTACCGCTTTGATACTTTTTGTAGTATTATATTGAAATTGCCTCGGTGGCCTAGTGTTCCTTAGAGCGACTGCTACGCTAGAGGTCTTGGGTTCAATTCCCAGGTTGAGCAAAAAGTGTTATTGGGTTTTTCTAAGAAATTCTCAGTAGCAGCTCGGAGTTAGGATTTGTGCCCGGTTAATGGCAATAGGCTCGCCCCCTATTACATGGGACCTAAACATACCGGCGAACTTTGTGTGTACATTGTTACACCTCTGCCTAACCCTTCGGGGAATACAGGCGTGATGGTATGTTATGTGTTATATTGAAATTGAAAAGTTAATTCGAGACGAGTTTTATCAATTATAATTTCGTATTTCACACTGGTCACCGGGCAATGGATTACTGTTTATCTAATCAAAGCCTATTAAATCTGCTTTAATCATTGATCGACGAATTTAATTATTCCAAGGTAATCTTTAAAAATAGTTACCATAATTCATTTTGTATACCTAATAACAGGCGATACTCAACGGGTTGAAAGCGGTCCTGATTATAACAAGTATGTCTTCCGTCGACGTGGCAGCGTGGTCTTGTCACTAAACGGGATGGTAAATCAGGTAACGTGAACTGCTGTATTCCATGACACCGCTGTTATGTATAATATGACAGCGCGCTATGACACAATATTGCAGATTATTTAGTTGTAAATAATTTAATAAATCCGCGCCTCCGACATTGTCACCTCTCAATAGCTCGAGACTAACTCGACGACTGACAAGCACAAGTCTTGAGCTCGAAGCAGAATTAAAAAACAATGTAACTTTTTATAATAGAGCTTTGACTTGTACTTGGTCAGGCATGGGTGAATCTATAAAGTCACAACAAAATTAGTTCCAAGTAAGGCGAGGCTGTATTTGAAAATCGTTAATCTTTACATCTAAAACTTAAATTTACGCTTTTATGGCAATTTTTTTTTGTTAATAGCAATAGGCTCGCCCCCTTTCACATGAGACCTGAACGTATCGACGAACTGTGGGTGTACATTGATACACCTCTGCCTAATCGTTCGGGGAATACATGCGTGATGATATGTTATATAATGTAATTTTTTATTAATCATCCTACAATTGCATTTGCCAGTCAACAGCTTGCCTCCTACAGATATTTCACCTAGCAATGAATTACGGATACAATTCTATAATTTAATGAAGTATATTTCCGCTTCCGTTCCTAGCTTGTACCGGGGATTCTCGCGTCACAATCGAGTGGAAACCACGTCTTTTGTCCGTCGCTGCTTATTATGAAGTGGCGCTTTTCACAGCAATTAAGTCCAGGACTCAGCCGCTCGGCGGGCCAGTGAGGGGCGCGCCGGGGCTGCAGGGGGACAGTTTTCATTCGCATAAACTATGAAGGCGACAGGCGCAGTAGGCCAACTTTACGAGACCAGAACCGATCTCATCGCACAGTGTTATTGTAGAGGCTCGACTACTGATTCCTCTTAGGTTTTGCTTGTGAATGTTGGTATTTACCAACATGTCTTGTGTTGGTAAATGTAATATTAAAATCTAAACATTTCATTAGAGTTGTTCGATGCTAGTTGTTAACAATGACGATGAGTACATTTATTTATTTATTTCCTTACAACTATAATTACAGGCCTTAACCTAATGCGACAGTGTAGTTTTCATCTAAAGTTAAGAGATAATTCTAAATACTAATTACCTACCTACTAACAATATTATTTAACTTAAAAATAAAATAACAACTTATTTATTCTTAAATATCTAACAACAAACACAATGTTTTACTCTAATTACCTTACATAACTAACTACATTTAATAGAACCCTTGCGAATTCACTCAAAGCGCACGCAAAAATATCCAATCTCTCATGGACTTCGTTCACGACCCAGATTGTTCGTGTGAGGGGTGCTTTAGCCAGTAGATTGGTTCTAGTCACAGGTACGTTTAGTAGTTGCAGGCGTCGCCGCCTCCACACGTACCGGTCCGGCGAGGTGACGCAGCACTCCCGGGTTATGTGCTACGCCACGCAGTAGCTTTACTACATACACAGCAAGACTAAAATCCCTTCGAACCCTGAGCTCATTATACCCCACCATCCCCAGAACAAATAGCGTGGGGTACATCAACGGGTAGAATGGATACACCCCATAGAGTTTAAAATACAAGTGCCTTGTAAACTTGTTCTGTACCCGCTCCAACATGACACTGTATTTGGCTTCATGTGGTGCCCAAATGACTGCACTATATTCAAGATGGCTCCTAACTAGTGCGTCATACAACACTTTGAGCGTGGTAATGTTAGTAAACCCTTGTGACTGTCTCGGTACAAAAACCCAGGTTTCTGTATGCCTTCTTGCATATCTTAACGATGTGTTCGCGAAAACTAAGGTTTGCAGTGAAATACACGCCCAGGTCCCGTACCTGCGACACTCGTTGCATCGGTTCTGACTCTACTTACGCAACAGCATTCTAAAAACAGTGACTGAGAATGTGTTTTCCCCTTTTATGCGGCATTTTGTGGAGAAGATGACCGGTTGAGAAACTGGTTTCGTCTTCTTTACAAAGTGACATACCCAAATTATCAAAATTTATGTATTATACTAACACTAGGTATAAGGTACTTTACTAACACTACGGATCTTTGTTGTCTGAGTATTTGAAATAAATTATTATTATTATTATTATTATACTCGAAGCTCATTGGGTTCCGAGCACGAGTGAACGTCATCACTGAGCATTTGTCAACATCGAACACGTTAAACATGAACATGTATGCATGTATTGAACATGTTAGCTTTGGATTATAAAAGTTTTTATTTTTCGCTTTTCAGTATCAACTTTCTGTCAGCAGTAATACTACGAAAATTAACAAGCCACCACTTAAAAGTCACAAGAGAGCAGAATATGCTAATTCGTTTACTTGGATGACTTATTTTTTCAGTTATTTGGATTTTTTTACCAAACTCCTTATACAAATTTGATAAATTTATGTAGGGCCACCTCTCAAGTATGATGACAGATACAGACACATTATATTGTAACCAGCAAACGTATTTCATGATCCGCACAATAGCCCTTTCACTGTACACGTACTGTTCGTCGACGAGGAATTCCATTCATTTAATCTTCGACGTCCATCATCCATCACGGATAAGTAACTAAAAGCAATTCGTTACTGAAAAAGTTCCATTGTCTATTTCCGAAGGTCTGCATCGGATCTTCTAGAATTCATATGGGACCATGCTGAAAATAAACATTTTCAAATAAAAGAAAAACATTCAATTCGATTGAGAAACGTCGCAGTTAGAACAAATAGAAAATAAAAGAAAAAAACATACTTTCCGAATTAATAAGCTCGTTTTGAAAGTCGGTCTATGTCGTACCTACCTCCATCGCTACTTTGTGATGCGCTAACAACATTAAGCAAAGCGGCAACCACCCGTCTATAGGACCAACTCGGACAAACAAGCTCACACGTGGCGCCCACGTGCTCCTTCACTACACACAGCGAGCCCTAAGGTATTTAGTCAGGCCCTGTAGAAGCTGCTGCGAATAGTTGTCTCCATGAACTATGTATATACTATGGAAAATTGATATCTTACAGTACAGTTGAGTGTAAGATAATATTACTGCAGCAGTTGCTCAAATATTATAGGTATAATGCTCATAACAAAATACTCAATGCATTCACCCAGTTTAGGTACGTACATAATTAAAAATATAAATAGATAAATAATATATAAATACATATATACGTACATAAATATCAGTCCTGAGATCAGCCTGTGAGCTTCATACTATATGTATTTACTTATCATTATTTTGTTCATTTAGTTTTTTTTTACGATACATTCGTGAGCGTGACTCATTAATATCATCCTACAATAACATTAGCTCAGTACGTTGCAACGAAACATTACCTTACTCAAATAAAAGCTAGAGACACCAATTGATGACAATGCCAGTAGCGTGGTAGTGAGCACACGACCGCGCGCCATCAGCCGCGCTTCACTCGTAGTAAGCAAACGTACATGTTGACGTGTGTTGTGTTCGCTTCGTTATTAACGTTATTGATTTGTTTAATAACAAGCTACCCTGTTACTCCCACTCACTTTGAATCGAAACGCAAATTGGATCCTGATTATTATTTACCTTACGAGTTAACATACCATCACGCCTGTATTCCCTGAAGGGTTAGGCACAAGTGCACCAATGTACACCTACAGTTCGCCGATACGTTTAGGTTCCATGTAATAGGGGGCGAGCCTATTGCCATTAACCGGGCACAAACCTTACGAGTTGAATTTTTATTATAAGCTAAAGCAACGCACCACAGTAAACACTGAATGTTATATAATAACGTGTTCATTGACAGTTAAATACGAAGTGTATAAGTGACAAAAGGCAGAACTACAAACTAATTCACTTGAAATTTAATAACGGTGATCTCAGCCTGTTTGGAAAGCAAGCAAAGCCGCGTGATATGAACTAAGTAGCTGAAGAGCGGACTGCGCGCACCCTAGCAACCGCGACTGTGACATGTCGACACTACCAACAAATATAATAATAACGTAACATCCTGTAACACCGCCACCTCCCAGGTCCCGGCCCGTTTTCCATGCTCCTCACACTTATCAAACCGCGGCCGTAAGTGTACACCTAGGCTGACTCGTCTTTGCCTCGAGCTCTCGATAACCGCTCCCGAGCTCGCCATATGAATTTTCATGAGATTTTCCGTTTACAAATTCTAATAAGTCAATGTGATTATAATAACAAGGGACATTTCCCTGGAAGCCGTAACTTTGTAACGTCATCTACCTACATTAGCTTATAATTTATGCTAATTGTACTTTATATTGATGAATATTCAAATGGCGAAGTGAAAAGTTTTTGTAAAGAAGTCCAAGTTTCGGTAAGTGCTTCCTATTGTTTTGTTTCGTTTACGCACAATTAAAGTTCACTTTGATATTAAAACCGACTCCCGCCATTTACATTGGTTATTAGAGATACTACTAAATAAACGAGTATTTTAAATGCGAACGTAATCAATCAATATACAAGTAATAAGACAACAGAAAAACTTTCTTAGCTGCGGCTAGAATAGTAGAGCTACCCTCTCGACCGTGCACTATCAACTGAACCACGCAGTCGCTGCGCGTGTGCAACATGTCCTTATTGGAAGCTCATCTGTTTGTAGTGGCGTTCCATTGACACAGATCAGGAATCAATGAATCAATGATATAAAGCAGGTTTTTGTAAATTGTATATTTCATTGCAATTTCACTAATAGTTTATAAATATTATAAAACATTGCATAATGTTCCCTAATAAAATTGTTTAGGGAAGTTCGTCTGGTTCTGGTTATGTTCGGAAACATACACGAACACTTTATTAATTGAAAGATACCCAGTCATTTACGACGTCGATAATATACACAAAGATAAATGAAAAACTCAAATCTGAAAGTGAATAAATGATAATAATTATCTTCAAATTCCCTAAGTAAAGTGGTTACTAAAGACTTGACTTGATATGCACACGCACGTTATATTATTGTTGTTTTTATATTTCTATTCGTTATAAACTCATTTGTTTATAGTATCTCTATGCTGCTATACATCGCACATTACGTAGCACGTTACGTTAGTAATGTGCGATGTGTAGCAGAAGGGAATGAGGCGAATGGGTAAGGCATACAGTGTTCCACGTGTTAGTTCTACCACAATCTTACTACAACGACTAGTTGCACCCTGCAAGGGTCCGTTATTTTCTCACATTATCGAGTCGGGCAGACAGCGCGGATCAAGTCGGCTTCACTTTATAGCAAGCGCCCTCCCCGCGCGCCCCCCGCGCCCCCTCGTCCACCGCTGCACCAGTGCGGAATATATTTCAGCGCACATAGAACTTTATGACGTCAACTTTTAAGCTAGCAACAATAAAATCATTTGCGTTATGAATGCAAGCCACGTAAAGCCAGATATTCCGTCACAGCCGCTTCGCCAACTACGTCCCATACCGACACCATATGGAGGGTCGATGTTCATATACTGATATGTACGAGGGCTCCCGGTGCGTGCCAAGGCAACACAGTTGGGCCGTATTTTTGTGAAGTTTTAACGTGTTGTGTAATTTGCACAAGTGATCAGTCACGGCCCCGAACGAGCGGCAGCACCGGATCGTAGCGCGGTCGCCCCAGCTCGCTGTGTTTGCCTGAAACTGACCTCTGCGGATATTTCCAATGCAGAGTCAAGCGTCCTGCTGAGAACATATTCCACCTGTAAGCGCTTGTTTCGTACTCTTTTTAACTCCCGACGCAAAAACGACGGGGTGTTATAAGTTTGACGTGACTATTCGTGTTATTTTTGTTTGAAAGGTGAGTTAGTCGGGAGTGTTCTTAGCTATGTTTGATGGAAATCGGTTCAGTGGTTTCCAAGTTATCAGCTCTTTTGTTAGCTGCGGAAGGGATTTGTATTTTTCTAGTAACTTCATTGTTTTAATTTTGGGTTTATTTTTAATAACGTCGTCGGAACATGACCTCTCTGTGCTTTACATTGCTCCGAGAAGCTAAAGTACATTTAGAAGCGCTGTCTGTAAGTACCGTCGTTTCGGAAAAGGAGCTCTAGATGTTAGTAATTAGAGTAGAAATTTGATGGTTTCTGTTGCAAGGAGGATGCACATTTTAATCTAGACTTTGTGGTACTTTTTGCCGGGCGCAATTAGGAACCCACGACAAAGCACCCAAAGAGATTTCAGAGGATTCAATGTTTCCATTACATGGACTTTTGTCGACACAGAAATAATATCTTTAGGAAGGGACTCGGAGGCTCGGGAGGTATATTTTAAAGGAAAAAAATAATTAGTACTTTGTAGTTATTGGAGATGTAATAAATAACTCCCACGCGGCAGTTTGTACTGAAATTAATGAAAGCGGCTATTGTTAAGCGAGCCCCAACAACCTGGAGGCCTAAATAAACTAATTACGAAATGTCAAACTTCTTACTGAGGAAGACAAAAACACAACATTCCAAAGAAAATTAAAAAGCGATAGCAATATAAAAAATAATTTTAGTTTCGGAAACTATTAAGAATGTTAACTGGTCTAGCAACCACGGAGAAATCTAGGTAGTAACATAAAAATATCCTCGGATTACGAAGTCGGTTAAAAACATATCTCTTTTCCATTGACCTGGTCAATGAGATAGTTTGGGATAGTCGAGTGAAGCATTCGTCAAGTATACTGACCTGAACCTCGTAGTCTCGTAGCCGCTGCTACGGCGCCTACGATGTAGACACCGCGCGTAGCCGACGGATGCCGATAACTAGAGTATGATGTGAGTGTTGTTTGCGGACTAGACACACACTGTTTTTTTGTTATAAAACCACAAAGAAATATCATCTATTTTAGAAATAAATAAGTTCTTTTTTTTGTATGTGTTAACGCTTTATTATTACCGGTTAAAGGGAACGCCTTTCGGTGATTAACGTACCTACTTTGTAATGTTTTTGTATCATATTTAATTACCATTAACATATGCAGTTATTCACAAAATATTCAGACAAAAAACAATCAAAACTCTTTGGCAAGATTTAATAAAAATCCATTACATTACAAAACACGCGTGAATACTACACCGCATTGTGGCCCTAAATGTGATGCAATAAGAGCCACTTTATGAGCAAGTCTTAAAAAAGATGTTACAGCATACCGAGGTCCTATGAACGCCTCGGTCGGACGAGGCAATCCCAAGGTGTTCCACCAAGTAGCCGCGAGGAGTGAGCAGACAGCGAGCGAGTAATGAGCGGGTGGCTGCACTTGTTGCCGGCGCGAGCCTGCTGCGGCAAGGCGCCGTTCATAGGTGCGCACACCTCGCCGCGCTCCACGTCTTAAGGAACGATTAGGCGCGTCGTAAATCAAACGACGCATACATTCCACTTAAATAAATTGTAATGTCTTCACGCGGTACCCACTCTCGGTGAGTTAACTGCGTATTACTAATAAGAATCAAAATAAATTAAAAACATACATTAATTAAACTGGTTACGTCTAAGTGTGAACAAGTGTAGTGTGTTAGGTTAGGAGGCGATGTGTTACCTCTGACCTTAATAAGGATCATGTGGCGCGTAATAAATATCAATGTTTGTCTGTTGCAGGTACGTCCGCACATGTACTTACACGCATTTGTCTGTATTACACGCGGTAAGTAATACCACTTTTTATATCCTTAATCCTATTTAAGAGTGCACACACGGCGTTAAGGCGAGGGCCGAAAGCCGAGAACCGGGGGGAGCAGCACAAACGATGTCGTACTTATTCCTCACAGACACCACTGGACTATTATTAATGTCGCTCGCCGTACATATGTTTCTTCTTAAAAGAAAGTCTGTTATATACCTACCGGCAACACGGCTAGCAGCAGCACGTTACGTTCAGTCGAGGGTGTGAAGTCCACATCGACGCCGCCGCGCCCGCGGGCCGCGCTGATCGATGCCGCGTCTGTTTGCACAGGACTAGAGGACTATTGACGCGCCTTGATTAATAACAAATAACACTGTATTTGATACCCTCAGTCGCCGCATTGATCCCTTCACAGAAAAGCATGTGCGAACTTGCAATTTCATTCTATATCGAAGAACTTTACCTTGTAGCGGTGTTGAATAGCGGCAATTTACTAACTTTTTAGAGTTCCGTATCTCAAAAGAAAAAAACGGAACCCTTATAAGATCACTTTGTTGTCCGTCCGTCTGACTGTCTATCAAGACCCTTTATTTCGGGAATGCGAGGACATATCAAGTTGAAATTTAAACCGCATACTCGGGTCGACGGCCCCATGAAGTTCTGGAAAAATCAAACTTCTATGTTTTTGTAAAAAAAAGATACGCCCATTTATTCAGCAAAATACGCATATTTCGACACTTTCAAGGGAATCAAAACTCATACGGTACTTTCCGTTGACCTAGAACTATGAAATTTGGCAAGTAACATCGTTACAGACTACAAGTACAGGAAAAAGTGTCAAAACTATACATTTGTAATTCAGTATTAAAAAATAGGGGGTGTACATTTTTATAGGGGGTCGGAATCTCATATTGCAGCTACTAGTTAAAATAACACAACATACCTTCACGCCTGTATTCCCCGAAGGGTTAGGCAGAGGTGTAACAAAGTACACCCACAGTTCGCCGGTATGTTTAGGTCCCATGTAATAGGGGGCGAGCCTATTGCCATTAACTGGGCACAAATCCTAAATCCGAGCTGCTACTGAGAATATCATAGAAAAACCCAATAACACTTTTTGCTCGACCTGGGAATCAAACCCAAGACTTCTAGCGCAGCAGTTGCGCTTAGGACCACTAGGCTACCAAAGCAGTTACTATTAGTTAAAATCGGGTATCATATAAGGGTTTGTTATGCACATTGCAAAATATATTTGATTTATTTTTTCCGACGCATTATTTCTTATTTATAATGAAAAAATACCGTTTCCCTCTTTGTCTCCGAAGTCTGTAAAACGAAAAATTTAAAATAATTATCTAATACTCATCTACTAAATTAATAATATTTATCTATTAAAATTTACTCGGTCGTCTTTAGTAGATAAATAAGTATAATATTTATTTATTTAATTTATTATTTAATTATTTTAATAAAGTATTTATTTAATTTTATAATGATCCTACGTACGGAACACTCAGTGGGCGAGTACGACTCGCACTTGTCCGGTGTTTTAATAAAATGGCACGCACGGCACGCGGCTGGGCTCGGTGCAGCCTTCAACGAGAGCGATTTATCACGATCCGCGCCCCACCGTATGATCGCATGCGATCGCACATTCCGATACGATAAACAGAGGCGCAATTCGTATTTGTAAAAACGTTAGCATTCTAATTTCAGTCTCAATTTGTCAAAAATACCTCTAAATTACTAACAGTTTTGACAAGGTTTTACATTGACTGACGCTGAGAAGAGATTGCGACTAGGTTTCCAATGTTTTCAATCACGGAAGTTGATCTTCAGATTACATTCACATACGATTGTTAATATGCTGTTTAAGTTGCTATAGGAACACTACTTTGTGAAATTGATTTAAATAAAAAGCTAATAAAATTAGTGAAAAAGTGTCATAGCTACGCGTAAAAATAGAATAAATTTCGAGTTTGTCCTCTGAGTTCGAATTCTGTAGAACAAATTCCCAAGTTAACAACATCGAAAACGGACCCTCCATTGTGTCGCGCGCTCGTGTCTTACTTTGTATCTTTCACGTCACACACGCGGACACACAGACAATCAAGGTATCTACGTGCAGTAACACGAGCCATCAATAAGCGACCCCTCCCCTCCACCTCAAGTCACTCCTGCTTCGCCTTCTGTCCGTCGGGACCAGGGTGTGCACTGATTTGTAATTTGTTACGCGCGACGCGTCGGCCCGCCGGCGCCGCCCGGGAGCGCGTTATTCGCCGGTTACATTGCAACAGTTAGCTCAATAGACGCACTCTGTATGGACTCCTATCATAGCCGATAGAGCTGATCAATTTACGACCAAGTTGATTCCACACAAAATACTGATTACAACTTTTAATTACTTTTACAATATCAATGCAACGCTAGCATGCACACAATGCAAAGTGCTGAGGTTGTGCCACAATAACCACCCGAAGCAACGCAGCTGTAGTACTTGTATGTAGTCATTACCCGACTACGGCGAGCCCACTGGAGGGTTATGATTTTGACAGGCGGTGTATGTATGTGTGTGTGTATGTTCATCTGTTCCAGCATAGCTCCTAAACTACTTATCAAACTCGACAAATGAGGTATCGTTATAACCGTCTTAATCGTCCGCTGAACATAGGCTAAGTGACGTGTCAAAAAAGAAAACCGTAGTCACACCCTAAAGTGTTACGGTTGGTGTCCACGTAACGTGCGACTACGGCTTTTCTTTTGATTCTGTTCTTGTTTCTCCAATAACCTTGTCTATTTCAGCATCCTGAAAATCTTGTTTCATACTTTTCAGCGTCGGCTTTTTTTGTCATAGGCGGGTTTAAGCTTTATTTTATTAAACACTCTTGACAGTCATGGCAAGTTCGCGCTCAGTATCGCCGCGAGCCCACTGTGTCGCAGTGTAGCGTGAAAACGCGAGAGGCAGGGATCACCGCGCACCCACTCGCCTGCCACGCACGTCTCCGGCGCACAGCGCGCGGCGGGCGGGGCTCCTCCAGGACGGGATCTAATGTATTACTGCCCGTTTATCTTGCTAGTTTAATTTTTTGCTGCACAATAGTAATGATATTCGCAAAGCTTCGAAAGAGATGTCCCCGCCATCTCCGTTCGCTGCTTTTTGTGTATTTAAATTTTTCAGCGCCGCAATGTACTTACCGCTTTGTGTTGCTTTTTAAGTAAAACGAAAGCATAGCTTTTATATTAATATTGAGGAAGCATCAACATTCAGTAATGTACCTACATGTAGTACCAGAGCTCTATGCTGGAATGTAGGTAGAAGGTATCCTTGCAGTATTCCTCCAGTTTATAAAAACATTTCGAGAAACATTGTATCGAACACTACGAGAAAACCTCTTTCAAACCTTAGTTGTTCAATTCTATTGTAAATGCAACTTTTATATATATATAGTAGGTGTGTAAGCGGCGCGGGCGTACAGCCTGCGAGCTTGTTGACGAAGTATTTGATAACAACATGTTTGTTCCTCGCTTATTGATCTCATTCAACTTCGCAGCGTTTTACTGTAACGAGAAGAAATGTTATTGGAGTTCAAAGCAGCTCCGACTTTGTACTGCAGCGGTTTCTTATTGTCAACAAAACCTGTTAATACGTTGTGTGTTGAATGAAATCTGTCCCCGAGCACACCGGCAGCGGGTCAGCGCACACGTAGCTACTACGTACTGATCCACATTACTTACGCGATGCTATATTGTGTTACAGGGATTTTTTTTTTAAATTGGTCTCTAATTAGGCATTTCTCCTCTGCCGTGGGAGCGTTTACAAACATATAAACTCATATACACAAACAGCCAGACCCGAAAAAACTATCTGTAGGCCATACAAATATTTGTTCCGTGCGGGAATCAAACCCGCGACACGCAGCGCAGCAGCCAATTGCTCAGCCACGGCGTCAACCGTGCCGTCCCCACTGCCGGTTTCTCCCACTAGTACTAGCTACGACTTTTTATCACCTAGTTCAGCATTTCCCAAGCGTGATATCGAATCTTAAACCTTACAATTATCACACACAACTCAATCAACTTAACCTAAGATGATGTTATTCGCAGATGATACGTCATTGATTTTTTATACAGACGTTCTAAAAAACTTGATGACGTAAATAACGCAATTCTTCAGGTCCACAATTTGTTTACGGTAAACAATTTAGTACTAAATGAAAAGAAAACCAAATTTATTACATTTTCTTTACCAAATGTTAAAAGTTGCGCATGTGACCTCGTATTGAATGGCGAAAAACTGGCTTTTGTTAACCAAACGGTTTTCTTAGGAATCACGCTTGACGAGAAATTAGAATGGGGACCACATATAACATCTCTTGCAGGGCGGCTAAGCTCAGCAGGTTTTGCTGTTAGGAAGATTAGACAATTAACGGATGTCGAAACTGCGCGTTTGGTCTATTTTAGCTACTTTCACAGCATTATGTCGTATGCAGTGGCGTGCTGTGCATATAGGCATAAAGACACTGCCTACCCTAGCTAGTGGCGTGCGGTCCATATAGGTTACAAAATACTTATTTATCTTATTTTATTTTGATAACTAATATTTTGTCTACCCGTAATTACTATCAAGAAAGTTAAATCAGCTCCACCTATCGCCTAACGGTGGTATCATGAAGTCTCATCGATACGTTCGCGCTGCAGCAGCGCCGCACCCGCCTGACGAGCAAGCCACAAACTATTAGTTTCTGGATGTTCATGTGTGCCTCGTGACAGAGTCGTAGTTACGCTTCTACAGTAGTGTGTTTTTACTATAGATACTTGACACAAATAACGCACACTAACGTAAAAAGTAGACGGCTTATTTACATTTACGTCAACTTTCGACAGTTGCGGGGTCTTCAAACCGAAGTTAGTTATGTGGCTATTTTAAAAAGTAGCATGTTTGGTTTTATTAGCGCTAAATGAAGCACCTTTATTTTTTGTCGTATTTTTTTATATTGACGTGAGATACGCGCGGCCATTGTTTATATGGTTTGCCTGACTGTTGTGTCAACTTGTGTTGTTTTGCAAAATAATTTAATTGTGGTGTTTATTTAACGTTGGTAATAGTGAAAGATGGAATAAGTGTCTTCATTGTGGAAGTTTTTCAGGTGGTGTGCGTGTGTGTGTACAGAAAATATTAAATGATGCGTTTTCAAAACTTTCTTTTAGTGATAAAAAATGTTGATAGTTTGAAGTTAAAGGTAAAGATAATATGATAATATGAGAAAAAATAATATGATTCTTCCTCCCCTGATTCCTTGATTTTTTCTTAACTGCCTCGTTAGCCTAGTGGTCCTAAGCGCGTCTGCTACGCTAGAGTTCTTGGGTTGGATTCCCAGGTCGAGCAAAAAGTGTTATTGGGTTTTTCTATGAAATTCTCAGTAGCAGCTCGGAGTTAGGATTTGTGCCCGGTTAATGGCAATAGGCTCGCCCCCTATTACATGGGACCTAAACATACCGGCGAACTGTGGGTGTACATTGTTACACCTCTGCCTAACCCTTCGGGGAATACAGGCGTGATGATGGTGTGTTTTATATATATTTACAAAATTATAGAACATTTTTACGTAAATATTTACTTTTAAATGTTCTATACTTTTGTAAATACAAAGGTTTTTGAACTTGTGTAGACATTTTTACAAAAAGATAGACGTGTAGATTGAATCTTAAAGTAACTTTATAGTTCGTGTAGATATAATATACAAATAAGGAAGTACTTACTTTATAGTTCCGTGTACTGACACCACACCACCACTCTTTGGTGTTATTATTTAATTTTGCAAATCCATACAGATCAACAGACAAACGCGCCGAAAGGCCACTTCGAGTAACCTCAAATTGATAAATGTTTATAATATCAGTCAATCTAATGATATTTGAGGTGGCAAATATATTATTATCATTATTTAATCGACAAGGCGATGAACCAAAACCAAAATGCTGTAGGGATTTTTGGTAAGAAAGCTTTTAAAATTTTCTGCCTACCCTGTCTAAAAACTGTGCACGCTACTGGTCGTATAGCATCCTACTATGGGGTCAGGCTACAAACATTGAATACATTTTTATTTTACAAAAGAGAGCTGTCAGTGCCATTAACTATCGCCGCCGCTGCGAATCTCTTAGGGAACTATTTATAAATATTAATATTTCTAGCTGCTGCCCGCGACTTCGTTAAAATAAAAATAGCCTAAAGCCTAACCCTCAAAATCGGTCCAGCCGTTTCGGAAATAAGCCGAAACAAACAGACAGACAGCCAAAAAGGTTAAAAATTGGTTTTTTTTCATGTTAGTACCGTATATACTTTCATATGCATTTAGTGAAAAGATTGTCATTTGAAATTACAAACAGACCCTTCAATTTTATTTATTTGTATAGATATTTCGGGGTTATGGATCATTACATACTTCTTCCATCAAGAATTCTTCCGTACCTACTGTACTTGTGACTTACACATTACCTGGAATGTGTGTCTTTTTTTCTTTTTTTTTTTTGGGGGGTGGGAAATCATCAAATAACTTTTCCCGCCCTGGGCGGGGCGGGAGGGAGTGTCAGACTTTTACTGACTAAAACCCACCCATGTTCCTTCTTGTGCCCTTTGCGTTACGGGGGCGCGGTATCTCTTACGAACAACCCGCAGCCCCGGCAGGCATCGGCCCTCAGTGGCCCCTTCCTTTTGCTGACATCTCTTTGCGCGCGCGTGGAATACGAACGCGCCGTCGACACGGCCTGTCGTTATGCAACGTAAGGACGGTGAGCTACCCATTGCTCACCGTCCACAGGCCAGTATCTACGGTGGCCGGGAGTCGTCTCGCGGCTCCAGACGTCCGGAGCGTCTACCGCGGCGGCTGGGACGTGAGAACCTTTGTCTCAGTCGTCCCGCCGCCTCCTTCTCCAGCATTACTGCCTCACAGAAGGAGGCGACTGCATCCCATTCCCTCTCGCTCCGGACCTCATGGCTTGCAGCAGGGCCGGACGCGAGAGTTCGCCGCCGCCGATGGCCGCCACGAGGACTCGGCGATGCTCCGCCTAAGCGGGGCACACCGCCACGGTGTGCTCCACCGTGTCCTCGGGGCGATCCACACAATGGTGACACCCGGACGTTTCCTCCCGCCCGATGAGGTGCAGAAACCTCCCGAAACACCCGTGTCCGGTGAGGACCTGCGTCAGGCGGTAGGTGAGGGCGCCGTTGCGGACTCTCCCCCCGGCCTAGTACCTCCATGCGCCACTCATACAGGCGCGCGAGGACCAGCGCCTCCAGATCCCACCGCGGCAATCCGGCATGGAGGCTCGCCGCCTCCCCCGAGATCGTGCGGTATTCTCGGATGACCCTTATGGCGATCACCCGTTGGGACGCAATAAGGTGGTGGGCGGCCAGTCGCCTCAACCCCTGCGCCCACACTGGGGTCCCGTAAAGGCCCATCGACCGCGCGACTCCCGCGGTGAGCCTCCGGCAGGAGGCGTTTGGTCCCCTCAGGTTGGGTAGGAGCCGCCTAAAAGCAGCCCCGGCCCGTTCCAGTTTGGGGGCCAAACGTCGGAAATGCTCCGCGAAGTTCCACCGGCTGTCGAGGACGAGTCCCAGGTACTTCATCGTCGACCCGACGCCGATGTGAACCCCTCCTACCGTTAGTTGGGATCCCGACGGTGGCTTATTCCGAGGCCCATGAAAACACATGGCCTCGGATTTGTGCAAGGCCACCTCGAGACCCAACCGCCGGATCCTCTCAACGACTATCGCAACCCCGCGTGTCATTAGGTCGGCCGCCGCTTCGTGCGACCTTCCCTGCGCCAATACCAGCGTGTCGTCGGCGTAGCAGACTACGCCAACGCCCTCAGGGAGGTCGGCTAGCAGCACCCAGTCGTAACCGATGTTCCACAGGAGCGGCCCCAGAACCGAACCCTGTGGGACACCGCACGACGTCTCTCGCCGGTTCCATTCTCCTGTGCGACCAGGGTAAATCACGGCCCTATCCGTCAGATAGGCCCCGACAACTCGACGGAGGTAGGTCGGCGTCCGGTGATACCGGAGTGCCTCCCTAATGCAACTCCAGGGCAGGGTGTTGAAGGCATTGGCGATGTCAAGAGACACCGCCAAGACGACCCCACCCCGGGCCACTGCATCCCCCGTCGATAGGGCTCTCACGCGCATGATGGCGTCCACCGCAGAGCGCCCCCTGCGGAAACCAAATTGGTTTTCCGCAAGGTCCGGCCCCATCCCCACCAGGTGCCCAACGAGGCGGCCCGCAATCAATCTCTCAAAGAGCTTTGCCACCTCGTCGAGCAGCACGATGGGCCGGTATGCAGACGCCCCGGCTTCTGTGTGAGGACTAGCTTCCCCGTCTTCCAGCGACGTGGGAACTGGCCCCTCTCCAAGCATGCGCTTAGGAGCCCCTCCAGTCGAGGCCTAAGGGCCTCTGAGGCCAATGTGTGTCTACTCTTAAATACATTGCCAGTAACAGAAGTACCTATTCAATAAAAAGTGTTGAAATTTGAGTGAAAAACCTATTTGAAATATTGATATTTTAAAATAGCTTCTCAAAATCCGGTGTAACCTGTGCGAGAACGGCTTGATAAATGAGTTTAGAATATTAGCATTTTACCTACTTTAAAATAACATCTATAGCGTCTATTTCCCTGAGCTGCACAAGTGTAACGAGAATTAATTCTGTCACTTAGCGGCGGAGAGAGGCCGTGACCACCCGGCGCGC
Source organism: Caradrina kadenii (assembly GCA_947462355.1). Lineage (NCBI taxonomy): Eukaryota > Metazoa > Arthropoda > Insecta > Lepidoptera > Noctuidae > Caradrina > Caradrina kadenii. The sequence continues at coordinate 104,909 of OX381683.1, read as the reverse complement.
TGCTCACCTCGCAATCATTACCGAGTAGCATCGTGATTATTTAGATCACATCATTGAGCACTGATGATTTCTTTTACGATCAACTGGAAAAGGTTATTTAAAAAATGATAGGCATACAGGTGTATACACTCACGAAAGCAATTGCTTCAATAACTGATTTAGATCTACACTGGCGGCAAATATTCGGGCCCTGTCAAGAGTCGCTATTGCAAATTTTAACTATTATTAACTTAAGAACTAGTAATTGACACCTTAACACCTTGTTAAGTAATGTAGCTAGCATTAAAGCACTCGCTCCCCGATGTAGCGAGGCTTGTCTACGTGCGCCATGTTATCTGTGACAGCTAACTGAGTTTACCGGCGGAGAGCAAAGCGTGCAACTGATTCAGAGTAATAGTACAACAGTAACATAGTATCGAGTGCACCGACAGCATCAGGGCGTGAGGCGCGCATACTACGAACTATGCAATGGCCCCTTGTTTATTGACAATTTAGTTTCGTAAATTATACTACATATTTCATGGTTTGCGGCACACTGACACTACTTATACTTTCATGTCTGCCGTAAGAAACTTGTGATAATGATGCAATTGAAATAATATAATATGTAAATGCTATAAAACTATAGTTTACTTAAATTATATTTAATCTTATTACGTAAAATAAACTGAACTCGCCGCTGGGTAGCACGTGTACGGACCTCATCTGTGCCTTTTGCTAAGAGCTTGCATGCATTAATTTGCGTTTTTACAATAAATTATTATTTTAATCTTTACGATAGCTTGAGAGGATTCAACAGCATCTTTGACTATTATTCTTTAATTCGCTTATTTCATGTGTCCGCCTCACTCCACATTCTACTTACATAACGAATAACATAAGTTTATGCTAATTGATATTGAATGATAGGTTCAGGAAACGATTTCATTCTCAGAACGTAGTAAAGTTTTGAAAATGTAATCGAACAATGAAGTCACCCTCGACGTCATTGCTCGATTACATTTTCAAAACTTTGCTACCTGCTAGTAGTAGGTACCTGTGAAGGTCCCCCGAAAGCTATAAGTCCTGTTAGTTGATACGTTGATACTCTTGCTTATTAGAGCGGTGTGTCTATGAGCTGCGAGATGCTTATCCTTGGCTCAATAAGTCTTGCAGACTGCAGTGATTGCAAACGGTTTGGCTTTACATCAGCTGTCGTTTGTTGACAGTGGTGTTTCTCTGCCTCCCTGTGCGCTGTGTGCAGGTGCGCGCGGTGCAATTGGCTGTAGCTCGCGTTAATGAAGGCCGCAGACAAACGATAACCTCTGCCACTGCACGCGCCTGCAGCCGCCTCGCCGCCTCGCTTACACAACATACTTTACAATATAACCGTGTTTTCAGCCGCTATCGATAAAGGTTTGCCTGAATTAGGTACGCTGTCGTTGACTTCTGGTATCTATCGTGTTTCGGATTTAACAATCAGGGCAGCGATAAACAATACTTACTTACCACTTTTATCTACCAAGTTGGGCTCGTATAAGGGTCAGTTCACACAGAGAAGCGAGGCGAGGCGACGCTGCGCGCACATCGACTCAAAATATAACTTTATTTACTACACGAAAAGATACACATTTCATTGTGAGAATTCAGCGCTGCATGGTGCTGCGTCGAGTGAATTCTCACAATGAAATGTGTATCTTTTCCTGTACCACTATGCGCAGACCACTGGGACAACCTCGACTTAATAACACACAATGTAGAGGAGAAACGTGGGTGTATCCTGTTTACAAGCTCATCTGCCGGTATAGCTTACCAGTAACGAATTACGATTAATGGAATGCACCGGTCATTGACGGATGTCGGTCAGAGTTCACAAAAATATTGTTCTTCGGCTCTTGAGCTTGTGCTTCGTGTTGCCGCTACTTGCACCGCTCTGCATTCCGAGAGCCCTGCCATTGGAATGTTTGGTCGATAAATTAATGTCCGCTCAGTTGCAGGACACAATTACTGAATCTGAATATTTATGTTTTTTCAATATGTTTTTTTTTCTATTATTTTTTATCATCTTGAGATTGCACTCACTTATATTTACTACATTATACATATCTATTACATTCACTTATATCTACAGGAATAAAATTTCACACATGGGGATGTTATCATTACTTCGGGCGCGACTGTGACTCATGACGCGATATCACGCGTGACGCGTCACGGATTCACCGTAACGTGTAGATGACGACCGCGATGCGCAGTCGCTGCGTTCCCAGCATTCCCTAAAACTCTTCGATCCTGCTGGCTTGCGCTGACTACTGTGTTATTTCTATTATGATGAAATGTCATGGTTCAGGTCGTAGCAACCACTTTCACCAGTGTGTTTCTCTTTGTTAGGGCTCTTTCAATTTATGCGTTTGGCGCCGGACCGCTGGGGTGCCGGAGCGGTGCGTTTTCCGGACTGCATACGGACGGTTGTCTTTTTTCATACAGTTGACGCGTGACGTTTGTCGTCCTGCCGTTGAGCGTGCGTAGTACCGACGCGACGCCGCACTGCTGGCGCACCGCGCGCTTCTTATGAAAAAAGACAACCGTCCGTATGCAGTCCAGAAAACGCACCGCTCCGGCACTGCAGCGGTCCGGCACCAAACGCATAAATTGAAAGAGCCCTAAAGTAAACGATTACAATATACTTAACAACTTTCTTGCTTTGCCATAATTAATTCATCAACTCCATACCGTCTCCATCCAGCGCTAACTCGCATGGTGTTAATAAGTGTCGAAGTTAGCCGGTAGAGGGCGGCTGAGCGCTTGCGCTCGGTTCAGCAGAGCTGACGCAGCATTGCAACTGGCGGAACTTACCAAGCTCACAATAAATCTTACTCCCAGATAACTTCGCCTTTAACCGACCTACTATAATTCGTCTGGAGTCGAGGTATAGCCATGACGCAAGATGATGATCAGAAGGACCACTGGTGACAAATGGTTACAAGGAAGTAGCGTCATGTAAATGACTGAAGCACATGTTTGTATAGACATCTCGTGTGCCGCACTTGAGGTCATGTTTTATTTATAACTAACTTCTGGCCGCGACTTCGTCCACACGGAACTCAAATATACCATAAAACAATTATATACGCCTATGACACTCAGCATTTGTGTAGATTGCTATCAGTAGTCTCATACAAACCAACAAACATTCCACCTGTTTACAATGTTAGTACTAACAGATTTCTACTCTCTTTTCCGTAAGCTTGTAAGAGAACTGCGTGAATGTAGGTAGGCTTTCTGCTTTTTGTTTGTGCTATGCGCCCTAATTCGCATTTGATAACTTCCGTGTTACACGTGTCCGCTTCACTCACTATATGCTATTATGCGCTGGAACTGCTCTTGTTACTTCATTATTGTTATCTGAAGCGCTTCCCATATCCAATTGTTTCTGGGAATAGGTAATGACTACTCATCATCATTACGTTGCACGCTTCTTGCCGCGGGGAGTAAGCATAAGTATACTTAGAAATTCTTATGTTATGTCCCAGAATTACCTTCCTTTATGACACCAGCCTCCAAGACTATTCTACAGATTTCGTTCCACCTCGAAACCACCGAAATTGTGTTACAAACGTATTTGCAAGGGATTTCACAATTCAATTTCCTAGCTCTGCCACTTAAAAATCCGTCCGTTCCAAGTGCACGTAAAGGGCTCGTACCCGAGTGGTTCGCACAGCTGTATATACATATCGTGCGGCCGTAAACAATGCTAACTAGACGACAAAACAAGCTGATTACCTGCCGAGCGCCGCCGAGCGCCCCAGACCGCGCCCGACACCTGCCGTGCCCGTCGATGATATCCGTCTAATGAATTCAGTGCGCCGCGTCTACCTAACTTGCGCTATTTCAATTACTGCACCCGCTACACAGGTACGCCCCGACGACGATCCCGCGTTCACTCCACGTACGTAGACGCCCGTGAACGGTAATTGAAGATAGCTACGTGCACGCGCCCAGTAATGGATACTAAACATGTACAGAGTTGCGGTATAAGCCGAAGATAGCGGCACGAGCTAGGTGTCTGCATTCTCAATTAGGCAATTCTAGGATCGTAGGGAGCGCGACCTGTGACCTGCTTGCGGCGAGGTGGGAGGAGGATGCCCGTATTATCTGCGACAGGAATAATAGCCGACTACCAATAATTGGCGTAATTGACATTCTCAAGCAGCGCCGTGCGAGGGCATCCCTGATGCGCGCTCGTCCGCACGGGTCCATTATAACTAAACTCCCGACGCGACCTTCGTTTGCTTAAAAAACAATGCAAGCTCCAACTTATTTTGTCAGAGTTCATTTCCGTATCAGAAGGTCTTTTTCATTCAGAGTGGAAAGTATACTGACACATAAAATAAGGTGGGCATACTAAGGCCGGTAACTGGTTAACAGAAGCAAGTATTCCGCGGAGTGGAGTACGCGTTGCCCGCAGCTTGTCTGTAGCGATGCCATCCATCAGGATTTCACCTCACATGTCAGTATTTCATTGCGAACGCGGTAGCAACTATGTATGATTGATATCAGGTATTTCAACACTAGGTATTCAACAATGAATCACTTCCTTTATCAATTTCCTATTACGTTGAATTCCTACGTATGTTAAACTACGTTTGTAAGCGCGGTAGTCATCGGTGTTCAGCACATTGCCGGCACAGGTTTTTGAAATGTCTGATTATTATTTTTTAACGTTATGCCTCCGCTGTGCCTATGGACAAAACACGTATTCACGGCCTGTGCGTATGGTAATGAGATGAGTTTTGTAATGTTCATATAGGTTACGATTACCGTTACATGTGTAATTCCCGGACAAACGTACTTAGGTCGCGTTTGTTAGGTCAGTAGTAGGCTTTATGAACCATGCAGTGTCCATGGAAATAATGGATAGTTACTTGAACTTTAGTATTAATATATTTTCCTCTCTTGTAAGCGAGTATTGCAACTTTAATGCTTCATGTGCTAAGTGATACATAAGTGTCAGCTAAAATAGTAACTTACAGAAGAAGCTATTAATATCTCGATGACTGCGCACGTGACATGTTGTAGATATTTACTGATAAGCCAAACAAAGTAACTTTACATAGTTCTTTATTTCGTATTTCACATGGAGCGGCTGTGTACAGTGCACAGTGTCAAGGCGCGCGGAGACGCGGTAGCGCAGTTATCGCGTGCCCTCAGTCACACGGCTTTGCTAACTATGCGCAGACACACAATAGTTGTTACGTGCACGACAACGCAGAAGTGTCATAAACATTTTCACTTGAGTGATTAAAGGCATAAGGTTGGTCATCACGAGGAATCAAAAATAGATCGTTTGCTCCGGTGGACTAATGATGAATAAACACGACGGATTAGTTGGTCCGTCAGCATAGATTATATGAAATGTAAAGTACTAGATATGGACTTACCTACGGTACTAGAGTCGCAGATTAACAGATCTAGAATGTTGTGTGGCGTCGACCTTCTATCCCCACAGCTCCTGTGCGCGATGCGAGGCGGCGGGCGCAGTGCGGCGCGGTAATTGCGTTGTGCTCACCTGTCCGTCGCGCAGTGCCCACCTGCCTCACTCGACCACTCGCTGCCGGTGGCATTATTCTCCACTTCGACACGTTGCGCATCATAAATTCAGCTTTTGACGACTATAGACGACCTACTCATTCACTCACTCACTAAACACGAAACTCTTTTGTCTTTGAATCCGAAATGTTCTATTCATAAGGTCAAGTAGTTGTCTTGATTTGTGAGTGATCACTCTCTCGTGACTCGTGAATAAGTGATATTTCACTTTAAATAATAAACAGGTTATAAACACTAATTCCTTTCAGTGTTTATGATCCAAAGAGATTTATACTACTTGCATAGTATAATTTAATCTTTGTTATGATCGCAAAATAGCCATAATTACCTATATTTTAAAACCAAAGCCACATTAGTACTTTTCTACATTAATGAATTTGAATACTCACTACCAGAAAATCAACGGTAATAAAACTGTTTTATCTCGGACGCCACCTTAAGCGCGCGCACGTGCTGCGCATGCGCGTCTTGCAACGCGTGCGGCCATGTCACCAGTAGTCACTACCTACGCCATGGAGTAAGCGAAAATTGACAGAAGAATGAATTAGATAATACATTAAGGCATGAGCAATTTTTTTCTTTGAATGAAATATAAACATTGCTCCAGACTAGGAACCTCACTCACATGTAACCCACACCACCAGTCCCGGTACGACTACCTGTGAGCCATACACATATTTATACTTGCTAGCGGTGAGCTGTTTGCTGGTTCACCGCTCCGTTTCCTCACATAGCTGTGGACGAAGGTCAGCCATGGATCTAGTGTCAGCAAGTATGTGCAGTATAGTTCGATTTTCAGATTTTGGCAGCACACTTTGAAAACACTCCAATTTTATGTGATCTGAATTAGCAAACAGTACCAAAGGATAGATAGAGTCTCCGCGTGGCGCTGTTGTCATGAGGTACAAGCAGTGGTGTAGTGAGTCGTAGTCACGACCGGGCCGCTCGCTCATTACAGTAAGTCATCGCAATCACAACATTAGAGACGTGGCACCCAACGCGAGACTATTGATTGTCATCAGCCGGCGACCATCGGCTACGTAACGCCGCATGTCAAACGAGGCTTACATCGCTAAGTGAAATAAAATCTACTGCAATCTACAGTATAGATACTCGTACATTTGTAATTAGCAAGACGAACGGGTGATTCAATTTGTATGATAACATGCAGGCATTTCAGCAAGCTTTATGTCACAGGACCTGTAAAGAGTAGTTCGAAAGGGAAGCCAGACAAACAATTGCCGTGAACCAATGTCCCGGAAAATGAGAAACGTCACGGCACAAGAAAAACTTATAAAAACCTATGAGCTAGAACTAACTGTGTGGAGGGAGTGCGAGGCGAGCCGGAAGTAGCCCGCGAGGCACCTGCATAATGTTCACAACGAAATATGAACTTCTGGGAAGTAATCGCTACGCCAGCCGTGGGTATGAGTATTCCTTTCTAATAAGGATCAACTAAAATATTTAATTATTTACACCATCACGCCTGTATTCCCTGAAGGGTTAGGCAGAGATGTAACAATGTACACCCACAGTTCGCCGGTATGTTTAGGTCTCATGTAATAGGGGGCGAGCCTATTGCCATTAACCGGGCACAAATCCTAACTCCGAGCTGTTACTGAGAATTTCATAGAAAACCCAATAACACTTTTTGCTCGACCTGGGAATCGAACCCAAGACCTCTAGCGTAGCAGTCGCGCTTAGGACCACTAGGCCAACGAGGCAGTTTAATTATTTATTTCATGTAAATTAAGATAATACTGTGTTGTTGTGCCCTAACAGGGTCCATACAGCACAGTGAGTAGGTATGCGGAGTTAGCGCAGTACTCGTAACCGGCGTGCTTGTATGAACAGATGTATGAACGTGGTCGAGGCGAAAGAAGTATGTAAGGAGCGTAGCAGGTGGCGTTCTGTGGTTTCTGCCTACCCCCATGGGAAAAAGGCGTGAGTTTATGTATGTATGTGTATGTATGCTACGTTTGCCTAACTCATATTCTAAGCACCGATTCGGATCAATCTTTTTTAGAAGAATGAATAACTTCCCAAGCAGCGCGTCAGGTTCGAGCCTGCCTTCCATTACTTAGGCACCTAGCTTTACATTAAAGTTATAATAATACTTTGTCTAGCTAAATCTTCAATTTGATATACCTAAGCATGAACTTGAGTTATAAATCGTCCTACTAAAATTCGTATTACGAGCGTTACTCGCGGCGACAGATACAAATTCATTGAATTATTATTGAATCGACACGTGTGTTAATAATTTATGTGATATTATTATGTATCTAGTTGTGTAGGGCAAGAGAATATTAACTCGTGTCTGGATTTGTGTGAGAGTTGTTAATAATACGATGGTCCCCGATGTGAGACGACACAGACGCACGAGCAGACGCGAGTGACGCACGCATTACACATCCCCCCGCGCGGCGCCTCACCCCACGCCGCCGCCGCGCCGTGCTCGTCAGGCGGCAGACAGCACTGAAATACGTTACGGAAATCACTGAAATACAAGTGGCATGTTTGTTTAAAATTCAACGACAAAACGTGGGGCACAATCCTGAAGGAACGTTTCTTTTTATGGGGGTCACTCGAGTAAATAACTCGTCTTCATTTGAGGGCTTCGCAGTCGAGTCACGCGCCGCCCTCCCTGGCCTCTCCACTCCTGGGGGTCGCCTGCACACTGCCCGCCACTTTGAATATTTGAGTCATGTATTTTATAAGTAAGTATAGCAGGCATTTATAGTGAATAATGGGCATATCATCAAAGCGGCGATGCGTCGCGGCACTCACTAGCAACAAGTTATTTTACCCGCTCAGTTTTATTACGTGTACATCTATATGAACACTAGCACGTTTCACTTCTATGTGCATTTCGTACTTTCCCGTATAAATTGAACTCGCTCTCCACCCTCTTTAAGGAATGGTTTTAATAACTGAAAGCTTTAGTTTTCAAACCGAAGGAATATGATATTTCATGCAAACTGTAATACCCCTTGTCACCCTGACAGGGTGGTATTTTCTAGAGTGTTTGGTAAGTTTCCAATATTTACCTATATACAAAGGTACTTATACTTAATGCTCGCAGCAAGCAGTAAAATGAATCGCTTAAAACTTAATTTCTTCCTTTCTACCAGGAAGGGGTTGGTTTGGAAACCCAAAAACACATAATTCTCATTTTTGTAAAGATTATTAAATCCTAACGAGTTTCAGACTCGGAAACTCGGTAGGTTTAGGATTCAGTTTCAAGTTAATCAGACTGCACGTTGCCGGCTACAGTTGTCATTACAAACACAAACTGGAACTAACTCTAAACTTCTTTTGAGGGGTAATATTACAATAAAACTCTCTGATGGCAAATTTTAATATTTACCTACTCAGGTACGCTACGAAAGATGCGTACATTGATGCTTAGTTCATAAGCTGTCGCCGCCGCCGCCGCTGGCGAGCGGCGCGCGGTCCCTGCGCAGCCATCGAACAATTAATCAAAATGAGCTGTGTTACTAATACTGAACTATCAAAAAGAATTCCCGCACATATTAGCAACTTCTCTTGTGTAGCAGTTCATATTAACTAAACGCCTTTCGTGCGTGAAACATTCGCCGAACCAACAGAACGCTCTGTGACTGTTTTGCGCTCACTTCGGTTTCTTGCAATGACGACTACGCCAACAAATAAAAAGGGTACCTACCTAATTCCTTGTTCTCAAGAGTACAAATCGAGCCATGTATTTAAAAGCTATTCTTATTTATACATGTACGGTTTCCTCGTATAAATGTAGCCGGAATAAAAGCAGCATTGAACAACGATTACAGTTGCCGATTTCCAAATTCATGAGGCGAGTGCAGCGCGGAAATGTGCAGTCGACGATATTGCACGCCGCGCTTCCGATACCGCCTCGCTGTTCCGCACCGGCTTTACATAACTAACTGTACACTCAATGTATATTAAAAAGCTGTATCTTCTCTATTTATAAGCTTTTAAACTGGTAATGCTGAGCTGCTTGCTATTTCAGTTGGATTATTAAAGAAGTCTTCGTCTTTTGTATCTTGTTAGTCAGTAGATAAGAAGCCGGCAAATAGCATTTCCATAGAAATCGGTTCATTCGTTCGTGACATTCACGGCGGCGCCGGTAAGTGGTGCTCATAAATACTCACACTTTACTGTTTCGTACAGCGTCATGTCTGCGGTGTGAGCGGCTGCCTGTGCTCGTCGGTACGCACTAACCCGAATGGTTTTATCGTACACTCTTTACTAGTCTTGAATGGTTATCATCTCATCTTAATTCAAAGCGTAAGTATTTTCGTAACAAATAATTTGGTTGGACAAGAAGACTTATGAATCGCTTTCATAGTGAATATTCCGACCTTTCCATTTTCAATATTTTATGGCCTGTCCTGACGCAGGTCGCATGCCGCGCCGTGTGCGCTGAGCTTAGGTGAGCACTAAGTTAGCGAGTCTCGCGTAGTGCTCGCTTGGAGAGGACCACGATAATGCGCGTTAATTCAAAGAACGCATTAGCAACGCATGTAGCTTGGCACATCACGCGCACTCTTTATTGTACGACTTTATTATAATAATACTAAAGCGGTCGCTGCACAAGATAAGTGATCGCTGCAAAGTTGCGCGGCAATAACTTATATCGATTAATTGTATAAGTCGAAAGAAGACTAATCGAGTGTAGATTTGTTATTGGAGTTATACACTAATAGCAGTCGGTCGCCTGGTCGTCCGGTCGCGTGGTCGCCCGATCGCGTGGTCGCGTGGTCGCTTCTCCATCACTTGTGACGCTGCCACTGTAACTTTATTATTATATTTTGGCGACTATTCGACGATACTCGTTTGATCTACTTGTGGAGACATAAATCTGAGATTACTTTGGTCGTGTTATTGAGTAAAAATCAGTATAGCAGCACAGCGGTTTAAGGTCGCGTGTCACGCTCCGCAGACGACGATACAGACAACGTTCAGTGTCGAATGTGTCGCGCCCGAGCCGGCTCAAGTTTGTGGTTATGTCGACTTTTGTGTTATTCACCTACAAGTTTAACAATGATCTCAGAAGTGAGGAGTTTCACCAAATTGTTCAAATAAGTGCCACTCTTGTGATACCCTTCCCAGCGAGGTGAGTCACCGTTGGATGAATTGTTAGATATATCTGCGTGCGTTAGACGATGTCTTGAATGACAAACTTGTTGGCAGACTTGTGAGAATCGAAGAAGTTAAAGTTATTTGTCACTTTAAAGTTTTTGAAGGAGGTTGACTATTTTGTAAAAAAATATTTACTTTACATACCATCACGCCTGTATTCCCCGAAGGGGTAGGCAGAGGTGTACCAGTGTAAACCCACAGTTCGCCGGCATGTTAAGGCCCCATGTAATAGGGGGCGAGCCCATTGCCATGAACCGGGCACAAAGCCTAACTCCGAGCTGCTATTGAGAATTTCATAGAAAAACCCAATAACACTTTTTGCTCGACCTGGGAATCGAACACGTACCGCCACCCCCCACCCCCCTCCCCCTTCTCGCGTAGCAGTCGCGCTTAGGACCACTAGGCTAACGAAGCAGTTACTTTACTAATGAAACTATTTTTTTAAAGCATACTGTTTAATTACAGTCAACATTTTCTTTTGCAATTAATTGGTTCTCTGTTTTTTTTTCTCTTTATAGATCGAAGGACCAAATGTTTAAAAATATGACTGTGCTCACAATGGGACGCACGATGCGTCACTAGGAATGCAAATATGTATGCTGAAACTTAAGCAGAGTTATTAGTTGCCAATTGGTGGCCGAGCACGTGCAAACGGGTTCCGAGCCGGCCCACTGCCACTCCGACAAAGAGTGGCCGGACGCAGTGCGAAACCGCAATGCGTTCCTGCACTGGTCGCGCGGTCGCATGGTCGCAGTGTCGGATAGCCGTATCATCATACAACGACCCCCACTATGAGTGGCCCGCCTGCGAACATGGTGCAAAAAATTTAGAGAAACCTTATCATATGACTCGTTGATCAATTAATCTCGACAGATGGTTGCATCAAGAACAGGTACTTGTTAGTTTAGTAGTTACCAAAGTGTACGTTTAGTGGGTTCATTACTTCATTATATATATTATTGTAGAGCTACCCCGGAGGTCCCCTAAAAGGACTATTGACTGGTTTTAAACAAGGTAAGCTATAGAATTGAATTGTCTGCAAGCGCGCCCGGACGCCGCACTCCGCTCCGGTCGCGGCAGAAAAGATGGTAATTATAAGCGCTGTATGTAGCGCCTGGTTACACACAACTACCACCAACTTGCCTCTGCGCACTCTCACTAGGTGCTGTCGCAGAGGCAAAAATGATTTCTACTTCCTGAAGCAGGCAACCGGTGGCGCGCGCCACGTCGATTGCCTACTTTGCTAAGCACGACACTCTTTTTAAACTTTAATAACTTTGACATCTAAACAAGCAGAAGTTCAGTGAAGCGAGTCAATCGCTGCCTAATTTCTGTTCACCTCAGGGAAATTGAAAATGCACACGTTTCGCCTTATTTAGGAAAACATTTAGATACAAACGCAAAATTATTCGAAGAAACTTCTCGGAAGAAAATAACGGAGGGTGACAGTGTAAGCGGAAATAAGTGAAGCGGCAAATTGTCCATTCAAATTGTATGAAAAGTTGTCGATTCGGCGGTTCTACGGAAACGGCCGAAGACTCGCGGCGCCCACACGTTTAGATTCCGCCGCGGTGTGCGCGCGGAGTATAGTCAGGTGTTGTTCCTAATGCTGCGCCTGCTCACTGTTCCTCGATCAAAAGCTATAGTTCTGGAAATATTATTTGGTGACGAACGCAAGCGCGACTGATAACCGTGCGGGCACTGGTTCGATTCCCAGGTCGGGAAAAAAGTGTTACTGGGTTTTTTTTATTACGAGTTTCTTAGGTACTAGCCCAGAGTTTGGAAGCTGGTGGTGTGACACCCTCGTGCCTCCGTTGGTCGCCGTTGCCGTTGCCAAAGCCGTTGGCTCTGTCTGTCATTCGTAGATCTTAAACAGTCGTTACGGATAGTCAGAAGCCGGGAAGTCTGACTAGCAGTCTTACCAAGAGTCTTACCAAACTATTAAACCAATTTCAATAAAATTTATATGGGACCACCTTTGAAGTATGACCTATCAAACAACGAAGAATCATCAAAATGGAATAATAATTAGCGGAGTAATAGCTAACACACACAAAAAAAAAACATACAGACGAATTGACAACCTCCTTCTTTTTGAAGTCGGTTAATAATATAATATAATATAATATAATAATAATGCGCCGCACTTCATACCACCAAAGAGACCCGATATTTCACGACTGTGCAAGTGGAAGTCGGCGCTCAAGATCCGTGAAGGTATCTTGTAACTAGGTTGTGGAGATCAAATAGGCAATCGTTCCATGTAAAACACTGGTTTTCAGCTGCAACCGGTTACACTGGAAACCGACCCCAACACAGTTGGGGAGAGCCTAGGCAGATATATGTATATTTCTCCGCTGTTCTTTTCTGATTAATTTCGTTGCGGGACCGTTGTTCGATAGCCAATAATTACAAAAAACAATTGTTTTAAATTGGTTTCCATTACCTATGTACGAGTAGGGTTGCCATACGTCGCGTAATTGACCCGTATTTTTAATAATTTCAACAAAATTCAGTTATGGCCCAACAAATAAAATAAAATGACATGCGCCCAGTTCTGTTATTAAGTAGGTATATTATTATTTTAGAAAAAAAAACAAAACATTACAAAAGTAAAATTAAGCTCGAAATATGACTGGGCTTAAAAATAAACTTGTTAATTTAAGTTATTTTTTTGTATATTTAATTAAAAGCTTTGATTGCTTCTTTTTTATTTGATTTGTTTGAAATGTCCCGTATTGTTCCCTGAAAGTTATGGCAAGCCTACCCTAATTTTCTGTCGTAATTCCCGCCTGCTCATCGAACGTCGAAAACATAGTAAACTCTGCATTTAAATCGAATCATTGCACCGCACGCACCCCGCGCCCCCGCCGCCCGCGCCGCTTCCATCTACATGCTCGGTATAAAGAACGTCTCTGCTACACGAGCTACAAGATGAAAGGACTATCTACATAGTACATACATTTTGTTTGGAAACATCAGTCGCCGTACGTATCCAGACCGGGCCGAGCCGAACCGAGCGCGAATCGCCTATAACAGCGATGTTTCATATCAATTAATATATTCTGAACCATATTATCGATATTTATTCTATTTCCCGTTCAAATCCGACTCGTAGGGACTGAACGCGAACAGTAAAATTTGAATTTTTGGGACTCATCAAAACATCCCCTGTTATTATATCATTTACATTTCGCCGGCTAACTCTCCGGGTATTTCCGAAACAAGTCAGGTTTCAACAATTTAGCGCAAAGCCTCACGTTTTCACGACGTAAGCTGTCGTTATCTGTGCGCCGCCGAGTGCGCCATTTTTTCAGCTGAGCGTAGTGGAAGCGCCGCGCTCGTCCGGCGAGCTGTGGAGCGGTGCGGACCGGCGCGGCGCAGCGCGGAGCTGTGCGGGCTGAGCGAAGGCACCCTCCGAACATTTGCATACATTTACATCATAATCCTTGTTGTTTGGCGGTATTCGCGCAGCATTTGACTCGGATATTATTTAGATTACATGGGGAGGCGGTCCATTAAGGCGCCGCGGGTCACATAGTTTCATTGGCGTTGAGAGTGGAGCTTGGTCATTTGTTTGTGATCAATGTACTCCACTCTGGTTGTTTCTCGTAGTTTAGAACTCGGCGGAGGTGACTCACGAATGGCTAACGAGCCAGCTCAATGCTTATAACAATTAGCGCGATACTGTTTGCGAACAACTAGAATCGTAACAGATCATTATTTAAATAGTTTGTACTGTGACACAATTGTGCAGCGGTAGTATTCATACTCACGACTCACTGCTACAGCTGTGAAAGAAAAAACTTATGAAATTGTTAATAATTGTTTAACTTTACAAATCTGCTGCTGTACAAATTCCACAAAAAGGTCTGAGGAGCTTCACGGTGTCTATGCTACTCGAATAAAACACCGCGATCAGAACGAAAGACATGTATAGTAGCCGCTACGACTCGTGACCACAAACGTACGCACAAATTTAGAGAAATGTACAAGGCCAACCATCGCGGTGGTTGTAAAAAAAAAACGGACAAGTGCGAGTCGGACTCGCCCGCCGACGGTTCCGTACGTAGGATAATTATAAATTACAGAATTAAATAAATAGTTTAGTAATAAATAGTAAATTATGTATAATATTTAAAAATTTTCATTTCATAGACTTCGGGGATAAAGAGGGGGACGGTATTTTTTTATATTTTTCATTACAAATAAGATATAATGAGTCGGAAAAATAATAAATAAATAAAATATATTTTGCAATGTGCACATTAAGCCCTTTTATATGATACCCCATTTGAACTAGTAGCTACAATTTGAAATTCCGACCCTATATAAAACAATATAGACCCCTATTTTTTAAGATTTAATTACAAATGTATAGTTTTGAGACTGTTTCCTGTATTTGTTATCTATGACGACGTTACTTTCCAAATTTTATAGTTCTAGGTCAACTGGAAGTACCCCATGGGTTTTGATTCCCTTGAGAGTGACGAAATATGCATTTTTTGCTGAATATATCTTTTTTTTAGGTAAACTTAGAAATTTGATTTTTTCACAACTTTATGGGGCTGTAGACTTGAGTATACGGTTTAAATTTCAACTTGATACCTTCACGCATTCTCGAAATACAGGGTCTTAACGGACAGACGGACGGACTACAAAGTGATCTTATAAGGGTTCCTTTTTTTTTTTGAGGTCCGGAACACTAAAAAACTGGCCAAGTGCGAATCGTGCTCGTGCACGAAAGGTTCCGTACGATTATCTATAAAAAACGGCAAAAAATAATCAAGTTTGTTGCCCCCTTAAAAATGTATTTTACATATTCTGTTTTTTAGTACTTGTCGTTATAGCGGCAATAGAAATACATCATCTGTGAACATTTCAACTGTCTAACCATCACGGTTCATGTGATACAGCCTGGTGACAGACGGACGGACGGACAGCGGAGTCTTAGTAATAGGGTTGTTAGTACCCTTTGGGCACGGAACCCTAAAAAATTGTCAAACTTAACGTAAACACATGCACTGGACCATGGCTTGCACCAGGGCCGGACGCGAGAGTGCGCTGCTCTCGATGGCCGCCACGAGGGCCCGGCGAGGCTCTGCCAAAGTGGAGCACACCGCCACACTCCGTGTCCTGCGGGGTTGTGTCAGTCTCTCTCTCCATATCGCCAGACGTAATCCTAGTTAACATTGATGTTGGAACGAACGTGGGTGTAAGACGATGAGTTCCTGACTGAGGCTGTCAAAACCTAAAGAGAACGCTACGCCAACAAGTTATGTTTAAATAAAGCCGGCTAAATATTCTGACCCGGCTGTGAGCGGCACGCCCGGCCGCGTAGCCCGGACGTCCGACGCCAGTATTCGGTCATTAGCCGTCCGCTTGGGCTGAACAAAGTAACTGAATATGTGATAGTTCGTACTGCTGGCGAGATGTCCTTCTGTTTGCACATCTTGATGAGGTACCGTACCTATGTTTTAGTTTAGGCACATGGTGTATGATGGTAAGCCGACTCTCTGGTTTGCCACAGCTAGACATGCTGGCAGGCTTGCAATCGGCGACTGTAAGTATTATTTATTTTATTTTATTTTATTTGTGAGGGACAAAAAACAGTTACATGTTAAAAGCTGTACAATAAGTCCTTAAGATTAAATTACAAACACGTAACCCACTACATTGTCCACATATTAACAAAAAAAAAGTGGAAGTTACAAGGAAACAAAACGTATACAAGCACAATTCTGTGTGTAGTATTATTAAATTTAAACTAACCTACATTTACATTACCATTACACTATTCCATTTTAGAGAGTATATCTATGGCCTTTTTCTTAAAAAGATGGTTTGAGAGGGTAAATATGTCCAACTCCATGAAATAAATGTTGTATGCCTCTACTAGGCGACGAAGGGGCGCACGCTCCCCGGCGTTGGTTTTGCACATATCTGTGTGCAACAGTCGAGACACGCGCGCCCCTCGTTGGATAACAGTTCATGGCACTATGTAACGTATTTTATTCACTAAGTGAGGACAATCGAAACTATTGTTACATAAGCCATGCAGTGTCATTACGTCCAAAAGAATTCACCTGGACTTCAGACTCAAAATACCGTGACGATCCAGTAACTGCACGTAACGAGCTTTCGATAGACGACATTTGTAATTCATGGATCGCAGGAACTTTTTTTGTACCATTTCTATTTGATGGCAGTATTTATCATAGAAAGGGTTCCAAATCTGAACAGCGTACTCCAATTGGGACCGCATCAAGGTTTTGTATAGTAATAAGAACGTAGAGGGCCGCACAAAGTCACTCGATGATCTCATGACGAAACCATACATCCGAAATGCTTTGTTTACGACATTGTTGACGTGTATGTCAAAGTGTAAACATCTAGCGTGACGCCCAGGTCACGAACCGAAGTGACATCATCTAAGCGTGTGTTATTAATAAATAATAAAATAAAATAATAAATAAAAAATACTAATAAATATATAATAATAAATATTAATAATATAATGTGCAACTGCCCCGTTGGCCTGTGGTCGCAAGCGCGACTGATAGGCGTGGTGTCCTGGGTTCAAGTTCCAGGTCGCGCAAAAAGTGTTATTGGGTGTTTTCCATTAGGAATTTTTCAGTAACAGCCCGGAAAGCACGTAAAGCCGTTGTTCCCGGCTTTTATTCGTAGATCTTTGACAGTCGTTACGGATAGTCAGACGCCTGACTATCTGTAACGACTATTCCTGAGACAGTCAAAGGATATATTGAATGATCAATATTTAAGCAATTATTTCTTAAAAATGCTAATGTTTGTCTTCAAATACTATTGCTTCAATGATTAATTATTTAACATAAACACACATGGCCGATGAACAGCCAGTAACACACGTTACACTGTAGCACACCCACAGCGCTGAACACATATTACGCACTCGTTAACTACGTATCATCATCATCAGCGCAAAACATCGTGCTTACATCCAGCAGTACGGGTGTCGACGTGTCGCGGTAGTATTAAAAGTATAGTTATAACATTTCTAGTTTTCATAGAAAAACGTAAATAAGTTGGAACCTGCATTATCTCCGTGACCGAGAGTTCCCAGGTATGGCCCAGAGAACAACAATTGGAATAATGAGAATAACATGTAACTTGGTAACGTGTTGGTAATTAGATGGACCTACCTAACTATTGTATCTCTCATAAGCGAAGTATCGCGGGGCACAATAATAACTCCGCCGAGATCTGCTTTGCTTTCTGACGTACAGTTGTGAGTTTTGTTAGGTTATGTGTAAAGAGCTCATTCTGTTCACACGCATGTGCACTGAGTGCACAGAGGCCGGGGGGCGCGGCGCTTCTCGCCTGACCTTGCTCCTCTGCACTTCGCTCCCGATGCATATTAATTGTGTTTTTCATTTCAAACTTCAGTTAACTTGCCGTTATAGACAAGATCCTAAATGTGAGGCAGCTCGCCAGCCAATGAGCTGACCAGCTGGCTCACATTTTACGAAAGATTATTATTTATTATTAAGGCCTCCATTTTTCGTTTTGCTTCTAAAGTTCAACCAGTAGTATAAGCAGCAGCACCATTGCTCTTTCATCTTTAGGTAGCTTTCTAAACTTCTAACCGTAGAGGTTGGAACCTACAACTATGTACATACCATTTTTGCGCAAAATGTCGATCGAAGGGATCAGACTGCGCGTTGACTGGTCAATACAGCAAAGCGATTTCTCCATTTGGGCGCAAACGTTACGTTTCCATGAAAGCTCGGATAAAAACGTGCGCGAGTTTTTAGTACGTCATTGTGTACTCACAGCCAGACATAGCGTGGTCGCGCGCACATTCGGAATGGGCGCGCGCGGCGCGCTACTGCCTGATGCTATGTCACCATACCGACTGATGTCACCGCACTGTCATTGTACTAGTCATTGCTTGCATTCCGTTGTGCAAACAAAACAAACGGCTGCGCGTCTGCCGCTGCACTTGCTCGTGTAGCCGCCCACACAGAGCTAAGGTCACACACTCCTATAGACACATTGAAGACGGGAGCTGATAGATATTAATAGGATAATAAACGGTGATGCACCCGCGTCCCTACAGATGAGGTCCAGCGTCATTAGGATTCAGCGCATCAGTTAACACATTCAGTGCTCCGCACCCGACTCCCGGGTCGAACAATAATTCGTTCGCGTGCCCACAACTCGGCTCCCGAGTCGTACATATAGATAGCTATAGTTGACATGTGCCCATGCCCACGCACCCGCCTACCGGGTGCGAATCAAAACAAAACACGATACCAGGGTTGTCAAAAATAAACTAGGTGTGAATTAATATTTTATAATATTTGATTTAATTAATATTGGTCAGTGCAGAGCCAATATTTGACTTGTTTGTTTTAAAATAATGAAAAGTCATATCTGAATTATATTATATTTAAAATAGTTCATCATCATAATAAACGACAATCTCAGTATAAACATTTATTAACACTTTCACTGCCAAGTCCATAAACTGCATGCCAATTCGTATGCCCGAAAATGTGTCTCGCAAATACATAACAACCCGTCAGTCGAGTTCATCGGCGCGATGATTCAAATTTAATAAATAATTATAATAATTAATTTTATTTATTGCCAGAAAAAATATTACAAGGTATGTCGTATTTATTAGCTAGCAGATAACAATGACTCAGATATATATAATAGCATCCGCTGCCGAACTAGGTTAGGACCTGTATTTCAGCATACGGCGCCACACCCCGAAGTATTAAAATTTAAACTAGCTTAAACTATGTTATACAGAAACAAGATAGAAATAAATGTGAAATAAACGGTGTGTGAGAGTGCCTCTCTTTGTATATGGGTGTAGTGTACGTGTGTGTGTGTGTGAGAGGGTGTGTATTGTTTGCATATCAGACTAATGAACACTAATTGAAACAATGACTTTATCCAGCTTCTTGATGTGTACTAATTAGTTTATTGTATTATATATTTTGCTTCATTGCCATATATATTATTCTAAATTATTAATTGATTAAATAAGTACGTTTAATATCACCGTAAAACCGCCAAAAGCCCCTCAGTATCCTTGTATTCCAAAGATAGTAACCAAGCCACAACGGTTTTTTTGCATTTGTGTTGATTAAGGGGATAGATTGTAACAATATTATTTATCTTATTATACAAAAAAGGACCTAATGAGCAAGAGAACTTCCTGATGAAAGCAGTGTGGAACTGTTTTGGATATTCGCAAACCCTATTTTTGCGTCGTTGCGTAGTGTTTTGGGGATTAAAAGGCAATTTATTTATTTATTTATTTATTTAGGTTAACCAACAATTGTTTACACTATACATTTCTGATTTAATGACTAGGGTTACATTTACAAGTGCAACAACTAATAACAGGTTAACACCACATGCACAAAAAAAAAACGGATTACATAACATATTATTAAAATTATAAATTATACAAACAAAAAAAAAGAAACAATAAAAAAATGTACACGTATGTAGATTATCTTTGATTAAATTATGATTTATTAAATTTAAATTTTGTATATAACATGATTATAAATTGATAAGGAAATAAAATTTAAAAAAATAATAGTAATATAATTAGAATACAAAGAATAAACTGAATACGTTAAAAAAAAAATTGAGAACTTATATGTGAAAATTTTAACTAAATAATTAAAATTAAATTGCCATTGGATTATTTACAAAAGCTCGTAGGAATTTATTTATATTGTCGTGGTGTACATCTACTAAATCACTGCGGCCATTAAGGATTCTGCACAATCTAGGCATCGGCGAATTCGCACCAAGCACTGACTTTCGGTGTGGCGGACACAGGGGTGTTATCTTATTCCTAGGATATCTAGAAGGCGCACGGAATGTAATAAGCTTCAATAAACCGGGGCAGTCGATCTTATTGCGCAATAGTTTATAAAGAAACAAAGCATCGGTTATATCTCTACGCATAGACAAAGATTGCATCTTGAAATGGCACAGTCGGACTTTGTAAGAGGGCAGACGCTTAGATTTCCCCTCACTAAAGGCTAAATGCCACACAAAACGTTTCTGGACCCTTTCCAGACGCAACATGTGAGTGGCATAGTGAGGCCTCCACACAACACTACAATACTCCATAACACTGCGTACGAAACTGTTATATAACATTATCTTAGTGCTACTCTTACGAAAGCCTTTGGTGTTACGAAGTAGGAACCCTAACATTTTTGATGACTTTTTAATAATGTTATCAATATGAGGAACAAAAGTGACCTTTTTGTCAAAGTGTACTCCAAGATCCCTTATTGTTTCGACTTCCTGAACTCGCACCTGGTCTATGAAGTACTCTGTATCAATACAACTCAGTTTTCGCGTATATTTAACATGATAACATTTCTTCGGATTTAGTTGCATTTTATTATCATGGCACCATTTTATAACTATTCATTATGTTTCATTATTTTTTTCATTATGTTGCTTCAATATTAGGGCCGAAATAAACAATTGTCTAACTTTAAGTACCTCACAGTCTTTATAGAGTAGTGCTGCAGGGTACAAGAACGGGCGAAATGTGCTTACCTTAAGTACAGCACGTTGAGCGATTTCGAGGCGCTTTATAATTGTAGCCGGAGCACCACCCCAGACAGTGATGCAATACGAAAGCAACGACTGACAGAGTGCAAAATACACTTGTTTTACAAGTTTAGGTTCTGCAACATATCTTAATGTTTTAAAGACTATTATAAGTTTGCGGCTACGTCCACTTAACACCTCAATATGTTTAGCAAAATTTAAGTTTTTATCTAAAATTAAACCGATTACGTAACGGGACCCCTATGCCCGAGCACCCGGTAGCCGAGTTCACGAAGCCACGCCCACTCCGCGCCAGCCAGGTATAGGGTTGTCAAACGCCCTTGACCGTCGCCAACAAAATATGTTACAGAACAAAATAAACTATATTGTTCTTTGTTTACCAATATTTTTATTTGTTTCCGTATTTAAATCATTTACGCCAAAAGAATCTATAAAAGGGTATGCCTACATATTTTTATAAATAACTTTATCCAGGTACCTACCGAGGTAGCTAATAATTAACTTATTTTCCAAGTAGTTATTTTTATAATTACGAATAACACCACATAATTATTACGTACATGGTAACTTTTGATTCATACACAAATGAATAAATTATTGAAAGTGTTAACATTAATTTGTGAGCGTGCAATAAAAAATAATTTTAATGATTAAGTAACTTTTATATATTTTTTTTCTGATTTTTTACCCACGCCTTTCCCTTTGGGCGCGGGTAACTTCGGTCGAAGACACGGACGTTTGGCGGGCGTCAATTATGACGGCTCTCTTTGCTGCTTTCAGCAGAGCCGTCAAATTTAAAGAACGTCAAATGATACAATCTCATTCGTAAACAAAATTTAAAGAGTGTACGAACAATAGACAATCAAAATTGTTACCATTTAAGGTAGGCGGCCGCTTTGAAGAATAGTCGATCAGTGTGACATTCGGGGTGCGCTCCGGACACAAGGACACTGCGCCTGCCTGTCCGGTAGACTGATGATGAATCGACGGTTACGATGGTTAAAACGAACCGATACGGTATGAGGGATTAACTGGCATGGAAGCACTGCCACACGCCCACACACTAACACAGCGGAACGAAATACACGATGTCGACGGCTTGCGATGTGAGATCAGTCCTCAGGACACGGCGCGAAGGTCGGCTACATTACCTACGCCTACATAATCTAAGTACATAGTCCATAGTTTTACATACATACATAAACTCATGCCTTTTTCACGAGTTTTAGTTTAGAATTTATTATGGAACTCTTAAATCCCTGGTAATCGGTTTGTTTTTTTCAGTTCCCACATGAAATAAATAAATTGACTGACTGGTTACCAGGAATTTCGGTAGGTATACGTAATTTATAAGAATGCAATGCAAGACGCTGGATGCGGGCCGCTTCCAACCGGTCCTTTTGGAAATGTATAGGTGAGGCTACGTCCAGCACTGGACGTCCTGCGGCTGGTAAATGATAATGATGATGTGCAATATCAGCAGCGGTTCTGGGGCACGCCGGAGCAGCCGTTCATTGTTTATAGACTAAGACTATGAACTCGCTCGCACAACTCGCTGCACCAGTGCGCGCACCACTCGCCCAGTGTTCACAAGAACGCGGTGCTCGCTATTCCCATGACTACGCATTACTACACTAACTCACAGAATTTCCCTTCTTGACAAAATACTTTCCATTTTCTCGCTGTCATGAATCGTAGGGCTTGGTTTCGGTAGGTATCGGATACTGTAACTGTATAGTCCTCCGATGTATCGGATAAGTTTCGTAGTACAAACTGGTAAATGATAGCGTGTTATTATTAATCCTAGCCGCGGGAGGAGTGAGTGCCGTCCTGTCCGGGACAGTTAATCAAACGCTGTGCACTGCGTCAAGTAAATGGCCCTAGCGCTGTACGCATAGACGGCAACAGTAGGTCCACTCCTTACAAAGCGGCTCCAGCACTTCTATGACGTAACCGACGCAGGCGTCGCTGCGCGCGGTAGGTAACAGCGGAAAATGTTACTAATTCTACTTCCTACTATATAATATAGCCAATATATTTATACTAATATTATAAAACTAAAGAGTTTGTTTGTTTGGTTGAACGCGCTAATCTCAGGAACTACTGGTTTGAATTGAAAAATTCTATTTTGTGTTGGTATAGTTCGTTTATCGAGGACTGCGATAGGCTATATAACATTACGCTACGACCAATAGGTGCGGAGCAGTAACCAAAGACGTAACCTAATGCGGGTAAAAAAACTACGCGGACGAAGTCGCGAGTAAAAACTAGTAATTATAATAATAATATTATAAATGCGATAATTTGTGAGGATGGATGGATGTTTGTTATCCTTTCACGCTTAAACGGCTGAAAGGATCTGGATGAACTTTGGCACTGGGATAGACTATAGTGTGGAATAACACATACAATACTTTTTATCCCGGAAAATGACGGGTCCCGGGTCATATACTATATCAAATTTGACGCGAACGAAGTCGCGGGCAGCGGCTAGTCCATTATAATCTAGGGTAGCATGAACTTATCTTAATTTGAAACGTATGCTTTAACGCGCTTTTGGTACAAGTGTCAAGACATGGCACATTACAGTACACAATATACGTGGCTGTAGTGTTAGAAGTGGGTGTTCTGTACCACCCTGCGTTGTGTTCCGTCGGAGTGGTTCGGCCGCTGTGTCTCGTGGAATATTATTTAATTGAAGCTGACGCGTGGGCGGGGCCGGACCACACTTGACGAATTAATGTAAGCCAGTAATAACACGGGGCGGCGAGTAATTTATACCATTAATGAATTATAATTCATCATAGCCGGCTATAAACATGACTGGCTCGCGACGCTCCTTCACTCTCATACATTTTCCTGCCTATAACATCACTTAGTCGCCGGTATTCGCAGCAGTCCGTCGCTGGCCACTAATTCTGTGCACCTATACAAATAAATAAAATTAAAGAGGTTGTTTGTAACGTCAAAATAATAACTTCTTACAAAATAAATATGAATGTTTACATTAGTAATTACTTACTCGAAACAATCATTTTTTTCTACTTTTGGTATGTCTGTTGTGTATGTTATAAGGAGTCCTTAGGCAACCTTTACTTTAGAAAAAGAATTAGGCCGCTTGTACACACACGTATTGCCGAAGTAACAACCTACGGTTAATGCGCCGTATGTACGCATGGTTGTCAGTGTTGTATGGATCACTGAGCTTTGCCGTGCCATGTACAAGCTTGCAGGTTTTGTTAACTGTACGGTTAACTCTTCGTACGGTAAAAAAAAGTGCCGTGTAGGTACAACCCTTAAGGTTCCGCACACAAAGTACTCCGTAAAAGCCGACTTACACGCGAACGAAATCGCCGGCATATGTAAACTATTTCGAAGTAAAGCAGTAGGTGGCGCTATGACACTGGCTTCAGCTTATATAGTTGTTACATTTGTACCAACGAAAATAATTAACATATTAATAAACAGGTCAACATAATCATAATAAATGTACATATAATTATTATACATAATGAAGTACCTAGTAAGACCTCGTCATTACTCTTTGTCCACACAACCGCAGCGCCGTATTTAATGACTTTATATCTTTAGATATATTCCTAGTGTTTTACATTTAAAATAATTTATATTACAAGTTGTCCCAACACAGGTAGTGGCCGCGGGGCGCCCGCTGCTCGCCGCGTGTAAACGCGCGGCTTTAGTAAGTTTACATGCGTTCGAGTTTTGTCTACGGATATCAATTACAAAGAAACAGCGCTTGTAATTATGTTAATAGCCGAAGTTACGGCGCCCTTATCAATCAAGAGGTGATCACACGCGCGCATACAAATTGACGCATTAAAGATGTGCGCCCACGATTTTAATCTTAATTGCTTTCACAAATGAAGCTATATTAAAAATGTATGTGAACTATGGATATAATAATAATAATACTATATAATCCTACACTTCGAATATTATATGATGATGTTTGTAGCGGAATCATAATCATTCATTATCTTAAACAATCAATGCGTTTTGACTCCCTAAACATTTTACCTTTATAACGACAAACACACCAAAAAAAGAAACTAATTCTAACACTAACTCCAAGAGCGAGCGCACTGAGCGCGGGTCACGGCGCACTTCGCCACGTTACGCTCGCAGGGGATGCAGCGGCCTAGAGTCCCCTGGTGTGAGGTTCCTCTAAACCCTGCACACAGAACGAGCCCCGCCGAACCTGCCCCCATGGTGCCATTTACATTTCATGTAGATCTGATGATGGATTCCGGAAACAGACAACGGAACTCTTCAAAAAATTATGGCAAATCAACCGCGATTGCAGCTATCGCATAAATATGGTGGGAAAATAGGAGTGATTTATTGTTTACTCACAGATTTGAATGCTGCTTTGTATATTGCAAATATAAGAGTAATCAAAAATTAAGCATAGTAATTAGTAGATTATAGCCACAATTTTTTTTTAAATTAAAAACAAATAATAAATAATAAAATATTTTATTTGCGTAAACATGGTATACAATGGTGTTAAGTATAGGTTAGAGTGGCACAAACATGTTTAGCTAAGATGAAATATAGCATGCAAAAATTTCATGTTACAGGGTAATTGTAATTAAGGTAGGTACATAATATCAGAATATGATGTCATTATTTTTAATCCATAAATTCTTTCAAACTATAAAAGCTGCATTCATTTAGCCATTTGTATAATTTGCTCTTAAATAAACTTATAAATCAAAATCTCCTTCAAAATCTAAAAAGTGAAAAATAACTTTAACTTTGGAAGTCGGTAGCTATACAAAACTACTAACAGAACTAAAGCCGCCGACTTCCAAAGCTAAAGTTATTTTTCACTTTTTAGATTTCGAAGGTCGTTCTCTTTTTTGTTAAAAAGCTTTTAATTACTAGATTGTATTTTATTCGTTGTTTAATAATTGAATAACTATTTATCTAATAACTAGACCGAAGGTACATACAGCTAAAGGCTAAGCGCTGCACGGCGTCTCACGTCGCCGGCGTAGCGTGACACACTCCGCTACAACTGGAAAGTTTAGGATGCTATTTGATTTGCTAAAAGCAGATCAAATAGCAAAGTATATCTATGGACAAAACTAATGGAAGGTGTAGCTAGGTATGCGTATGGTGGAAAACTAATTTAATTTGTAGTATAAAAGTGGATGGAGTCGGACATATCCGACGACAGCAGTAGTGTAGGGGCGCGCGGTTTGGTCAACTAATTAAAAAACTTTTAGTCGCACGACGAGGGTCGCGCGGCCGCTCGTATGAACGCGTCCTAATTGAACGTCGCATTGAAGTCACTTCGTTTGTTTTCTGTTGTTACTCTTAGCCTCTAATTAAAGGCTTGTGAGGATCGGCTATTACATTATAGTACCCACCTACTATATTGTTGATCGAAGCAAGAAATTGTAATTTTAAAATCGCATCAGCGGGTTAAATCTGGTGTTAAACCATGAAGGAAATTAAGACAAACATACAGAAGAGTCCGTCCACATGTGATACACAGCTCTGAACTAGACAGAAAGTGGATAGGTCGTAAACCGTGACGTAGTATTGCGTACTTCCAGCCCGCCACGACACGCGGCGCGGCGGGAGCCGTGTAAAAGAGCGCGCTTTTTATTGTGTATGGGTTTAATTCGCGCTGGATTTTTGGAACCGCTTCTTATTTCATTGTGAAGCGCGACGAGCCCGCTTAATTGGATCGCTTGACATCACCCGCGGCGCGACTCGGCATGGCCCACGCCGTGCAATATAGATAACTTACTAGCTACTGCGGGATATTCCGCTCATTTTCATATTTTTATTTTATTTAACTCAATATACCGGAAAACCGTTTATTATGTATACGACGGCAAAAAAGTCAGCCGGTATAGGGATCACTAGATCGACGATCTCGTTGTACCCACTTATTAGTATTCTTAACCGATTACGATATTAAAATGATTCCATGCCCTCAGTGAATTTAGGTGAAGTGAATTTGTTATTCCCCAGCACCAGGTGGGACATGTCACCTCAAGCTCACGTCAGCTAATTACTGAGCGTTGTATTTACAGAATAGGCCTGCTTCTGGTGTATAATAGGCAAGACAGGCACTATCTACGTGAACTTGCAATAACTGTTGTTATAGTAACTATAAGTCTAGCAATTCTCGTCGGCCGGCGCGTCGCTCCTCCGCGAGGACGATATATTAAATTCCTCGCGGTCAGCAATTTGCTCATTACTCCCGCGGCCCCGCGGCCCCTTGGACTACTACCCCGGGACTCGAACTCATTGCACTAAGTGGTGTTAAGAGTCTTGCTGGTTTTTTTACAAGTGAGTAAATTTTTCATACATCATGAGGTGTTATCGTAGCCCGTCAAGGACAGAGAGTAAAAACCAGATAAATAATAGAAGCAGCGGAGCTGCGGCTCTATCGCAACTTTGTCTTCAATTACGTTGCCAAATAGCACACACGATGTCTGAAACACAACGTCTCTGGATGCCCGCTATACGAGTAGCTACATAGACTGTGTCTTTGACAGATTGGTGACATTTGTGGAGCGCCATGTTCCTCCCGCTCCGCGCATTACAGGAAATAAACTGCAAGAGTTCTTCTGACGAGGTTACGTCGACTCTTGCCCTTAAACTCTGCTAATGCAATACGTTGTCTGGTGTTCGAATAGTTGCAAGTGCGGCATGTAACGCTCGGGACTCACCAAGCGTTAGTAACGGTTTCGATATGTGTACGAAAATACTTTTAATTTTAGAAACTACCGTTAAATTAGATAAGGATATATGACTTCTTATAATTAATGCTTCTCATAAACCTGAATCATCATCTACTTAGCCTTTTCCCGACTATGTTGGAGTTGGCGTCCAGTCTAACCGGATACAGCTAAATACCAGATCCGCCTATCTGGCCTAGAGTGACTGCCTATCTGACCTCCACAACCCAATAACTGGGCAACACAATACCTCGTGGTAAGACTGATTGTCAGACTTCCTGGCTTCTGAGTATCCATAACGACTGTCAAAGATCCACGAATGGCAGCCGGGACCAACGGCTTTACGTGCTTTCCGAGTCACGGAGGCGTCACACCACCAACTTTCAAACTCCGGGCTGCTACTGAGAAATTTCTAATGGAAAAAATCCAATAACACTTTTTGCCCGACCCGGGAATCGAACCCAGGACTCCGTGCTCATCAGTTGCGCTTGCGACTTCATAAACGCTAATCAATTCCTTAAAACCTACTTAAAAAAAAAATACTCTAGAAATATTGAATCGAAAGGCGAAGCAAAGTTATTGGTTCTGTACATCGCCAGAATGAAATTGAAGTTAAACGTAAAGTAACACCAGCCCAGATGTTTGTAATATAATGACCACATGCTAACTAAGCGCGACTGTTACGCTAGAGGTCTTGGGCTCGATTCCCAGGTCGAGCAAAAAGTGCTATTGGGTTTTCCTATGAAATTCTCAGTAGCAGCTCGGAGTTAGGCTTTGTGCCCGGTTAATGGCAATAGGCTCGCCCCCTATTACATGGGACCTAAACATACCGGCGAACTGTGGTGTACATTAGTACACCTCTACCTAACCCTTCGGGGAATACAGGTGTGATGGTATATTGACCACATTTGAGCTGATGAGAACGCGGAATCATTTTTAAGAGTGAACGCGTAAAGCAGACTAAGTAATACATCGTCGTCAATTCGGTAGTTCCAGTGTTCGCAGTTTGTCACATCTTGCGTGAGTAGGTACATACGTGTGAGTGCTGTTTAGCTATATTTACGTATTATCAAAACCGCGTCCACAAAGCGTCGCGGGCGCGTTGCTGAGATGCCACACAGCTTAAATAACATGGCAGAGCCATTAAACTCGCATCGAGCTTATTTACGGCGCTTGCGGTCGCGACTCCGTCCGCAGCGTTGAGTTGCCAGTCGCAGTGCTTGCCGGTTTAGTCGGCTCCTACGTCTGTTTTGCATTGCGCCGCAGAACTGTCAACGCTACACTTCGTTGTCTGGATTATGTTTCGAACAATGTGGTCACCTGCTTTTAATAAAATATTATTATGCATAACTTGATCTTATTTGTAAACGACTTCAAAAAAGGAGGGTGTACTCAATTCTACAGTATGTTTATAACGCGATCGTTCCGCTAATTACGAATTGATTTTGATAATTATTTTTTTGTTTGGTAGGTCCTACTTCTGAGGTGCTCACATATACATTTTAACGAAATTGGTTTGGTAGCTTGGTTTATAAATCAAAAGAACTGACAAAATATGTCATCCAAGTAAACGAAATTGCATAATTATTCTGCTTTCCTACGATATTTAGTGGCGTGTTGCTTATTTACGTAGTATTACCGTTCCTTCATGGATTAAGATGATAAGAACTAGATACTATAACAAACTTCTTTACAAAAAAAACAACCGCTTTAAAAAAACTACAAAGTGAAAAATGACTTTAGTTTTGGAAGTCGGTGGCATTACAAAACAACAAACAGAACCGAAACCGCCGACTTCCAAAACTAAAGTTATTTTATACTTACTTTGTAGTTTTTGAAGGGGGATACCTTTTTTGCTAAGAACATTTTTAACCTGGCGAATTTAAAAAAATAAGTAGGTACTTTGTAGTCAAAGGCATTCCCTTGCAAACGTTTTTTTATTTTAATATTTCGATTGAAATTAAATAAGCTTTTTGTATCCGTTGATCACGTAGTGGCGTTGCTAAGATTAATCTTAGTAATCATGTACATACCATCACGCCTATATTACCCAAAGGGTTAGGCAGAGGTGTATTAATGTACACACCCATAGTTCGCCAGTATGTTGAGGTCCCATATAATAGGGCGCGAGCATATTGCCATTAACCGGGCACAAATCCTAACTTCGAGCTGCTACTGAGAATTTCATAGAAAAACCCAATAACACTTTTTTCTCGACCTGGGAATCGAACCCAAGACCTCTAGCGTAGCAGTCCCGCTTAGGACCACTAGGCTATTGAGGGAGGCATTTAAGTAATCATATGCTATTTTAATTTGGTTGAATATTAAGTAATAGCCGAAGCTGTTGTCATTATCTATATAAATTATTATTGTTTTATTTAATTTTTTATTAATATTATAAAGAGAAAAGATTTTTTGTTTGTAACGAATAGGCTTCGAAACTACAAGACCGATTTTAACCATTCTTTCACCAAGAGATAGAGCCTACATTATTCCTGAGTAACATAGGCTATATACCATTACGATACGGCACACGGGAGCGGAGCAGTATCGACAGACGTAACTTAACGCGGGTGAAACACGCCACGCGGACGAAGTCGCGGGCAGGTCGCTAGTTTATTATAATTTCACAATCGTCACGAGTTAATAACTTCCCGAAGACGCTTGGTATGCAGTCGACTCGTTACTAAGGAGCTATACACAGATACTAGTTCAGATCGGAAATAGAACGCTCTCGTGTGTACAATTGGATTTATCCACTAGTCGCTATTGAATAATAATAAATCTTATTTTGTAATGTGCTCTGCTTTAGACTGTAGCACTTTGGTTATGTGGAAAACATTGTTGTTGCAGTGCGGTCGGCAAATGTGATTGACTTGATCACCCTCGATGCTAAATTAGTAATATGTGGACAAGTTATGATAATAAACAATCGAATTTGTCATGATTACGCTTGCATTAGCGGCACAGGCGCTCTCTCTATCCTGTTACAAGTTAATATATTTATGTTAATGGCTGACTACAGCCTGTAACCTATTTGTGAGCTATTTAACGCAAGTTATTACAGCAATACTCGTTTACATCACTGTTCTAAGATACCCGGTAGCTACGGAGTGGACAACCAGAGGACTGTGTGGAGATGTTTCCTAAGCAGGGTTCACGCAGCACAACTAGCTGAGCTGCGCACACGGAGCAAGCGAGCACAGCAAGACCACGATCAAGCACCATCTACAACAGCTGTCGTATACGGTGGCACGCTGGAGCTTTTGTTGTTACTTACAGTGTGACGCAGCGTGGAGTGCCTACAGCGCTATTTCGCTATTTTTCGCCGCACCGCAGATGCCGCGTGAGACGGTGCGCGTCTGGCACGTCGCCAGCTTCCAGATAACACCGCCCGTTCATTTAGTTTATGCCGGAATTTAAATCTTACTAGATTATCTTAAAGCCCACTTTAATTTGTTTAAACGTTTTTGTTTCATTTGCGTCCCTGCAGCGAGACAACATTAACTGCGTGTCGGTTTCCTTGCGACACTAAGCTTGCTCTAATATTAATGATTGGTCGCGTATTCATATCATATGGGGCGCACTACATACCTACTGCTTCTCGCCCACTCTCTTCCACCGCGCGGAAACTGCTCGCTTCACTTACAGGCAGGACTCATTAAGAGGAATACCCCAACCACAAAAAATATTTGTTCTTTCTTTTAGTTTCTAATATCAAGTAACTAAAAGTGTTTTATGTTCGTAATGAAAAGCATCGGAGTAATCCTTGTTGGCGCTCTTAATGTTGTTAGAGGCACACAATTAGGATTTTACTTTATTATTTTATGTAATTACTTTTTAATAATAATGAGCAGTGTAGACTGAATGTTAGCTGACACAGCCTACTTATTATCTGCAATATACATATATAAATGACACTCCACGTGTAAATACAGCACCTCGGTGCCCTACGGCTTGTCGTAGTTGGATGTTGTGAGGGTACGAGCAATGTGCGCGTGCACCGTGTGCGCTGAGTGTGAATACTAATGTTAAACAATCGCCCTGAATAAAAGACGCAGCAGTTGAGAGCCAAAGTGCTGAACAAGGCCTAAACGTAAAACTGGCCTACAATCAGGGATGCTCGTAACATTATAATTATCTACCGAACTAATTAGAGAAATAAATATATTTCCAACGTACTACAGTATGCTGAACCAACATTTCCAGGAAACAATGTTGTCTGAGCAATTATACACAATGCTCATTAAGATTATAAATCTAAACATTTACTAAGAGGCACTTCAGAATTGTCAAGAAATTGGTTAGTTAATCAGATAGTTAAAAGTAACTTCGAACGAAGCTAGCTTCGTAGCCACGTCTACCTACGTTTTGGAATGTTCAACTTCATAGCTAGGTACGTGTTTGTAAGAACTGACAAGACACTAATGTACACCCCGTACTGTTGACTGTCGCAACCCCGTGCAGGGCTCGCCTTAATAGAGGCGGTAAGTCCCACCTTTGAGGAGTGGCCAGCGAGGCGCCACGGCGCCCTCACCTACCGCCTGACGCAGGTCCTCACCGCACATGGGTGCTTCGGAAGGTACCTGCACTACATCGGGCGGGAGGAAACATCCGGGTGTCACCATTGCTTGGATCGCCCCGAGGACACGGTGGACCACACCGTGGCGGTGTGCTCCACTTGGGCGAAGCATCGCCGGGCCCTCGTGGCGGCCATCGGCAGCGGCGAAATCTTGCGTCCGGCCCTGGTGCAAGCCATGGTCCGAAGCGAGGGGGAATGGGAAGCAGTCACCTACTTCTGCGAAGCAGTTATGCTACAGATGGAGGCGGCGGGACGGTTAAGGCAGAGAGTCTCCCGTCCCAGCCGCCGCGGTAGACGCTCCGGGAGTCGGGAGCCGCCAGACGACTCCTGGCCACCGTAGACGCGGGCCTGTGGACGGTGAGCAATGGGTAGCGTACCGTCCGTACGATGCATAACGACAGGCCGTGTCGACGGTGCGTTCGTATTCCACACGCGCCTCTTAGAGATGTCAGCAAAGTTTGAAGGGGCCACACAGGGCCGATGCCTGCCGGGGCTGCGGGTTGTTCGTAAGAGATACCGCGCCCCCGGAACGCAAAGGGCACAAGAAGGAACATGGATGGGTTTTAGTCAGTAAAAGTCTGACACTCCCTCTTGCCCCGCCCAAGACGGGGTAAGCGATTCGATGACTTCCCATCCCTAAAAAAAAACCCCCTAACCGTTTTTAAATTTCTGATCTAAATACAAAAATGGTGTATTTTAAAATATCATTTGAGCGATAAACGAAGTGACGTAGTAATTGTATTCGCTAGTGACTAAGTACGGCAAGGTGCCACAATGAATACAATAATACTTGTTTATTCGGAGAGCGCGGACACCAGAACAAGTTAGTGTGGAGTCTGAACACGTCCCGCACTTTATCTCCCGCATGTTTGCGAGCCCCGCGCGCGTGCGCACCGCCCGCTGCGACTCGTACACAAGGGTGTGCGCACTACAACGTAAAACGAAACGAAACACGCAAATGGGGTTGTTGAAGTGAGGCAAACGCCCCGGACATCGCAGCAGAAGTCCCGGGCGTCGGGAGTCGCAAAGTGATTCCCGGCCACCCTAGACCGTAGGCGCGGGCCTGCGGACGGCGAGTGTTGGGTGGCTCACCGTACGATCTGAACTAGGCCCGGGTCTGCGACGCGTTGGTGTTCCACGCGCGCCTTATACAGATGTTACTGTAGTAGGCGGGGCCCGCTAGGGTTGCGGAATTTGTTCGAAATACGTACTCAGGTAATTTAGTATAGCTGGTTTCCGTGACGCACGCTTATCGTTAAAAGCGATGAAGTACAGCGACACACTCGGTTGATAAAAGTCGCGACATTCAGAACCTGTTGACGAAATTGCTCGTAATCACATCCGCTCTCAAGTGCCTCGCACGCGCCAGACAAACGGACAGACGACCCACTTCCGGCAGTGTGCTCGCTCTCTCTCTGGCACAGTAAAAGCTGCTACGGGACCTAGTGAGCCTTCGAAGCTTTGTCCATTTCAACCGTGTAGTTCAGAGCTTTACTATTGTGTTTATGCACACTTCTTCAAATGTTAATGCGTACTACTAATTTTAATTGATGTATACCTAGTGCTTCAATAGCCTTCACATAAGTAACATTGCGCTAATCTGTGTTTCTTTTAAAAAAACAATAGCAGTTCATTTCGCCGTCCATTACATTTTCCTATTGTTAGGGAAGTGTTCGTCGATATGGTCCTTCTGACCCCTCTGTGTCACTCTCATCGTCCCCGGACGCGAAGACGATACGTTGCGGCGGCAGTCCGGGGCCGGTAGGGGTCGCGGGAAGGGCGCAGCCAGCCAGCGGGGAGGGGCATGATATTAAGATTCCGTGCCGCCTGCCACAACCCCGGAACGCAATTTTTGCGAATACTTTATGCTAATGTTTACCGATACCGTATAAGCCCCTTTCATTATGTTCGCGCACCCAGAGACGGGAACAATCAATTTAATTGAATTTTGCTCTGAACACAATCTACATGGATAATATTCTGTAAAGTTGGCGGGGGGTAGTAGTTTGTTTATAATAATAATACTGCACGATGTGCCCGATCCACCTTCCCGCCAGAAAGATTTGAAGCATAACGCTCCAGTGCACGCAAGCGGCCGCCGCCACTGTACTGGCGCCCCAGCACACGCGCCGCCTTCGGTGTTGAGTACCGCCGGGCAGAAGGCGACGGCGCGCGGCCGCCATACAGCCCGGAACGTAATCATAAATGCTCACGCGTATCAAACAACGTTCTAAACACACTAGTCAGAAATAGACATTATCATAAATTCATTGATATGAAAATAAAATCACAATTGAATGTATCATGAGTGACACTTAATAGGAACTGAATAGGAACATGGGCGGGTTGTAGTCAATAAGAGTCGGACACTCAGAAGTACTCATTTGATGATATCACCTCCTCAAAAAAAAAAAAACAAACAACAACAAAACCATTTAGAAATTGATGAATCCTTTCCGGATTTAAGATGAGATTTGCATGAACTTCTCTGGCTCTTGCTTGAACTAGAACGCTAACAGACGACCATGCGTTACAAAATAACAATGGCGTCATGGCGTGTCTGTCGTGAGTGATATAATGGATCCTGCAGAGGTTCACTCGTGTATTCAATTTGCAACAATCCTCTCGCACTTGGCAGCATCGCAAGCCCTATAAAGACATTACCCGATGAGTGTGCAAGTACGCGGTACAATTTTTGAAATTTCCCTGAAGGTGGCTCGTACGGCCGCTTTCCGCGATGTCCTCATTCTCACAAATGGAATCCTTCAAGTTTTGTTAATAAAGTCGTTATTCGCGTGCAACGACGGTCAATGGTGAGTGCGCGAGTTGTTAGCCTCCGCAGACGAAACATCGGGCGCTCCTCGCTAATAGATGACGTCGCGGCGGTTATTCGAACAGTTCGATGATCGCAACACGAACGTTTGTTGTTGTGTATTTATTTTGTCTTATCTGTACAGGTTAATTTGTTTAAATGGAATTCTACAAAATACGCTTCATTTTTGCTTCCGCGATAACTGGAACATTTACGTGATGGAAATTATAACAGGTTTTTATACTCAAATGTACCAAAGCACATGTACCTATGCTTGCTAGTTTATTTTTTTTATTTGACGATTACCTACAATTCGTGACACTTTAAATAATCATCTACAAAATATGAGCGTGTACAAGTTGCAGTATTCTACAACGCACGCTCAATTACAGGTAGCCACAGCTTCCATATTATCTAGTAAACATGCAAATATCATGACTGAATACTATTAAGTGAATGAATACTAATAGGAGTTACACAAGTTCAATATTATATTTGACATTTTGCTATTATTAGTAACTATAAACATATTGGAAATAAGGTTTTAAATAAAATAATTACAATTAAGATTAAAATTAGAACTAAAATATTTATTAAACTAAAAAATTGAGAGTTGTTAATTAATTATTGAAATGCTAAATCAAACATCTTCTGCCCGAAAATGCATATTTAATTTCCTTTTGATGGTGTTAATACTAGCATGCTTAATATCAAGTTAAGTCTAGATATTGAAGTCTGACTATTTACTGTTTTAACAACGACTACACTCACTCTAAACGAAGTATTACTGGAAGTTAACCATACATAATCCATCGTTTTTCTGAAATTGTTAAGATAAGTCCCGATCCTGAGGGAAATAATCAGCACCTGAACAATTTTACGTTATTTCAATTTATACATTTACTCTCAAGTGAGAGTAAATGTATTAATTGAAATAACGTAAAATGCAAGTAATTGCAAGTGCAGTCGGCGGTGCTGATGACATGTACCTACAGTCAACGCAACAAGCCGAGACCTACAGGTAGGTACTCTGGCGATAAATCTGCGAAATGAAGTGCGACGGTATTGTCCGCAGGTGCAAATGTAAACAGACGCCGCGCAAACACTTGCAGTACACGCGATAAGTACGCGAATATTACTCCTATTTGCACGTAGCACAAGGGTGCATCGCTCCGCGTCTGCTATTGACAGGTGGATTGAATTCCCTCGGGCATTCTGCGGTGGCTCAGCAAAATATCGCAAACGTGTAGCCTTGTGAGTAGTGTACCGCTGCGGAGACGCGGCTCTTGAAAGCCATTCCGAAAATTCAGTTTCACGGTAAATAAGACGTCGATCTAATATAAAATATCGTCGGCTGCGGCGCGGCGCCGATGTGCACGAGCTGAGTACTGTGGGACAGAGACTAGCAGGCCCGGCGGACATGATGTGCCCGAGCTGAGTACTGTGGGACAGAGACTAGCAAGCCCGGCGGACACGATGTGCCCGAGCTGAGTACTGTGGAACAGAGACTTGCAGGCCCGGCGGACACGATGTCCCCGAGCTGAGTACTGTGGGACAGAAACTAGCAGGCCCGGCGGACACGATGTGCCCGAGCTGAGTACTGTGGGACAGAGACTAGCAAGCCCGGCGGACACGATGTGCCCGAGCTGAGTACTGTGGACAGAGACTTGCAGGCCCGGCGGGCACGATGTCCCCGAGCTGAGTACTGTGGGACAGAGACTAGCAGGCCCGGCGGACACGATGTGCGCGAGCTGAGTACTGTGGGACAGAGACTTGCAGGCCCGGCAGACACAATGTGCTCGAGCTGAGTACTGTGGGACAGAGACTTGCAGGCCCGGCGGACACGATGTGCCCGAGCTGAGTACTGTGGTACAGAGACTAGCAAGCCCGGCGGACACGATGTGCCCGAGCTGAGTACTGTGGACAGAGACTTGCAGGCCCGGCGGGCACGATGTCCCCGAACTGAGTACTGTGGGACAGAGACTAGCAGGCCCGGCGGACACGATGTGCGCGAGCTGAGTACTGTGGGACAGAGACTTGCAGGCCCGGCAGACACAATGTGCTCGAGCTGAGTACTGTGGGACAGAGACTTGCAGGCCCGGCGGACACGATGTGCCCGAGCTGAGTACTGTGGTACAGAGTTTAGCAGGCCCGACGGACACGATGTGCCCGAGCTGAGTACTGTGGGACAGTGACTAGCAGGCCCGGCGGCACCTAAAGCATTATGATGTTGTATATTCCTCTTGAGAACGCCCAACCATCCTTGTGAGTACACAAACGAGTTCTCCTGGTCATTAGCCCTCCCTCGCATAGCGCGAGCGCGTGGACTACGCATAAGGTGAATTCGATCGATATTTAACAGACACAAAAAATTTACCGTTTTTTTATTATAACCTGTTAATTAACCTGTAACCTGTAAATTCGTTAATTTTTCAAACATATTACTTACTTAAATAATAATAAAATTACAAACAATGTATGTACAGTTTATAAAAAAAGGAAGCTCGTAGGACATCAAAAAAGTCATCCGCATCACTGTCAATAGGACAAGTGCCCAAAAAGCTGGCAACATTGCCACGATATATGGCAATGATGATTATTTGTCCCAAGAAAAGGCTAGCCCTCTAGTCACGTGAAGAGTCGACCAGTCGCTTAGCAATGTCCCGAAAAACTAGATTAGCGCTCGGACTCCATGGCCCTAGTGTTTCAACCCCAAACGGCTTAAACATATAGCTATTTATTTTATTTGCGCTGTTTGAGGTTTTCGGCACCAGTAGCAGCCGCCCCAGCACTACTCGTTGTGCTAAGTAGATGGGATGGCGCAAATAAATATAAATACCCGATTCACATTAATATTTATTTAGTTTGAAGGCTGTATTCACATCAACGGGTAATAGTCATTGTGCTTATGATATAAACTAATGATAACCGTATTTCCAATTCGAAAATCGTATTCAATACGTTTAGCGTATCGCGCTCGCTTGCAGGCCGCAGTAAACAATCGTTAATGTTCAATCATATGCCAAGCGCATGGACTTGTGCGCTCGCTTTGTTGAACCAAATGTATTTTATTAGTTAGTAAATTATCTAGTTAGTACAGAAGCCGTGCGGCATCGGTGACGCGCGGTAACTCAGTACAAGCCGTGGCCGACTCGATGAACGTACGCAATAGACTGAGCAGCACACGATCATAGGTACAAGCTAAGTGCTGCTAGAGTGTCCGGGAACACGTGACAAGTGTGAAGAGACAAGTTGCTGTTATAATAATACGTATACAATGCAACAGTTGGACTTCAAAAAGAAGAACCATCTATGCAATCACCCGTTGTTACTGCTTCAATTTCAATTCAATCCCATTCACGTTTGTAGTATGTTGTATGGCCGGGATTACGTCGATCGCCGCGAGTCGCTGTGGCCGCGGCCCCGCTCGTCTCGATAATAACCTTCGAACTGGTTTTTCCTGTATTACAGTCTGTTTTTGTTTCACCCAAACAAGTAACAAGTATTAGGGTCTTCCGAGTGGGACGAGAGCGCTCACGTGCGTCGGGGAGGCGTTGTATTTATAGGAGGCATGATGAATTTCTCAATAGCAGCCCGGAGTTTGGAAGTTGGTGGTGTGACACCCCCGTGCCTCGGGAAGCACGTTAAGCCGTTGGTCCCGGCTGTCATTCATAAATCTTTAATAGTTGTTACGGATAGTCAGAAGCCTGAAGTCTGACAACCAGTCTTACTAAGAGCTATCGTGTTGCCCAGTAACTGGGTTGTTGAGGTCAGATAGGCAGTCGCTCCATGTAAAACACTGGTACTCAGCTGCATTCGGTTAGACTGGAAGCCGACCCC
This sequence comes from Caradrina kadenii, assembly GCA_947462355.1. Taxonomy (NCBI): domain Eukaryota; kingdom Metazoa; phylum Arthropoda; class Insecta; order Lepidoptera; family Noctuidae; genus Caradrina; species Caradrina kadenii. Next base: position 65,617 of record OX381683.1, on the reverse strand, counting down.
AACATAGGTGGGAAAAGGCTAAGCAGATGATGATGATCTGCGTCAAGTTGACGGACACATAATGTTGGGCGGGCGCGCGCTACTAGCGGCGCGTGACCGGACTCGCGACGACGCGGTGCGACGAGTGGGCGATATAATCTGTGCCCTCCTAAACATCGAAACATTTACTATCTTGTTCAACTAATACATAGTTGTACAACATACTTAATGTTTCGGTGTAAGTGTACCTAGGTATTGTTCCTTATTTGAACGTGTGATAAATGAAACTCTTTGCATGAGCGTCGTTGGTCGCGCATTCGATGTCGTGTTGGGAACAAACAGCATTCGTTTAATAAAGAAGGGTATAGTAGTTGCCACGAGTCGTGAGCACAAACGTCAAGTTAACTTTTGGATTTTTGGATTCCTTTCTAGGTTTTTTGGGCCCCCGACGCTGCATGCGATTGGTCCATCAGTTACACACATCGCGTGCAAAAAAACCACAAAAGGACCCAAAAACCCGAAAATTAACTTAACGTGTGTGCTCACGACTCGTGGCGGTTACTGTACAACGTACAATTTCGTAATAAGTAGTTGCTTTAGTAAACAGTCTGTAAGAAACTCAAGTGCTGTAGCTACGCCGTAGCGACTACGCACTCCGTAGCAAGTGGAGTTTCTGTAGCATATTAAGGCGTCTAACGGCCGCGACATTGAGTGTCGAGTGACCGCGCAGTATTTACCGCTTTCTCTTTTTAGTATACATTAATGATTTACCTCATTTTCTGAAAGACCTTCACTGATTTTCAAAGTAAATAGGAGAACTCAACACCTTGACGACGTAAATAACGCTATGCGTAAGGTTCGGCGTAAGGTGCGTAAGGTCGAACCTCGAACGCTTACTACCTCGAAGAGTTGTTTTAGATAAAACGTCATTCGCTTGCCCCGACTGCTGGCTACAATAAGAAGAAGAAGTTTTCACAACACGCCGTGGTTACTAGCGCGCGCTCGCATTCGGATGTATCGACAGCGGCGCGCTGCGTGGGCGTCCCCTACTGGGTAGCCGCGCCTCGTACTCTATGAGTGAACTGGTTAAATACAACGTGGTCGATCGCGTGGTCAATTCACTCCTAGACAAGAGAATTCAGCGCTACATGTGTCGTGTGAATTCTCACAATGAAATGTATATCTTTTCGTGTAGTAAATAAAGTTCTATTTCGAGTCGATGTGCGCGCAGCGTCGCGTCTCGGTGTGAACTGACCCTTATGTACAGCTAGATGAAAGCTCAGCTAAAAGGAACCTGACGCGTCGAGGATGACGTCATCGCCATCTACTGAACAACGCTGGCACAGGAACAAGGTAGTCATAACGTACAACTAGATTTAGGTGTACATATACCAAGAATGTTCAATATTTAGTTATTGCATTGGTCCCAGTGGTGGAGTCCACTACCACACCGGTCGCTGTGTCAGGTCGGCCGCCTCGCGCCACGGCATGCACACTGATATCGCTGACAACGCTACACTGACTCGTGACTCCCTCGTTGGGCGGCAGCGTTTGGAGAAGTAATGCTTCTCCAAACGCTGTGTTAATAATACCTAAAAACCTATTTTGTAGGTACACATTTTGTGCCTTATACCGGAACAAGGGCCGAGCATTAAAGCTATCAAGTACACATATCCTTTTAACTACACATTGCGCTACGTTATCTCAGATTGTATGCCTTGACTAAGTGACGTGGCCCAGCGACTCTAGAAGCTTGCACCACCAAATTTAAACCGTGAAACGAACTGTCATTACACTCGCGCCGTCTATTCGACACAAACCATTACGTTAGTCTGTAACTACACAGACAGACTCCACAAATATTAATATTGATAGCTAGGCCTACGTATGTCGTCGCATAGTCACGTTTCAGTCAATTAGAACAATCAGTGTTCAAGTGAGCCATGTATCGCGATAGTGACGATGTGTTTTATTTGTTGCAGGTATACCCCATGTCGCCCTGGCCGTGTGTGCTTGTGTCCTCGCACGGCTTCATATAGACACTGCATCACGTGACAGCGATGTGCGGCAGTGTGGCCACGTGGGTGCTGGGTAACTTGCGTAATGTAGTGGTCAGTAATGCCTGCCACGCGGACCACTTTGTTCAAAATTAACCACAAAAATTAGCAGAATTCTTTTTTCGCAATTTAGAAAACAGTAAAACGTTACTATATTATTAAAAACATTAATTTGGCACTGAAGTATATTGTAGTGTGGAACACCGCTCCAATCAATCTCAATGCCAAATTTCATTCAGATGCGTGTAGCCGTTCAAGCGTAAAAGAGAGTAACAAACATCCATCGATCCGTCCTCATCCTCACAAACCTTCGCATTTATGATATTAGTAGGAATTAGTAGAATGTCAATAATTATAATTTAAAGAAGTGTTTGATTTTTACAGTTGTACATCGTTGTCTGCTTGAAATTAAAATAATCACCTTTTAATTGTAATAAAACATCCGTTACAAAGCTAATGGAACTCTTAAATAACAAATAGTACACGTATTGTGATTTAGTTATTGTAGATCAAAGATGGTTACTGATTAAAGATGGTGGACTGGTTACTTATCTCTCCGTTATCACCTAATCATTAACTTCGAAGATGATCCATGAAACTCCTCATGGATGACTAGCACATTCAGATAAAGACGTATCGCGCGGAAGATAAAACACGTTTGCTGGTTCAATAATGTAGTGCTACCGCGTCTGAACAGATTTAGATGATAGGTAGGTAGCAGGTTCAGACAGCGTCATCAGCTGGTTACCCCCTTTTCGCACGATTTTTAATGCGCAATTAATTATTTTATTTTTTAATGCAGAAACAATTGATGATGCCATCTGCACAAAAAACACAACCGCCTTAAAAAACCTCGAACTGAAATATAAGTTTAGTTTCGGAAGTCGGAGGCAAGGAATGTCCGCGCGGGTGAGCACAGGCGGGCGCCTGTAGGTTACGAACGGCGAGCAAGTCGGCACAGTGTGCTACTTGGACAGATGATGAGTGCCACGCGTACTAGGGCGCGGACAGAACTTTGAAACTCATGAATGCCATAAGTATGTCTGCGATCCACCCTGGTCGGTTTGGTGCATTATTCGTTCCCGTGTCATCAATAACTATTAGTATTGTCCGAGTCTAATATAAAAAAAACCACAAACGTTCCGCTGAAATATAAACCTAATTATCGAATGCCGTTGTGTTGCAAATTAAATCCAAATAACATTATTGTCTTACAATCTAATAAGAATTGGAGCGAAGCGCGTAGTTATTTTGTATTGGGTACACTCGGCCGCGATTATTTGTTGTGCAGCATGAAGCGAATGGTTCAGTCAGTTATTACCGGAAGCGGCTGAGGTCATGTGATCGCGTGAAGTTGCAACCTTTATGTCATCAATGTGTCGCCATTTGTTTTTATAGATATAGAGAGTTGAAGCTGCTACGACTAACATCAGATTGAAAAAATATATTTATAATTATCCCTATAGCCGTGTTAGAGGCCGTGTCAGGGCGCCGTGCGACCACGGCTAGATACCCGCAGGTTTTAGGCTATTAGTCAGTCATATTTTACTGTTTTGTGGTTTTCAGTCCGATCAGTGGTAGTCGAGTTTCAGTATTTAACTTAATTTTTTTATACATTATTCAAATAATTGCTTATTTTTAACGATATTTTATGCAATCGACACCTGCGCTGAATTAGCATCGCAAATTAATAAATTAAAACAAAGAGTAGGTACCTACCTCGAAGCGCTGGCGTTGACAATGTTTCATTCACTCATTTATTATTTCTACGTTACGCATATTTTGACAACGATTAATATACATAAACATGAATGTTTATTTGTTTGGCACTTATACGAACATAGAAAATCCCGCCTGCCTAGGTTGACCAGGACAGGAGTCCTGGTAGAACATTTTCGCCAAGTATGGTACAGGCGACGCGGGCGGTCCGCAGCCGCGCCGCGATCTTCTGAACTAGAAAACCAAAGGAACTGATGTTTACACTGGCAACACTTTGCAAAAAACTATAAATTACATGATATTTGTCAAAACAGCAACTTTATCAAAAGTTTGAATTCAAATAAAATGTTCATAGCATACAATTTGGTTTACAGGAGGTACCTAATCAACATTGGGGATTTTAAATAGAATTATTTCCGTAGTGCGGAGGTGCGTGGATAGTGCACACTCGGGCTCCAGGCGACACCGCGTTGACGGCACGCGGAACTTAACGGTGAATCAAGTTGATATTTTATTTACCTCCGCCCGGGGAGGTTCTCAGAAGAACGCTGCAAACTTGTGTTTCTTTCTCATTAAAAAGGCAAGTAGAACGGAGAGATGGTCCCACGGCGCAGTGCGATGCGGAGCGGAGCGACCGACACAGTGCGACGCGGTGCGGGCGCAACGCGCGGATTCAATTTTTAATTTATCGTTAGTGCGCGCTGAGAATACAAAACTTGGGGTATTTTGGTCGCCGCTCTGCGCCCAGCTGCCGCACTACGGGTTTCCAAACTCTAAATACCTACATACTTTCCCACAAGAGGTGTGGCATAACCCATACTTTTTACAACACCTACGAGCTACGACGATTTTAGTTAGATGTTTACAAGAAATAATTCTCCTGTTGATCTAAACTTCCGACACCTATGCGATTTCCACTGATGCGTGCGCGCTATCGGTGCAATAAGTGCAAGCATGAATACCAGCCATGCAGTAGTGCGCATGCGCCGGCGCCGGCGCTCTTCCCCATGCACACGCCACGAGACGAGTCGCGGCGCGTGCGTCCCGGGAACAGGGCATGCATACCCATTTGAATACGAAAACCATCTGATACAAATGTATCAGATGTACAAAAATAGAGTATTTTTCAAATGAAAAATACTCTATTTTTGTGAAAAGTCTAAGTTCCTTTCGTATGAGTATGACACAATAAGGCGCTGCTCAAACGTAAATATTATTTTTTCATACATATAGTGAGTCATACGCACTCGCCGCCCACTGGTTACCTGTCGCTTCCACTTAAACGTACTGCTTGCCGATCACAAAAGCGTTCGGTGTGCGCAACTAGACACTGAGACTATTACATATTTTGAGGTAATGAAGGTGTCGGCTCGCATTCACAGAGAGTGCCACCGTACTCTATTTCACACCAAACATTTATAAAAACGTAACTTACCTGCTTGTCATATATTTGCCGGAATTTACAAACGGAATTCATGCTTTACATACTTTGTTATGCTATGTGTAAAATAATTAGTATTTAACAGCGAGCCGGACTACTACTGCCGCATGTACCCAATTATTGAAGAAAAGCGCCGGCGCCGGCCGGCTGTACGGCGGCGTGAGGGAAGCGCCCGACAAACAACCGTTTAGCGACAATAATAGCACAAGTTCGGCTATTAGCATGCTTTATTCGTTACTTTGGCCGCGGGTGCCACCTGGAGGCTGGCGGGGTACTCTGCAGCGATACACGCGCTCCCGCGGGCACCACACGCGAGCACACGACGCACAGAGCAACAGCCTCAACTTTCTTGTTAGACTTTGACTGCGAAACATTAGGAACTACTTCTATTTATTGCTTTGGGTGCACAACGTCTTCAACTGCCTTGGTGAACAGATTAAAAACACTATACAAAGGTATATGTATAGGTAGTCAAGCGTTTCTCCCAACCTTCTGAATAATTAAACTAAGAGAGAGAGAAAATACAAACACATTTATAAAACAATTTTTAACAAGTGCAATCAAATCAGCAGTAGGTGCTATCTTATCAAAGCTACAGAAAACATTGAATTTATTTATTTATGTTTACAAGCCATCGATTAATGAATACACAATAATAACTAATACATTCTATCAAACATTATATTAATCTTATCCTGGTTTTGTACTGCACTGTGGTGTAGGCCTCGTGCAACTCGCTGCTGCTGTTGTAATGCGCGCGATTCGCGCCTGCCTCGCGTCCGTCTCACTCTCGGCCCGCGCCCGGCATGCGCCCGTACCACGCCCGTCCCGCGCCTGACTCGCGTCTGTTTCACGACCGCCCCGCGCTCGGCATGCGCCCGGCTCGGGTCCGGCCCACGCCTGCCTCGCGCCCCTCAACATCGTTTATTTCTATAACGACTTACTTCTGATTTGTTTTATTTCGCCACAACCATTAATTATATGTATGTATGTTAAGTTTTATAATTGTAAGTGACCACTTGTGTCATGGGATTTTTTTTTTTGGTGATACACAAACAAACAACTTCTCCCGCCCTGGGCGGGACGGGAGGGAGTGTCAGACTTTTACTGACTAAAACCCACCCATGTTCCTTCTTGTGCCCTTTGCGTTCCGGGGGCGCGGTATCTCTTGCGAACAACCCGCAGCCCCGGCAGGCATCGGCCCTCAGTGGCCCCTTCCTTTTGCTGACATCTCTTTGAGGCGCGCGTGGAACATGAACGCGCCGTCGACACGGCCTGTCGTTATGCAACGTAAGGACGGTGAGCTACCCATTGCTCACCGTCCACAGGCCCGTATCTACGGTGGCCGGGAGTCGTCTCGCGGCTCCCGACGTCCGGAGTGTCTACCGCGGCGGCTGGGACGGGAGAACCGCTGTCTCAACCGTCCCGCCTCCTCCTTCTCAAGCATTACTGCCTCGCAGAAGGTGTGTCATGGGATGACAGCAACACGCAGCACGCACGTAACTATCGTTTAAGTTTCGGTGTAGGTAAACGTGCAGCACACAGCGAGTGCGCGCGCCTCTCGCGTGACCCCGGCGGACCCTCGCGCTCCACGCAACAATACTTTCTGAAGTTTGAAGCCAAATGGCGCTTAAACAAGGTTAACTCAATTTGCGCACAATTCCTCTCGAGAACCGCGCCCGCGAAACGGCGAGACGGCGAGGCTCATATATTTTTTGGCCCCCCACGGTGGATTAACTCGATTATCTGAATTCAGAGAGGGCGGTAATGGCTCGATAATGTGGTACTAGTCGATTTGAACCCACGCAGTCTGTTCGCCACCCGGCACCTGCAGGCGCGCGCCTCCTCCGTGCCGCCGCTACCAGTACGCGGACACTTTATGTTGAACACTCGCGTGTGTCGTTTTGTTACTTAGAGGAAAGAAAATATCTCAAACAAGAACGACAGGTAGGGACATATTATGAAAATAAAAATTCGTGCCGGCAGAGGCGCCGCCTCACACACAGGAGTGTGCCGCCATGCATCAGAAATGTTAGATTTTTCATTATTTCGTTTTTGACAATCTTCTTCTTCGCGTTTGTCGCGCGATCGTCCGCCATTTAATACATATTTTTTAACTTGTGAAGTTTCTAAAAGTATCTGTCTCCATTGTACCATACGAGTATAATAGGTGGAAGCCGTTAGCGTAGCACGGCGTAGCTCTTTACTACTAAACATACTCGTAGCCATGTATCAATGTAGCAATGCTACGGCGCCGGCAAATGCTACGAAATTTGTAGCATGGCGCTACGCCGCACTGCGACGATTTAAAATATTGTTCTCGCGATAAACAATTAGTTTTGTGTCAATGCCAAAGGAAGCAATGAAATAACAAAAAACAATGTAGTCAAATTATACAGGGTTATTTGTACAAGAAAGACGACCTCTCAGGACTATGTTACTAACATCATAATCAACAACTTTTATTCTATGACATTTTAAAATTTATCATATTTTAGTTCATCAGATTTTCATACAAAAATAAAAACATTTAAATTGAACGCTCTAAATGTTACGAAGTCTATGCGAAGCAAACAAAAGCGATAGTAAAATAGCGAGGGGAGCGGGGTTAGGGCGGCGGGGGTGTTTGTACTTGACCTATTTACGATTTTACGGCAATCCTTCAGTCGGTCGTTCGATTCGGTCGCCGCGTTGCGTGTGTCCTTGTAGTGAAATTGGGAAGTGCGGACGTAATTGTCTTTACATGATGGTGTCTCGATATTCCAATGTCGAGTACACGGAAATGGTGCGAATGGTAGCTAGATGTGATGACAATGTTTCGAAAGCCTGTCGCCAATACGCCATACGATTCCCGAACATACGTATACCTAGCCGACAAACAATGCTAGCCGCCACACAGCGGTTACGAGATCACGGGCAATTCTGGAATCCCATTAGGGATCGTGGTCGCCCATCAAGGCACACGGTACGAAAAGAAGAAGGTATCGTCGAATTATTCGAAGCAAATCCAGCAGCAAGTACCAACGACGCAGCTCGGCTGTCGAATGTCAGTCAATACTACGCGTGGAGTGTCATTCACGCTGAAGGAAAATATCCTTACCACCTTCATCGTGCGCAGGAGCTGAGTGACCCGGACAAACCAGCACGAGTCGTACAGAAAATGTGAGAAGTCATTAGTAGTTTGTTTTTATTAAGTTTAGTACGTAAGTAGGTACTCTGAACAATCAAGGTTGTTTCCATGTATCATTTGGCTTTTGCATAAAAAGGCGGGAATCGTGGCGTAGCGAGTCATTAACCCATAAGGATTACTACGAGGCCAGTGTGCGGCAGGCGTTGGTATGTAGGTACACCAAAATACAGAGTTGAAATATGTTAGATAGGACAACGAAATCTTGAAGATTTGTTTTTGGTAAATGCGATATATTCTGTAAAAAGTCATAGAACAAAAGTTGTTGTTTATAACGATAGTAATACAGTCCTGCAAGGTTTTCATTGTTTTACAAATAACCCTGTATATATTTTAGTCGGGGTACTTCCGAAAAGAAACTTTGAACTATAGAAATTGCACAAGCATCGAACTCGAGTAACATGGGACAAGGGCAGGAAGGTGAGATGATGCAACAGGTGGAGCAAAAAAAAATCAAAAAGCTTTGGTTCTGTTTGTTGTTTTCACCAACTTCCAAAACTTTTAGATTTTTTTTCCGAATAGGAAATCGTCAAATGACTTCTTCCCTAAATTCGTTGACTTCCAACGCTAAAGTTATTTTGCACTTTTTAGTTTTAGAAGGAAGTTGAGTTTTGTGTAAAAAGTTTTTAATTTTCGCTTTTTGGTATCAATTTCCTGTCATCCAAATCCATGAAAGAACAGTTATGCTACGTAAATTAACAAGACACCACTTAAAAGCCACAAGAAAGCAAAATACGCTAATTCGTTTACTTAGATGACATATCTTTTTCAGTAATTTGTTTATTTTACCAAACTGCTGAACCAATTTCGATAAAATTTATATGGGACCCCCTTTGATGTATGACCTATCAAACATATAAAGAATCTTCAAAATCGATTCATAATTGACGGAGTTATCACGTAACACACACACACAAAATAAAAACATACAGACGAATTGGTAATTTTACTTTTTTTTGAAGTAGGTTAAAAAAAAACCGTATATCATGTGAGTATGTGCCGAAAGTATCAAGTATGTTTATTCAAAGGATGTATCGTGATTGCAGGTCCGCCCGGGCCCCCAGGCAAGCGCGGCAAGAAAGGCAAGAAGGGCGACCCCGGCGAGCCCGGACCGCCGGTACGTACCCACACACAAAGCTGGCGACGGGCTGCCACCGTCATGTTCAGAGACACTATTCTGTCGAGAAAGCGACACCTATGAATATATAAGTAGCACTATTGAATACATAAACTCCACTCAAGAATACCTCAGAAACGGGGCGCTCAAGTACCATTTATGATATTTTTGGCAAAAGAGGAGGTTGAGCACCTTGCTCACTCTGCCCTCCGTACAAACTTTGGCTTCAGTTTGCTTTTATTTATTTTCTTTGTTTCGTTTGCAGGGGTTAACGGGAGCTCCAGGGAAAAATGGATTCCCGGTATATTATTTTTTATTTTATTTATTATTTTCTTTTTGTAAATATTCTAAGTTTGGTGTTAACTTCTGATCCGTGTCCCTGACACCTCTCATGAGAATGCCTGCCACAATGCTGGCACGCTCGTGAGCGCTGTCCTCGGCGCCGTGCACTACACGCGTGTCACGTTTCAGGGTAGCAAGGGCGAGAAGGGCGAGCGAGGCTTCATGGTAAGACACCGTAGCGCACAGCTAGTGTGGTAGATGTAACCCGCGCACGCGCCACCCCGCCTCGCCTTTACTAACTCGCTGCCGGGGCTCTTTACTGTACGAAGTGTACGCGACCGTGGTGTAGCTGTGAGCGCTGCTTCGTGCAGTAAAACTCCTGCAGGGTGACCGGTGTGCTCCATAACCTAACGCAGAGCCCTAACAATAGACGTAGTGAATGTCGATGCGCGTCGCCTCGCGTCATGCCATGTTTTCATCATTTTCCTGCTAAATATGACTTAGTTTTTTTTAAGTCGATAATAATTATGTTGAATATTCAAGTTACGTGTTATCATTAGTATCGTGAATCATATTTTAATCGCCGCTGTGAAAAAATACAGCTACAATTTTCAATAAAACGAATCGCATTAGAATGCGCGTTTATTTATATTAGTTCACAACACAACTGTCATAAGAAGTTACCCCAAATTGGTTGCGATATTATGGACATGAATGCTCTGTAGAGCAACCATACATATTAGCGAGTAAACTGTAGAATAATGTGCGCGAGGCGACACATTGAAGTAGTTGCTCCCTTACTAACACTCCGCAACCCTTCGGTTATTGTCCTCAGTAACAATGTGTAGGTATAAGCGTACAGTCGCTACAGTAGGTGTTCCTCAGTAGACTTCACCGACTGTAACTAGGCTCTTGCATGACCGTTAATTTTGCTACAGTCGGTATTGCTTTCTGACCAGAATGTGCGGAACACGACTTTCGCAAAACTAGCTAAGTGTCTATTAAAAGTCCACACCACACACATTCAACAAACTAAAACGTCATAGTAATATTACCGGAATGAGTGTGGAAGACTTGGTGAGTACCAAGAAGGCGGCAGTATGATCCTGCGGGGGCTGGTTCTTTACATTCAACGGCTTTAGAAAAAGTCGTGCTCCGGGAGTGTCTCTCTGTCACGCTGAATGTATTACAGTAATAATCTCCCGGCTACACGAACATGTGCTTTAAGGGGTTTTTACACACGGAGTAAAGTTACACCAGAGTCGAATGTATACCATTTCTAAACCATTTGTTAATAAACGTTCATTGAACAAATACAATAAAAATATTATTTAACCATGCTGTTTCAAGGTTGGGTACTACTTATCAAAAAAACAAGAACAACGGAATATTGTTGTCAACGAGATGAGATTAATGTGGCTTTATGTTAATTTCAGGGACCCATCGGGTTGGACGGACCCAAAGGAGACCCGGTAAGTGCGGATCTAACGTTATATTACTTTATATATTAACTTTTTTATCATCATCAAGAATGAATTTGATGATTGCTTGCAAAAAGCAGATTTTGGGCTAAAAACTAAAAATAATTAAAATTACTATTCCACCATCGTCCTCCTCCGCGGCAGGCATATCTATGGTGCGCGGGCGCTGCGGCTGTATAGAGCCTTCAGCGGCGAAAGTACAGTAACCTTGCTGGCAATTATATTTTCGAGCCATTTGGGGTTGAAACCTTCGATCGTGGGGTCCGAGTGTCCATTTTCTTTTTAAAGAAATGTCGTAACGGTTGGTTAAAACTTACGGCGGCATTTTCTTTGATTAACTGTTAGAATAATATTTTTTTTAATACAATACAGGGTGTGTAAAAAAGCACGTCACGTAACGCCATTGGCTACGCGTGCTGCCCATTAAACTAAGTAACATTGAGCTAGAATTTGAAATGTTCAGACACAATTAAATTAAATTATTAATTATAACTGAAATTAAATTCAAAAACAATCATTAATATTTATAAAGGATTAATAAAGTAACATCTTAACATTAGTCACTTCACACAGTCACGCAGCAGTGATTCACGCCCTGGCAGCTAAAACGTTCAGCAGAAGCGTTCAGGATAGTGGCTGGCCAGCAGGATGCGCACCGCCTGATTTTGTTGAAACAGCCACACGCGCCTCGGCAAATACCATACAGTTGCGAGGCAGCCCCAAGAGCACTCTGAAGCCGTTGTTGTAATTTTTTTGACATCGCATTTTATACCTGGCAGGCAACAGAATAATCATTGTAGCTCGCAAATTAGCTCCAAGCAGTTTCCCCTCTTTCAAGGAATGGTCGAAATTACCACCATCCTAGATACACCCATCAGCACAATCTTTGGTGCGTTACATTACACGCTGCCGCAAGAAGCGGGTTGCCACCTAAAATAAAAAGATTCACAACAATTACTTTTTGCTTAATATTACTTAGTGTGATGTAGGTACACTTGTTTAGAATGCGTAGATGGCGGCTTGCTGACGAGAATTACCTGCGAGCACTTCGAACTGGGATATGTTTACAGCTTCATATGGAGCTGAGGCTGAGGACAGCTACCCATAACGTGCACTCGCTCCTATAGCGTGAGCATTGCTTTTAGTGTTGCTGTAGTACGTTTGTAATGTACGAGGAGGCCTATATGCAACAGTGGACATCCTGCTCCTGATATGATGATGATGTTTGTCACTCGAAGGGAGTAGTGACGAATGCGCGTGTTGCAGGGTCGGCCCGGTGACAAGGGGCACAAGGGCGAGCACGGCAGCCCCGGCTTCGACGTGTTCTCCGCCGTCAAGGTAAGCAACACCTTCTAAGCGCAAGTCACTCCTCTAAGGACCTAATGATTGATTAACGAGACAGGAATAGATAGGTCTGGTATTACAACCATTGTCCATAGGCGAGGCGGCGGTAATCACTTACCATCAGGCTGGCTGATTACCCGCTTCCCACCCGACAGACTATCTTTTCAAATAGTGGCCAGGCCGCTACATGTTACATTCTAACTCCAGGTGTAAGAAGGATCCACATAATTGTAGTAGTAGTGTAAGTAATAATGTGTTATTCTCGGAGATGTCGACTGAATCGCAGATCAGTCTGAGTGCGCAGGTGTGCTCGCGATCGTTTACCGTTTCTGTCTGTGACGGGTGATAAAGTAATGAGTACCTACCTATAACGTTGTGGTGGCATTGCAGGGCGTGAAAAGATCCGTGGACAGTTTTAAGATAAGTCCGTACACGAGCGCCGAGATCATAGCCGTCAAGGTACAGCCAATAGCGAGTGGCGAGTAGTTAGAGCTTTCCGGTGCATGCGCATTCGCGCAGACCACCAGTGTTGTGCGCCACGCTTATCTATGTAATGCTTTATATGGCGTCGTTGTAGGTAGTCGTTGTATTATTTGCACCCGATGTTCTTAATGACTGTTTATTTAAATACTGCTTATCATATGCTTGCTGTAAATGCGGGAGATTTCTTTAGCCAGAAATTGAGCGCACTTTACATCCGGCATAATGTTAGGTGGTAGGGCGCGGGCACGCGGGGCAGTTTGCGAGGCGCAACCGGCCCCGCGTGCGCCCCGCTGACGCGCGTGTGTGCGCAGGGGCTGCAGGCCGCCGGACACAACATCTCCGCGCACACCGTCATACAACTCAAGGTGAGTGGCACACACACACACCCGCATTACACACACAGCCACGCACGCAGCCGTGTGCACAAGGGCTGCAATGAGCGTTACAACAAGGACAAACCTTCAAAGTGGTGCATGGTTCCATATTGCATGAGCTTTCGTTTGTCGTAGTAGGGGTGTAGCGGTAGATAGTTCAATTGGGTTCCGTCGAGGCTTCCTAATGTTTTTTTTTTAATTGCAGCGCGGTGTTACGTTGGGTATTGATCAAAACTCTGTGATGGAAAAATGAAACTGTATTTATGAATGTTTCTGTCAAATATAATTTAGAAATATTGATGTTTTAAATTATGATAATTTAATAAGATACATTATAATAAACACCGCGCAATAAGTTTTGGCAATACAACGTAGAACAGCGCTGTAATGTATGACAGGCGTACGTAGTGAGGTACGCGGGCTACATTGACGGAATCACCTTAAGGCGAAGTGTTACTAAAACTTATTTCTTAGTAGGTCAGTAGCAAGTGATTGTTTATTTAAAAAAAACATTTTAACAAAAAAATTACCTCCGAAAAAACTGAAAAACTTCAGAAACTAAAGTGAACTAAAGTTAAAATAACTTTAGCTTTGGTTCTGGTTCAGTTTTTGTTTGTATTTTGTATTTGGAGCGCAGACAGATAATTAAACCGCTTCGCCTTAAGAAACGTTGACATTGAGAGTTCACTGACGACCTAACAATCTGGCTAAGAATGAATATTATACTTAATCCATAATTACACAGTATAACCGTGGCATGTGTTGCACAGGGTGAGCCCGGTGAGCCAGGGCCTCCCGGCTCCCCGGGGCCACAGGGGGCGGAGGGGCTCCCGGGCCATGAGGGCCGCGCTGGGCCGCCCGGGCCCTCGGGGCCTCCCGGACCCGTTGGCCCTGTTGGCCCGCCCGGTCTTGTCGGACCCCCCGGATCACTCGGTCCTGCTGGACTCAAGGTAAATTTGCGACTGCCTCATTCTTTATAATAGCAGATTACAACTAGTTTCTGCACGTGTTTCTTCTCGTGGGAGTCAAGTATACCAACAAAATCAAAACGTAACCGGCATAGTGTCACTAATTGGACCGTTCGTTCCAGAGTTTATTTCTTAGAAACCAAGAATTTTTCAAGAATCAAGCAGCATCTGTAAACATCCATGTTATCATGATGTTTACTAACTTGTTCCAGGGCGACAAGGGTGACAAGGGCGAGCGCGGCTTCACGACGACGCTGAAAGGCGACGCATTCCCGACCGGCATCATCGAGGGCCCGCCCGGCCCGCCCGGCCCTCCCGGTACCTCACTGTTACCTTACACGTAGCGTAGCACCGTAGCGGCGTAGCCACGCATGCCCACGTAGTAGCGCCGGCGCAACGCGGCGGCCAGCCTCCGCGCTGCGTCCGGCTCCACCCGTAGTCCTCTAGGCAGAACATAATATCATTCAAACTAATTTCACTGTGCAGCTTAAAAGCGCACTAAACTAAAAGTAATAACAACAATAACAGGTTTTTTTTAAGAGCTTTTTAAATAATTAGCGCACGTGCAATCTCTCGACGATCATTATGCTATACTTAGAATAGAGCATACATTCAATCACACAATACGCATTTATGCAATAGATTACAGTTCAGTAACATTGCAGCGAGTTGTAGACAGTCGAGATCGTCGATAGACAGCACGAGTAGTTACCGCGGTAGATATAGAGAGAGGGTTGTGGTGGTCGGTGGTGGTGACGGTGAGTGTTGTCGAAGGCGCGGCGGGCGCGCGCGGCGAGCGCGGCGACGGCGGCGCGGCGGGCCCGCCCGGCCTGCCCGGCGACAAGGGCGCGCGCGGCAAGCGCGGCAAGCGGGTAAACACCGGCTGCACACGCGCCACTGACGACGCCGTCTGCTCAGTGGCCCGTGCGCTGCGCTTAGCATGCACCTCGCTGCTGACTGCACGTGCACGACTCGCATGCTCCTAGCACTGAGTAACACCTGCCTCTATCATACACGCGTAGATATTGTTGTTGTGGTACAAGTGATGACTAACGAACGCTAGTCGACGCTGACGGACGTCGGACGCGCTCGCTGTCGGCGCACGCGCCGCGATGCCGCTTCCTCTCCAGGTAAACCATTCATCCTTTAGTAGTCTTTAGTAGTAGAACTGCACAACAGAAAGTGATCATAATTTAGACATATTAACAAACAGTTCACATGGTTCGTTGTTGTAATGTGGTTACATCGAGAGACTGCGTGACATTATGTACGGTCAGGCAAATTAATAGTTAAGCAGACTGACACTGGCATTTGAACGTTGCATAGCCATTTCATAAACTTTCAGAGAATGTCAGTTCTGATTTGAATACACGTATAAGTACGTTGGTAGTCAATTTTGAAACAATTATTTACTTCAAGTTGACATCAGTATTTTGGTATTTGTTAACGGAAATGTATGTTCGACGACACGGTTGGCGCAGTGGCCGAGCGATCGACTGCTGCGCTGCGTGTCGTGGGTTTGATTCCCGCACGGAACAAATATTTGTATGACCTACAGATAGTTGTACCGGGTCTGGCTGTTTGTGTATGTGAGTTTATATGTTTGTAAACTTACCCACGACACAGGAGAAATTCCTAATGTGGGGGCAACGTTTTTTTTTTTAAAGAAAAAAATAAAAATAAAATATGTAAGGAATTGTATACAATGACTAACATACAATTTCTGGGAAATGTATGCAATTCCGAGATTATACTAGGAAGTGTTTAAAAACCAATGCTTTCTATGAATAAAAGACATCTGTAAATTTAATCAAATTTTTAATTTAGGCCCTCGTTGTAATAATCAGCTGTCACATTTTAAAATATAAAATCTTCATAGCTCTTATTATTAACAATTTATTATTTTACTGTAAAACATCGAAATGTTAGTGCTAAGTTGAATATTATTGCATTAACTAATATACGCATAAACTATCCGGAATAAATTGAATTATCTGTAATTAATAGAGGAAACCACCCAAACACGAAAAGAGAATTAGTTTTATATATGTAGTAGGTAGATCCTACTACTTAGATAAATCCTACAGGGACAATACTACTACAATTATTATATTGCTAAGTTATGAATTGGAATGGATTAGTGCAGCTGCGTGCTAGTAGTGGGTGGCAGTGCGCGATAGTAGTGCAGTAACGGTGTGGTGTGCGCAGGTCGCGGCGGGGACACGGGCCCGCGCGGCCCGGCCGGCGCCGACGGCGCGCCCGGCGTGCCCGGCGTGCAGGGCCCGCCCGGCAAGCCGGTCAGTCACTGCTCCTTCACACTTACACATACATACATTTGAAAAATTACAACATTTTAGATCGGTTATGATAATTATTTACAATATGGGTTACAATTACCAGCTTCACAAGTCAAATATTTAATGTAATTTGTTTATTCATAATTTATATAAGCTGCTTACGTTCAGAAGAATACGTAAAGCAAAATAAAAGCAGTTGGAATAATGTAATAATTGTACGATGAAGTATTACTAAAAATGTTAATTGTTATTTGATAATTGACATGAAATACTTCATTACCATAAATGAAATTTCATTTCAAACTGTTTTAAAAATAATAGAAAAGAAAATATTGTTCAAACAGTTAGTATCTAGGTGTGCTTTCAAACGATACCCATAGCTTATTTGTAATAATACTCAGGTGTTGGTATTTCAGGGTGAAATGGGCCCAAAGGGTAGCAAGGGCGAGTACGGCGACATGGGCTCCCCCGGCATGCTGGGCGCGCCGGGGCTGCCCGGCCCTCCCGGCTATCCCGGCCTCAAGGGGGACAAGGGCGACAAGGGCGATTCGGTGAGACACTTACTAACTGTCTTGGGGGCTACCATGATGCTACAGAGTTAAGGCGGTGTCTTCAATGAAGCCCGCCAAATTAAACACGTTGATTCTTGTAAATGCTCCATCACTGTATACTGAAGTACTGAGGTTCATGTTTTAGCTCACGAAGGCTAATTGGTCTTAACTGTGCACGTACAAGTTCTCGACTGGCTTGCCGGTCTATGCTGCGCGCTCCTAACTGTAACTAACACACCGGGTCCAGCGCGCTCGGTGCAGTAACTCATATGTAAGGTAACCCGCCACGCTGAAGTACTACGACATGTAACGCGTCGCTGTTGTCTGTTCCCGGTGCTGCGTGTCCCCGGTGCGACCCTCACCAGAAGTACAGGAAGCTGAGAAGGCGGCAGGTAACTGTCAACTCTCGCTTGTTATTACTACTTGCTGTTCCAACTTGAAATAATTTGCTTGAATAGGGGTCACATGAGAATGACACGTAATGATTACTAAAGGTGCTTATACTATGACCACTACCAAGGTAGCGGCCCCACTAAGGTAGGAGTGGAAACTGCAACTATTATAACTTTATAAATAACATTATTATTTTCTTTATTTATTTAAATACATACACCTACCTAAAAAATATAAAAAGCTTAGTAGCCTACCGGTATCGAGGCAAAGTCCACACTAGCGGTGGTCAGGGCTTCTGAGAGAAAGGAATTTATTTTTTATAATTGTTTATTGATAATAATTTTAGAAAAGCTGTTTTACATTATATTGTAGGTATGCTATAATAACGTGAATATTATTGTAGTGACTAAGTAGTCGATGGCAAGTTTGCTGTGCAGTCGGCCGCACGTCTGTCGCGCGGCTTGCGGGACTGCGAGAGTGACCCGCATCGCTCGGTGAACTGTTAATCTTTATGCCCACTGTTGAACTTGCAGGGAGACGGCACCGGCTACGAGCTCTACGGGCATGAAGTGGTAAGTATGCGACTCTTATTACTGATCCTGTCTGCCTGTGTCCCTCCTCCGGGGACTGCT
Organism: Caradrina kadenii; assembly: GCA_947462355.1. Classification (NCBI taxonomy): domain Eukaryota; kingdom Metazoa; phylum Arthropoda; class Insecta; order Lepidoptera; family Noctuidae; genus Caradrina; species Caradrina kadenii. Next base: position 47,312 of record OX381683.1, on the reverse strand, counting down.
CTGTTACCTTCATGTAACCACAGCTATGCTCGAAAACGCATCCGCGTAACGGCAGCATATCCATATTCGCAAAACAATGAGTCTAGTGTACTACACAGTCCAGTCTCTAGGCAAACATTTTTTCTGACTGCGAGCTGCTTCAAACCAACATTTTGTTTAACTGGAAGCCAAATCAACTTCATCCTTAAACATTATTTTTAGTTGTAACGAACAAAACATATGACACACCGACACGTACATTTTCATATGTATATCGCACTGAAACGCATCACAGTCATCGCGCAGGTATCTGCAACCGTGGACAGTCGCAGGCTAAACTTGAATGGCGGCCCGAATAATAATAATTGGAACAAAGGTGAACAAAGGGGTTTGTATTTGAGATGCATCAAGTGGATCGACTTGACAAATGACAAACCTTTACTGACTTACTGTCGAAACTTCGGGCCGAAAACTTTGTGTTTTCAAATATTATAACAATATGTACTTCAAATGACATCAAATTGTTCATTATGAAACATATGTCCTAATTAAACTAAAGAAAATAAATATATTCTATTCTAATCCTCTAGGTTATAATATTAGCAACCAGTTTGTCTCAACTGTAAATTGTCCCATGACCTGCTTCGTACTATAATTTAGCTATTTTTCTTTGAACAATGTATACTTTAATGAAATGTGTGCTGAATGGTGTTTTGTGTGTGCAGATGATGGGCCCACCGGGGGCGCCGGGCCCCGCGGGCCCCCCGGGCGTGGCGGGCCCACCGGGCATCAAGGGTGACAAGGGCGAGCCGGGAACGCGCGGGAAGGCGGTACGTACCACACACCTTTACCTTACTGCTCGTCGCTGCTTTAGACAACCTACCGCCTACGAGTACCTACTACTACTCACCGCAGATGCTCATTCCAACCACCTGCGGAATCACGACCGATTTCATGATCAACGTGATCTACATTCAAACATTATAAATATGACGGCTGGTGTTCCACGCGAGCTCCGTGACTCTTATACATAAGGATGAGGTTGCCGCCAGGCGAGATTGTGCTCGCACACCAAATCCATGTTGTAATTACCTGATAATAATGAAATTAACATGTTTGTTAAGGACATAACACATTGTTTTTACAACATTAAGTCTCTTCTGTGTATATGCCCGACTACCTGTAACAAATACAATCAATCTGTTCCAGGGGGAAAAGGGCGAGAAAGGAGACGCCGGCCCTATGGGCTTACCTGTGAGTATGCTGCCGATCATTGTAACACTTAACACGTCAACTGTTTATAGCCAAACATCAGATCTTTGATGACTACTCTGAATGCTGCAGGGTCCGGTGGGGCTGCCGGGAGAACCGGGCCGGACCGGCGATACGGGGCCTAGAGTGAGTCAATACAAGCTTACAACTTATTATGCAGTAGGTACTCATTCGACATGCTAACAAGTACCTAATGCTGTACTAACAGCTCACTTACTGTGCTATCTAACACTCAGCTGAAGGTCACGATCGGGATCCGAGTGGTGTTCAAAGCTTTACATCGTTCAATAAAATAATAAAAGCATGCCGACTTGCCAAGTAGTACCTACCTACGTAATGATTCTGTACTAATAAGTGCATGTGGTGGAGAGTGGCGTCGTCTTCATGCGTGTGTGCGTACTAACCCGGGCGTGGTGTGGGTGCAGGAGAACCGCTGGCCGCCGGACTTCGCCTTCACGTAGTGACCGGCGCCGCCCCCGCCGCCGCCCGGCGCCGCGCGTGCTCCTCGCCTCGGTTTGTAAATTGTATTATAGTAATTGTCCGCGCAGGAGCTAGTGAGCACGTGACCGCGGTGTTCCACTGAACTGATATGGATTGGTGGCAATAATATAGTGACGTCCGTCGATGGCGACTTTGTATTATACTTCATCGACAATCGGCTGGGAAGTTCCTCGGTTCGTCCTTCCTCGACCGCACCGACCTATACTATAGCATGTGTGACAGAAACCCGACTCGACACGAGGTCGTTGTACTCAGCATTATGAACAACTTTTACTAAGGGACCAACTCTGAAATAACGAAATAAAAGGACTGCTGCTGCCATACATTTTGTCAATTTATGTAAACAGATGTATGAAGCAGCCTGTTCATTGTTCTGCGCGATTTTAGTGTTGAACCTTTAAGTAACGAGTCCTAGGACTAGGGATTTGTTTCGGGGAGGGTCTATGTAACACATAGTAAGTATACCAAATCCTCAGTAATGATTTTGTAAATGCCTCTCTATCACTATTGTACTATCAAACCGAGATCCCGAAGTCGCCAGACCTACGTCCGGCCCTTTTTGAAGTATCGGGTTTAAAGGGTACCTAGGTACATTATTATAGCAAAGAATGCGTACCGTGCTAACGACGCAATATTCTTCTGAAATGTAAGCCTAGCCGAAGCGACGCAGGTGTGGACACTCTGGGACCTCGGAGCGTATGGTTAAGTTCTTGCATTCGTTTCCGGTCGAGTTTCAATTCTCTGTATATATATAATGTAAAACTTGTTGGCAAGATGGGTATTATTATGTATATAATAGACACATGATGAATCATAGTATTAGTGTTAACGTTCCTTACTGAAACATAATTCCAGTCATATTTCGTAAGTAATATTACTAGTACTATGCGCAGAGTAACTATTTTTAAAAACGTATAAATATACAAAGTGGTAATATAGATGAGAGCAGGCGCCGATGCCGAGCGCAGTGCAGGTGTGGTCTCGCACGCGCGATGTACACACGACGGCGAGGCGCGCGCTCGTGTGATATGATGGGCGCCGCGTCCTCGAGCGGCGTTTGTATTAGGCTCGTTATGTACAAAGATTCGTATCGACCATTATCATATCTTTCTATATTTTAATGTAATTGTTTACAAAAGTATCGCCCAAATTCTTAGAATAGGCCTAAATATAATAATAATTACTATGTGAATATATAAATGTTCACGTCTTGTATGTTTAACATAATGATAAGATATAGTTAGTGAGCGCGGCGCAGACGAGTGCCGCGGCCGTCCGCCCCGACGCCGGCACGCGCCTCTCGTGTGCGCGCGCTCGCGCGGCGCCGCGCCTGCTCGCCGCGCGCCCGCGCCGGTGTTACCGTCCCACTTAACACGTAATCTTACCTACGTTAATGTTGACTTGTTCGTATTTACTACTCCATTCTTCTTAATATTTCATTCGCTTAACTTTTAAAATGTACTCCATTTTTCGCCGACCTATGTATAACTTGATCTATAAAGAATGTAAAGCTCGGGACGCGGCGTCACTTGCTATGCTTCCGTGTGTCTTATCTCTGTGAAACCCTTGTTTCCACACTATTAGAAGCAGCAACGGGAACACGCCGCGTCCCGAGCGCGGAGACTGTGCAACAATGTACAAAGTGATATTAAATCATGTTAATTTCCGTTGTTCACCTTTAGTTGTGTAGTGCAATACCCGACTGTCTCGACTCCCGGCATGGTCCGCGTTGACTTGCTACTGTGTTCTGTTAGAATGAGTCGCTCCTGCCGCCGCGTAGTGTACAGGGATGACGCAGTGGTCGGCACAATGTGGGACGCTTGTACATATAGCAGTAAGTATGTGGCGCTCCCTGCTAGTTGTCAGACGCAAGCCTACTCGCTATTGCCACACACACAATCCCGTTTCTTGTCTTTGTATCGTCGTGTATCTCTTAAGCGTAATGTTAAGGATTTAGTTTTTTTATGAGAATCGAAAGTTGTCATTTGTACCATATAATATACATCACGAGAGCATAAACTATTGTTGTTTAAAAATTATTTTGAAGGAAAATAAATATTTGCATGCCGTGCATATCCGTGTTTCTTTTCTTCTTCTTCGCTATATTTATGTTAACCGTTTTCTTGTTTCTTTGCTGGCGAATGCTCGCTGTCCTTTATGTCTGTCAGCTCGCCACGCCCGCCGACTCGTTTCAGTTCTTCTCAACAACGCTCAAGCAGCGCAGCCTTTACCCTCCAGAGCAGTCAGGCGGGCCCGCCCTTCCGCACTCTGCCGTGCGGCTGCGTGCTCTGGTGGACTGCCTGGCGTGTTGGCATTCAACAAGACTACCCTCTGGCAGCTGAATTTAAATTCCTTGATGTTATTTGTCGTCAAACAATTATTTCATTCCATTCTACACGTTTCTTCCTCTTTGCGCTCATGGATTTTCTTTCCTTGCATCCCATATCTTCAGCATTATTGTTATGAGAGCGCGTGTGTACGATTACCCGTACGACTTCAAAACTTAAAACTAAGTGGGTTGTGAAGTGCAGTTCGTAAAGTGCATGCAAGGGAAGTCGAGCCGGCACGCAACGTTTGTTCGAAAGGCCCTGTCCTTAAATCATGAACTGCTAACTAAACGTAATGCTTTATACAAGAGTGCAGTAGAGAGTCAGGGTGCAGGCTGGCGGCGACGCCGTGCGCGCGCCCCGTTGGCTCGCAGACAAGCGGCGTGACTTTTCAATAGTGCTGACATGTTGTTGTTCCGCAGGGCCCGCCCGGACTCGACGGTATGAAGGTTAGTTCAATGACAGTTGTACATTACCAGCCACACCCCGATTAATAATATTTTTAGAGAGTCTTTACACCAAACGTAACACTCGCTCACAGTTAGCTGTCGCCATCGCCAGTCAGTCAACGACTGACTTCGATTTTCTTAAAATTTTGATGTTTACAGACGGTGACTGATACGTTTGGTGTGAACGCGGAGAAATACCAAATCGATGACACGTGGATAACGCCATTTAATTTTATCCTAAAATTCCTAAAATATTGACAACGATCAGCAAATTAAGTCTCACTATTGACCTCCACTTTTTGGTGCCTAATTAGGTGATGTCAAATCAACATTGTTTGTATTATTTTATAATATTGAAGATGTACCTAAGTACTTCACGTAGACCACGTCCGTCAGCTAGCGCTCTCGCTGACACGCGTGGCACTGCGTGAACATGCCCCGCGTACATACCGCGAAGGGTACAGCAGCGATAGCGCCGCACTAACTGTTTTGTGATGTGCAGGGCGCGCAGGGCGAGCCGGGCTCCAAGGGCGAGCGCGGCGACCCAGGACTGCCAGTATGTACCTTATCAATATTAACCTGCATTCTGTGCGACAACAAGCTACGACCACTCTTTGCCACATCGAACTAACTGATACTCGCTCACTACTATTTCAGGGAACCGATGGCATCCCTGGACAAGAGGTAAGTTATCTCATGGCTGACTTCGTGACAACACTCACTGATATTGTTGGATGTGATGATAATCTCTTGTTTCCGTTCGCTAGGGCCCCAAGGGTGACAAGGGCTACAAGGGAGAACCCGTAAGTGGCGCACGACCATCGCTCATATGTTGCGCTGCGCGCGGCGGCCAGCCCGCATGCGGCCGGCGCGCCCTAACCCGCGTCTCTAGCATGCTTTACTAACTCTGTACTACATTACATCGCGGTGCAGGTGCTACTACTCTATCATCACCACTGTATTCATTAATATACTACAACATTGTACGGGTGTGCAAAGACTCATAACCAAGCCGTTATCTACGCAAGTAGGTACGCATCATGTACCTACTTCGAACTATGTGACATTGAGCAAAAGCATTGAAACGACTTTTATTATGGTTCGTTAAATCACTGTTCACAGCAGCGCTGCTTTGCGCTGCTGTGCGTACGCATTTACGCAACGCACGTAATACAATGTGCGCATGCGCAATGGTGCCAGCAGGGGTGTAACATTTAGGCGGTTATCCCACTGCACCGCGCCCCGACGCGTAGTGCGGTGCGGCAGATTTTAACATCGTATACAAGAGTTTTAATTTGTATAGAAAACACGTCTCTACGCGCGGGATTTTTGTAACGCGCAAGGCGCCCCGGGGCGGGGCGCTGCGCCAGTGGGTGAACCGCCTTAGTCATAACATTTGAAACATGTTATCGGAAAAATACGTACCTAAGTTAAAAGTTTGACCTTAAATATTTCTGTAATTAGAAAGTTCCCATATAATCCGGTACAAAAAAAAACGATCCCTAAGACGAGAAGAACAGAGTGAATTTCGGCTTCGTCAAGTGTCTTTTATCACCCGTCTAGTAAAGCAGCACGCAGCGCCTGAGTGGCGAGGTGAGACGCTTGCATGGTGGCTCGTGCTCGAGAGATGTTAATATTACAGTGTGCGCCAACTCCGCAGGGTCCACTGGGCAAGCGCGGGCGCAAGGGAGACAAAGGCGACAAGGGCGAGCAAGGCGTGCCCGGGCTGGACGCGCCGTGCCCACTCGGGCCGGACGGCCTGCCCCTGCCCGGCTGCGGCTGGAGACCCACCAAGGTGCGTGCGCCCCCCTACGAGGCGCGCCGCCGCCACTCGCACTTCCGCGCTAGGGACCTACCTTAATAGTATGGTTGTTATTATCTTGCCGCTCAGTTTGACAGCAGGCATTAGCTAACACAACTTATATTGTTAACGCTTCGGAGTGGCGACTAACCTGTGTGCGTGGTGGCGGTACTGTATGGAGTGTGCATGCGTGTGGCAGCAGGAGGCGCCGGCGGTGGCGCACCAGGAGGCGGGCGGCGCCGCGCCGGACGAGTCCGACGAGGAGGAGGGCGCGGACGGGCCCGACGAGTACGAGGGCCGCGATGACGAGCTCGACGCGCCGCGCGACTACGACGATTACACCGACAACGCGCACCACTCGCACCACCACGACTGACCCGCATCCGCACCTCCTCACTCCTCATCTTCCAGCCCGCACCCCTCTCCCCTCACCCGCCGCCCTGCCGCGCTCCCCGCACTTCTTGCTGAGCGCTCACCAGTAGACCAGATCACTACTTATTCGTGATGGGATCACGGCTCAAATTAGATGATCTCGCCTCACAACTTGTAAGTAACTCAACTAGACGAGCGTATAGCATCATGTCAGATTAAACCAACGTGCTCTGCCAATAGGCGTAATGTCCACTTGAGCTTGTTCTCCAAATTTGAATCATATTTTTCCTATTGCTACGTAAGAGTAGTCGTTTTTGAAATCCTAATTACATTGGTGATATAAAACACCATACAGTATCCAAATGATAGCGAACATGAGATCTTTCCCTCCGCTACCTCCCTCCCTGTTCCGCCTCGACAGCTGCACTAACTACTAACTAACTGAACGGTGGTAGTTTAACTGGTGTTCTCGTGTGAGTTACATTTCAATACTTTACTAATCGTTTGGAAGGGCGCTTGCTTGCGGAATATTACTCCGTAGTCGTCACACAACGGTCATAACATAAATCAGTGTTGTACCTACACAATGTCAATCCGTCAAACTTCAAACGAAAGTTGTTTATGCACCTGCTTTAAGCGCACTGTATGGACAGGAAAACTTTTGAGAACATCTAATATAAATAAACATCAATCATCGTTTGAAAATTTGGCGGTGCCTACAACTGCTAACGACATTTTAATTAAATAATGTCAACAATACAAGATAGTGGCTGAACAGTCTTAAGTGTAAACGTTATGTCAAGATATAAGACAGATGTGTGAAACAGTTGAATGAGTTCGCATTTCGGCAAGTTTATAAAAAAGGGCTGCTTCGATTCAAAGAAATCAATTGAACGGAGCCGGTGGTACCGTGCGGTGGTTGGTTACGATGGATACCGACCGATGTCCGGAGCCACCGATGTTGATGGCCGCCGACACATGAGAGTAAAATCAAATAATGTTGTAGAAATGCGTCCCTGTGTAACATTGATACGTTGGCGATGTCAGTAAGTAGCAGGAGGAGCGGCACTCGTGTGACTAGAATGAGTGATGACAGGCTTATGTTTGCGTCGCAGGAGGCCGTGCTGCAGTGGGTGCGCCGCCGCCTCGACGTCGACAACGACCTGCCTCCGCTGTGACGAGGCCGCCACGCGGCCTCCACGCCGCCGCCACGCCGCCGCAGCTGACTTGCCAACGCAAACAGACACGAGACCTGATGATGAACTATATATCGCGTGTGCGAGCGGCTATGTTGTGCTAGAGTAATATGTCATAGTGTTAACGGAATTGATTGGTTGTTGCCAACGAAGCTTTAGTACATACTTATCCGCACGCAACTGTAAACACCGCTGTCCCGAGTAACTCCAGCTCCAATTATCCAAATGATGATGTCCTTTAAACTCCGACTCGTCGTCGCGCTGCCAGTGGACGTTTGAGGGGTACAAAGTGTAGCGCCGCTGCCGACTGTTTGTACATTACCTACCTACTCATGTTTAGTTGCTATCACGACCTCTTTGGCATGTTTATAGTTTGGTGTAAAGATTACTTGGTAGTGTAATGTGTATAGTGTATTATTTAAATATTATATAGACGCTGCAGTACGCGATTTCGATCAGAACAGAATCTGGCGACAGATTCGTCGGTGTGAGCCTCATGATAAACTCTTTTTGAAATGTTTTTGTCCCATAAGCTCATTATAATATCGGAAAGTGTTAAAGTGATATGTGAACTAGATTGATTGACAAATGTAGTTAGTTGATGCATATGCGTACTTGTGAATGCATAATGTAGGTCACACACGATAGGGTCTTCGGTACCAAGTGGGCCGGGCGGCGGCGGTGGCGCTAATGTCATCGCCGTAGTCGTACGCGGAGCGCTCGGCGTGGACTGCACTTGTCCAGATCCAGGCGCTCGGAGCATCACCGCTCCTGTACTGTACATAGTAGATTAGGTAACGTAAGTTGTAGTATAAGGTGACGTGATCATTGCATTAAGTTCTATTTATTCCTAAGTTAAGATTTATTTTAGGCATCTAGGTTTCTAGTTTCAGTCCAACTAGTAGATATATGTAGGTACATGAAGTACAAAATATAGTGTAAGTATTTGTTTACCTACGTGTCGCTTAGATAACGTTAGATTTTTTACGAAGACTTAAATCTATTTGTATAGACTATTTAGTGTAACAGTATTTGTATGAGAATAATGGGCGGTCCAGTACACGCTCACACCCGGGCAGCTAACTGGCCGGTGACAACTATACAGAGCAGTTCTCGTCTCTGATCAATGTGGAGCGCGGAGGTGAGTCTGGTAACGGAACTGACGGAGACAGTCTGAACAACGAGTCCTCGTTACTGTCCAGTAACTAATGTACACACAGTAACTTACAGCTTGAAGGTGTTTTCATTACATACTCATATATCTACTTAGCAAACAATAGGTACAGTATACAATCAAACAATACATCAAATCTAAAACAGTACCTACCTGGTACAAGTTATAGTGAAATGTTTATCAATTGATTATTGAAATCATCTGACGGTGGGCTATGGCTACCACGGCAGCACGGACAGCAACCGACACCTCCTCGATAACAATGTCAGAGTTCCCGAACATACAGAGCAAAATGTGCATTAAATAGGGAGTGTGAAGAGCACAGCAAATTATGTGAATTGGTATCTCGTAAAGGGAAACACAAAATACTGTACAGTAATATCATATTGGGAAACAGATAATATGAAAAGGGAAATCCTCTTGTTATCGGATTGTGAAGTTGTCTGCGTACTGTTTGTTTTTGTTTTTTCAGTAAGTATGCATAGGCGATGTAAATGGTATGTGTGTAAATGTTTCGGCATGAGATTTTTTGTGTTTTTGTCCTAACTGTTGGTGTTAGTCGGCTATAAACAGTCAAATTAGGCCATTCCTTTATTAGCCTGCGTTTATCATTCAAAGTTTCGGGAGTTTTCGGACAACAACGTTTGGTAATAGCTATAACATTTCATCAACAAACAAAAACACATACCTATATTAATAGTAAATCAAGACATATTGCAAAAAATACATAAACCTTAAACAAAGTACAAACATTTTGTTACAAGGCAAAAAAACAAACCGAAACGAAAAACAAACGAATGTTTTTGCCATAACATCTAGTTTGCCCTAACTCGTTAGTATAAGTTTACATAAGTTTTCTAGATGCAACCCTCGCTTGTTGGTCCAGTTTAGGCGATGTCACACTGCAGTGCGCCCCGACGCGTAGCGCGTGGCCGCAGATTTCAACATCGTATACAAGTATCTCAGTTTATTAGAAAACACGCCTCGCACAACACACCGCAGACGCGTGAACGTGCGGGAAGCGCGCACCGCGCATCGCGCCGGCACGCTTCGCTAGTAGGAGAATCGCCTTATTGTCGCATGAGGACAGACGCGTCAGTCAAGCACAAACTCGTGTTCTTCTATTGGTAGTTTGGTACCTTCATTTCTCTTGGACAGCAATAAACATAGATTTCGTTGTTTTGTTTACATGAACAAATGTTGCATAGAATTCTGAATATTATTATGTTGTATTACAAGGTACTTGTTCAGGTTGCAATCACTTCTGAATTATCGTAATGTATCAAGATACTTTGTTGGTGTTTGTGAGTGCACAAAGCCGCACACTGTAAGTAAACTGGCGTCACCTTGCATCGAGTGCCTGCGCTATGGCTCGTATGTCAATGTCCATGTAATTAATAATATTTATATTAATTGTACAGTTATAAACGACAGTTAAGTATAGGTACATATTTAGTTGGTAAATATTAAGAGGGTCGTATCTGTCTTGTAGTAGGTTGTGCATGATGTCATGTTCAAGGCATTCAACACTACTTAGTAATACTGCTTGTGTTTTGAGTACTAAATAATGGTACCTGTGAAGCTGTGTATATGTATAGTGTTCAGCCGATCCATTCTGTAAAATTCGCTGTCATCGAAATCAAGTGAGGTGACTAGTTTTCTCACTTAACTTGCAAAAGTGCAGTGAGACAACAAGTCACCTTCCGCGAACGTCAAATTGATTAGTGTAGTAAATAATTGTCAGTAGCAGCTTGCAGTAGCATTCTGAATGCAAACTTGGCTAATGGCCGTCTGTAACACACCCATCGCCTCTCGCACCCCCTATTACAGGGACATGTCGCACAGACGTGTCTGATGGAATGCAGCGCCTCTGCTGAGCCCCGTGTACGCACTCGACTCTTTCGGTGAATTGTAGGTGTGACGCTTATATTTTTCTTATTAGTTTAGTTTATGATTTAATTAGAAACAATAATAAACGCTTACAGGTATTATTACTAAGTATATATCACATACATAACTAATTATGTGTATTACGTACATACCTATCATACAGCTTTAGAAACAGTTCCTTCACCAGCTGATTGAACAAGGCTCTTCCAGTTTCAACTAACTTTGTATAATTCATGAAATTGGGTGTGATTTTAAAATCTGGCACTTCTGTATGGCAACGCTGCAGTGTCGCGATGTCGCACAAAAGTTACCTAGGTAGTTAGAAAAACTGTTGAACGGCGTTTATTTACATATTTGTAAGTTGATGCTAAAATATGCCATCACAACCAACTGACAATACTTATTAAGTGCCGGCTTATGCCATTACGCCATCCTCCGGATTCGTCCGGCTTGTCGCGGGATCTTTGAGCGCCTGTCGGTCGAAAGCTCATGTGATGGTGAGTTATTTGTTTGGATGTATCAGGTATTTATAAAGTCATCATCATCTGTTTATCCTTTTCCCAACAATGTTGGAGTCGGCTTCCAGTCTAACCGGATGCAGCTGAATACCAGTGTTTTACATGAAGCGACTGCTTATCTGACCTCCACAACCCACTTACTGGGCAACACGATACCTCTTGGTAAAGCTGGTAGTCAGACTTCCTGGCTTCTGACTATCTGTAACGACTGTCATTCGTAGTCTATCTGCTTTCCGAGGCACGGGGGTGTCACATCAATAGTTCTGATTTAATACAGTGTTATGATGTATTATTTATAAGTGATAGATATTATTTGTGTGTAGACAGAGGTACGGCAACAGCTGAAATGTGTACAAGTTTTGTGAATAGTGCAGAAGTTGTGAACAGAGCTACATTTAGTTAGTAAGTAATGTAAGTTGTTACAATAATAGTTCGCGTCGACTGAATCAAGTGTTGATAATAAAATTGTAAGTAAACTGTTACGATATACCTGCCTTTATTTATATCAATCAAAATGTTAATTCTTGAAAGTACCTGGTGAACTAGGTACAATACGAGTAATAAAAATAATGAAATAAAACATAAAATGAAATAAGAAGCTTTAATACCTACTTAAAGTGACTTTCATTTCCAATTTTCCATTAATAGGGTGTTATATGTAGACATAATATAATCTGTAAATAATTATAGTAATTGACATTCCACATATGGTACAGACAGTGCGAATAGAGATTAGGTGCACAGTCCGCAAAAGAGATAAGTAACTAGTGTCGCCTAATCAATTCAAAGTTTTTTTAAAACCGGTACTTAGATGTTTTTGAAAGAAATTTATTTTATTAAAAGAAAATGAACGTGTATTAATTTAATTAATTTTCAGTTACAAACAACCACCGGTTTCAAAGAAAACTTCAACTATATAAGATACACGATCTGGTTACTTATCTCTTTGGTTAACCGTACATGGTTCTAGATGCGAAAAGGTCATTTTGGAACGTGCTGGTATTGTGGTTGAGTAACACTGGGCAAAACCCGATGATTGGGAATCAGTTGCGCATGCGTCACTGCGACCTACGACACGAGTTGATAGCGTCTGCTAGTACCTACCTAAATCATATTAATTATCTATACTATGTGATAAGCGAGAGATTGTTTGTGTTTTTATTTAAATGCGCTAATTCCTGGAACTAGGTACTGGTTGAATTGGAAACATTCTTCTTGTAAGTTTATGATAGCCTAATTCATGAGGAATAGTATGGGCTATACTTAAAATCGCACATACGCTGAAATAACCAAAACCAACCGCTGAACCAGCGCCGGTGTGGTTTCGTGCAGTCGTAGGCGGGCCCAGCATCATGCTGAGCGTCAACCGTTTCGCGCGGTCGTGACGCATAACTAATTATCTCTAGGACAATTTTTTTTTTTGTTTTCATTAATTATAATTAATAATTTTTGTGTTGTGTGCGTCACCTACTCAGGAATTAATGGTTTTTCTTGCTTTCTTTCTTTACCACCCACGGGAAGGGAGCAGAAGCTAGTTATGCAAGTATTAACTAGTAGCTGGTGGCCAGGGACTAACTTTATAGATATCGTTCAGAAAATTGTCATTGATAAAAACCGAGTGATGACATGGAACAACTCTTTATTTGCGTGTCCCATTTAAGTAGGTTTCCGGTGTGTTTGTGGAGAGGGTTAGGCATCAATATAAACGGCGAGTGCATGAGAGCCTCCGGCAGAGTTAGTCATAAAATGACAAAGCGAAAATCATGTCAAATGCCCACGTACGTGTACCGACTCCGTGTCAATCGGAGGCAATACCCTCGAAGTTGATGACCATAACGTCTACCTAGTACAAAATATCATTCAACTAGGAAAGTCCAACTTCGAGAAAAAGGTTAATCGCCGAATCCAGCTTGGATGGGCAGCATTCGCGAAGTTACGTGGTGTTTTTGTTCCATTTGTCGCAGCACCAAGACGAAACTCCAGTCAGATCAATGTGTGTTGCCAGTTATGTCATACGGAACTGAAACGTGATGCCTTACTATAGACGTTATAAGCAAGTTCAAAGTCGCTCAAAGAGCAATTAAGAGAGCTATGCTCGGGGTATCTCTTTGCAGGATCTATTCGGCAATGAGAAGATCTGCGGCGCTGGCTTTACCCCGTGGCATAACAAGCGGAGATGCTAACGCGGATTTCAGCTTAGAGACGGAGGAGCTACCCACAAAATATTTATATAATATCAACGGACAACTTCTGTAGTTGTCTAGGTATAGGTCCGTAACAGACCTATAGCGTTACCACGATCGGACAGAAACATACTAGAAAATAGTCAACTGTCGTCTCATCTGTGACTCTTTTTGTCAACTTTAAGCCGTGACCTCCTGATGTTTGTTATCTACAGCGATAATAGTATATCCTAAATTCTTACCTACTTTGATAATGCTACTCTGCATCGGTTTTTCCAATATTATATTTTAGTACAACATATTGAATAGTGGCGCCCTCATATTTTTAAACTCTTTTAAGTTGATATATACAATCAAAATGATCGTAATTTTTTATCAAAGTGATAATACATCTGGCAACACCATGTTGGTTGCGCGAGCGCACTTATGATCCACAACAGTCAATTTATTTATTATAAGTACATTATAGTCTGTGAGATATGTCATTAATTCGTAAACAACATTGTTAGAAGTTTAGGTAGGCACTTGGAGTTTCTTGTTGGGTTTTCCTCAATTTTTTCCTCTAAACCATTCTGATAAATGGAACATAACGCAGATTAAACTGAAGTGAATTAACAGAAAGTAAAATGTTATAAATTGTGCATTATCTATTCTAAATAGGGCGCAATATCATTCAGCTCGGCGAAAATAATACGACGAGCAACAAAAAGAAAGTGTTACAAAATCCAGTTAATGTGAGTGTTGGCCATGAATTCCTGTGGCTCGTGCACCGCTTAGCTGGCATAGGGCATGGCGTGCTGGCTGCAGGCGCTGGCGCTGGCGGCGTGGGTGGGGCTGGCCGGGCTGGGCCAGGCGCAGGCTGCGCAGCGCCCGGACTGCCCCGACGACAAGCCGCAGTGCCGTGCCCAACACGGCGACGGTTTGGACGAATATCCCTACATAATAGATGGTGAGCCTGGCACTTGTTGCCCCCTTGTTGACGACCAACTATTAGGAAACACATAGGCTTTTTCTGTATTACCTGTTTTCAACGCGGACTTGCAAACATTGCTCAAGTGGTGAATCTAAATAGAGTACTTATGTAACTTAAGCTGCTAAAATCTGGTGCTAAATCTGGGTTTGTACGTTGACTCTTGCTTGGACTGGCGTAAGCAGGTCGCGATTGTGAGCAAAAAAGTCACGGGGACGTTGCGGTCGCTTTACCGATTTAAAAATATTCTCCCGTCACACATAAAGGCAATGCTGGTTCAGTCCCTTATCCTCCCCATAATTGATTATGGCGATGTGTGTTACTATGACCTGAATGCAGATCTTCTCAATAAACTTGACCGACTTCTTAATAACTGCATTCGATTCGTATTTAATCTCCGTAAATATGACCATGTGTCCGCACATCGGTCTCTCTTAAAATGGTTGCCCATCAGACAGCGCAGGGCGTTAAGGGCCTTGACTACTTTGTTTTCTCTTCTAGACAAACCTAGTTCTCCTTCCTATCTGACTTCTCACTTCCAATACTTGTGCTCTGCGCACAGTAAGCATCTTCGCTCCTCCAATAATCGTCTTCTACGATGTCCTTTTCACCGCACTGGTTTTCTTAAATCTTCTTTTCTTGTCCAGGCGGTTTTCCTTTGGAATGCGCTTCCTCAGAATATCAGGATGGCTACCAGTCGTTTCATATTCAAAGTAAAAGCTCGTGAACACTTGCTTATGAAGTTGGCAGACTCGTCTCACAATTAGTTTCTTATATTTCTTCACCTATGTATTTTTTTTTTTTGGCTTTCTCTACTCTGTATATTTTGTTTGTATGTATGTATACATGTATTTATTTTATTTTATTCCTGGAAACTTTCTGTTTCTTGCACCTACTATGTTTTGTCTCTGCATCACCCTAAGGTTGCCTGGTAGAAAATGCCAAAGGCATTAAGTCCGCCTTTGTACAATGTATTATTTACATTATGTGCAAAAAGTTTTAATAAATAATAAATAAATAAATAAAATCTGAGCATGTAGACAAATCATGAGCACATGTATCTGTGCAAATAGTGAACTTTGAATTTTTGTACTTTTTGTACTGCAGCAAACTTGTAGACTTATATGATGTGATAAGATACATTTTGCAAACATTACTACATTATTGCAGTCAATTGAAGAGTGTAGGTACCTCTACCTTCTCTAATCTAATAAAATAATGTGGGAATTAGTACTTACACAAATAGATATCTTTTTGTAGAAAAAACAAGTAATTATTTTCTGTATTATTTTTAAATCTTATCCTAGCACCATAAGCATAAGTGGAGCGGTCAATTTTAGTTTTTAGTTGTACAAGTCATTTAAGTAGTAAATGTAGTAGTAGTAGTAAATGTGGCCTGTAAAATTTGTTTTTATTTTCTATTTAGCGCAGCCCTTTTATTTTCAAGTAAAATATCAAAATGAAAATCCTAACTTAATTCAGAGTTACTTTACAATCAGCTGTTTAATTACTAAGTAACCTGCTAAAGTAACGTTCATACACACTTATTCAAGCTAATCTAAATTGTCAGTTTACAATTTTATCAAGGTGACTCTTTTAATGTAACTTGCAACCATCAACTTTTGTTAAGGTTTTTTCAATTTGCAACACTGTTTTTACAAACTTTTAAGAGCTTATATCTAACATAACTATTCCATAAGTGGATAGCTTTGTTGGATTAATTGCTAAAATATGTAGCTGTGGCAGACAGAAATAAAGACAACAGACAAAGAATATGGTGTGACGTTACTTTTTTTACCATTTCTTTATAAGCTCAGTACCACCGACGTAATCGCTACACTCAGAAGGTATTTTTGCCAACATAATAGGTAGTACATGTTAGCCACCTTAAGTAGATATTTTAATTTCACCAAAATTCCCGTTTACACTATTTTATTACGCACTACCATGTACTACTGCACAATTTGTTTTTTATCATGGTAGTAGTCCAGCTGTATATATAATTAGTGCTACTAGCCAGGGCGGGTCGCTAGTTTTGCAAGACTCCTAAAAGATAATTTATTATTAGTACATACCTAAGTAGCAAATACCAAATGATCGAATACCTTAATTACTCTTTAACAACTGCGACGGATCAATGACTTTAGAGACCGTATGAGTATAAATAAACATCTTCTAACTCCAATAGGTGTGAAACTGCTTCTTGAATTCACCGACGGTGGTTATTACCTATTCAAGTGCTCGGGAAACCTGACGCTCGACAATACAGCCCTGCCGCGCTTCAAGTCGACGCTGCGTTTCAAAAACATTCAAATAGCTAACTGCCCTCCGCCGCGCGGCTCGTACGCCCACGTGTTCGACAACCTCAACATGCAGGCGCTCGACAAGATCAAGCTCATCGACGCCGGCAACCTCACGGCCGCGCACCTGGCCGGCCTCAGCGACGTGCTGGCGCTGGAGCTGGTGAGCGCGCAGCTGGCGCCCGGCGCGCTGGGCGCGCTGCCGCGCCTGCGCCGCCTGTCGCTGGACCGCGTGCGCCTGCCGCCCGGCGCGCTGCTGCGGCTGCCGCGCGCGCTGCAGGCGCTGCAGCTCGTGCGCATGGGCGCCGACGTGTCGCACGACATGCTGCACTCGCTGCCCAGCCTCGTCAACGTCACGGTGCGCGACTCGCGCAACGTCTCCGTGGCACTCGGCAGTTCGCTGGAAGTGCTGTGGCTGGAGACGCCGGCCGTGCGAGTGCCGAGCACGTTGACGCCCGCGCTGCGCTTCCTCTCCCTGAACGGCTGGGCCGAGGCACGGCCCGCGCCCTGGGCGTCGTGCGCGCTGGAGACGCTCGACGTGCGCTTCGTGATGGCCGAGGAGCTGCCGGCGGGCTGGATGAGCGCGTGCGCCGAGCTGCGCGTGCTGTACGTGCAGAACGCGGCGCAACTGCGCGCGCTGCACGAGACGGCCCTGCGCGGCGCGCGCCAGCTGCGGGAGCTGACGCTCTCGTCGAGTGCGCTGACCGAGCTGCCGCCGGGCCTGCTGGACGATGCGGAGAAGCTGAGCCTGCTCGACTTGTCCGGGAACCGTCTGGAGGCGCTGCCGGGGTGAGCGTTCATTCAACTTTTGACGTTTACTGTCGAATATGCTTCAATAAACCTGATATTTTTAACTTTTTAATTTTATTTATTTGATGATCAGACTACAAATGAATAAAGTCTAGGTACTGTGTTAGTAACAATAAGTATCACTTAGCTCAGCGACTAACGCCAACACCAGCGCGCTATCTGTTCGAGCGGTTACCGAGTGCGGGATTATCGCGCAACCTGTGAAGTAGCGAGGCAGATTTCTTGAACCATACCTCAAAGCTGTTAGTGCGCGCCGACGCATTGCAGTCGTAACAACACCCTCAACTTGCATGTTTTTGTTTCCAGCGGACTGTTCGTCAGGACGAAGTATCTGCAGACGCTGAACCTCTCCAAGAACCGTTTGACGACCGACGTGTACTGGTCACTGTCGGCGGTCACCTCGCTCACTGTCTTGGATCTCAGCTTCAACGACTTGAAGGACTCGTGCGGCGGCGCTAACGACACTGTGCGAGGTAAGCGTGCCCCGTCACTCGCAATGTAATGCAACACTATTGGTGCTCACAACAATATTGAATATTTAGTTATACTTAGACTTATAATCAATAAATATTTATTTTAGTTTCTTTTGCGAGAAATCTTCATCCTTCATTTGGTACCCACCCCCAACAAATTTTGATATAGGGCCCCTCCAAGTCATGCGTATTTGAGTTTTTATTTATTTATTCAAAAAAATAATGTATGTGCGTGTCTTCACAATTGCAGGTTAATTTTGAATTGATTCTATGAATTGTAAAAAATTGCATTTACAGGATCGTCACCACTACAGGAATTAAAGCAATTGACCAAACTCAGGCTCAGGAGAACCAACGCCAGTCTGATCTGTCGCGACTGGCGCGAGACCTTGCCTCTGCTGACGGAGCTCGACCTCGCCCGGAACAGCTTCACCTCCGTCACGGTAACGCATCGCTATCGCAAGCGCCCCCGCGCCTCCGCGCCCCCGCGCCCCCGCGCCCCCGCGCCCCCGCGCCCTCTCGCCTCCTGTTTACTTACGCTCCGTTTACAGTACACAGACTTGCTGTTCCGCGGCTCGGGCGCGGACGTGAAGGTGGACCTGTCTGGCAACGACATCCGCACGCTGGAGTACTCGCGCGACGACTACCTGCGCGTGGTGAGCGGCTCGGCGTCGCGCGCCGCGGTGGAGTTGGGCGACGCGCTGGCGTGCGACTGCGGCGCCTACTGGGCGGTGCGCGCGCTGCGCTCGCGGCCGGCGCACGTGGCGCTGCGGGCGGAGTGCGCGCGCGGCGGCGCGCTGCGGGCGCAGCCGCCCGCGCGCCTGCTGTGCGGCGCGCCCCGCCTGTGCGCCGGCGCGCCGCGCTGCGCGTGCGCGTGGCGCCCCGGCGAGCGCGCGCGCGTGCTGCGCGTGGCGTGCGAGCGCGCCGGGCTCGCGAGCGTGCGCGACGCGCTGGCGCCGCTCGCGGCCGCGGCGCGCAGCAGCGGCGTGGCGCCCGACGACTACGACTGGCAGCTGCACCTCGCGCACAACCGCATCGCCGACCTCAGCGTGGCCGACCTCCCGAAGCATCTGTCGGTGAGTTCTGTTTACGTGATGTTGCAGTGCACGCTTTGAATTAAGGGCCAGCGCAGTCAGAGACGAGCGTGGCGTGGAGGCTTTTATTGAGATAAAGCGCATATACGAACCTGACAAAAAATCTCGCGCGCCCTTAGCGATATATAACTTTTAAATGTAACTTCTCGACAGTTCAACGGTGCCTGTAAATGGTCTAATTGAAATGAATGCTGTGACTTCGATCCGTCAAAAAATGCCTCAGACCGCGAGAGAATTATTCCTCTTTGTCTGCGCTGACCCTAAATCAAAGTTCAAAATTATTCAAAAATAAACAAAGAATCGGTTCTTTTTATAATACACATTGGGTGTAGTATAAGCAACAATATTTAAGACTAGCTGTTGCCCGCAACTTCGTCCGCGTTTCCGTCCAAGTGGTTTTGATGTAACAGACAGATTAACTTTCATATTTTAGTAGGGAAATATAATATGTCAATCTACAATACTGTTGAAAAATACCGCAATACGGAACCGCACAATATTATTGTTGATAGCTGTGCCCGCGACTCCGTCAGCTTGTAGTAAGAGTAGACAAATATAATCAGAAAGCTTCGAACTGCTAAGCTATCGGGAGTCACACGTGATATTGTGAGTCAACCATAAAAGATAGACATATGCTGTCGTGGGATATTTTTTATATAATTTTAAGGAGAACATTTCCGTCATACATGGTTTCTGTGTAGCTTTAACCATTAAGGTTGCACACGCGACGGAAGCTTAAAAAATGGAGTAACTTCTCCCGTTTTCCCAACATTTCCCTTCACTGCTCTGCTCCTATCGATTGTAGCGTGATGAAAAGTATACTATAACCACCTCAGGAGTATGCAAAATAATTGTACCAAGTTTCGTTAAAATCCGTCGAGTAATTTTTGTTTCTATAGCGGTTATACAGACAGACAGACAGACAAAAATTTTACTGATTGCATTTTTGGCATCAGTATCGATCCCTAATCACCCCCTGATAGTTATTTTGGAAATATATTTCATGTACAGAATTGCCTCTCTACAGATTTATTATAAGTAATAATAATAAGTTTATTGACCATAAGTTTAGGTTACAGTACACCGGTAATACATTTTCCATATTACATAGTATAGGGCACACTCACTTACGTTTAACTATACTAAGTTAGAACTTATCTATAACAAGTAGCAAGAAGAGTAGAAGAACAGTTAAATTATAATAATGCTATCACAAGTAAAGCAATGGTTCACCTAGTTGTTACAATATATACATGCCCAAATGACGGTATACAGAGAAAAGTTCTTTACCTCCCGTGCTAGTCAAGGACTGTGTAACGGCAAGGTAAGATTCTCGCTCATGGAATAGTGGTCGTAATGTAAACACGTTAAGACACTTTTTACCAAATACATTTGTTTTGTTGTGAATGACGATAACAAGTTACAAGCTTAGCGTAAACAAGTAGTATATGCAAAGGAATCAGACAATGCAACTACTAACGTATTTACAATGTAAACAATTCTTTAAAAAAAAAGAAAAAAAAACAATATTTGTTTAGAATTCGTATTATTTAAGACAAGCATGTTAAAAACAAAATAATAAAAAATAAAAAAGGTATTTCTAAAACTAAAATAATATAATTAAAAGTAAAAGCATAACTAAACTTGCAATATATATATATATATATATATATTTTATAACTTCAAAATATCTCTTTTCTTTTTTTTCCCAAAATTAATTTACTATACGTGTGTATATGTAAATATTTATAATTAAGATAATGTTTGTGTACTAATCTTCAAATTATAATGATTACTTTATAGTATATATATTTATTTATTTTACTTACATATTTATATAATGTATTTATTGTGTATATAAACTTATTGAGTACTTATCGGCATTCAATAAAATATACATATATTTATAAATAAACAATTACTGACATATTTGTATAAGTTTTTCAGTCTGTTCATAATCCAGGTTACTCAGAAACTCATCCAGAGCCCTTCTACACACAAATCTCGTCGTATCTTTAAGAGGTTTAATTTTACTTATGCGATTGTACAATAGAGGAGCCAAAAAATAAGAGAAACACTGTGCAAAAGTGGTTTTGCATGCTGGGACGTCATATACCTCATGCACTCTTCTGTTAGATTTGGAAACTGGTTTCTCGTAGAGATGTTGTCTCAGGACAATTTTTTTGATAAAGAGTTGGCGAATATTTAGGACTCCAAACTCTTTGTACAACGCAGTTGTAGGATACCTGAATTTTTTAAAATTTATTACTTTTAGTATATATCTATGGGCCCTTTCTATTTTTATAAGAGTACTTTTTCTAGCACCACCCCAGGCCGAGATACCATAAGTTACTATCGATTGGCACAGTGCAAAATAGACAGTTTTGTTCGTAGCTTTGTCATTTAAGTTTCTTATTTTTTTAAAGATCGGTATAAGTTTACGAATGCGAGATTTTAGATTATGAATATGTTGTTTAAGTATAGATGTTTTTAAGTATAGATGAACAAGCAACTGTGACAGACAACATTTTATGGACACGATCCCTGCTAACTGACGGATGATACGCGGCAAAGGTCCTAGAGTGGCGAACCGCTAGGAGTAGAGTCATCGTAACGTGCGAGTCTGCGCAGGTTCTGGACCTGACGAACAACTCGCTGTCGTCGCTGAGCGAGGACGACGCGCGCGCTCTGCTGGCGGACGACGCGCGCCGCGTGCAGCTCGCCGGCAACCCGCTGCGCTGCGACTGCGGCGCCGCGCCCGCGCTCGCCGTGCTGCGGGCGCGGCGCGCGGCGCTCGCCGACTACGACGCCGTCACGTGCGCGGGCGGCGCGCGCCTGGCCGCGCAGCGCGTGGCGCCGTGCCGGGGCGCGGGCGCGGGCGCGGGCGGCGCGGGCGCGGGCGGCGCGGCGGCGCTGGCGGCGCTGGCGGCGCTGCTGGGCGCGGGCGCGCTGGGGGCGCTGCTGGCGCCGCGCTGCGTGCGCCTGCGCCTGAAGGCGGCGCTGCACCGGCGCGGCTGGCTGCCGGCCGCGCGCGAGGACGGCGCGCTCCGCTTCGACGTGTTCGTGTCGTTCTCGCACGGCGACGAGCGCTTCGTGCGCGACGAGCTGGTGGCGCGCCTGGAGAGCGGCCCGGCGCCGTACCGCCTGTGCGTGCACTACCGCGACTGGGCGCCGGGCGGCTGGATCCCGGCGCAGATCGCGGCGTCCGTGCGCGCGTCGCGCCGCACCGTGGCCGTGGTGTCGGAGCACTTCCTGCGCTCGGCGTGGGCGCGCGCCGAGTTCCAGGAGGCCTACGCGCTCGCGCTGCGCGACGCGCGCCCGCGCCTCGTCGTGGTGCTGCTGGACGAGCCGGCCGCGTTGCCGCTGGACGACAAGCTGCGCCGCTACCTCGCCACCAACACCTACGTGCGCTGGGGCGACCCCTGGTTCTGGGAGAAGCTGCGTTTGGCACTGCCGCGCGGCCGCGGGCCCGAACCGCCCGGGGCCGAGCCGCCCGGCGCCGAGCCGCCGAGGGCCGACCCGCCCGGGGACGAGCCCGCGTCGGACGCAGCCGCACCCGAGCCGGCGACGGCCGGACCCTTACCGGCGAGAGCCGCACCTGCGCCGAGGGTGGAAGTGAAGGTGTGCTCGGAGCCGTCGGCGGCGTCGTCGCCGAACACCTCCGAGTGCTCGTCGAGCTCGCCGGCGACGTGCTCGAGCTCGTCGGCGGACGGCTCGGCGGAGCTGGCGCAGCTGATGCCGGCGTCGTGCGGCGCGCTCGCGTGCGGGGAGCGGACGCTCGCGCCGTGCCCGACTAGTGCGTGTGTTTAATGAAGATCCACCCCAGTGCAGATATCTTTTGATAAAATTCCTAGGGATGTCACCACGCGTGACGGCTCCTCCGATAGTCCGATTCAAATCATGGAATTAGATCTGAGCGTAAGTTGTGATTACAATTATGAGAGAAGTAGAACACTACAAGTAGGATTACTATGGTTGTCAATAGGTAAACATAATTTTAATAGTATCTCAACAGTTGTAATTAATAGTAAGTTCGTTGGTGACGACACACAGTATGATCTGTCCCCTGCCACTCCTCTCGATCAACGCAATCGTCGGAATGATCATTTGTGGCAAGTTACGGCTCGATAATGCTCTGTTCTAATTAATCAGAGAAACATTTGAACCGTCTTAAACTCCATTCTAAGTTTGTTTTAAACCAACAAGTCATTTCGGAATATTTTCGAAATTCTACTTATTAGGGATGTGGGTCTATAAAACTGCATTAGCTCGTAGTTTTGCCAAAGCCGTATTTATAAGCCTTAATTAAATGTACTAATTTTTTTATACATTTAAGAAATGTTTTATACACGTGCGTAGATATGTACACTATATAATTTATTATAAGTAAGTGCATACACCTGCTTACTTGCATCGTTTAACGACAACAAAAGTAGCAACGGCATCCATATTGGCTCGATAAAAAAAAGTATTATTCCTTAAAGTTCATATTGGTTACATAATTAAATAAACATTGGGTAAAAGTGCAGCTAACGTTTGAAATAAACCATAACTTGTAGTATTTTTGTAACGTAGCTTCTTACAGTTTGTGCATTCAGCCAACAGCAAGTTTATTTCAAAAGAAGATTGTATTTTTTTAAATCTTTTGTAGTCTATGTACTGTAGCGGCATCCTTCTCATAGAGTAATTATATTGAATGAGGTTGTATAGGCCTCTTTAACTACAGCCTCTACAGTACACACAACAGTGCTGCCATCTCTCAGGCGAACTTTTTATTTGAACTATATGTTGCCAATGATTGTTGCTGTTGACTTGTTTCGGTTTTCTTTCAGAAATCCTGTAGCAAAAACTTACTAATGTAATGTGTGTAGAGAGACGCGAACCAGTAACGTTGAGCTTTACCCTCGTGTATTGTAGTCTAGTGCCTTCTTAAGTAGGGCCAAGAGAGAAACCCCGCTTGGCCCTCGCTTACCAATAAACTAGCATGTTGAATGCATCATTACAATGTTGTGTAACCATACGGGGCTTACCTTCTTAAAAAGAGTTTTTGTGTGCACTCACACCGCAGGCACTCGGAGTAGTCTCGTAATGCGGTCCGCGGAGACAAACTCGCGGGTAGCGCCACCTAGTCGCACTTGTGATAAGGGATTGTAATAAGACTACTGCTGTTCATTGTAAATACCTATGTTGAACAATTATTGTTAATAAGCAAATAAAACCTATTAAATGTAGAGGCTGCCCTTTCAAATAATGAGTTAAGGCGCCCGTCTCTCATGCATGAGGTTGTGAATTCGACACTGGACGACTACAAAATATTGTGACTTTTTCAATCCATATACTTTCTCAGTTTATTTTGGTAATTACTGACATCGGCGAAGGAAAAACATCGTGAGATCGATATATGTCTGAAATCGCCAATCCGTGAGCGTGGTGATTAATGCTCGTGCCTTCTCTGTACGAACAGAAACCTTAGCCCTCCATAATGTGACAATAATAGGCCCTTTTTTATTATTGTTATTGTATTACATAGTAAACGTTTATGAATGTAAGTTAAATAGTTTTTATATTGAAATCGTTGTCATATTATATAGTATATTGAGAGCAACGCGTGTTCGCAAATACTTCGCGACGACCTGTAAAGTTAATTTTGGGCTACTATTCTGGTGACTGCTTCTAGCATATCAGCAATTGTCAGTTGTCTGAACAAACGCTTATTTAGTACAACCATGTACAACGCCGTGTCGAAGTCGGTTGTCGAAATATTTGAGATCACGCTAAAGCTACATTGTGTCATGAAAAATAGACTGTTGTACGATATTATTTTTTATAAACATTTAATAAATATATTTTTTATAAAGTATTCGTTTTATTGACTAGCTGTGCCCGCGGCTTCGCTCATGTGGACCTAAGTTTAACTTATAGAAATAAGAATTGGCATAATCCTCTTAGCTGGTCAAATGGTTGCGAGTGTGACTGCTGAAAGATAAGATACTGGGTTTTACTACATGGAATTGGCCTAAAGACGCCTGAAGTCTGGATTTGTGTCGGGTTGGTAAATGGCATGCGCAATACCTGGGACTGAAACACAAGGAGAACACTTCACGCCAAATATGTTTTAGATAGAGGTAATAAAGTCACACCGGCAATAATTGTGGCATGATGTTAAAATTCACTAAGTTCAAGGTCGGCGCCAAACCATAACAGCACAGCGTCATAATGTTGCACCTCACATTGTAGCGTCGATCAGTCTAGTACCAGGCGTCGGCAACCAGTTCTATAATAAATTAATTTACTATCAAAATCCTACAATCTATCCATAATTGACTAGGTGTAGCGTCTCTTGTGTTTATAATTATGTTCTTATGGAAATTATGTAAACATATTGCATACGAATATAAATGTAGGTACATAAATAATAAAGTAAATAAATAATAACGTTAATATCCTAAATAATTATATATATGCTACAACTAAGTGTTGTTGGGTTTTTCTGTGAAAATCTCAGTAGCAGCTCGGAGTTAGGATTTGTGCCCGGTTAATGGCAATAGTCTCGCCCCCTATTACATGGGACCTAAACATACTGGCGAACTGTGGGTGTACATTGGTACACCTCTGCCTAACCCTTCGGGGAATACAGGCGTGATGGTGATGGTATGTATATGCTACAACTACTACTACACTATACTAAAATACTTAATGTTGACTAGTAAATACTCTACTTTATATAAACTAATAAATAGCTATATAAAAATGCATAAGCACACGCGTGAGTAATCGGTAGGCTGTGGCAAGCGGCGCGCGCGCCGTGAGCCGGGCGCCCCGCACTTCCGCGCGCCTCACCAACGACGGGCAGTCCACTAGATACCGTCGACATAGACGCACGCCGTGCTAAGTACCGCGGCCCCTCGCGCGCGTGTTTACTTTAGTGTACCTAGACTCAACCTATGTTAGTGTTAACGTGACTATACTTATATATACACTCACTCACGCCTGTATTCCCCGAAGGGTTAGGCAGAGGTGTAACAATGTACACCCACAGTTCGCCGGTATATTTAGGTCCCATGTAATAAGGGGCGAGCCTATTGCCATTAACCGGGCACAAATCCTAACTCCGAGCTGCTACTGAGAATTTCATAGAAAAACCCAATAACACTTTTTGCTCGACCTGGGAATCGAACCCAAGACCTCTAGCGTAGCAGTCGCGCTTAGGACCACTAGGCTGCCGAGGCAGTTATACTTATATATTCCTTGTGTTTCTGATTTTCTCCTTCTTTATCAAACTGTATTCTACGGGCGTGTGTATGCGTAACTGTGTATACCTACTTCTTAATAAACCAGTACATAAGTGAGTGAATACCTACGTGACTATTATTTACAACCCGTAACCCAAACTACATAGGTACCACGATATAGTGTGACTGTGAAATGCTTATACAAAAGGTATGCAAAGGCAACGCTCCCATTGCTTCACTAACTATGGATTAATAAGTATTATATTTACATAATTGCCTCGGTAGCCTAGTGGCGCTAAGTGCGACTGCTACGCTAGAGGTCTTGGGTTAGATTCCCAGGTCGAGCAAAAAGTGTTATTGGGTTTTTCTATGAATTTCTCTGTAGCAGCTCGGAGTTAGGATTTGTGCCCGGTTAATGGCAATAGGCTCGCCCCCTATTACATGGGACCTAAACATACCGGCGAACTGTGGGTGTACATTGGTACACCTCTGCCTAACCCTCCGGGGAATACAGGCGTGATGGTATGTTATGTTTAGTATTATAAAGAGAATAGACACATGATAAAATATAGATCGACCGCCTCTTTCAAAGGCCTTACACATTATTTCATAATGAATCCGAGGGTAGGTATCAATAGCAATTAATCATGTTCGTATATATGCGGCAGTAAAATCAGGTTTGAGTTGTACTTTAAGGGTCTTAACCTCACTTGAGCGTTCCAAGTTCGTTCTTCGTTTGAACCTTCACTCGGCTCCTAATGTGTAATTTACGATACGGAATATTTGCAAATACTAAAAGCATTTTATCTTGTCCCAAAAATTACTAAATGTATTCCTTTTTCTGTTTCAGGACTTGGGTGGAGCAACTTCAAGCGCGTCCAACGGCGTCCGCGTCCCTAGGGTTATTGCGAGACTAAAAATAACAATGTTGAATTTTAAAGTATGTGGGAATTTTCCTTATGAGGGTGTAAAACACTTGCTCAGGTAAGGTTTTTTTTTTGGTTGTATATCTATTGCCCACTCTCTGCCTCTGTTTCTTTTTTTTTCGTCTGTACTCACGTTATTTTTAATTTTGGCGGATTTTTTTTTATTTTATGTTAATCTTTTTATGTTTGTCGTTTATTATACTGGTTTTGTTTCAGTTTCTTGTTGTTTATTGTTTTTTTTTTTTTGTCGTCTTCTTTGCTTGATTTGTTACGGTTTGTAGTTGTTTATTATTTATTTATAATTGCCTTTATTCTTTAGTTTTTTTGTATTATTTGCTTTATGTTACTATGTTTATATTAATAAATACATTATGTTTTATTTTCATATACCGGCTGATTTTTTTTTTTTTTTTTTACCGTCTGGACAACAATATGGTGTGTTGTGTATGTAGGTTAGAAGCCATATACGCTAATATTTTCTTGGTATCATTAATACAGTAAAAGTACAGCAAAAGTACAGCAAAATATCCGTGAAATACATGAAAATAAATACACCCTACTACTGCGCACGCGTAAAATTAATAATAACAAAAATAAGAGATGGTAAACGGCGTAGCCTGCCATCACGCATGAATGGAGCATGGTGGAAGTGTGAGCGAGACGCATGCATTTCTTTCGCTCTACGTGTCCTTGTAGCTGTAGTAGGCAAATAATTAGACAGGTACATTTTAAAGTATCCGTAACATAAACAAATTTCGTCGGTACGATTTTGATAGAAATGTAAACAAACCAGTTCATATTACATTCTCACAAGTACCTACGTATTTCGATGGTTTGAAAAATGAATAATAATAATTATTATTTTAATCTAAAACTCGAAACTGCTGATGCGTTGTAGAATGAGTGAATTGCCTGAACATAAGGGAAGAATAGACGACTCGGGTGGTGCAGCGGTTGAGTGATGCGTGGTCCAGGGTCCGGTGCATGCAAAGCTCGCACGGGGGAAAAATGGTATGGATACATGTCCATTGAATGGAGTAGCTTCCATAGGGCATGCTGGCTTATGCCAAATCGACGAGCTGCTTGCCGCGTGCTCCTTTTCGGGTGGCGCTGGAAATAATCCAGGATCGCGTCTTCGACGTGTATTGACAGCGGTGGCCGGCCTCTGGCCATGGTCGAGTAATCGCTGAACAGTGCGAAGTATCAAGTCTGTGCTGTGGGGATCTGGGGTGCAGGGATACCGTTCCGTCTGAGCGCTTGTAGGTGTTCCTCATCAGCGTACATAAGTCTAACACCATTTAAATTTTGGCCAGATAGATACCTAGTAACACTTCACCATGGCAAGGTACTCAACGTTGGAGTATTCGTACGACATTACGGAAACAATCACTGGGCGCACACGCGAAAACGTAAACACAGCGATAGACGTCAGGCTATGACTAATCGCGGGCGACTGAAGACTGGAGAGTGGGACGCAAAGGGCACGCGTGCGGGTGCGGGGTGCGCAAGCGGTGATATTATGTGAGCGGTACGCCTGCGAAAGGATATCCAGTTATTTACCTATCGGCCGGCTTCAATCAAAGGATTGAATAGCGCTACGAATTCATTGATGCTTTCCGCGCATAGAGTCGGGTGCGCATAAAATACTGTTAACCTTAGTTTTTTAGTTTACTTTAAATAAGTAATATTATTTATTAATAGGCTAACTTCATACAAGGTTTTTAAAAAAAAATCACATTTATTTCTATGCCATAGGCTTCTACTCCGTTCACCTATTTTGCTCCAGTCGGTAAAAATTCAGCCGGTATATATAATATATATTTTAGTTATGTGCTTTTGTATATATATATATATATATATATTTTTTTTTAACAATATATATGTATATTCTGCTCTTTTTAATCCTTTCCTTGCTCAAGTGTTGCGCAAACCCTTGGCGTTTGCATATCCTTTGCGCTCGGGTTAGGTTCGCTCGGGTTAGGTTCGCTCAGGTTAGGTTTTTTTTTTTTTTTTTTTTTTTTTTTTTTTATCTGTCTTCCACTCCCTGCCTTGAGCAGGATCGTTATTAATCAAATGTTTTATGTTTGTCATTTTGTTTAGTTTTTTACTTTTTGCGTGTAAATAGTTATAATATGTTATATATGTTTATATAGTATCAGTGTGTATATATTGTGTTTTAGTTTGTGTAGTAGATATTTTTTATTACGTAAATTTTATTTATTGCTTGTAAATAGTTATAATATGTTATATATGTTTATGTTTATATATTATTAGTGTGTATATATATTGTTTTAATTTGTGTAATAAATATTTTATGCTCTTGCCTTTCTCAAGGGTCGCGCAAC